>OZ010613.1:48567887-48635387 GCA_963932145.1 Acanthosepion lycidas | reverse complement strand
AAATTATAATAAAAAGTAAGTGTAGTAATTACTTTGCTTTTTATAAATAGTTCCTTTGTTCTTTATCGTTTTTTAATTGACCAAAATCTACCATTGAGACTCACATTCTCAGAAGATTTATTTCAGGCATGATGAAAGAATTATTTATAAAAGCAACTTGGAAATTTTACAACCCAAGCTGAGATAATTTTTTTTTTAAATTCAGCATAGCGCAGGCTAAATCTTGGCTCTGTAAATAATTGTCATTAAAACCCAAATCTATTGTACTTGGGTTTATTAAATTGAGGAATGACTATAATAGAAGATCTAGAAGATTAGGTTTAATAAAAGAAATTAAATATTAATCAAGGAACCAGTAATTGTTTGGACTCCTTTCTGTATTTACCGTCTCAAATCCAATCTTATTATCTGCTGCCCAAAGTTCTCTCTCAACTCGGCCATCATCTTCTCTGACTGAGAACCATCTCTCACTGATGAAATAATAAGTCTGGCCTGAAAGCAAACAATAACAGCAATGAAAAGAACTGAATGAAAACAAAGCAAACCCCACACCAATAGTGCTGTGAAGCTAATGCCCTTTACTAAGTCTATGAAGAATGTGTATCTTTCCTTAATTTAACCATAAAAGAAACATGCAAACAACAGCTTGAATTCAGATAAACTAAACTCAAATTAAGTTGGATTAGATTTTTCAAGAATTATCATATGTCAAGCAATTATTGTCAGTTGTAAGAATGTAAATCCATGACGGATTTATGTTGTTACAGGTGACAATAATGACGAATGGAAATAAAAACTTTGGATTAAAATGTTTTCAAAAGAAGGTCAGATGATAAAGATTACATCAGGATTAAAGGTGAAACAATTTTTTTTTAATATAAAATAAATAGTACTAAAAAAGGAAAAGAAATAGCAGAGAGAAAAAAAAGAAGAAAGAGCGAAAAAGAAGCAAGAGCGAAAAAGAAAGAAGCAAAAGAAAGAAGAAAGAGAAAAACAGAAGAAAGAGAAAAAAAAGAGAAAAACAGAAGAAAGAGAAAAGAGAAAAAAAGAGAAAAGAGAAAAAAAGAGAAAAGAGAAAAAGAGAGAAAAGAGAAAAAGAGAGAAAAGAGAAAAAAAGAGAAAAGAGAAAAAAAAAGAAAAAAGAGAAGAGAAGAGAAAAAAAGAGAAGAGAAAAAAAGAGAAGAGAAAAAAAGAGAAGAGAAAAAAAGAGAAGAGAAAAAAAGAGAAGAGAAAAAAAAAGAGAAAAAAAGAGAAGAGAAAAAAAGAGAAGAGAAAAAAAGAGAAGAGAAAAAAAAGAGAAGAGAAAAAAAGAGAAGAGAAAAAAAGAAAGAAAAAAGAAAAAAGAAAAGAAAAAAGAAAAGAAAAAAGAAAAGAAAAAAGAAAGAAAGAAAAAAGCAAAAGAAAAGAAAAAAGCAAAAGAAAAGAAAAAAGAAAAAGAAAAGAAAAAAGAAAAAGAAAAGAAAAAAGAAAAAGAAAAGAAAAAAGAAAAAGAAAAGAAAAAAGAAAAAGAAAGAAAGAAAAAAGAAAAAGAAAGAAAGAAAAAAGAAAAAGAAAGAAAGAAAAAAGAAAAAGAAAGAAAGAAAAAAGAAAGAGAAAGAAAGAAAGAAAGAAAAAAGCAAAAGAAAGAAAGAAAAAAGCAAAAGAAAGAAAGAAAAAAGCAAAAGAAAGAAAGAAAAAAGCAAAAGAAAGAAAGAAAAAAGCAAAAGAAAAGAAAGAAAAAAACAAAAAGAAAAGAAAGAAAAAAGCAAAAAGAAAAGAAAGAAAAAAGCAAAAGAAAAGAAAGAAAAAAGCAAAAGAAAAGAAAGAAAAAAGCAGACGAAAGAAAAAAACAGAAGAAAGAGAAAAACAGAAGAGAAAAAAGAGAAAGAAAAAAGAAAAAAGAAAGAAAAGAGAAAAAAGAAAGAGAAGAGAAAAAGAGAGAGAAAAGAAAAAGAGAGAAAAAAGAAAGAGAAAAAAGAAAAAGAGAGAAAAAAGAAAAAGAGAGAAAAAAGAAAAAGAGAGAAAAAAGAAAAAGAGAGAAAAAAGAAAAAGACAGAAAAAAGAAAAAGACAGAAAAAAGAAAAAGACAGAAAAAAGAAAAAGACAGAAAAAAGAAAAAGACAGAAAAAAGAAAAAGAGAGAAAAAAGAAAAAGAGAGAAAAAAGAAAAAGAGAGAAAAAAGAAAAAGAGAGAAAAAAGAAAGAAAAAAGAAAAAGAGAGAAGAGAGAAAAAGAAAGAGAAAAAAGAAAAAGAAAGAAAGAGAAAGAGAAAGAAAAAGAAAGAAAGAGAAAGAAAGAGAAAGAGAAAAAGAAAGAAAAAGAAAGAAAAAGAAAAAGAAAGAAAAAGAAAGAAAAAGAAAGAGAAAAAGAAAGAAAAAGAAAAAGAAAGAAAAAGAGAAAGAGAAAAAGAAAGAAAAAAAGAGAAAAAGAAAGAAAAAGAGAAAGAGAAAAAGAAAGAAAAAAAGAGAAAAAGAAAGAAAAAGAGAAAGAGAAAAAGAAAGAAAAAGAGAAAGAGAAAAAGAAAGAGAAAGAGAAAAAGAAAGAGAAAGAGAAAAAGAAAGAAAAAGAGAAAAAGAAAGAAAAAGAGAAAAAGAAAGAAAAAGAGAGAAAAAGAAAGAAAAAGAGAGAAAAAGAGAGAAAAAGAAAGAAAAAGAAAGAAAAAGAAAGAAAAAGAAAGAAAAAGAGAGAAAAAGAAAGAGAAAGAAAGAGAAAGAAGAAGAAAAAGAAAGAGAAAGAAAGAGAAAGAAGAAGAAAAAGAAAGAGAAAAAGAAGAAGGAAAAGAAGAAGAAATAGAAAAAGAAAAATCAGTTAAAATACAAGAACAATACTGAAAAATTGAGGCAGACAAAAAGAGAAAAAGGGAAAAAAATGGAGGGGGAAAAAATCAGTAAAAATAAACAAGAGGAAAGTAAAAATGAAAGCAAAACATTAAAGAATAAAGAATAAAATGAAACTATTTTTTAGAAAAAACAGTAAAGAAAAAAGTGAAGAGAGATAGAAACTGAAAAGAATAAAACAGCAAAGACAACTAAAAACAAAGAAAATTGAAAACAGAAAAAAAAAAAAAAAAAGATTACTTGTACTATTTACATTATTTGAATTGTTATCCCCATCTTCATTGCCATATTCACAGTGTCTCAGCTGTTGTAAACTCTGGCCTTCTTCAGTTAACTGGAATTTCAAACCGAGCCCTTTATTTCATCCGCTGAGGTAGATTTGTTCTAGTTCCACGAGCCATGCCTCTTCGGGATGTCTCAGTTATTTCCCTTTAACTCAGCTCCACAAGTTTTGGTTCACCACTGCTGTGGCCAGGCATTGAACTCACAATTCTTTGGGTCTAGTCACTGGATCTAACCAACATCTTTAACCACTGGGCCATGTGTCCTTGAGGACTAGATCTAAAGAGTTTTGAGTTCAATACCAGGCTACAGCAAAACTTGGAGAGTTGAGTCAAAAGGAAATAACAGACATCCAGAAAAGGCATAATACACGGAACTAGAACAATCTACCTTGGTGGACAAAATAAAGGGTTCACTTCGAAATTCCAATCACCTGAAGAAGGCTGAAGTGGATAACAACTGAAACGTTGTGAATATGACAATGAATATGAGGATAACAGTCTGAATAATGCAAATAATACAAGTAAGCATGATACCTCATCTCAGAGATACAGACAGATAGAAAAAATGAGTAAGAGACAAAGAAAATGTAATCATTTTTCATTTTCTTTTCCAGAAAAAAGAAACCACAAAACAATAAAGAAAAAGAGGAAAAAAAAAAAAAAAAAAAAGAGTGAAAAAGAATATAAGAGAAAAAGAAAATACAATGAATAAAAAGAAAGATGAAACACTAAAAGAGTGATAAAGAATGAATTCTTAAAGCATTTTCTGAAAACATAACTGAATAAAAAATTTGAAAACCATTCAAATGACAAACATTATGATGAGTTGTGCTTCCGTCAATGTGACCCATGGATCAAATTGCAGGAAAGGAGATAGAATAAACTTACCCAAATTCACATCTGTGATGATCACTCTACTCAGGTACCAGCAAGGTGAAGATCCAGAATTGTTATGCCAAAGCTGAAGTTTGAGTAATTTGCCAATGCTGTCTGGCAACCTTTAAAAAATTAAAAGAAAATGTCTAAAACTTATGTACACCTGAGTCAACATATTATTTGAGACATTTACCTTTTAAATAACAAGTAAAGCAATATAGACACTAAGATACAAGATGTTTACTGTTCTTTCTTTAACTATTAATTGGAGGTTTCATTATCTTTTTATATACATTGTAAATTAAATGCTTGGCTTTGCTATCAAAACTTAAATAATGTGTCATAAAAAAAGAATTATTTTAAAAATGTGTCCCCAAAGCAGATTAGAAATTAGAAAGCAGTGGTTGATAAAATGAAGATTACCAGTACTAAGCCTAACCCCATTTTTAAATAATAGTGCAGAACACTTCTTCTGTGTACTGCATTCCTTCAGGACATAGGTGTTCATGGCTCTCCACAACTTCTTATCCTTTGTAGCTCATAGCAGTTTTTCTCACTCTGCTAAGGTTTCTATCTAGCAGTTTTTTCCCCCACTTTTCCTAGGGCCCTTGACCCCTGTTCCACCATCCATTCACAGAGGCTCATCTGGTAAGTGGCTTGCTGCCTTCCCTTATCTCTCTTGGCCTCAATATAACCCCATGAGGGACACGTTTTCCCAGACCACCTTCCTTATTGTGTCCAAGGAATTTGGATTTTCCCAATACTGAGTAGATGTGTTCCTTCTGTTGAGATTTTCTTGTTGCTTACTCAATCTGTATTGTGATAAAACATTAATTGCTTTCATCTTATGTTATCAGAATTTTTTTTGGCGAAGGATTTTCATTATTATTTTTTTGAATAGTTTCCCTTTCAGCTTTCTTTGTTGATTTTATAACAATGTTTAGGTCATTACATTGCATTAAAACAAAACTGACTTCAGTCTGAAATTGCTAGAATTGCTTTCAAGCAGTAGATACTTGCTAGCCTATAAAATCCTAATTTTTACTGAAGAAAAAAAAAAAAAAAAAGCTTAAAAAATATTTAATATATTTTATCTAAACTATTTTATTACCCAGACAACCAGTACTTGTAACTAGACTAACTCAAAAATATTAATTAAAAATGGTGGAGAAGTCTATCAAATAGCATTTGGCCTTTTTATTAAATAGTACTGAATTAACCCACTGAAAGTTTTTATGGCTATTGCATGTTATTAAAGCCAGAAAATATTTTTTAGATTGTTAAAATTTTTTTTTGTTGAGATAATGATTTAGTGATACAAATCTCATAGCTAGGTGGAGAAGAGGTGGGTCCATACCATTCTCTATCCATGTTTGAATTAATTCCTGATCACCAAGAATCCCTTTCTTCTTTATTTTTAATGCATTTCTGTAGTAAATAAATTCATTAGCAATGCATTTAACATTATACATATAATAAACCTTTTCCATCAGTAATGCTTGCATTAATTCCTGACCATGGACAATCACTTTCTTCCTCATTTTTAATGTATTTCAATAATAAATGCATTAGCAGTGCATTTACATTACACATAAAATAGACCTTTTCTAGTCACTGACTGATAGGTTTTTAAGGCTTATCAACCCTTTTCAGGTTATTTAAAGCCAGAAAATATTTTTAGAGTGTAAAGACATTTTTGGAGATAATAATGATTTAATGATACAAGTCTTACTAATTAACCCATAGTTGGGGGGAGAAGAGGTTGATTCATATCTTTCCTAAGAGTATGTGTATGTAAGTGAATATACCAAATCCAACAGAAATCGGAATTTGACTCTCTGATTAACAATTTCCAGTCATTATCAATCACACCACCCACACATTCAAGCTTACAGCACCTGGTATTCCCAAGTGGTCACCCATCCAGGTACTGACCAGGCTTGACATTGCTTAACTTCAATGATCATATGGGATGGGAACTAGTTTTTCAACATGACGTGGCTATAAGCCTAGCCAGATCACCGGGTTCAAAGCCAATGAGCCAAAATGTAAAATTTTGAGAGAAACATTTCTCGCATTAATAAAAAATGAAGATAGAAAATATAAAAAAGAGTGTTTACAAAATAGAGGATGTCTTTCCCACGTTGAAGATCATATTTTGATGAGGCAGAAAGAGAGAAGAGAAAGCAGAATAAGGCTGTGTGAAAGGAGAGCAAAAGGGGAATTGTGAAAGGAGAGCAAAAGGGAGATTGTCAGAGGAGAGCAAAAGAATTACAACAGTTGGGAGCAGAATAGAGAAACTTACGTGAGAACAAATCTGTCGCGGGAGTTTCTCTCAAATAAGGGTTTTTCTTCATCGGAGATCAGTTCCCTTGTCTCTGAGATGCCATACTCTCCATGAAGGATGATACTGATCTGGTAAAGAGAACAAAAAAAAAAAAAACAGAATGTAAAATTAAAACTCACCATAAAACCTGGCAACAATATCTTGGAAAATAAGGAAAAGATCAATCATCAGCCTACAACAACCAATCAAAAACTTGCAATCTTTTCTTGGAGGAAAAACAGCTCTCATTACCTTCCCAGACCAAAAAAAATTATTAAATAAAAGATTCGAGCTCATCTCAAAATGCAGACATGAAAACAAATAAAAGAACTACGTTACTTAAAAATCAAAAACCGAAAAGAGTAAATAAAAATATACAGTATAATAAATAAATAATTAAAAACAAGTAAAATAAATTAATCTAAATTCATCCAAATAAATAAACTAACAAACCAATCCTGATAAATTAACCATTAGAAAAAACAAATAAAGATAATCAATCCAAATAAATACATGAAGTAATAAACAAATTAAAAACTGCTCCCGCGAAAATAATAGTAGGAATAAACTACAACAATCAACCCCAAAATTGAATAAATAGCTTTATCTTCCCAAACCAAAACAAAACTATTAAATAAGTGATATGAACAAATTTTTACTATGTTAATAAAAACACCAATTAAAATAAAAATAAAAAAAAATAAATATGTAAGAAATAAAAATAAAAAAAAAGAAGATAAAAACGAGTAAAATAATTTAACCCAAATAAATAAATAAACAAATATATAACTTCCGGTAAAATAACTGCCAAAATAGACCCACAATGCACCACTGACCCGTTTATATAAATAGCCAAGAAAAATAACAGCGCAGCACACATACACACGCACATATATATATATATATATATATATATCTCTTTATTATACTACATTATTATAATCCACATCGTGGAGCGAATTATGTGTCAAGACGGCCTGTTAACAGGTTGGGGTACCTAGCAGAATGAATCTGGTGTTGCATTATCTAAAATTAATGATGAAGCCCAGCTAACATCGCTGATGACCTCTACCATATGTTTACAAATGTATTTTAAGAATTCGAACATATGTAGAACAGCTACTATTAATAACCCTCATTTACCACTGCCTGATGAGATGATATGCATCGAAACATGAATGCTTTTACGTGGCGGTTACATATATGTTCGAATTGTAATATCCTATAATAAATAATTATTGCTTTACATTTGTATTGTGCCCTATTTTTAAATTAATGTTGTGAACATTTGAATTTATATTTTATTCGCTCTCATTTCATTTGGTTAAAATAAATACACTTAAATTCACCTTCATCCCTGCTGTGCGCCAATGGCTTAGTAGTAGAATCCCCGACTGATGCCAATTCAGTTGGGTTTCGATCCTAGCTAGAGGCAACCAGATGTCTAGCCACACTGATGAGCTGTGATACAGTGAAACAGTCTGTTTGTGGATGACTATATATATATATATATATATATATAGATATAGATAGATATCTCCTGCATCCACAAATGTATATTAAAAAAAACGTGTCACAACACAGTGTATATCACAACACTCACTAGTTTCATGAAACTCACTAATGTCTCTATCCACCCAGATTGTGACTTAAAATGTCGTAAAGCTTGGGCCACATTTCTTGTACTTTTTTCCAAAATGAACTTTGGATGGAATTTCCTCTTTGTCCGAGAAGGATTATTAGTAATTTGGAAAAATTGTCCATTAAAATTAATTGACACAAAATGTTGTTTTTAATATGTGACTTGTTCTCCTGTAGAAGTGCGTGTGTGACAGAGAGACAAGAGCACGGGTGGGTAAACTTTTTTTTTTTTATGAAGAGCCATATCCATTTCTTTTTCCTCATTAATTATCGTTCTTTACTTATACATCGACCACTATTTGTCAAGAGAAAGACCATCCGTTTGACACACCATTTTTTGCAGGCATGAAAGTTAAAGGTTGACACTGCTATTAAAATGTAAGATATTTAAAAACAATAGCAATTAAAAACGAAACCATTGGCTAGCTGAACACAGTTGGCTTCATTTCGCATTCATATTTAAAGCTAAATGCCCTTATTTCATAAAATGATACTTTAATATTTGTTGTAGTTCTTCCCTCTTATACAGCTAAGACTCCATTGATAAAACCATTTTTAGAAGAATTGCGGGGGTGAGGGAATGCATAAAAGAGATTTTTTTTTTTCACTTTGTCATTCAATTACACATATATTAGAAATACCTATTAGAAAATTTTGTAAGATATATTCCAATCAATTCTCATATTCTTTGTTTTAAGGAAATTTATAATAGAAATTTTTTTTTTTTTTTTTTACTTTAACAAGAAATTTTGGTATAGAAGCAAAATACCTACTTTAGCTGTTGTGCCTGCTCCTTTACGGAATCCAGTTTCAACTACAATCTCGTATTTCTGTCGATCTGTTGGTAAGTTGTCTTGCAAATAGACAATACCAGATTTTTTGGCATCATGCAGGTCACTCTTCTTGCAACAATACAAAAGAACACCATAAAGCAGTGTGAGGAACAAACAGACCAGTGGTGGAAAGAGGTTTACTGGTAAACTAGAATGAAAAAAGAAAAAAAATGAATGAAAAAGGCAATCAAAAATAAACCAGACTCATATATAATACATAAAAGATTAATGGTCAGAGTTGAATCAGACCAGGAAACAGTAGTATTAAAAAGTGCTCAATACACCAGTGTGACAAAAAAAAAAAAAAAAAAAAAAAAAAGTAAAAATAACATGTAGAACTTTTAACTTGAAAAATCAGGGGGTCAGTTAAATCCGGTAACTTACTTTCAACCTTACAGTATCCGCAGGCAATAGTAAATTCCTCTTCCAAGTTTTAGCTTACCAACATAACTAATTTAGTCCAATGAAGTATGAAAACCTTTTTCCCACTTTATCATATATATATATATATATATATATATATATATATATATATATATATATATACATATATACATGGAAATATCTACTCTTTGTCTGGAGAAGGTTGCAAGACCAGAAACTTGTGTAGCAAAAGTATGGAAAATAAAATATATATATAAAATCTATATTAAAGCCAAAACGTTTGTGGCTTCTCTTTTCTTTCATTGGAACAACTATAACCTCTTTCCTATATATATATATATATATATATATATATATATATCTCAGGAGGTCAGTTGAATCTGCTACCTTGGTTTCAACCTTACAGTATCCCTAGGCAATTTCTTATCAAATGACCACCTAACATTTAAAAAAAAAAGAACTAAAGAATGCCACTTGTTATTTTCAAAAATAAATAAACAGACAAATGCATGACATTGGGTGTAATAGAACGGGAGGAGGAGAAGGAGGAGGATGTGAAGAAGAAGAAATCCAAAGCAAATCCAATAAAAAAAAAAAAAAAAAAACTTACTCAATGAAATGTTCCACATCAATTGTGCTTAACTCGGTAATGATTGGTTTAAAATGACTACCAAAGCTTGTGAGATGGTTGCACCTGGAAGAAACGAGATATTTAATTAGTGTTTTACCTATTTGTCTAGTATTAGTAAAAAAAAAAAAGGCTCATTTCTAAAATCATATTTTATGGTCACCTTCTCAATCAATGCATACACTAATGTCATTTGCTCAGTTGATTCTTTCCAGAAATAATGTACATGTCTCACTGGTAATAATAATAGTAATATAAGTAGTTTCCTTATATGGAAACATTTGGTATTCAATGACTGAGCAGCTTGTACAACTTTTCATTTAAATGTATAAAATTTTTCTCTTAAGACAATTTTTCAGGAAAATTGGTTTCTCAAGCCTAGGAACTGTTATTGCTTTTTCCAGTGTTGATGGGGGGTTTCCTTCCTAACCTTTTGTTCGAAGCAGTGTTGAATATTAACATCTTGATTATGTCATTATTTTCTCTTTAAGTTACATGTGATATCTATTTTAGTTGTTGCTGCTGTTGGAAGTCCTCAAGTGATGTGGTTTCTGTTATTTCTTTCTTTGTGATACTGTAGTGCCAGTCCACAAGGTTCAAAGAATGATGGTCTTTGCCAAATTCCACAGGCAAAGCAATTTTTAATCAATGGTTTGAGGAAGCAGTTATATACAGGTGATAGTTTAGGTATTTCTGAATGGGTTTGGTGTTGTGCATTACATCCAGGTGATATTTCTAAATAACCTTGTTACATTTAGACTATGACGTGAGTTTTTCGGTTACTGTTTTAGTTTTGTAGCAATTTGCAGTGTTGACAAAAGTACCGCTAGCATAGACCATTTTAAAAATTCACAGATATATTTGAATATCTGAGATAAATTGTTTTTTTATTTAATAATTATATTTACATATATAAGCTTATGAATCCATATCCTCCTGGTGTCAGTTTAAACTGACGCCTTATTTTCTTCATATACAGAAACCATTTTGCTTATAGTTTGTATTTTTTTGATTTTAGACAAAAACTTTTCAATATTCCAGTATGTTCCAATTGAATTTTCACATCCCAAAATTAAAGTTTTTAATTACAGTTTAGACATATAGAATAATGAAGATGTCAGTTTTAACTGACACCAGGGAGATACTGGTTCAGTTGATGCCTTCTTTTTTCCATGGAGATCACTTTGCTTAAAGTTAGTATTTTCTTGATTTCAGTGAAATATTTGCTTTCCAAAATTATATCTTATAATTATATTTTATCCAAATAAAAAAAAGCAAGCATCAGTTTAAACTGGCAACAGGTTAATATACTTTCATAATTTTGCTTATTCTTTTAAGTAATATTGTGCTTTCTTGCTTTGAGTGGAGCTGAGTATTTACAACATTATTTTTTTTATTTTATCTTCTTAAGAACTGTTGTTTGAGTAATGCAACATTTATGGACTTGAGTTAACATGGAGCATACCTCTTTTTACCCAGAAAGATAAAATCATGACACTTAGCAATGAGATAAGTTTGTTCATAATTATCCAATGATGGGCAAGTCTATTGTTATGGACAGAAAAACAAAACAGCAGAAAAGGTAATGCTGTTCACTATGATAATTTCCAGGTCAGAACACACCCAGGATTTTACTTACTTGCACTGGGTCCACTCGGGTGTTGATTCACTTGTATCAGTGCAGCCACTGTCTGACCATTTGGAATCAGTCTTATTCCAGAAAAGACATTGGCCCCACCACAGTCTGAGCGTGTAGTTCCTGTGAGTGACCACACCTGGTCTGGGGCGACCCTCATTGTACGTGGCATCAACAGTGCTCAGATAGTAAGTACCATCTGGAAGAAAAACATAGTTCAGGAAAACATAAAAGTCAACTTTAAAAGAATCAAAGATAAATGTTAGGATTTGGCATTTAATTTTGAAAAAGAAACTTCAAATAATTTTTGATTTGATTTTTTTAACCTGAAGCTTATTCTGAATACATTCTTTACTGCTGGCAGTATTCAATAACATTGACCAGAGACTGACTAGCTTCAGGGCACCTAGTGAGGATCAAACTTACAAATAAAAATCTACAAGTTCAGCTTGTTGACCATTTCACCACAATATTATAAAAAGGAGAGAACCTGACACCATAGAGATGGACACAAAATAAATGTCCAGTTTATTACTTATGATGGTAAAGTCAGTTTAAGTCAAAATTTTGAAAAAAATTAATGGTTAAAAAAAGTGAATTTTGGTAAAAAAATTGTATGAGAGAAAAAATTGTGTATGGAATTTCTCAGAAAAAAAAAAATTGCGTTAAATTTTTTAACTTCTGAAAGTCAAATTGTTATAGGATTTTACTGAACTTTTTGAAAATTATTCAGTTATAAATAAAATTATTTAAATTTGTTTTTATTTTGTAAAAATATTTTCGGTCTGTTATTGAAGTAAAATATAGATGCACACAAACTGAACGAAATTGAAATGGTCATCTGTATCATGAGGGCAAATTTCCTTGTCTGGCAATAACCCCTGGGTAACAGGTAAAAGAGTATAAGCTAAAATGTTATTTTTTTAATGACACCTGTATTTAAATTGAATACATTTTGTAATAATATTTGAAATGGACAAAGATTTTAGATATGAAAATTTGATCATCTTGCTATCAGTAAAGTGATATCTACATAATGGCCATTTCAAATTAAGGAGATTTTATTTATCTCAATATATTTTGTATTTGTCTATATTTCTGAGATGAGGTATTATGTACACTATTTACATTATTTACTATTTATTTATTTATTTACTATTGTCCTCATCTTTGTTGTCATATTTACCACAATGTTTTGGCCGTTGTACACTCCGGCCATCTTCAGGTGGTCGGAATAACCAACGCCTTTATCCACTGTGACATGTCCTCAAGGTGTTGGTTAGATCCAGTGACAGGGCCCAAAGTGTTGTGAGTTCAATACCTGGTGAAGGCAGTGGAGAACTTGGAGAGGGGAATTAACAGGAGATAACTGATATCCATTAGACATGGAACTCGAACAGTCTACCCCAGCGAGAGAAATAAAGAGTTCAGTTCAACATTCCAACCACCTGAAGAAGGCCAGAGCGTACATTGGCTGAAACCTTGTGATAAATATGGCATTCAACGATGAGGACAATAGTCCGAATAATGTAATTAGTGAATATATTTTCTAATAAATGAACTATTTGAAATGAACAAAGAATTTGGTTTTGAAATTTGGTCATCCTGATGTAATTAAAGTGATTGATAAACTAATGAAAAAAAAAAAATTACAGAAATACTAGTTAAAAAAGTAATAATAATTGTTTTCTTTTTTTTCATCCTGTCACTCTTATAAAATCAATGAATATGAAATGTTTAAGAAGAAACTTACTTTTGAGTTCTCCAGATGGTAAAAATATTTTCACTTCATTCTGTTGCGGATCAAACTTTTCAGAATAAATGTACTTGCTGGTTTTTTCTGGACGGTGGTCACTGGACAACAGACAAAGATTACGAAAGATAGATGAGTTTATAAAATACCTGAGCTATACAAAAGATAGATGACAAAAAAATATTAATCAAAGTTGAAACAGTGTTTCATCAGTAAATATGACATGCTAATTTTTAATACTAAGTAACAAAAGATTGCAAAGGATATTTTTTTTTTCCTTAACCCAGTGCTGGGCTGGTGATTCTTCTTAACAACTATTACAAAAAAGACACCTAACTTTCAGATCTAATGTAAATTAGTCCTTTTGTGATTTAACAGTTCATACAAGATTGTTGTATTTTTGACTGACAGAAATTAATTCGTTGAATTCATCCTTTCTTCTTTTTCTTCTGGATTTGTACGTCGAGTCAAACACACATCCGGTCAAACTTGCATCCGATGAATCTTCAACCCTTGCGTCATGAACTGCTACATTGAACCAATTTCCAAATTCTTCTGTTGCGCATCTGGTTTTTTTCTTCTTTTTATTGGGCCTGACAAAGCTACTGGGATTAAAAGAAAATGAAAAGACTTTAGAAGGAACCAGAAACCTAATCCTAAAAGGGATAAAACTCCTGTTCAAAACACTGGGAAGGAGTATAAACCAGATGATAGTTAAACATGTCTACTCCATGTGCAAATACCGTTGGGAAAGGTATGAATCCATATCTTCTCCTCTCAGCTATGGGTAAATAGCAGGATAGACTGCGCCCTATAGCTTTGGGTGGCAACCAGTTGAGGAGAAGGATAACTCTGCAAAATATCTAAGTGTTAAATAGCCTCACCAACCCACAATAGGCCAAGTGCGAGTACAGCTACACCCCTGAAGATATGGTTAGCTGGGAGGAGGTTCCTATAACAGAGTGAGAAGGACCTGAATTTGGATCTGGTACACTTTTGGTGGCCTGGGGAAGAAAACCTGATTTCACTTTCTGTACCAATAACTGTTGCAGTACTCACACATCTTTTAAAGGGAAACAACTCTTTATTCCTGATTATTTAACTGTCTTGTCATACAAGTTGTCTTCCTTGGACAATGTTGAAAAATAATTAAAAAATGTACAATTTTCTTCCATGAAGGATTAGCAAATCACTGCTTGAATTCACTGGTTTCAATTCCTGGTATATAGTTATTTATTGATTATAATTTAATGAAGGAAATAAATTATTAGGATCAATGTTTTGCTCAATATGTCAGGAGATGGAGTTAGTGGTAGGTATATATCACCAGTTGTGCATAAGGGGAGATAAGGATAATCCTGGCTACACTAAATAGCAAATTAAGTCAGGTTACTTTGATGCAATTGTTGATGTATCTCCAAACTATTTTTCAAGTTAACTGTGTTGTCTTCTATTGTTTCTCCAAGCATCTGCACTTGTCTAAGATTTTAAAATAAGACGTTGGAGAGAAGTACCCAACAGGTTTTCAGTGTCCAGTCTTGATTCGTCGCGTTAATTTGGCCTTGAGAAGAATCAGCTGAAAATTGGTTGGTCAGCTACACCTGAAACTTTGCTCACCTTCTTGACTAGAGAGGTTCGAGACAAAATTTCAGGCCGTGCTGACCAATCAAGAGAAAAATAAAAGACAAAAAAAAAAAACTTAAACAACAGCTGCAAAGAATAGATTACAAACATATTTTTTTAAAAAAAAGTTTACCTGCTTCAAAGCCGAAGATAAACTCAAGATAAAAGCTTATGGTTAAAGTGGTTATGATGAATGTGATAGTATTTTTTTTTTAAATCGTTTCATCCCAAGAAAGGTGATAAAAGTTACTGAGAGTGAAAGAAACAAAGAAGACAATAAAAGAACAGGATCCAAAGAGATTAAGGATGATGATTGACATTGCATTTAAATTTTTGAAAGCAAGAAACCAAAAGCAATTTCCACAAGTGAGACATGCAGGAGGAGAAACTATTATCTGTCTCTATTTCCAGTGGATAAAAGTGTTACTTGAGTAATTCAAAATGTGACTTGATGTCAATGAGTTTTGAGTTCAATACCTGGCCAAACTTGGAGAGTTGAGTTACTAAAGGAAGTTAATATCCAAAAAGGCATAGCACGTTGAATTAGAACAATCTATGCCGATGGACTAGATAAAGTGTTTGGTTTGAAATTCCAACATAAATCACCTGAAGAAGGTCAGAGTGTACAACAGCTGAAATGTTGTGAATATAGCAATAAAGATGAGGACAACAATCTGAACTGTGTAAATACTGTAAAGAAACTAGTTGTGTAGAACTTACAGTCACATCTAGAAATTTCAACAAAGTAATTATGGCTGCTAATCTAGTGACCTTTCACTTGAAAGGACTAAAATTGTAAAATGTTTCCACAGAGTAGCAGTTCTTGAGAAAAGGATGTCTGAGTGGAACTTTCAATTCTGTGGAAGTAACATGGCAAATCCTATCTTTAATGGTCCAAAAAGGTAGAACTAAGGATCAGCTGATAGAGAGAATGATGGATTTATACCTTTTCCAAGAGTATTTGTGTGTAAGTGAATATAATGAATCTGACTTGAATTAGAACTCGGCTTTCCAATTTTCAATTCCATTACACCACCTTACAGCACTTGTTCATATCCAGTCACCTATCTAAGTACTCACCAGGCTCAACATTGCTTAACTTCAGTGATCATACAAGAGCAGGTGTATCAATGTGATATGGCTGTAAGACCAAGGATTATGAGGATAGATAATGATTAACCCTTGACTTGAAGAGGTTAATTGTAGTGTTCAAGGGAGCATCCATATAGTAAAAGGATGTCTAAGTGAAACTTCCTCCTTACAATTGGAATACGGAGGAAATATGGTTGATTCGACTCTGTGGAAATAGCATGGCATGTCTTAGTTGTAAAGGTCTGATCTATTTTAATGTCTTAAATGTTTAACATTCAAATGTTTATAATCTTATAGTTATTTACAGTTATAGCCTGGCACATGGTGACAAATATGGAGCACTTAGAATGAAACTCAACTTTGTAGTTATAATATTTCTAATTTAAACACAGACTTTTTTTCCAATTATTATAGTAACAAACAATAATTCTGGAGGATCATTTTATTATTCAACATTCTCAAGAAATAGTCCTCCAATTTATGTCCAACAGAATCATTATTATTATTATTATTATTATTATTATTATTACTTGCTTATGCATGTAATTTCTCAAGTCCTTACTGTCATTAGGTTTTCACATTGGAGTTTTTAAATATATTTTTCCTAATTATGATATCAATATATAGTAATTCTGGGGAATCAGTTTATTACTTAATGACTATTGAAAACTGATCCTCCACTTTATGTCCAGTAGAATTTTACTACTTTACCAATAGTGCCCAAAATGGTGGTAATATGAAACTGATATTTTCTGAAGTCCTTACTACCAAAAGGTTTTCACAAGTATGTTTTTAAATATATTTTTTCCAATTATATTTATATGTAGTAAAAATATAATTCTTACTTGCTATAAATTACTATAAGTAATTCTTACTTACTATATCAGTGCTATTCAAATTGGTGGTCTGTGGACTGGTGTTGGTCTGCGGACCATCAACTACCTGTACGCAGCCAGTGTCTAGGCCATGTTAAGGAATCATTTGTAAAGATTAAGGTTATATAATTTTTGTTTTTGTGTTAATAAACTGCTTATTTTTTTTTATTACTTTTTATATGTCTTGATATTGGATTATTTTTTGCAAAATGAATGGAAGATAAAAAGTAGTCAGCTTATATTATATTCATTATATATATCATTTCTATTAAATTAATATTACCACGAAATATTAGGTTGGTGCAAAAATAATGACGTAATAATGTCGTTTTTTGACATATTTTTAACGTCAAAAAACAACATTATTACGTCATTATTTTTGCACCAACCTAATATTACAGATATGTGACATATTGAGAAAAAAATGTCAGTCCACCATATCAGATAATTTGAGAAGCACTGTATTATAAGTAATTTGTATTTACTATACATTATTATAAGTAATTCTTAGATCAACAAAGATTGTTAGTTTTCCAAGTCAGCACAATGAGAGTGATTTTCACTGGTTACCCCACTTGACAATGGCCTTGCACCAGACTAGATTATTACCAACCTGATAGAGATAGTGATGGGAAACAACTGGCCACTGTAGACTGGTGTCAAATTGACCAGGATATGAAAGGATTGGTCCTTGTTCAGCTTGGAAACATTAAATTGATGAATGTTCATGTGTGTCCGGTGGAGAGTGTGGTTACCAATGGTGTCATCCTGAAATGAGAAAACAGACATTTCAATGTCAATTTTAACATGCCAATGCCTATCAATAAAAATGGAGAAATGTTTATTTAAAACTTTCACTATTCTAGACATTCCTATATGTCTATACAAAACTTGCATTGTCTGCTGTCGATGCCCACATGCACGAGTGTGCTGGTGGTGTAATGGATAATGGCTTGGCTCACAATGAAAAGTTAGAGAACCGAGTTCAAATTCCAGTCGAGTTCGTTATATTCGCTTGTGTGCAAATATCCTTGGGAAAAGTATGAATCCATCTCTTCTCCTCCCAGATACAAGTTAAATAACTGGATAGTCTGGGCACTAAAGTCTTGGTTGGCAACCAATATAGGAGGAGGATAATTCTGAATTCAAAACCTGAGGAGGGCAGTTTATAAACCTCATGGAGCATGATGTACATCAGTTCTCTGAATACGGTTCTTCCAAAAAGTGGAAGATAAATCAAACTAGCCTATAAATCAAAGTAGATTACATTATCACATTCAATATCCAGACCCAAGAGAATTTCTGTTCACTAGTTTAACTATATATATATATATATATATATATATATATATATATATAGAGAGAGAGAGAGAGAGAGAGAGAGAGAGATCAGTTTATAAATTTTACACATCTTATATATATATATATATATATATATATATATATATATATATATATACACACGTTTTCAAGATACTGTAAAATGTTGGTTTCATGCATTTGTGTCTTTATCATCATTTATTTTCAGTAAATTATTTAAGTAAGTTATTGCCAGACAGCAATGCTGTAACAATGCAACAGTGAAAGTGTTAAGCAAAACTTGAACCTTTCCAGACAGTCAGGCTAGATTTGGAAAGCCAAATACAACATGGATAAAATTCCACAATATTAATAACAATCCCAATGCTATGGACATGCTAATATGTCTTTACAAAACTTGCATTGCATGTTGTTAACATAAGTGAAGATTGATGTCAACACTCAGAGGTGACAGACGATTTCATGCTAGATGTAATCATCAGGCCACATGGCCTGACAACTGTGTCTAGAATGAAACAGTATGTCGCTTCTGAGTATCAACTTCAAGGTTCACTTTCATATTTACATACACTATCTCTGATATTGAGTGAGCACTTTATCCGATAAATATAGCACACCCTAAAACTATATATATATATATATATATATATATATATATATATATATATATATATAAAAACAAACTAATGCTTAAGACTATTTTCAAACCAGCCTAGACATCTCATAGTATACAGTATGATCAGTTTCATGATTTATTCTTATTATATTGTGTATTTGTGGTATCATTAAGCTTATTCCGTATTGTAGTATCTCATGAAAAACCAAAATGGTGGTGCCCATGAACAATCACTCTCAGTATCTTCATAGTCATTTATTTACAGTAAATAGCACATTTCCTTATTTTCCACAAAATGGGCCAGCACAGCCAGGCAACAATACTACAACAATGCAGTAGAGAAAGTGTTAAAAAATAATCATTTGAGTTATACAGGTTTTGACTGTATAACTATACACCCTGTGTATTCAAAGCCGTGTCTCAAGCTCATTAACAAAGAAATCAGCAGTGTATGCAAATTCGTTATCTGACAAATGGTGGGCATCTAGGGTGCCAATATAAATCACTAGAGTTGAGTGTCTGCTGGGTGGAAATTCCAAATGCTATTGGCAACTGCTGGCGTGTTGGCAACCACTAGTCTCGGCCATCAGTGATCTTGCATGAATTCATCCAATTACAGGTTAGTTAGAGAAACTATTTTTTAACATAAGTAGAAAGCTGGTCTTTTTTTTTTATATGCCATGTCCTTTCAGTATGAAGATTGCATCTCTCCAAAACCGCCTGTCTTTTGTTACTTCAAAAAAAACCTTTGAAACTTTACATCCATCTTTGTCTGTGCTGCTATTCATTCATTCAAACTTAGTAGGTTACTGTCTCTCCCTGCTTCTCTTGTAATCAGTATGTCCTGTGAGTGTTAAAATTTCCAGTCCCTCTTTCTTTATTATTTGTCCCAGAAATTTCTTTCCAAACCTAAATAAGTATCAATTTTGTTCGGTTGATTTCCCAATGAGGGAAAGAATGATCACAAAAGTTAACCCCCACAACCCCAGAGTCAGAAGGACACAGAATGCATGCTGGGATATTTTTCTTAGCAAATAAAATGGGATGGCTTGCGTTTTTACATGACTACGTCCAGATCTGCCTTGACTACTAGACAGATATATTGTGTTTGCTTGGTCGACCTTTTGCATACAATTTTGGCTTCTTATTAGTTTTGATTTCCTTTAACTATATTGTTTGCTTGCTTATATGATTGTTGCGGTTTCATCTTTGACCTTTTTTCTTTTTATTGCAAACTTTATTAATTTCGATTGTGTTATTTATGTTGCACTTGAACAATGGCTTCTAATTCCTCGTGTTCTATTTCCTTAAAACTTCATTATTTACATTTCTGTCCAGGATATTCTCAGTATTTGTCAATTGAACCAAATCTTCTTGGCATCAAAAGTCTCTTCTTCATCTAAGAGGAGATTGTACAACATTCACTGACATATAGAAGCATAGATATTATATTGTCATTCAGCACTATTTTCTTTCTAACAACAGTTTCCTGTCTTAATACCATGATGGCTTTACTGCTTTATAAAGTTTATCAATTTTGTTCCAGCCATATGAAAATTATCTATATTTTACTAACAGCTATTCAAACCCACACACAATATTAACAAATTTACTGCTTTCTATTGCCATAATATATTAGTATTAAAAAATTAAATTGACTTTTAAATGAAAGATATTTTGAGGCTTCTTTGTTGACAATTTTAGTGAAATTTGGTTTTTATTGCAGACATGATTCAAAACTTACAAGTGTGTCAATAATTTGGACATTTTAAAAATGTATGCCTTTTAGAGTTGACAAAATTTAACATTAATTTTCACATTAAAAATGTAGGATTGTATTATAAAGTAAAAATAGTTTAGGTATTATATACTAATGCTAGTTAGTAAGCAGCATAAAAAAACTACTAATTGAAAAATAGTAATAATGAAGAGTGCATTGACACAATTGATTTGGTTTGGTTGTTTTACCAGTATATCAACCCTTGTGGGTCATTTAATGCAGAAAATTGGATTTTTATTTGATAATATTTTAGAAAGTTTTAAGTTTTATAATTCATGAAGTATAGTTGAAAACTGGTTGTATAGTTTGTCTATAGGTGGAGTTGTTTGGGTTAAAGTTTGGTGTATAAGTTAGTTTCTCCCAAGTAGGTCAAAATACTTTTTTACATTAATGTTTTTGAAAATTTCTTTAAGTCTATTCACCTCATAAAAGATGTTTACAGATAAAGTCAAATTTGACACAGTGCATCATAACTTATTTTTAAACATTAGAAACTGCAATCCATTTCTTTTATTTAATAAAATGGAGTTACAAATAAATGCTCCTCGTGTCATCAAATAACCATTACCAAGCAAACTTCTGCAGTAACTATTTTCACTTCAGTCCACAAAGTTGATATCATTTCCTTTGAATTTCTAAGGATTTTCATGGTTAATTTTTCAACAGCCTTTTTTTTGTCAATTCATAAGCTAACTTAATCACACTGTAAAATGAGTCTTGATAAAAATCATAGTTTGGTTGTTTTACCAGCACATCAACCCTTGTGGGTCATTTAATTCTGAAAATTGGATTATTATTTATATCAGAATATTAATCAACAGGATTTTATGTCAGCAGTTACATGCTATAAATCAACCAATCAGCTGTTCGTCCAATTTGTTGACTATTTTTTTTTTCACTCAAAGTATTACAATGTTTTTAATTAAAATTTTGGAAAACTTGAGATTTGAATTTTATCATGTTGGTATATATATATATATACAACAATTTTTTTCTTTTTCAAAAAGTTAAATATCAGTGTTTCAACACTGGTCACAAATCAATGAAGCAATTTGTTATCTTAGTACCTTAGTAACTTAAAAATTGATAATAAATCAATTTTAAGAGAGCATATTAATGTTATGTCACCGCAAAGGACTGGGGCAAAAAATGATCCTGATATGCTTATCAGGGCATTTGAATATTTTGTTACATCTTCGTCATTATATAAGATGTCAGGATGTGTGAAAACATTACCAGCTTTGACATCAGAAGTTTCAAAATTAGATGACTTTCATTTTCTTAGTGATATACGTTAGTAAAATCTCTGAAAATCAGAAAAATGTGTATTCTTTCAGTTGATAAAGTTTAAGCCAAGATTGCTGTACAATATCGTGGATGAAATTTATTTGGTTTGGTTGAAAATTTTGAGGCATTAGCAAAAACAGTATTAGGCTTCATGGTAAAATGTTTAAATGGAGGACAAAAAAGTTTTTACTTAAATTGCATTCATGGAAATAAGTCAATAATTATAAGATACTTCCTAATATTATAATCTAGTTGCTAATTAATTAATTACTGGACATTGCTAACAAGTTCCTTGCTAAAAATAGTAATTTTTATCAAGTAGTAATTTATGTTTCCACATGTTTGCCACCAGTTGCATGGTTAGTAGGACAGGTTTGAGAATCGTCTTGGATAAAAAGCAACAATAATATGATGGAATAAAATTAGTAATAAAATAATAGTAATAATGAAGAGTGTATAGAGCCAGAGTGTTGGGATAAAAAGCAACAATAAGACGGAATAAAACTAGTAATAAAATAATAGTAATAATGAAGAGCATATTGACCCAGTGTATCAGAAAAATAATGTATGTAAAAATATTTTTATTTTTATTTTTACTGAAAATATTAATGGAATTATTCTTGTACAATATCTTTAAAAAGTTGTTTTTGAATTTTAGGAGGAAGAATATTTCTAGTTACCATGTCGACTTCAAGAGGAATTCCAATTGTGATGAGATCTTCTTTTGGTAGATGGTCAACAATGATCACATTTCCATCACATCTGTACAGCTTAAGAGACGTGACTTGAGACTGCACCTGCAAAGAATAGAACAAAGTTCAACTTTCTCCACTGAATCATGAAACAGAGATGAAAAGTTATACTCAACAAATACTAAAGTCATTGATGCATGACAAAAAAACTTGCAAACAAAATATTGGTAAGCATTAACAAAGACTAGAAATGTCTGAAATTTTCATGATTTTGCTATTTTCATTTTCTGATGAATCATAATTCTAAAAGGTAATGATTAAATAAATTCCTTAAGAATTCCTGCCAATTCACAGATATTAGAAATGCAAGGAATCTGGGAAGAACCGAAAGGTTGTAAATTTAAAAAAAAAAAAATTTCAATATATATTTCTTTGGCATGTGTGTATAATACTTTTCTCAGTTTGCACAGATACTACACTCTGATCTTAATATCTATTACTATCTGAAAATAAGGCCACAAACAGTGGGGGGAAAGTAAAGCTGGATGTGCATCTATATAATAAAAAATAAAACTACTCTTTCAAGTAAACCCATATACATAAACAATATTGGGTGATTCCTCTGCTGCATTGTTAAATATATGAATTTAACAAAATATTGCAAAAACAACCATAAGGATGAATACAGATTATTATTTAAAGTTGGTACGAAAAAAAAAAAGGTAATAAAAAATGACAAGTTCTTCAATTTCACTGAAGCAGATGTCAAATGCATGAAAGCATTATCATCTCTTCTATTTTCTTTCTTTTTCTTACTGAAATCAAACAGCGTCTTCAATATGTCTTTTCTATATTCCCTCCAGATCAAAACATAATAGTCCATTATCTATGAGCTATTGGTAGGACGTAACATAAGCGCTAAGGGATAAGCAAAAATGTAAGATGACGGATTCTGATTTTTGTTTCTTCATGCCACAAAATTGATGTCAGAAAACAATATTTCTGAGACTATTTTCCAGATGCAATATTTTATTTTTACTATATTTGTTTTCATGATTTTCTTTTTCAAATGTATAAACTTTCTATTAAAATTAATAAAACACATCATCATCATAAATTAAAGGGACTTTTCACTGCTCCTTAAAGATTACATTTAAGGTTTATATTTTTACAGTCAGAAAGATCTATAGACAACTGGTAGAGATGAAATTAATCCTTTCCATACAGGGAAAACTTGGCAATCTTTGACAGAAGAGTTAGTTTTGTTCCTGTCAGTTGAAATTTATAAAATCTTTTTTCTTGCAACAGGTTTCTCAAGCCAACTAAATATTATAGCTCTTTCTAATACTGGTTGGAGTTTCCTTTCAGTCCTTTTATTTTTGGTTGTATGGAAAGTTAACAGCTTGATTATATTATTATTTTCTCTTCTAGTTCCATTGCTACCTATTTTTGTTGTTGCTGTTCTTAGAAATGGTGTGGCTTTTGTTATTTGGTAAAGCAAAGAGAGGGGAGGAATTTTCTTGATACTCAGATCAATATATTATTTGTATATTGCTTTTTTATATCTATTTTTAATTTATTTGTTTAAATCTTATTTATAACAGATACTCAGATTTGAGTAAATAATCTGTTTTTATTATCTAACAGTATATTTATCTATTTACATCTATCTACAAGCCTGAAGATTCAAGAAATCTTATTAGAAAAATATTACCCTATAGCAGGATTTGAACCTATATCCCTAGGGGGAAACTGTCATTAGATCAGCCATGGAGGACCTCCTGATCAGAAGCCTTTTGAACACTTTCAAAAGCACTTCAGATTTAATGACAATTTCCCCTAAGAGTTGCCGAGGGGGCACATATTTTTGTAACAAGATTTCTTGAATCTTCAGACTGCTAGATTAAATACATAGGTATACAGCTTAATAATAAAAACAGAACATCTACTCAAATATGAGTATCCATTAAAATAACGTTCAAACAAATAAATTAAAAATATGTCGGATCCATTTCCTAAAATTATATATATACATACACACACTATTTACATTGTTTGAACTATCATCCTCATCTTTGCTGCTATATTTATCACAACGTTTCGGCCATTGTATGCTCTGGCAACAGGTCCCAGGTCCACCCTAACAGGTGCTACCACCCCAGGTCAGAGTGGACCTGGGAAAATCAGCAGTTAAGAGGTAGTTCCACACATATCAAAACTTCCTGACCAGAGGCCTTGCTGTTGGATATAGTTTATTGTCTTACCCAAGACGGACATTTTATGTTGAGTTGAGATAAAAAATTCTTTTCAATTGTTGTCAGAGTTATTGGGTAGAACAATATTTTTTCTTTATTCATAGTTATATTTTTTCTTATTCATAGTTAGGAGGGGTAGCTTTTCTATTTTATGAGACTTTCATTTCAAATTGAATATGAAATAATTAGGGTGTTGGATGGTCTTGAAAATATTTTCAAAATATATTTCACCTCTTCATGTAAATATTGGGGTGGGGGCTGTAAATTCTGAGTGTTTTTAAGTAGAATCCAATGATTATTCCAGATTTTTTTTTTGTTATGATGAGAATAGAAATTTATTACATGATTTTTATTAGCTGAAAATACTTTTGAAGTCTGTCAAGGATGTAAAGAAAGGATTAGGCACATTCCTTCTAAATATGACAAAAATATATTCACTTTTGGTCTGATCTGATACTTTTGAAGATGGAGCATGGCAAGGAAAATCAGGTGCTTTCTAGAGTGACACAAAGAATCAACCATATATATATATATATAGTTTATGCAAAACTAGGTAATCCGTATGGGTAGACGCAAGGAGGATGATATCCAGAGAGCTCAATGTAAATTCAGAACAAATATGTTTGAATAAAAACAGATCACTTTAAGGTTCCATGTAATAAGTTATTTCACCACAACCCTTTTAAAGAGCTCTGGATCATCAGACTTTACTCCCAAAAGTTGAAATGAAAAATGAAAAGAAACTTATACATGAAAATGGTACATCTAACTCACTCATATCTTCTCTCCCACCTCACTTCCTCATTTCACATACGCTTGGTGCGGTCCGTCAAAAATGTGTAAGTTTCTTTTCATTTTAACTTTTGGGAGTAAAGTCTGATGATCCAGAGCTCTTTAAAAGGGTTGTGGTGAAATAACTTATTACATGGAACCTTAAAGTGATCTGTTTTTATTCAATATATATATATATATATGTGTGTGTGTGTGTGTGTGTATAGATGGTGAGAGAAGGGTAATTAAATAAAAGTACATCTATAAAAATATGCTCTTCCTAAAAATAAATTGGCAATGTTTAACCTTCATGCTCCCAAAACACAGTGTCAAAAGGACGGTTATTCCCTTGACACCGCTATTACTGTAAACATTTTTTGACTCCCTCAGCAATGATAATTTACAAGATTATAAAAAATATGTGAACCAATATGATATCTATTATTTACCTTTTATAAAGAATATTTATCATTATGAAATAAATTTGAAAAATCTTTTTATTCAAAGATTTATAAAAATTAAAAATACTATCAAAATATGTAAACTGACTACAATGCAATATTTATTACTTAATATTTTATAAATAACTATGAAAAAAATTTGTTATTCATTATTTTATAAAAATATCAATGAACTATAAAACAGGTATTTCATTATAGTTGGTTTTGTTTGACGGCATATCAACCTCAATGGGTTATTTAATGCGGACAAGATTTTTATTGCTGCTAATTTTTTTTTTTCAAAATATATTTCTGGTAATATTTTTTTCCAAAAAAGTGTTGCTGGTAATAATATATTGCTGGTAATAATTTTACCTTCAAAAATTTATTGCTGGTATTAAAACCTATTTTTACACTTCAATAGTGTTTTGATCTCCATTTGGGGTTTGTCCATAGCTGGGACCCTAACAGGTGCTACCACCCTGAGTTGGGGTGGACCTAGGAACACCAGCAATTAAAAGGTGGCTCCACACTCCTCAAAACCTCCTGATCAGAGGCCTTGCTGTTGGGTGTAGTTTATCGTCTTACCTCAGATGTGGATGTAGTTTATTGTCTTACCCAGGACAGATTATAGTTAGTTCATATATTTTTATTATCTTGTAAATAAGCAATTTAATAAATAGTGTTTCATAAATTTTTTGTCAATTCTCAAGAATAAAGAAAATATATAAACCCACTTTCATATGTTTAAGTTTTATTAAAATTCTAATCATTGCTTTTTAAAATGATAAATACTGCCAAAAGTCAAAAGTGTATACAGTAATAACGGTGTAAAGAGTGTAACTGTTTTATTGACAGAGTTGTTTTTTGTGGGCACAAAAGTTAAAGATTTTAGTGCAATAATGTGAAATTTATTAAATGATAAACACTAAAAAAATCCCCCCCCACAAAAAAACAACAACAGAATACTGTGATGTGAGGACACACCTTATTGGTTTCCATGCTCCCCAAAGAAAATGGTCGCTTATGGAAAGTTGTCATCTGTGCCTGGTAACATTTCTGGCGTCCACCCAATTCAGAATCATCACCATCAAGGTCTGAATTGGGGTCGACCAACTTTGTCAGTCCTTCTGGTAGGTCAAATGATGCTTGGCCAATGGTCAACTTTGGCTTATAATTGATGCTGTACCGTCCAGCATAAATACTGATAACATGCGAATTGTGCTGGATTGGTTTCTCTTCCACTGCAGCAAATTTCAATTCGTTCTGGAAAAAAAACAAAACAAAACAGCTATTTTATTTACTTTGCCAGAAAGAAAATAATCAAAAATAAATTAAGAGTGTTATAACTATGTTAAGAATCATATTTTCTTCACATAATAGTGTATGAGATGTGCATGGTAATGCAAGGACTGTCATGTCCATTCACAATGTGGGCAATCATAGCTTTTGAAGTATTCCTATCCTTTTAAAAGGATACCATAGACAAAATACGAGCAATGATGATGTTTTTGAGAAAATGGAAACAAAAAGGAAGCTTAACATCAGGAAGAGGCAGTTGAAATTTCTGGGGCATGTAATGAGGAAGGAAGGCTTAGAAAATGTGATACTTACAGGACAGATTGAAGGACTGAAGAAAGCAGTGCATAATTTAGTAAATGGATGGTAGAACAGGAATAGGAAAAATAAAAAAAAATGACAAAACTTATTATTAGGTACAAGGGACAAAAAGAGGTGGAGTGCTATAATTGCCTACATCCTGAAGGGATATGGCACATAAAAGAAGGTTTGTCATCATCCCTTCCACACCCTGTTCTGCCATCCATTTACACAAGCTCATTAGGTATGATTTACATTTCCCTCTTACCATCTATACAATTTCTCAGTGTCAAATTCTCCAAGCTCTCTTCCCTCATCATGTGTCCTTGAAACATCAACTGTCTCTTTTATATATAATAATAATATATAAGCATCTTTTCTGTTGCTAAATTTCACATGAGAAATGTCTATGTAAATCTAACAACTATTATGGGATAGATGCAGTAATTTTTTTTTTTTTTTAACTATCTCTTACCTGAATTACTAATAGTTGGTACAAATAGTCTATGAAATTTGTTTTGAAAGAGTTGTTAAATTTGTAAATAAAAATAATATATTAGGTTGGTGCAAAAATAATGATGTAATAATGTCATTTTTGACGTTAAAAAATACGTCAAAAAACAACATTATTACGTCATTATTTTTGCACCAACCTAATAAAATGAGAAATGCAATGAAAATTAAATAGTTCATTAATTTAGTGTTTGGAATCATTCATTTTCAGAAACACTATTTTGCAGTTGGTAAAACAGTCAATTTTCATAACTAAACTGTTTTGTTCGTTTAAAATACATTTGTTAAAAAGTATATCCAGTTAAAACACAGAAATCATAAAACGGACTTCAAAGAGCCAACTTATATTTTTCTTGTTACCCAGATAGAGAAATTAGCCCTTGCAACATAGACATCCATTCAATTTCATTTAAATTGCATGTGCACATGTATATTTTAATTAAATGACAGACCTAAAAATGTTTCTACAAAATAAAAATAAAAAATCTATTTATTATTGAATAATTTCCAAAAAGTTGAATAAGATTTCATAACTATCTGCATTTTTTAGGGTTCAAAACAAATTAATGTTTTTTTTGTTGCCAATTTTGATTTTATTGCTCAGCCCAGGGTAGAGGTTGTCCAGTGCATGACAGACAATAATCAATACTTCCTTTATAATATAAATTTGGCATCTTGGCATTTGTATAAAATCTAAACTTTAATATGCAGTGATAATAATCTAAAAAAATAATGTGCAAGTGTAATTATTATGGGATGGCAGTAGAAATTTAAAGTTGTATCCTTATTTAATACATATCCTGCTGGCATCAATTTAAGCTGACACCTTCTTTTATCCCAAATATATTTTAACTATAATTTGGCAAAGTAAAAATTTCATTAAATGTGTTGGTAAATTTCCAGGTTTTCATCTGAAATCAAGTAAAATGGTCAGAATATATGGGAAAAAAATGTCACCTTCTTTACCCCTATATTTAAACTGCAATTTTTGAAAGTGAAAATTTTACTGAATTATGTTGGAAATTGGGAAAAAAATGTTAGTTTCAAAAAAAAAAAAAAAAATGAGCTTTTTTTCTTTCCCTGTATCTAAACTATAATTATTAGCTGTAATTGTAGAAATTTTCAGTGAAATGTGTTGGAAAATTTCCATGTTTCTATCTGAAGTAAAAAAAATATGAAGCAGAATGGCCAAAATATATGGAAAAAAGAAGATAATAGTTTGAAGCGACAGCAGGAAGATATGATATAATAAAAGATATAAAAAATAAAATGCCTTTAAGTCATAAAAAATAAAATGCCTTTAAGTCATAAAAAATAAAATGCCTTTAAGTCATAAAAAATAAAATGCCTTTAAGTCATAAAAAATAAAATGCCTTTAAGTCATAAAAAATAAAATGCCTTTAAGTCATAAAAAATAAAATGCCTTTAAGTCCTTACTTTTTCATTAATAAAAATTTTGGAAACTCATTTCCTTTGATCCTTTCTCCCTAACACTTTTCATAATTACCTTTCAGAAATCTCTGTCTTCCCATTATGTGGGAGGTATTTCTGCTGCACACTGTATCATTTTATTTCACTAATGTTATTTAATTCGATATACAGACACATACATTGATATAGAAAAAATGTACTCATGTCTCTAAAAATTTACTCACTTTTTGATTTCATCGTCACGTTGAATATTTAGAAATATGTAATTAATTTCACTTAATATTTAATTTAATGTTTAATTCTTTATCATATTTCTGAGTCAATGAGAAAAAATGTTTAAAGTAATTAAAATATTTCAGATTAAAAAATGAAAACCATTTATATATATATATTAAACCATACCTATGTACTATAATGGGTATGCTCCAATCTGTATAAATACAGTAGTATATACTGTATGTGGTAGTTATTTGAATTCACTGTGGGAGTCACTTGTGATTCACTTCAAGCTCACCACTAACAGTTGATTACTTACTACACACTGCTGGCAAATCTTGTATGTTGTTCCTGGTATAAATATTATCGTTGCATTTCCAACCTTCATTTTGGTTATTCTTATTCAGTAACCTAGGTTACATACATACATACATATATATATATATATATATATATATATATATATATATATATATACATACATACATACATACACATATATATATATATATATATATATATATATACATACATACATACATACACATATATATATATATATATATATATATATATATATATATATAATGAATACAAAACCTTTAAAAATCCATCAGATCAGGTATTAAATTTATTACCTGACCTGATGAATTTTTAAGGATCCTGTATTCATTATTATATTGCTCTGCTCGTACATTGAGCTTTGGATTTATATCCTCCTTGGAATTATCCCAACTATTCATCAATATATATATATATATATATATATATATATATATATGTATCTGTGTGTGTTTTAACCACAACATCTGACACATAGGCTCACACATATATACAGAAACAAAAAAACAACCTAACACCAATATTAAGAGCTCCCGAGTAAATGAGATGAAAGCCAGCTTTTTAACCAATCTTTGTTCAGCTGGCTGCTTCATTACAATGTTTCCAACCAACAATGTTTCAGTCTTTCAAGGCTGACCTCGCAATTCATCAGGTTTTCTCTTTATGGAGACTCTTAAATCATTACAAATTATTTCTGAAAACCAGGATTTAACCTACAACAACTTCCATCCTCACTCTTTAAGGTTTTGAGGATCTCCAAATATCCCAGGTAATATTTTGCACATTTCCTGCCTGAATATTTAAAAATTTCTCTTTTCTTTTTCTTTTGTAAACACAACATGGAGATGGATAAGCAGTCTAAAGTTATTTCTATTGCTTCCTTCTATCTTCATTAGGTGGAATGAACTTCTATCAGGTCAAATGCAGATGAAGGACAAGAGAAAGCGCACACACACATACACCCAAAGCAGTTAGGCCACATCCTATAGCTAAACCATTTATTACTGCTTCTCAGGTTTAAGCCCAGGTACCTAAGATAGAATTTTGAATGCTGCTTTTCTCCTCAAAAATGTAGGCTACATGAATGCTTGATCTCCTTTCTCCCACATATTTGAGCTTGTGTCAGCTTAAGCTAACTAAACATACAATATATGTGTGCATATGCATGAAAGAGAGAATGGGTATATGAGTGTGAATAAGTATGCACGCGTGTATGTGTGTGTATTTATATATATATATATATATATATATATATAAGTAATAATCAGTTGGTATATAATCCAAGTGAATCTTAGTAATACAATCGAAAATATTAAAAGTGATTCACACATAGAACTCAATGTTTTAATTAAACAGAGCAACATATTTCATAATTAAGATTACATAAGGTTAATGATCATTTTCCCCTTGTAAATTGAAATAAAATTTACAAGGATTTTTCAAACCAGTCAATGGATGAAAAATTATTGAAATTTATCATCCATTGACTGGTTTGAAAAATCCTTGTAGATTTTATTTCAATTTACAAGGGGAAAATGATCATTAACCTAATATAATCTTAATTTCTATTCCATGTACACACACCCACACACACACAGCCAAAGAAAATATAATAACAACCAATCTGTAATTTTTAAACCACTCATAATTCCATATATGTTAACATTTCTTTCTCTCACATGGTCATATACAACATCATAGAACCGCATTATGAATTTACGACTTGTGTCTACTGTTCTGTGACTGTTGTCATTGCATAGCAAACTTCTATGTAAACATAACAGGATGTCATCTTTGATGTTGAACATCTGTTGTAAGTTCATATAACCATTCTGATGATTGCTCACATGAGCCAAAAAGCTTACAACATAATAAAAAAATACCAAATGTTGGACAGTTTTTGTCTTTATGTCCTACTTAAGCCACTATATGAAGCTTAGAACAGCTCATGATCAAACATAATAGACATTTGTTGTCTGTTTTTATATATATATTACTTCAAATATTATATTTTTATTGGATAACCATATCTGTGTAGACTTTCCATTTTTATTTTAAACAGTATTTATTTCATCTCCACACTGAAGAAAATCTATTAAAGAAAATGTGCCATCCACCAGAATATGAAGATGAGGTCCATCTTTGCAGGAGAAACCATCATCTGATCCAGCCTGTTTTAACCATATAGCAAGAAAGAGCTTCAGAATCAAGCAATGTTTCATTTGCCTATAAAGCACAGTCATGGATATACACTTAAAATAATGTTTGAAATAACTAAAAATATTTCAGATTAAAAAATAAAATCCATTAATATATATATATATATATATATATATATATATATATATATATATATATATAGATGTGTGTGTGTGTGTGTTAACTACAAAATCTGACACAGGTGCACACACATACAAAAAAACAAAAACAAAAAATGCATAAATGAATTAAATCAAACTTAGTATAAAAATAACAAAACCTGAGTAAAAACAGCATTCAATTGCTAAAACCTACTGATTAGTGGGCCGAACAATTATGCAAGTGTCTGTCTATGAAACTCTGAAGTTGAGGTGCTGAATATGACGTCAATCAACTACATGACTAATTTTATTTGTATTAATCATATATATATATATATATATGTGTGTGAGTGTATATATGTGTGTGTGTGTGTATATATGAATAAAAAGATGAGGAAAAACAATTCTTAGCTGATAACTTACATCCTCTGAGGGACTCTAAAATATTTCATTTATATCTAAAAAAGAAATCTCTTGTTTGCACATAAGAAAAATACAATAAAAAGAAAAATTAAAAGAAATAACTTCTAAGTCATTTTCAATGAAACAAAGCCATATGTACATGCTTGTGGGGAAGTGATTGAGTTTTACATACAAATATGTAGTTGTGTATGTAAAAATAAAAGATGTCAGTGTATAAAAGAAACAAATAGTCAATATATATATATATATATATATATATATATATATATATATATATATTGAAAAAGATAAAGTTGATTGACTTGCTCAGTTAATCAGAGATATCTCTGGTGTCTGCAACAAATTCTCTTACCTTAATGAAACCATTAGCAACATCAGACGACTTGACAATGAAGTCCGAAGAATCCACTGAAGTTGAGGATGCCACCACAATATTTGACAATGAATCGATGGCCAACTGAAGAAGGTTTTCCGTTTGGTGGCCCATAACGTCGTAGAGTATTTGAGAGGCATTCAGTATTGATTGTAGAATGTCCAAGGCAAGATGAGCCGATTTCAAAGTAAGCTGAAAGAAAGAAAGGAATAATGGACGAATCAATGAACGAATGAATGAATGAAAATTCTGTGAAATGAAAGATTGACATTTTCCAAGGTTATTACATTGTCTCATCCGGCTAATGTAAACAGTTTTTTTCATTTTTTTTTTTTCTCTCTCTCTTTCTCTCTTTCCACCTACAACCTGTCCTTTGTGGATGACTGATGACCTGCAAGTCCTACATGTCTGTCCGTCCCATGACAGAGGGTTGGGACAGAATAAGAGGATGAGGGGGAATTTTTTTTTTTTTTTTGGACAAATGGTCGAGGTGGATGGAGCAAGAACTACAACTAATAGGAATGGATTCAACAGAATGCATCGGACGAAAAAGAAAATAAAATCGGCCAAACCATTTATATCTTTTCTTTTTTGAGAACAAGTTGGATGAAAGGAATTATAAATAAACCTATATATGCAAATAAGGTTCAGTATGGAATATTGCATAACAATTATATATATATATCTGCGTGTGTGTATCAGTTAAATAGATAGATTATTGCTTTAAAATTATATATACAGGTAAATATAATTTCTTAGGATGATTAACCTTTGAACACACTTTGTGTATATGTGTGTGTATACGAATTTTAAAATGGGTTAAATAGCAAAGCATTTATAAATTTAACATTTTTTTAAGATTCCTCAGTAATTTTATTTATTAATTTAATTTTATTAGCTCATTTTCTAGACAATTGTGAAACATTACCAATTTATGGTTTTTATTTGTTCCTTGTTTCACTGTGTGTGTGTGTGTGTGTGTTTTCAATGACTCAAAACATTGGCTCCCTCTAATACATACATACATGTATGTATGTATGTGTGTGTGTGCATTCAGACAAATTTTATATACACATATGCATATAGTCTGAAACAAACACATTTAAAATTTTTGCATGTGTATATCCTAGTTTCAAAAAACCAGAATTGAATGCATAAAATGGTTTATATATTTTTATTTTATCATGTAATACAAATACCTATATATATATATATATATATATATATATATATATATATATATGTTCTCTCAAAGCCCAAAGAATATATATTTCTCTCAAACTTCAAAGAGAGAAAAAAGTGTGTGTGTGTATATATAATTATTATTATTATTTTTAAATAATTATAATTTTAAACTACTTCTGTATCAAGCACTGTTTTTAAAAATAAAAACAAAAAATATTAAATAATTTTGGATCATCAATCTAATTGTTCTTTTCTATTACATCAACACACACACACACACATTATATATATATATATATATATATATATATATATATATATATATATATATATGACGAGGTGCTGAAAATTTCTTGGTTGAATCCATTTCCCAAATTCAATATTTAGGATGTCTGATTAATGAAATGCTGATTTTGTACTTTTCAGCACCATGTCATATAAAAAGTAAATTACACACACACACACACATATCTACATATTTGTGTATGTGTGTGTGTGTAAAACCACTCTAAAATACATGCATTGACATTTATACACACACTCAAATTGTATACAGAATTTTTGGAGCCCAGCATAGGTTCACAATTTACTGTACAATGTGAATTGCTTGGCTCGTCTTCTGATATCTCTTTTATGCAAGTACTTAATATTCAAGAATGTGTGGGAGGGGGGTAATTTATAACTATGAAGGGATCTCAAAATTAAGTTACCAAAATAATATTCATTCTCCTTCAAATATTTTTGTCTGTAATTTGCATATGATCACTGATATATAATTTGTGAAAAAAAAAAAAAACAACATATATATATATATATATTTATATGTGAGTGTGTATGTGTATGAATGAATTCTTCCAAAAGTTGGCTCAAGACATGAGTGTTTTAAATATACATACATAGGTAATTAAAAAAAAAAACAAAAACAAAAAAAACAATGGTGCTTAAAGTAAGTGAGAAAATATTTGATGCCAAAATGGAAAATGCAATCAAAGATTCTCTTTAAAAGGCCAAAGAGTGAAAAAAAAATCTTATTCTTCAAAAATAATTCCATAAAACAATGTAGAGATATATATAAAACAGAAAACAGTGAGGCTGTGTTCTTTAGCTTTATGCCATAACGTCCGAGGATGTATATTTGGACAAACCCACAGACCAATGTGTAGACACTCTCTCAGAAAGTACAGGCTGGACAGCTCGTAAAAAAAAGAAAAAAGAAAAAGAAAAAAAAAAAAAAAACGAGGAAAAAAAATGATTTTTTTTTTTTTATCTCTTTTCTCTTTTTGATAAACAGATGTTAAAAAAGAACTAAAATTATAACTAGTATTTAGTAATAGCAGCAGTAATGAATACTACCTGACTATTTGCGAAGTTGGTGGGCTGCCCTCCAGTACCACTGGGAGGCCTGGCCGAGGCAGTGGCAGCATCTCTTGCTCTGTATAAAGTAGTAGTAGTAGTAGTAGTAGTAATAGTAATGGCAAAGATAATTCTGTTTGTAATAGGAAGAGAATTGAAGAGCAGGAGGAGGAGGAGGAAACAAAGCAGGTGTAAGCTGAGGGGAGGAGTAACCTGCTGCTGCATCTGCTGTTGTTGCTGTATCTTATACCCTACAGACATGTTAGAAGCAAAGGAAAGATAAAAGAGAGAGAGAAGAAAAAAAAGAGTGAGGTGGGGAAGAAGGAACGCTGATGGATTGGCATGTTGGTTGAGCATAACAATAAGAAATAATGGTTCCATCTTTGGTCCAGGTCATGATAGGCCTCTCAGACATCCTAGTACTGTAAGAAGGGATTTCCTGAAGGATATTCGGCCCACTAGAAGAGATAACTCATATAATAACATACAAGGCATCTAATGGGATATCCCATCCATCGATGACATGCAATTATTCTTTGCAAGTTTTTATCTGCTTGAATCTCAGGAGCGTTATAAATGAAATGTCCGATTTGCTAAAGCCAATTATGAAAAACATAACAGTTTTTTCCGCCAAGTCTATTGTGTTGAGGATTTTTTGCCAACGTTCTTTCAGCAAGTTAAATCAGGCAATTGGCAAATTGACGTCAGCTAATTATTTCTTCAAAATTAAAAAAAAAAAAAATTATTCAAAAAGTAGATTAGTTCAAATAGTTATTCCAAGTAAAACAGTACTTGAATTTTTTTTTTTTTTTTTTAATTTTCTAATTTAGAAGAACAAAAAAAAAAAAATCCAAAAATATCCACTTGACCTAATATATGAAGTTGCAGTATTTGGTAGGCTCAAGGTTTATCCTGATACGATTACTTACAACTAGTCTCACACCACAATAGAAACTATAAATAGCAGAAGATTATATGCCAACAAATATGGTGTGTATATTTAACAAAATATATAGTTACACTTAAGAGCACTATATATATATATATATATATATATATATATATATATATATATATAGCCTGGAGATTGTGTTTAAGCATGAAACAGACTCACTGCTGGGTGTTGACCTCAATGCCCACTATTATATTTACATATGCTCTACACCTGATAATGAGCATTTTAACTTATAAATATAGTTTACCTTAAATATATATGTATATATATATATGATAAAATGTACATTTAAAGTATGCTATATTCACAGCTAAAAGCGTTCAATATCAGGGATAGAGCATGTGCTTACTTGTGTGTGTGTGCGTGTGATAAGATAAAGAACAAATAGGAACCGTTTAGCAATTTAATATGTTTCACTTTTCATTAAAGCTTCAACAGAGAATGAGATATGTGGAAAAAGAAGAAAGAAATTCTTGTATTTTTATTTTTGTGTTGTTTCAATTTCATTGGTTAATCAGGTTTCATGTGCATTGGACTTGTTAAACAAACATTAGTATAATTTATGATGTTCTGAATTCAAGGACAGACGATGAATCCCTTTGATGCTCCAAGAAATTAACAGATTCCAAGACCAACTGAAAAACTGTAAATATTGCTTTTTGTATTTAAATATATAATAATACTAATTTGTTGATATGGAATTCAGATGACAATGTATGTTTGTAAGTGTGAGTGTGTGTGTGTGTGTTTAACAGATATTATGTTTGTTGGATTTTGCATGTTGATTTAGGAAAGTTTTTACATATATACCATTTGTTTCAGATAGATTCTTTAAGAATGGATTCAGTAAAGGTTGATGATGTAATATGTGTTTATAGTTGGTAATATATTTATTAGTTTGTTTATCAAGTCAAATGCATGCGAAACCTGGTTAACCAGTGAAAATGAAACAAAAATGAAAATAACAGAATTACTTTTTTTCTTCTTTCTCTCCATATGTCATTCTCTGATGAGGCTTTAATAAAAGTGAAACATTTTATATTGATAAATGTTTCTGATTTGTTCTTTAATCTTATCATTCTGTCTGATCCCAATTCATATATATGTGTGCGTGCATATAAAAAGTTCAGATAGAATATATCTGTAAAAGGACAATATCAATAAAGAGAAGGTTTCTCTCTCTCTCTATATATATATATATATATATATATATATATATATATATATATATATATATATATATATATATATATATATATATATAAGTTATGAAAAACTTGGTAATCTGTATGGGTAGTCCCAAGGAGGACGAAATCCTGAGAGCTCAATGTAAATCCAGAGCTACTGATGAAATAAATTATTATAATGGAACCTTAAAGTGGTCTGTTTTTCTTTAATATATATATATATATATATATATATATATATATACACACACACACAAAGTTTTTGAAAATTTCCCAAAACTTTACTGTGTTCTCACAGGCCAACTAAATAACAAACATACAAGGAATATCTTAGTAATCACTAAATATATATATATATATATATAATTTAAAAAAATTACAATTGGTTTCTATGTTTTGGTATCTTCAGGTGATCTGGGCTAAATAATTTTCCAACGCTTTATTATTTAAAAATAAATACTATATATATATATATATATATATATATATATATATATATATGTAGAGAGAGAGACACACACACATATATATATATATATTACAGACACACAAGCGGGGATAACTGAAAAGATCTCAGCCTGACCAAGAAGTTCACCAAAAAATAAAAATAATAAATGTTCAGATTTTGTAAAACTGGTTGGGCTGAGATTTTTTTCAACATTCCTTTAATTCCATTAATTATAAAATATGATGATTATTACTTTTCAAAACACAATACACACACATACATAGATAGATAGAGAGGATGCTCTGAAACTAATGCCTCCTATTTATTTCTACAGAAATTCAAAAAGATACAAGCAGCATAATAATTGAAGAGGGCAAATTTTCAGCTACAAAACCCTATTTTTCTACATACTCACCACCATGTGTAATATAAGGAATAAGTTCTGCTCAGACAGCTTCTTCTTCAGAATCTTTGCAGTGTAGAACGGACTCCCTAAGTGATGCTTCACTGATCACTACAATCTTAATGTCTTCAAATTGAGGATTACCTATCCTACATATCCTCATAATATGCAACACTTAAACCATCCCTATACACTCTTACAGCATCTGCATTCAGTAACCATCTACCTGGAGTGGCACTTAGGCCTTATAATGGGTGAACAATAGTTAAAAAATTATATATATATATATATATATATGAATAAATATGTTCACCTATCATACGGTTCACACTCATCAGCAGTTTTTCAAATAAGAGTAGAAGTTCATCCTTTGTTACCTGTTTAAGAATGGGTTTCTGGTTCAGTGCTTTCAATCTCTTTTACTCCCAGTAACCCCTTGCAACCCAGTGGCATTATCACTTTGTTTGGCATGAATTGATGAATATATGTATGCAATTTTTATATATTATATATGCATGGTACTTATTGCAAAGTGCTCAATATCAGTGATAGAGTTAACATATTTAGTTGGATTGATGAGAGTTTGTAACCCTGGGTTTCATGCTCTCTGTAATCATCAAAGAGCATGAAACCCAGGGTCACAAACTTACATCAATCTAACTAAATATATATATATATATATGTGAATGGGTAAGATAAGAAATGTACATACACGCATCAATACTTGCACATACATAAACATATTTATTCCTCAGGTGTTATAAATACAGTGCTCAATGTTATGCAGAGCTATAAGTATATATTAGTGAATACACATAAAATTCCAACATTGATAACACTACTCCGAGTTTCACTGCATGAAACTTTGAGTAGTGTTATCGATGTTGGATATTATGTATATTCCCTAATACACACACACACATATATATATATATATATATATATATTTCTTTTTAAATGTCATTTTTATAGATACAAATATTTAAGTAAATGGTCTGTTTATAATAAACAGTATTAACTACATTTACGAGCTTGAATGTCCAAGAAATTTCATATATATATATATAATTATTTAAAAATATGATTCCTGCACTGCATAAGCGTTCTCAAGTTTCAAAACAAGAGCCAAAAACTTCAATTATTTGAATTAAATTCAATTAAAGGTTCCAAAAATTTCGCTTGAAGATGGAACAGAGCTTGGTACTTTAATTCAAATAATTATATTGAAGTTTTCGGCTCTTGTTTTGAAACATGAGAACTCTTATGTAGTGAAGGAATCCTATTTTTAAATAAATAATTATATTTAGGCTCTACTTTTGTATCGAGCACTGTTTTTTTAAAAATAAAAACAAAAATACTAAAGAACTTCAGATTGTTTACCTAATGAGTTCTTTCCTATTTTCTATATATTTCCCCCCCCACACACATATATATGGTAAAATCTAATAAAGAACAAGTAGAAAACATATCTCAGTGTAACATGTTTCACTTTTATTAAAGCTTCCTCAGAGGTCAAGAAGAAAATGAAAAAAGCAGAAAGACAACATACTGGTATGTTAAAATTTTTGCTCAGTTCTTATTGGTCAAATACGTGTCAAGTGTATAAATGCAATAGATAATATGAATATGTGTGATAGTGTAAGATTGTGTATGTAAAGAAATGCTTGTCTAGGTGTATGTTAGATGTTATCATTAATTCATGTAAGTGTATAAGATGTCACCCTCATTTATGTCAGTGAAAATGCAGTGAGATGTTGCAATAATTTTGTATTTAGTTTGATTTCTATATTGTTGTGTATGTGGGGAATGTCTGTGGTCATCACACACAGGGATCTCTATGGAAGTAATTTTTCTTATTTTATTCTGTCCGATGATGGATCATGAGTTGATACTGACAATATGGCTGTATAAGAAGAACCATCTCACAAAAAAAAAAAAAAAAAAAAAAAAAAAAATTCTTGTAGCAAATAGCAGTCTTGCAAGATGACGCCTGGCATAAATGTGTGTACAAAGCTGAGTATATTTCATTCAATTCTTCTGTATATAAAAAAAATGCGCCCATTGATATTCATTAAATGTTTACAGAGACCAAAAAGTGAATGTGAGCACAGTTAGGTGGTGGATAATGTATTTCATCAGTCGTGACAAGTGATGTTCCAAGTAACTCTGCATGGCTGTCAAGTAACAAAACAAAAGACATCTCAAAAATACATAGCCAATGGTTGCAAAGATGGCAAAATACATTTGTAACTGAAAACTTGTTGTGAAGGAAACTTTTTTTTTGGCTGTTATGACCTGGGCAGGATGGAGAAATGAGTCATTTACCCAAATTCCTTAACCCTATTGTCTCAGCTTCAGTCACTTTCCTACTGCCATAAGATTGCCTTCCTGTGCCTTTTTCTATAAATACTTTCATAGTAATTGTTCAAATGAGTTCTTCACTATGGTACCTAGACTTTTTTCAATTTAAGCACAAGTACTAGACTGGCATTGAGATCTCATCAATTTACAGTTGAGCTGGCTCAATATAACCATAAATTCTATGCAAACAGTTTCTTTTCTTGCACTTCTAGCTTGTAGAACACTCTTCCAGCTCCATGCTTTCCAGCCAACTTTAATCTGCAAAAAAATGCATTGTCAATCACTATCTACTGTCCTGATTACTCTTTTCTCTTCCCGCTAATTATTAATGTTTCTGTTCATAATTCTTCCACACCCAGTAACCTCTTGTATCTTAGTGGCTTTATTGCCTTGCATAAGATGATACTGATTAAAAAAAAATACTATGCATTCAGGTTACAAAGCTTACTAATATTTACAGACAAAAGAAAGTTGTGAAGAGCCATTATTGCCCAAGGAACATGGCAAATAGAAGAAAAATTAGTGCCAACTGGACAAGTCTCTTCAGACAGAGTTTGAAATTTACTTTCAAATTCCATTTACTGCACCAACTGTTCTGTTAGAGTCTAATTAGGAGCAAGAGGCTTGTCACATCTGCAAGCTATAAAGGCGTCATCCCTGGAGTTCAATATAAGCTCTTTCAATTTCTCTCAAGTTAATGCATGAGTTGTTTAGAGAAGATTTGTTCTTCAGTCTTGTTATACCATACCTATGGACTATAATGTGCATGTCCCAATCATTATAAATACAGTGGAATATACTGTATGTGGGATTCACTTCTAGCAGTTGATTACTTACTACATGCCGCTGGCAAATCTTGTATGTTGTCCTTCTTATAAATATTATTGTTCCATTTCCAACCTTCGTTTTGGTTATTCTTATTCAGTAACCTTTTCTTAGGTTACTACAAGTATTCCACCCAAACATTTCTAACATTCAGCAATTTTGAAATTGATAAATGCCAATTTCAACAGGATTTTGTTTCTTTTGGCATCTATCCTATTTTGTGGCATCCAAGACATGCCATAAATTCAGTATGAAATATTTTTTTAAAATAAATAAAAATCAATGGAAATTTCCATTCTGCATTCCAAACCAATCTCATTTCTCCCAATTTGGCAGCATATTCTGTTTTCTCCAAGAGAACATTAGTGAGTGCCAAACTTGCTTACACAGCTTTTTTCAGCAATTCTTCTAATGTAAGAAACATTACAAAAGCAAAATCCAGCTTCACAATCCTCAACCGAGGTAAAGCAAATCAGACAAGAATATTTTGTTATCATATGATATTCTCCAATTGGAAAGCAAAGATCAAATAAGGCAGTCAAAACTACGTGCTCGTTGAAGGCTGCTTATCATTATACTATTAGGTTGGTGCAAAAATAATGACGTAATAATGTCGTTTTTTGACATATTTTTTAATGTCAAAAAAATGACATTATTACGTCATTATTTTTGCACCAACCTAATAGCAACAACTAAGTACCAGAAATGCTTTACACTGAATGATATTCAATCACAAGTGCCAAAGAGAAAAACTTCTAAAAGAATTCCTAGCTTCATGTCTTAAATATTATAAAATTATAAAGCCTTTACAATAGATGACAAAGGATGATATTCACTTAGAAGTAGGAAAACGAAATGTTTAAATAATTCCTGTCAGGTCTTTCATATTTACACTGTGTATATTAAACTTGTCTTGTGAATAAGATTCAGAATGAATTATAGAAGAAAGGGAAAAGGAGCCTCAAAAGAGAAATGAACCTCTAGGATATTATGGGATATTGGGAGCAATCACCAAGATGGATGATAAACTAGTTATTGTGAAATGCCTTTGCTTCATAAACTGATTCCATTTGGCAATACATCCTATTTTCCCAAAGAGAATATTGAGTGACAAACTTGCTTCTTCTGACTCTCTACTAATTTTGGCAAAATCTCCCCATTAAAGTTTTTCATTCTCTTTCACTCCCTGTAACCCCCTGCATCCTAGTGGCATTATTGCCTTGATTGGGGAGAAATGTTTTTAAAAACTTCTTCCAAAACCAGGAATACTATAAAAGCAAAATCTGTCTGCACAATCCTGAAATCAGGAAAAATAAAGTCATCCAGGAATGTTTAGGTATCGCTTAGTATTCGACATTTGGAAAGCAAAAGTCAAAAAAGTTAAAATGTTAGGGTGCTTATTATGATACAAACAAAAACTAAGAAGCGGAAAGCCTTAATAACATGGTAACAGAAAGTATACCCGTACTTAGAATCAGAAAATGGTGAAATTTCTCTGACTCATAATGATGTAAAAAAGCTTAGATAATTTGTATAAATGGAGGACAGAACATAGACTGAGAGGAATACTTAATGGACAGACATTATGTGAAAATATAAAGTATAGGAAGTTGTGGAGTGTCATGATCATCTATGCATTGAAGGGACATATCAATCAGAAAATGATGACAATGGATGATATTTATTCTGAAGAGTGAAATAAGAAAAAAATAAAAAGCTTCTAAATAATTCCTGGCTGTGAGTTCTTTAACACAAGCATTCAACCCACCCCATAAATATCTGCTCTCAATGTTCAATCCACTGTAACCCCACCCCATGTATACTCTGCCATAATATGATGACATCATCACAAACATCACAGGAAGCCATGCAAACATTGAGAATTTGATCAAAAATGGTGAGACTTTGAAAGCCGATATTTACAGGGTGAGTTTGAGCATGCTGAATGTTAAAGGCTAAATTGGTGTATCATCAATAATATTCAGTACGAATTAGAGAGTACAGAAAAATGGACCCTTCAACACAGAAACAAATCTCTTGGGTATCTTTTTTTAATAGATATTCATAAGAAATTAAAGCAATCAAAAGTTATCTCATCTAACAGATGAGAACAGTTAGCCAAAGAAAAGATCTACAATTATGGAAAACAGAAGTTTTGAAATATATCTCAGAGTAGAATGGAGAGTAAGAGTTGTTAAGCTTTCACTGCATGCGTGTGTGTGTGTGTGTGTGTGTGTGTGTGCATGAAGCTGATACAAAAAGTATCTTATTTTTACTTAAGATGTTTGTTGCCCTTCAATGCACATTTCTTGTCACATGTTGCATATTGCCTCTGACATGTGTACTACATGGTAGATAAATGAAGCCAATGTTGTAGATCAGGAGTCAGCAAATTTTTGGAGTGAGAAGGCCAGAAAGCTATGCAGTGTCTTGGAGGAGGGCCATGATATCAAATACTATAATAACTATAATAAATTGTCTTGACCCCTGACCACTACGTCCAGAAGACTGCCTTGATCTGGAGGTTTAAAGAAAAAATAACAAAGTTAATGTTATATTATTTAAACAAGTTTCCTTGTTTTTTTTACTGCAGATTTAACAGGATAACAACTAAAACAATCAACAAAAAATGCAAATTCCTTATTACAAATGAAATAGTTAAAAATGGCAAATTGTTTAATGAGACATTCGTTGCTGCTTATAGGTCAATAAGTTCCCCACATCAGGTGAAATATTTGTTTGCAACAGGAGCCAAACATCATCCAGGTGGTCATCACCCAACCTTGTTCGAAAAACAATTTCAGTATATTTCATTTTTGAAAAAGTTGGTCACAAGCATATGTACTTCCAAATAATGATACCATTCAATAGGCTTTTATATTTTCCGCTTGGTAAAACATATTTCTTGTATGAGTTAGCAGTGGATTCGTAATTACATTTTGATTTTTAAAATTTGTCAAATTCTAAGGTTATTAATTTCAACTGATATGTTTCTGCCACTTGCTCCACAAATTAATTAAATAATTTGTGTCCTGGTGTTAAAGTTGGCGGGCCGGACAAAAACCGTTTGTTAGCCAAATAATCAAATAACAATGCAACAAAGAATCAAACATAGACAACTGTTTTAGTAATAAAAATAATGAAGTGGGCCTCCTTTATCATGTAAAAATACAATAAAGAATCAAACACAGACAACTGTTTTAGTAATAAAAAGGAAAAAGAACTTTATAAAGTCATCTTTACACTATCAGTTAATCAAATCCAATATGAGAGAACATTTTTAAAGCTAAAGATCATAAAGACAACCAAATTCGCTACTTGAAAAGAATTTTGAATGATACAATTTGCTATTCATTGAAAAGGAATTGTTAAATGAATTGGATGCAGAAGTAATTACTGGCAGATTCACAGTCATTTAGTGAACACAAACAATTGCTCTTACTATAATGAACTGCATGTAATACACTATTGTGCTTTTAATGTGAGAATTGTGTAGTAAACTATTTAAAAATATCAACTAATTACTTAAAATTAAAAATTCAATTATAACTTTCTGTGTTTACATTTGTTATCTACTACCAGTAATATGTACAGTACCTATACACTGTAATGACTAAAAAATACAGATTTAAACAAAAATTTTAATTGTACCATTTTTTACATATTTAGTTTTTGAGAATTTTATATATTTGTTATTGAAACTAAATGATAGCATTGTAGTTGTGGGTGGGCCTCTTGTCTCCTGGCAAACAATATTTTTCAACCCAGTCTGGCATTTAATCTAAGTATGGTATTATGAAAGAATACAAATGTCCAAGGTCACAGTGAATTTCTTAATAAATATAATTTCCCAAAATAAAGCCTTAGTAATCTTCTATAGCATTTTTTAATGGTAGCCTACAAAAACAGAATTAGCATTGTGAAAGGGTTCAAATATCCATAGTAGCGGTGAATGTAAGAATAAATTTCATTTTATTTACCAAAATAAAGCCTAAGTAGTTTTATATAGCAATTTCTAATGGTAACTAATAAAAACATAGCATTATATAAGGGTTCAAATATCCAAAGTAGAATTGAATGTGTTAATAAATTTCATTTTATTTACCAGGTACATAAATATCATTTTATAGCAATGTATAATGGTATCAGAGGAAAACATTGTTAGCAGAGAGTCAGGGGGTTCCAGTAGCCAAACATAGCAGTGAATGTGTGAAGGATAAAAAAAAACAATAATATTAAGTTTATTAGCAGTCAGTCTTGTTTAACTCCAGCCAAAACAAAACCCTGCCTATTGTCTATTGTGCAAATGTGAATGCGTAAAGTAGTCAAGAGAGAGAACAGTATTCATTGGCTTTATTCCCGTGCACAAGCTTGACTGTTGTCACAGACCCCCAAATCAGTCTCTGCTGCTAATATCACACAGGGGTTTATCAATTAAAAGTACAAGGGAGAAGAAGCCTGAATGAATCCATTTAACACCTCCACAGGCAATTCTGATGCCTTCCATTCATCCAAGGCAGTGAGAGGAAAGAACAACAATGACGTACCCTCCTTTTTGCCTGGTAGAAGTGGAGATTACAAATCTATTATGGGCAAGCGGCTCAGTTGCTAAGTCATGAAGCGGATGTTTAAGGGCAAAGTTAAGCATAAAAGGAACAAAGCACAGTTTTATTTCCATGAGAAACACTGTTGGGTATTTTGTATTTGTTGCCAAATCAGAAGTAGTTTACTAATTATGCATGATAAACAAAAGTGTAGTGTTATGTAAATGACTGTCTAATTAGTATAGACAAGGAACAGTGACTATATAAGTGCCCAAGCAGTAAGGAGAGGGAGGGAATATGACACATGAGACTAATGTCTACTGCTGGACTGAGAAAATATGAAAGTATTGTAGCATACCTATGGACGAAATGGGTATGCCCCCATTCCCGTAAATACAGTCGTGAATACTGTATGTTGGAGATTCATTGTGGAATTCCCTTAACTCACTTTTAGTAGTTGGCTACTACTTCTACATGCTACTGATGAGTCTTGTATGTGTTGTTCTCGTTCTAAGTATTATCATTCATTAACAAGCTTTATTTGATTATTCTATTCAGTACAACAGAAAGAAATCACACTTCATAACAAAAACAGACTACTTGTGGGATGTTGTAGTGGCTTATGAATCCAAAAAGACTTTCAAGAGATGAGGGTAGTAAAAGGTCATTTATCAAAATTTTTAGATTGGCTTCAGTTTTTTTTATCATAGAACCAAAATTTGTATAGATCATATTGCATGTAAAAATTGTATAGATCACTGTTTTTTTGTAGATTATATATATATATATATATATATATATATATATATATATATATATATATATATATATATATCAGTTGTATACTAGATATTCAGTCATATGCTAGCTCTCTTACTGATACTTGGATTGTGACGACGATTCCAAGTAATAAATTGTAACCATAGAATATTAGTGTTTGAGCCCTTTATGTTATATTCTTGCTCTGTCCTGGACATTGAGCACTACTTGGATTCTATCCCATTGGAAATTTATATATTGTGTTGAGCAGGCATGCTTTTAGATTATTTCATACTAATACAGGGGTCTCCCATGCTTATATCCTTGAACCTACGCTGTTTCTGATCTTCATTAATGACCTGACTGATATCATCAGTTTCTATCTAAGTATTTATGCAGAGGACAACTATATTCTCCTGTTATAGTAGGAAGGCAGACAAATCTGACTGGCGATTGCTCTTGAAAAAGACCTCCAATCAGTGGTTAACTGGGGCAAGAAATGGGTTGAAAATTTGATCCTGACATCTTGACTTCAGTCACTTTCTCACTGATGTGATATGGCTTCCCTCTTTTCTACAAATATTTCATGGTAACTTTTCTGATGAGCTTTTTTTTCATAATTTCTCAACTGCATGAATTTAAATATGTGACTAGACTAGCAGTTTGGTTTCAATGTTTTTATTAACTACCTAAATGTAACAGTCTCTTCTAATATTTTCTTTTCTCGCACTTCACAGCTGTGGAACTCCTGTTTTCTTGCTCCCCTGATAATAACACACTTCAAAAGTTTAAATGCAATGTCAGTCGCAATATTCCATCTTCCTGAATCCTGTTCCTTTATTGTCCTCAATTCACTAAAATCTTCTCTTTCATTTCCTATAACCCCATTGTGTCCTAGTGGAATTATTGTCTTGATTGGATTGAAATGATTAATATGAGTAAAGGTTTGTCAGTTAGCCGATTCATGTTACTGTCAGCATCCAGACTTTTGCAGAGAGTCCAGTCCATCCACTCTTCAGGGGGTATATGACCAATTTACTGTTTATATTTCTTATACTTTTTCCTTTTATACATTTAACATAGGTGTAAGTTTTATTTTATATTTGTGTGCACATTTGTATGTGAGGATGCGTGTGCACACATGTAGGGTGTTGTGATCATTTGGTCTTTCTGTTTTTTTCACTTTACACATGCTTTTTCTTATTTTCTTTCAAAGGCTGCCATTTTGTTCTGAATTGTTCCAACTCTAGATGTGCAACCAATTTTAATTTTTTGAACATTCTACTGCTTTTTTTCTTTTGTAAATAATTTATATATATATATATATATATATATATATAAAAAGAACAGTAAGATATATAATCCAGTTGTCTTGATATTTTTTATTTTTACAGAGCATAAATATTATATAATATTTTAAATTAGATAATTTATAATATATATATATATATATATATATATATATATATTCAAACACACTTAGGTATATGCACATGTGCCTATGCATGCAGGTATATAGGTATACATATATGCAAATTATACACATAGAAACCTGCATACACAGGTATATGCACACTTATGTCTGTTCTTTGTTATTAATAAACTAGTGCTTAAAAGGCAAAGTTATTTTTTCTATTTTAAGGGTATTAATAATGGTTGGTTGGTTTAAGAGAATTTGTTGTGTGTGTGTATATATATATATATATATATATATATATATATATATATATATAAACATACACACCTACATACATACAGTGTGATTAATAAACATTTATTAAGTCATAATTTACAAGAACCTGTAAGAAAAATTCTAGTCAATAACACAAAGAATTTCAAACACAGTCATACACAACTCATCATTAGGGAAGCATTGCTAATTAAATAACATTCTCCCACTGTCAATCGTACAGTATTTAGCAGTGGAGATCATGTATTAAATGTTTTCTTAAAATAGAAGTGATGCCCAGGTCAACTGGCCATGCATAGCACATGACTGCCAAAAAAGCATACATCCCCTGCTGCATGTACTGCACACAGCAAAGCTACTATGTAGAATCCTACACACAGAAATTCACCATCCAAAAACAATATCCTTGATAACGGCTATAGAACTAGCTGAAAGTGCTTGGAACTATTATAACTATGGACAATTCCTATGTTCTTTAACCACCGAAAAATGCAAAAATGTTAGAATGCAGGAAAAAGTCAAAAGATTAATTAAATCTTCCTTTTCAGCCGTTTTCAATGAAAGCTGCCTGAAAGAAAGGTTGCTGCCTATATATATATATGTATATATAAATAAATAAAAAGAAAGAACAGCAAGATATATAATCTGGTGTTCTTATAGATATTTTTATTTTTACAAAATAGTGCTCAATGTAAATTTACAGAGCATTAATATTATAAATTGATTTATTTAAAATGGTTTATTCGCTACACAGTTCTAACCATGTTTCAAAAATGGAAGCTAAAAGCTACGAATTTAATTTTGTAATTAAATTAAAGATATTAGTTCCATTTCATCCTCAAGTGAATTTTTATATATATATATATATATATATATATGTATAATTCTGTACACACATGCACATATATGTTAATTGTTTTGGTGTTATATATTGAGATATTAATTATGGGGGTTAAGTTTGTTCATATATTTATATGTACATGCATACACACACATATAGGTGTGCATCTTTTATATTTTTTAATTCATTTATTTATTAATAAATTAAATTTATATTATATTTGTTTCATTTAATTAAAGTTTACATTTGTTTATTTTTAATTTGTGCTTAGATGGCAAATTAAGTATTTATTTATATGTCTACATTTACCTATTATTTCAGTTTTCAAGTGTTATTTTCAGCTTTTAAGAGTTTTATTTTTAGTTTTTAAAACTAATTATTGCTATTTTTTCTTCTAAGCATAATTCACAATTTTTGTTACTGTTAATACTGTATGGGGATGCTTTTTTTTTTTTTTTTTTTTTTAAATAATTTCCCATTTGTTTTTGATAGGGATATTGTTTTCTTTTTTCTTTTGGATATATATGATGGACTCTCCTATTGATTTTGACATATGAGGATCCGACAATCTCATTCAGTTTTTATGATCATGCCATATATGTCACTTCAGCTCCACTAGTGACCTGCATACAAGTCCACATATTCTGCAACAGTGAGGATCTCAGGACATAGCAACAGGAATTTTTGCAATTGTCTTTTATCTCTTAGCTGGTCAATGACTGATTTCAAAATTTCTGATACCACTCTGGCAGAAATACCTCTAGTTATTTCTATCTTGAACAAGTTGCTCAAAGTTAGTATGGTGTACATTGACAGCTGAGAAGATATTCTTTAGCTTGTTTTAACACCTGAACCACACCCATCCAAAAGCAGCTCCCAAAATGAGTCTCCTTGAGATTGAACACAGGAAAAAAAAATGTGCTGTATACCATACTAAATAGCAAAACTTTGATATATATATATATATATATATATATATATATAAGGTATGGTGGAGTAATGGATAGCGGCTCGGATTCCAGTCGAATCCATTACATTCACTTATGTGTAATACCATTGGTAAAAGGTATGAATCCTCTTCGATTCCTCCACCCCAAAGCTATGGGTAAATAGCAGGACAGACTGGGTTCTATAGCCTTGGCTGGCAACTGGTCTAGGAGAAAGACAACTCTGAATTCAAAACCTGCAGAGGGTTGTTTGGGGACCTTGTGGCATGTAGTGCACAAGGTCTCTGTATTCAGCCCTTCAAAAAGAGTGCTTGGTTCTGCACAAAGACTTCACCACTATAATCAAATCATATGTGCTGGTGTCTGACTGTTGGTTCCTAGGAACCGAGTTGCTTGACCCTCATACATCAATAAACAACAGGAGAGTCCAGCATATATATATATATATATATATATATATAGTAGTTTACTGCTACCAGCAAGCAGAAATATTTCTCCTCCTGATGATGGCCAGTTTGGTCGAAACTAGTCGAGGAATCTAAATGAAATAATAATAACAAACGAAAGAATATTAATCTACAACCTGGTGTGTCTGAAGATTTTAATTTTTTAATATATATATATATATATATATATATGAATTCTCTGTGTATTCTGCATTGTATTTTAATGTATATATGAACCACAGCACAGAAAGACTACCACTGATCCGAAATGTCACAACACATGGCCAATTAGAATAATAATTGCAAAACAGATCACATATAAAATATGAAAGTCAGCATTCAAATTTCTCATTTTATGCCGATACTTTTATGCATACTAATCTTTTCACTCCATTAAAACTACAACAATCTAAGACATACTCATAACAAATGCTATTTGTTGATAAATATCTAAACTATCTGTAAACAGAATTAAAATTCAACTTAATATAATACTGTTACTCTGACTGCTAAATTAAACACTCAAATAAAAATGGACTGACAATGCTTCAAAGTTATGGTAGCAACCAAGTAAATTATGCTCTCAACAAAAGTGAATTTAAAGATTCTAATTTCACGTTTATTTATTCATAATCCTTCTGATGAGTTTAAATTGATACTCTCCCCCACCACCCATATTGTGACCATTTTGCTTGAAGTTCTTAGTTTCTTGATTTCAGATCAAAAATTAGAAACTTTCCAAATGTATCTCTGTGAAATTTTCACTTTCAAAGATTGTAGATTATAATTACTGATACCATGCTGGCACAAATATTTCCAGATATTTCTAACTAGGCTAACTTGTTAGTATGACAGCTGAGAGGTTACACTTTATGAAAATAATGTAGCTATCACTTTAAACTTAGGCCAGATGTATACAGATTAAAAGTGATTACAAAAGTTCCCAGAGATCTTGTCTTTTGAAACTGAACACAAAGCAGAAAATTGCTTTTGTTTTAAAAAAAATAAAATTGTTGAAAACTTTTACATTCACACAATATTTTAATGGCTAAAAAAATGGATTACCTGAAAACACTGATAAAAATCAACAGAATTGATGGAAAGTAAGCCAGAATGAATAAAGATTGAACATTATTAGGGTAAGAGACAAGTAGAATAAAACTGGATGATTTAATTGGTTGGGTGACTGGATGAGAAATGTACAAGATGCAAAGCTTTTAGCTCATCCATAAAAGTAAAATAATTGACCTTTGAAGGAACATTCTTTTCAGGCAGAATGAAAAAAAGAAAAAAACAAAACAAAAAAAAACAAAAACACACACACAAAACGGAATTCCTGGTAAAAAAAAAATAACAGGACAGACAAAGGCAGAGAGAAATGTTAAATAGACACTGACAAAATATAGCTACAAAGAAAGGACAGAGAGAAGCAACACTGAAAGTGGAGGAGAAAGTAAAAACAGAGAGGAAGAGAGAGAGGGGGAAAAGACAGACGGAGAAAACAACAGTGTAATAGAGAAGGGGATAGAGAGAAAAAAAAAACAATGGTGCGGTAGAGAAGAGGGGAGAGAGAGAAACAATGGTGCGATAGATAAGAGAAGAGGCAGAGAGAGAGAGAAACAACAGTGTGATAGAGAAGGGGAGAGAGAGAGAGAAACAATGGTGCGATAGAGAAGGGGAGAGAGAGAGAGAAACAACAGTGCAAAAGAAACATCATCAAGGTAGAGAGAGGGGAAGAAATGGCAGCGAGGCACCGAGAGGGGGGGAGAAACGGCAGCGAGGCACCGAGAGGAAGGAGAAACGGCAGCGAGGCAGAGAGGGGGGGATAGAGAGAGAAACGACAGCAAGGCAAAGAGGGGGATAGAGAGAGAAACGACAGCAAGGCAAAGAGGGGGATAGAGAGAGAAACGACAGCAAGGGATAGAGAGAGAAACGACAGCAAGGGATAGAGAGAGAAACGACAGCAAGGGATAGAGAGAGAAACGACAGCAAGGGATAGAGAGAGAAACGACAGCAAGGGATAGAGAGAGAAACGACAGCAAGGGATAGAGAGAGAAACGACAGCAAGGGATAGAGAGAGAAACGACAGCAAGGGATAGAGAGAGAAACGACAGCAAGGGATAGAGAGAGAAACGACAGCAAGGGATAGAGAGAGAAACGACAGCAAGGGATAGAGAGAGAAACGACAGCAAGGGATAGAGAGAGAAACGACAGCAAGGGATAGAGAGAGAAACGACAGCAAGGGATAGAGAGAGAAAAACGACAGCAAGGGATAGAGAGAGAGAAACGACAGCAAGGGATAGAGAGAGAAACGACAGCAAGGGATAGAGAGAGAAACGACAGCAAGGGATAGAGAGAGAAACGACAGCAAGGGATAGAGAGAGAAACGACAGCAAGGGATAGAGAGAGAAACGACAGCAAGGGATAGAGAGAGAAACGACAGCAAGGGATAGAGAGAGAAACGACAGCAAGGGATAGAGAGAGAAACGACAGCAAGGCAAAGAGGGGGATAGAGAGAGAAACGACAGCAAGGCAAAGAGGGGGATAGAGAGAGAAACGACAGCAAGGCAAAGAGGGGGATAGAGAGAGAAACGACAGCAAGGCAAAGAGGGGGATAGAGAGAGAAACGACAGCAAGGCAAATAGGGGGATAGAGAGAGAAACGACAGCAAGGCAAATAGGGGGATAAAGAGAGAAACGACAGCAAGGCAAAGAGGGGGATAGAGAGAGAAACGACAGCAAGGCAAAGAGGGGGATAGAGAGAGAAATGACAGCGAGGGATAGAGAGAGAAACGACAGCAAGGCAAAGAGGTGGATAGAGAGAGAAACGACAGGAAGGGAAAGAGGGGGATAGAGAGAGAAACGGCAACATGGCAGAAGGAGGGGGATAGAGAGAGAAACGGCAACATGGCAGAAGGAGGGGGATAGAGAGAGAAACGGCAACATGGCAGAAGGAGGGGGATAGAGAAACAACAAATAAAGATAATAGCAACAGCAAGACTAGTAGAACAAGAATGAAAGAAATTAAGGAAAATGTCACCTGGCACAAGATCCTTAACTGTGGTGTGCTAAGTCAGTGCTGAAGTCAATTGCTAGCTACTGCATTGCAACAGTGTCCTTAAAAACAGTAAGAGAAGTAAAGAGTTCAAATAAGAGAGAGGAGACATTTAGGGAGAGAAAGAAAGTTGAAATAAGAGAGAGTGAGCCAATTTGAAAAGAAGTAAAGAGAGGAAAAAAAGAGGAGGAAAAAAAGAGGAGGAAAAAAAGAGGAGGAAAAAAAGAGGAGGAAAAAAAGAGGAGGAAAAAAGAGGAGGAAAAAAAGAGGAGGAAAAAAAGAGGAGGAAAAAAAGAGGAGGAAAAAAAGAGGAGGAAAAAAAGTGTTTTGAAAGAGAAGAGTGAAAATAAGAAAGAGAGGCTTTAAAGGATAGATTAAGTGTGAAATTTTTTTTTTTTTTTTTAAGAGAGAGAAGGACCTTTTTATATACTGATGTTCACTTATGAGCTACCTAAAGTAGAGAGTTACTGTATGGTGCTGGATGAGCAAAAGAGAAGGTAAATCCAGTCTATGTCATGTAGGAAAGATTATGGTTAACCCTAGACTTGAAGAGGTCAAGATTGCTGGGAGTCTATTCCAAAAAGCAGCAATTCTGTCCAATTGGAACTTCCTTCTTGCCAATGGAACAAAAAGGGAATGGGGATGATTCATCTGCATGTATGTGGCATAGCAGGTCCAAGCTTCAAAGGTCAGAAGTGGAAAATGGGAACGTAGTGTGTCGGAACACTTGCCATGAAAATAGTGATAAAGTAGTAAGTAGCTTGTGATGTTTTGTCTATGGATAAAAAAGGTCATAAGGTTGAAAATAATTCATCATCCACAAGGCCGTGTAGATGCTTTTGAACTCTATCATGACAAATAAATGAATACTGGGCATCTCAAACCCAAGGTATAGCAGCAATACTTTGTATTTGATCTGATCTAACTCTTGTAAAAATCAAGTATGGCGGGAAGATATTTCTAGGAGCATTTAAATGAACCCACCATTTTCCCCAGTATTTTTAGCAACACGTTGTATATATGCGCTCCCCTTGACATCAGGAATAATCTGTCACAGAGTTTCAGAGGGGAGGAAAGCGGGAGTCATTTTCAGAAAGAAAGCATCTTAATTTCGACAAAAATTGTGTCAATATTATAAGCTCACTTTGAAGACAAGGAAAAGAAATTCTCCACAAATTGCATAGAATTTATTCCAGGCAAAAGGATAAAAACTTAAATAAAGAGGACATTTTCGGAAATTTGAAAAGTGGGGAAGTGAAAGAACACACATTTTAAAAGAATGTAGGTGAATATTTAGAAATCAAGATTTCAAATATAGTAAATTGAATGCTGGAATGGAAAGTGATTGTAAACAAGGATCAGAAGCAAAAATAGAGTTAATGGAACAGAAGAGATTACAATTGAGTCACTTTGAAAGTAAAAAAAAAAAAGTCAACAAGCCACACTACACTTACTACATAAAAGGACGCAATGGTCAAAACAAAAATGAAGGATTGACTCAAATGCTGTCATTATAAAGTCAGAGTTTGGATGCTACAGACAGGATTGATGGCGCCAGAGCCATGTGGGAAATACGATGTCAAATTATAGCATTAATGGTTCGAAGAACAAATTACAAAATTAAGCTAATAAATTGATAAATACAGCAATTTTATTAAAAAAACAATAACTCCTGACAGACCTCAATACACAGGATTTAAATCAAAATTTCTGAATTTGTGGAAAATTATCACATTTTGCTACTATCATCAGCAAAATACTGCCATAATATCAAAACTTCAATATGTAATGAGGTTTATTAAAAGCTGCCCTATTGGGCAACATTTAATCTAGTTTTTGCAGAGGGCTCTTGATTGGGTCATTGTCACAATAAGTAGGGAGGAGTAGATGTAATAGGCAACAATAATTGCATGGAATATTGCTGTCATTTATGATCTGGTGCCACTGTAAGTCTCAAGGTCCTCAAATCCAGAGACAGATATGCAATGTGATAGGGCCTGATCTGGCATCTAGCCTACAGTTGCTTTCTCACAGACATGTCGAGGCTTCCCTCTGACTTTTCTATAAGTATTTTCATAGAAGCTGTTCTGATGAGTTGTTTTTGCTGGTTCCCAGACTGCATGAATTTCAGCGAGCTACTAAATTGGCATTTTGATCCCAACCATTCACTGTCAAAACGGTTAAATGTAACCATCTCTTCTACTCAAAGAGCTTCTTCACTTGCACTTCCCATCTGTGGAATTCTCTTCCTCTTACTTGCTTCCCTGATAACTATAATCTTCAAATATTCAAGTGTAATGTCAATTGACATCTTCTGATACCTTTATCTTGTTCCTTGTCCTTATCTTTATCCTCTCCCTAAACACACCTTTTTATTCTTGTTCTTTACCCTCTGTAACCCCTTGTTGTTAATAGGACTCTCGCCTTGTTTGGGGTGAAATGCTTAAATAAAAAAAAAAAAAATAACAGAAGAACTCAAAATTGATCACTGCATGTAAGTATTGCATTAATGCTTAAGCTTACCTTTTAAAAGTTTAACAATAATTTCTTTGCTGCCACTTAATTTAAAGACAATTTAATGTACACAGGTCCTTATTTTATTTTTATTTCAAGGGTGACTTTCACTGGATTTTGCAATTAATCCCGATTATTCCCAAATTTATTTCTAAGTTATAAAAACTGTTATTGTACAAAAAAATTAGTCACAAAAAATCATGAGGAGACAAAAAAAAAAAAAAAAAAAAAAAAAAATTCACTGAAAACAATCGCAGTAATGAAAACTTTGGAATCCAAAATTTCAGGATTGCAGGATCCGAATCTGGTCCAGAATGTTTTTAATTAGCTCACAGAGTTAGCCTGATTCAAAAATGGTATAATATATTGGGCTACAGCCTCTAGGAGTAAACTGAAAAGGCAGGATATAGTGACACACAAACTGGGTACATACACCATGCGAGTATTGTGCATAATTTTCCTCACAATATATTAATAAAATTTCATAAATAAAGATTAAAGTTTTAAATTTTCAAGTTGAAATATCATTTAAATAATTTTAGCACCGACCCTCTTATTGGGATTGATTGATTTGTTTGTTTAATGGAATATCGACTCCTTATGGGTCATTTAATGCCAAAATTTAATTTTCTTGGGAGCTTGGAAGTAATAAACATGATATATGTTATTCTGCTTTCACAATTGAATACATGGTAGATAATACTCAGCTTTTGTGCATATATATATATGTTTGCGAGGACACAATTACGAGAGGTGATATGAGTTTTATGCTGAAGTTTTGTTTAAGTTATATTTTGGAATACAGTTTGATTTAAGAAATTGTAGGATATTATATGGATTAATGTCATGAAAGTATTTTCATGTTGGTTGTTTGGTAGTATTTTCAACAGATTTGGATGAAGTCAATACAATTTGTTAGTATGAGCACATTGTTGGTAATTTAACTATAAATATGTATTGTCAATAATTTTTAATATAAAAATGTATTGCTGGTCTTTTTACATTGTCATAGTGTTTTGCTTTTGTTTGGGGGGGTCACTATTTACCCATAGCTGAGACCCTAAAAGGTGCTACTACCCCTGGTCAAAATGGACTTGAGAACAATGGTAAGTAAGAGGTGGTTCCACACTGCTCAAAACTCCAATCTCGTGATTGGAGGCCTTGCTGCCAGATGTACTTTATCATCATACTCAGAACTCTTATTGGGAATGAAAAAAAAAAAAAAAAAAAAAAAAAATCAAGAGAAAAGTGTTTGTCCATGGTCAAGGATTCATATAAATGTTACAAACTCTCAAAATATTGGGTGGACCAAAAAGTTTGCTTAATAAGTAGAAAAATTACTTAAGGAACCAAACAAACTTTTGGGGCCAACCCAATATTATTTATATATAGCTAAGGTCCTCATATATTACCAGCTTGAGACAAAAAAAAAAAAAAAACTATTGGACAGGTATAAAGACAAGCTAAAGAATATCCTCTCAGCTGTCAACATGCTTCATACTAACTTCGAGCAAGTTGTCCCGGATAGAAATAACTGGAGATATTTGTGCCAGAGTTCCATCAGAAATTTTGAAATCAGTCATATTAACTGGCTAAAAGATGAAAGACAAATATTCCTGTGGATATGTCTCAAGATCCTTACTGTTGAACAATATGTAGACTTGTACGCAAGTTACTAGTGGAACTGAAGTGTCACATTCAACACAAACATAAAACTGAATGAGGTTGTCAGATCCTCATACACTGAAACTGATGGGAGAGTCCTTCATATTGTATGTGTATGTGTGTGTGTGTGTGTGTGTATATATATATATATATATATATTACATAAATAAATGAATGAACATGTATAGCCTTTAAAGCACTCTGGATCAGAAGGTGATTTTTCCTGCAAAGAGGGATGCATGTCTGAATATGGCCAGACAGCACACTTCTTTTTTTTAAAAAATAGGTTTTTTCCAGTGTACAGGCTAGTAGAGAAAATAAACATTGCTTAAAATAAACAGAGTATCTACTCAAATACAGGTATTCACTAATAAATAATATTTCATATATATATATATATATATATACACACAGACAGAGGAAGAGTAATCATTATTGGAGATAAAGCAATTAAACATATAGATAGTGTAGATACAAGGATCAACACTTCATGGTGGCTGTTAGTTTCATGCTTCAAGGAAACTGACAATCAGCATGCAGTGTTGATCCCTATGACAACACTGTCCATCTTTTTTTTTTATTTTTAATACCATTGTTCACTCAATACAATGCCCAAGAGCAATTTAAGGTAAAAGGTTATTGAATGAGATTTTGTTCTAAGGGTGGAAAGAGAGGAGGATAAAGTGCATATTATGAGGATATGTAGGATAGATAATTGTTGACTCTAGACTTGGATAGGTCAAAATTGTAGTGGTTGGGGAAACATCCTCTTGGGAGTCAGTTCCACAAAGTGACAATTGTGTGGAAGAAGCTGTCTGGATGGAATTTCCTCTTCATCAAAGGAATATGAAAGGCATAATAGACATTTTCCTTGATAGAAAGAAACAAATCATTGTTAATAGTCAGAATTTATGAGACTATAGAGATCTTGAGGGTGTGAAGGTGGTTGTATTTGAAGCTGAAACCAGCAAAGGCAATCAGTAGATTGTACTCACCTCATCCGATTTGAGTGTTACAGCCTCGACAGCCTGAACTGTTTGCAAAGTTTCAAGCTACAAAGAAAAGAGAAGACAAAAATGTATTGATCAACATCAAAATAAACATAAAATCATTTTTTTCTTTGAATCAACAGCAAAAAGACTGTCTTTTGTTCAACTTTGGCCAGTTTGTAAAATTGCTGTACCTTGATGGATTTGAACTGATGTTCAAGAAAACATCACCGAATGTTCAAATAATTTTTCAGAAATTCAGACAAAATAACAGCAATATATTTTTAAGCCTTATGAGTCTGCTTATAATGAAATAACTGAGGCTAAATTAGAAAACAAGGTTTCTGATTTTATTTGTCTTCTGAAATGATACAAGAAGACGTGGATTGTGTAACAGTTATCAATGCAGAAAGTGAATTTGACATATCAAGTTCAATTCCTGATCAGTTCTATTTTGTTTACTTCAACCTGAAGCCATTGGAAAAGGCATGAATCTGTCTTCCACTAGCTATGGGTTAAATAGCAAGGTAAACTTCAATCTCTTGCATTGAGATGGCAACCTAGAAGAAGGAAAACTTTGAATTCAAAATCAGCCTGGAGAGAGATAAGCTCTGGCAGGCAATTTTACCCAAAATGCATCACTGTTGTTATGGCTATAACACATGTGGTATCCTCATGACTAAAGAGTTATGAAAACATTAACAAAACTGACCAGAACTTTTATGCTTAAAATAAGATATTAACCATCTATATCATTCCAGAGTTACTTTCATCCTTTTCAGATAATAGGGATCTAGAGAATCTTGTAATGGAGAATCGGGTCAATCTGACAAGAAACCCAGAGTTGGCTGCATGTGGTTCAGTAAACACCAGAAGTTACATCCTCTTCCACAATTGGCTGTTGTGATATTTGACAAAATTTGCATACAAATGATACTTGGCAGGTATTAGTCAATAGTCATCGTGGGCCTGGGAGAACTATATAACACCAGTATTTTCTCAGTTGGGAGGAAGCACTCTTGAAGTGTGAACAACCAGTAAAAGGTGAACACAAATCTACAATAGTTTTTGTTTTTTCTTTAAAAACATGGGTCATTTTTCAAAAGGAATCCAAAATAACCTGGCAGATCTATTTGGCCAATTGCCACCTTACAGATAATTTAGTCAGTTCCAATTCAGATGACAATATTGTTAATTATCATCGCAGAAATCATTTTAACAGTTACTGCCTAGTAGACTCTTACTTGGGAACCAGAACACTTGAAAATTACTACCAAACAAGACACTTAGAACATTACACCCAGAAGATCATTTTTCCAATTAACCAAAGCCGGGCTCTTTCCCTGATTACTTTCTCATAGAGCATTTCCCCAATTACCACGCAACAGATCATTTTACTTGGGTTAGACAACTAAGCAGTCTTGAGGATGACTAATAAAGGTTTAGTAAAACCACAAGCATGCCGATTGGAGTGGCAGGGTCCATATGAGAATGCTGATTCTGGCAGCAGGGAATATATGAATGTGCCAACTCTATTAAAGTGTTTCAATAAGGTGATTCTAGAAATTAATTAAGAGTGGGTACCCCTCCTAGCATTATGGTGAGTCAAGAAATGCCAAGTCCCCTCCACTTGCTTATGGTGATTAAACGAGTTGACTCCTTCCACCAATATGAGATTAAATGAGAGTTGACACTTCCCATCCTGTTAGAGTGGTTGAAGATTTGTCTCTCACCTACCCAATTAATGGTGGTTAAAAAAAGGGTGACTACCTCCCTGGCTTGTTACAGTAATTAAAGAACAGGTCACTGCCCTGTTAACTGCATTTAAAAGATTTGACTCCCTACTGCCTTGTTGCTAGTAATTAAAGAAAAGATGACGACCCTCTGCTCTGGTAATGGGAACTGAAGACTCGGTGAATTCCTCCTGCCCTGGTAACAGTAATTAAAAACAAGGTGTCTACCCTCTGCCCTGGTAACGGTAACTGAAGACTTGGTGAATTCCACCTGCCCTGGTAATAGTAATTAAAAACAAGGTGACTAACCTCTTTCCTGATAATGGTAATTAATGAGTAGGTGGTAACAATGGTAATTAATGAAGAGTTATTCCCCCCTGCCTCCATTAGAGTAAATCAAAAAGAGCTGATTCTCTACATCTTGTTATTGTCATTAAATCAACATTAATCCTTCTTGTTTAGATCAACACTAACACCCCATCTTGTTATGTCACTTAAATAAGTGTTGAGCTCAGCTGAAATACTTCACTAAGCACAGATATAGTCAAGAGCTTCAAAGAAAATGAATATATTAAGATTGGAAATAAATATAAACGTTTATTGGGAGGCTCTTGATAATATTTTTTTTCTTTCTTATTCAAATCAATCAATCATTCAATCAACTTTTGTCAAATAAATTCTACATGAATATTTTGATGACCATTAACACTTTTTGTGATACTAACTGACTGGAGAGACACCAAACAGCTGATATTGAAGGGTTCCCCTTTCATTCACAGGATGCAATCTTCATACAACAGAATATTATAACCCTTTATTTCTTCAGAAATCCTAAATTATAACATTAAAAAGTCTGGCTTTCAAACAGGTATAAAGATTTCCAAGAAAGTATGCGTCATTGATTGCGTCATGGCAAGGAACATCACAAGCAAAATTCGGATATGACTGTATATCACGTTGAAAGAACCAAAAGGCTCTGACTAATTGAGAGTTAATGTTTACCTCATCTCGGACAGGCAACTGGTCCAAAACACAAAGTAAGGCATGTCTCCTCTTCCAGCGCTTGTTTTTGGCAGCTTCATCCATTGGTTCCAAACGATTCAACCGAATAGCCATTAAATTGACTAATATGCGTGCATTACGGCCGTCTTTTTCATCAAGGTAGCCATGCAGAGTGTCATTTCTGGAAAATCAAGTTTTTGTTTCAACATAGAATTAAAGATAGATAAATAGAAGTATATGTGTGTGTGTGTGTGTGTGTGCATTTAAAATTTGTCATATTTACGGGGGAAGAGTGTTCAATTTCAGACAGAGCATTTATAGATATAGTATAGACACAGAAATCAACACAACATGGCAACTGTCAGTTTCATACATTCTCAAGACTAGAGGCATGAAACTGATTGGCACCATAGTGCTGATTTCTATATCTACACTACCTGGAGATTATATATATATCTCTAGGTAAAAGAACAACAAATGGAGTATGATTCCACTGTATGTAACATTTAATTTAAAAGAGGGCTCAATACATAGTAGAGCTAAATATTATTTATTTTAGGATATTAAAACATGTTACAAAAAAATTTCTACACAATTCCAATTATGTTTCAACACCATAAATGTGTCCCTTCAGGCAATGTTAAACTATTGGTGAGTGAAAGATTACTTTGATTTCAAAAAGCAGAATACTTTTAAAAAAATGGACTTGTGGGCTTTGCTGTGATTAACCAATCAAATGTAACCTTCACTATATTCAAATTCACTGGAAAAAATTTTTTTTTTTTTTTTTTTTATTAATGTAGGTCATGACATGAAGTTGTCTGCATATAAAAACTAGATAATTTCCTTATGGGCAGATACAAATTGTTACATTGTTTCATGAGATGTATTGAAATCAGATGCTAAAACTTACCAAGAAGCCAAAGTGAAAGTGATGGGCAAGTAATTCAACATAATGTTAATCAGTTATATGTTCATTCAGCTTCTTACATAAAATTTTGTAGACCATTTAAAAAAAATAAAGATCAAAAATATAGAACTACTTTGGAAAATTAATATGCTACCATTAAATAAAAAGCATCCACATAAGATGTTAATAATATCAACTAATCAATGTAAGATGTTAATAATACTAACCAAACATTAATCCAAAGCAATATTAAATCAAAATGAAGCATACAAATGCCATATAAGGGGCACAACAGTTCATCTACTGAATATATATATATATATATATATATATATATGCACACTACTTCTCTCTTGTCCAAAGAAAATATTCCAAGATGCCCAAACCCAATGGATACTTGAACCTGCTGATATCGAGTCATGCATGTTTGTTTTTCAACTACACACATACCTTTGATGAAGTTCAATTGATAAATTGGATACACTAAAAAATTAACAACAATAATAATAATAATATTAGGTTGGTGCAAAAATAATATCGGTTTTTGACGTTAAAAAAATACGTCAAAAACCGACATTATTTTTGCACCAACCTAATAAAATAGAAGACTTATAACAATAGAGAGTAATAAAAGTTATGTGAGGGAAAGATGATTTGTTTTTACTGTGGGTCTTATTAGGCACAATAAGAGATTAACAGATACAATTAATTGTAAAATAGAATATTTGACTGAACAGCCAGTACTACTTTCAATTGAAATTTATAAAAATCTTTCTCTTAAAACAATTTTTCAGGGAAATAGGTTTCTCAAGTAGAGTAGCTGTTATCACACTTTCAGTATTGACGGGGGGGGGGGTTCCTTCCTAAACTTGAAGTAGTGCGGAATATCAACATATTATAACAAATTATATCATCATTTTCTCAAGTTAGATGTTCTGTCCATTTTAGTTGTTGCTGTTGTTGATACTCATCAAGTCATGTGGTTTCTGTTATTTCATACAGATGTTTGTCATTCTGTAGTGATGTTTCTGTTGTGGTAGGATCCACCTAATTTGCATAGTGGAGTACCGACCATATAAATATGGTTGGTACCGGGAAGAGAGGGTAGGAATCAGGAGATTCACCCGAGACTCTGCCCAACTGCGACTCAGTCAACACACATTCCCGGAACGGTCTTCCCAGGAATACACAAAGACTATATGTAAATATTGTGTACACTTTCTTGTTCAATACATTTTGTTCTAAGTACATTTTGTGTTGCATTATTATTCCATGCATTAGTCAAGTTTCAACAGTTTTCAACTCACAGGCTTCATTTAGTTAGTCCTTTTTAACCATTGGTCTGAGAAAGTGATCTGTGGTGAATAAAAAGAAAACAGCAACCAGCGAGTAAATTCAAGCTCTCCCAACTGGTATTCCAACCTCGAGTCGTTCCTTCTTGAATTCTGTCTCAAAATCGCACTAACAGACTTTTCTAGCCGCCAACCGTGAACATCACTCCAAGCACCCCACTCTGGGAAAAATTAGTTCCTTTTATGTTTGTCCATACACCCATAATCCCTTGCGTCTTCATGCGATCCCATAATTCATTGCGTCCATGTCCCATAATGCATTGCATCTTTATTGTATAAAAATGCAATGCAAGTCCCCCCTCATTCTTTTACGATATCTGGCCAAGGACGGATTACGGCAGAGCGGTAAGTGCTTTTTTCTCCCTCATTTCAACTGCAGCAGCTTTACATGCTAAGCAAATACAGGCTCTTTTTTGGCAGGGACAAGGCAAGTCGCAACCAGTTGTGCTCGTCCCAGATTCTGTCTCATCACATCTGCCACATAATCGCATACAGCTGACAGTGTAGATATTTCTTTGGTGTCATGCATGGCATCCAGATGAAAGTCTTGATCTAACAAGGTACTTTAACATGACTCAAGTTTTCAGGTTGATGTTTTGTACCAATATGTGGTGTCGAGGGAAACTACCTCTGGTGCAGCCTCTGTTCAATTTTTTTTTGTAATGCCTGGTTGTAGGAGGGACTTTGTAGATCACAGATGCAATAATAGTAATGCCTTTGAACAATCCTAGGTCAGACACCACTAATTCCTATATATATATATATATATATATATATAATTTTCCTTTACCTGTCATGTGATCTAATTATTTCAAAATTAGGTCAACTGTGCTTGCTCTCTGGTGATCCGTGTTCAAACCCAACTGTTGGCAGTGACACTTCATTCCTATATGACAAATTTCCTTTTCTCTTATACTAAATTTGTTATAACTGCCAAGGTATTTGAAGTCAAAATTTTGTTAGAAACAAAGGAAAGAGTACTGAATTGTTTCATAATATCAGTCCTCCTATATGACAATGTATGCTGGACAATCTTCTCACAGATAAAGAAACAACTTGAAACAACAGAAATGTGGCTCTACAGGAGGATGCTGAGAATACCATGAACTGAATATGTGAGCAATGACAAAGTTTTAGAAAAAAAAGAAACAAAAAGGACACTTAGAATCAGAAAGAGGCAGTTGAAATTTCTTGAGTACATAATCAGAAAAGAGAGCTTGGAAAATTTGATACTCACAGGGACAGATTGAAGGCAACAAGAACAGGAAAACAATGCATAACCTACCTAGCAAGCTTGAGTAAAGGGATGGAAGAGCAGAGTTTAGGAGAAGATAACAAACAATCCCGTCTTATTTTATGAAAACTTGAGAAATTCAATGTGATAATTTCTAATGACTATATTAGTTAAAAGCAGAATTCTTTGAAGAATTTAAATTACTAAATATATTTTGCAAAAATTGGACCCCGTCAAAAATTTGTTCTGAATTGAGAAATAAAAAAAAACACAATAAAACTTATTTAAAGAGGCTTTTAATTGCTTTTATGAATAAGATATATTAAAGACAACATTGTCTAAAGACAAATATTGACAATTAAAGACAATATTGTCTGAAGAAAAAAATTTTTGATGAAAAAAATCAACTTTATCAAGATTTGTTTTCATTTTTTACAATTTTAAATTGAATAATTTATAAAAGTTTTAAATCTTAAAAAACTCATTTTCAATGTAATAATTCTTAGGAAATATTGTTATTAAGTAAAACTATATTTACTAATCATATATTGTAAAGCTCATTACAATCTGATGACCCTGAATAATTTTAAAAGAATTTTGATTTGTTTTTGTATGTGTGATTATGTACAGAATTTCTGAAGTATGGATGTACAAACCAATAAATCTATCATTAAAAAGTAGCATGTTTTAAGGGTTGTCGCCCTTAACTATCATCTGCTCCACCATACTTAACTATGAACATGTTCAGCTGCCAATAAATCAGAAAAACAAAACCCTGTAGTTAAGAAATGTTTGTATACAACATTTTATGCTATAAGTAACATTTGTTTCAAATTTAACTTTAAATTTGTTAATTTTACTCAAATAACATTTCAGAAATATATATTTTATTTTGGCAAGATTTTTAAAACAGAGAATTAAATATTGTTTACAAATGTGTCAAAAAATGGCTGATTTTTATCAATTTTACTGAAAAAAAATTAATTTCAATTAATATAATTTCTGTTTGAAATACACCACAAAGTATTTTGCTTCCTGGAAATAGTAAATTTTAAATCCTTTAGCTTTAAATTAAAGCTAAAATGAAAGCTTCAAGAAAGCTTTTTCATTTTTAAAAATTCATTTTAAACCTTATGTATACTGAATTAATGGAAGTACCTATACTAAAGGGACACAGCATACAGAAGCAGCAGTTTGTGAAAATGGATGGCAGAACAGTTTGGTTTGGTTTATGGCATATCAACCACAATGGGTTTTTTTTATGCTGTCAAGATTTTTATTGCTGGTAATATTATTTTTTCAAAAATGTATTACAAGATATAATTTTTACAAAAAGTATTGCTGACATCAAAGCCTATTTTTAAACTTTCATAGTGTTTTGACCCCTTTTGTGGGGGTTAACTATTTGTCCATAGCTGGGACCCCGACAGGTACTACCACCCCAGGTCAGAGTGGACCTGGAAACACCAGCAATTAAGAGGTACTTCCATGCTCCTCAAAAACTTCCAATCAAAGGCCTTGCTGTCGGATGTAGTTTATCGTCTTACTCAGGACGAGATGACAGAACAGAGTTTAGGAGATATAACAAAAAGACAATATTTATTAAGCACTACAAATCAGAGTGAAACCATAAAGAAACATTTGAATGTTGAAACAGATTTAGCCTGTACCACAGGAGCTTGTGATATTATTTACCAACTCTACTCCCTAATCCAAATTCCTTTAAATCTCAAAGTGAAACCATAAAGAAACATTTTACTTACAGCATTTCATTTGCTTCCTGAAGGCTGACATTGATGCTGCTCAGTGCCTGGTCGATTGGTTGAACTGTTACCGGAATATAACACACAGATGTACGTGCACCTAAGCTATCCATCACAGCAATATAGACGAACACTGAAATTAAAGAGAGAATATATGACCCCCTGGATTAATTCAAAATCATATTTTGTAAGTTTAAGTGGACTTTTAACAACATC
>OZ010613.1:48522887-48562887 GCA_963932145.1 Acanthosepion lycidas | reverse complement strand
ACGTAATATTTTCCCTAGACCACTTTTGGATAATCCAACAATCGGTTCACTAAGTCTTTATAATTTTTGTCCTTGTCCAACTCTTGCTCCGAACTGGAGGACTATTTCAAATCTCATTCCAGTGGAAGAATAGTTTTTTAGTTTCAGTTTGGGTTTGTAGTTTGGTGCTGGAGTGGCCTTAAGAAATTTTTGCATTTTACACACAAACACAAACACACACTATTAGCAGAGCTCTTAGTCCCACTTTATCAAATTTCTACAGTATGCACACAGAGAACAAAATCTAATAATTTCACCCATAGAATTCTTTACTAAAGACCAAATTATAGGCCTCCACTATCAAATACTGTTCTACTAGGAGTAAAGATTTATAGTTTGCTGCTATAGTTGGCTTAAGAAATCTTTGCATTTTACAGTTGGAATAACTTTAGCTTATTTAATGTGTGAAATTAATAAATAAAAAAAATAATGTAATTTAGGAAACTTGGTCTTATTGGAAGTTAATTTAAGATAATTCTCTATAAAAGTAAATGCACAAATGATCAACTTTTTTGATTAATCTGTATTTGTTTCTCACAAATGAAAAAGTGTGTTGAGTTTTTACCATACCTCTTATGCCAAAATAATTTATTAACTCTGTTTTCTTAGTCTTTCTTGTTACCAAGTCACTCCCAAGAAAGTTAATTTTAATGTTTTGTTAAATTTTTAAGATTTCTTTCTAAGATTTTTTCTTCAATTCTTTTTTTTTTTTTTTTTTTTTATACAGCCAAATTTATTATTATTGTAATTTAGAAAACTTGGTCTTATTATTTTTAGAAGTTAGTTTAACATTTTTCAATTAAAGTTAATATTTTTTTATAAAATTTTTAGTAATGAAAACAAATTCACTAATGACCAACTTTATTTATTAACTGCATAATGTGTATTTCTGTTTCTAATAGATGAAAAAAAAGTATGTTGAATTTTTATCACACTTCTTACACTGAAATTTAACATTATAATTTTACTTGATTTAAAAAAATAATTTATTAATGGATTTTTTTCTAGTTTTATTACAACTGTTACAAGAAAGTTAATTTTATTGATTTTTTGCTATATTCAATTGTTAACAGATTTCTCTTCCAAAGACTTTTCTTCAATTTTGTTTTTACACTGAAAAATTTATTAAAAACAAAGTTAATTTAATATTTTTCTCTATGATATTGGTATTCATAACAAAAAAATATATCCATCTAAATTTCTGAGATGAGGTATGTACACTATTTACATTGCTTGGACTAACATCCTCATCTTTGTTGCCATATTTATCACAACGTTTCAGCTGTTGTACACTCTGGCTTTCTTCAGGTGGTTGGAATCTTGAACTGAAACCTTTATTTTGCTCGCTGGGCTAGACTGTTCTAGTTCCACGTGCCATGCCTAATGGATGTCAGTTATCTCCTGTTAATTCCCCTCTCCAACTTCTCCAGTGCCTTAACCAAGTATTGAACTCACACTCTTTGGGTCCTGTCACTGGATCTAATACCTTTATCGTATACCTGGTTAAGGTGGTGGAGAACTTGGAGAGAGGAATTAACAGGAGATAACTGATAACTGACATCCATTAGACATGGCATGTAGAACTAGAACAGTCTACCCCAGCGAGCAAAATAAAGGGTTCAGTTCGACATTCTAACCGGAGAAGGCTGGAGCGTACAACAGCCGAAACGTTGTGATAAGTATGGCGATGAAGATGATAGTCTGAGCAATGTAAATAGTGAAAAAAATATACTGATTATGAAATTTGATTTTTTAATAATTTATCTTTTTAGAAGGTATTTTCTTTTAAAAAATGTTGAATTTTCATTTAGTTCACAGTTAAAAAAAAAAATCAAAACAGAAACAAATGCTATATTTTATACAAAATTAATGAAAAGTCATTTATTAAAAACATTAAGTAAATGTTAATTACATTCAATAAATCTCATCAGATTTTTTTTTTAGATGTTATAAATGAGGTGTACAAAATATTGGTAACCCTAACCGTACTGCTAAACAGTAACCCTCTACCATGAGTGGTTCTTGGGCCTTGTATCGGGTGAACATTAGTAAAGAATATATTAATTGTAATAAGACCTTAAGAAAGAAAAAATATACCAAGATAAAGAGGATTAAGTTTTCAAGTTAAATTATGTTCTTAATCTCTACTAAATAATAATAAAGATGTCCTGAGTGGATTTTCTTCAAAGAATACTGATCTTTCCAGCCTATATATTTGATGATAAATAGATGGTTTTAGTTGCAAGCATGATGATGGCATTGAAGCAGTATTCAGATTTCTTTGTACATTTCTGGTTGCCATTTTTTCCCACTTTAGGACAGCTCTTTCATAGCTGTCTTTATTCATGTCATGGTGTAATGTGCATCTCATGTCCCAAACTAGAGGCCTATTTCAAATTTCATTCCAGTGAGAGCAAAGGTTTTCAGTTTTGGTTGGCTGGGTTTTATGGCATATCAACCACTGTGGGTCATTTAATGCCAAATCAAGGCATATATATATATATATATATATATATATATATACATACACACACACATACATACATACATACATGCATGCATGCATGCATGCATGCATACACACACATACATACATACATACACATATACCTATACATATATTAAATATACAGTACTATTAAACATATAGCTGGCAACATTGTTTTTTTCCAAAAAACGTATAGCTGGCAACATTGTTTTTTTCCAAAAAACGTATAGCTGGCAACATTGTTTTTTTCCAAAAAACGTATAGCTGGCAACATTGTTTTTTTCCAAAAAACGTATAGCTGGCAACATTGTTTTTTTCCAAAAAACGTATAGCTGGCAACATTGTTTTTTTCCAAAAAACGTATAGCTGGCAACATTGTTTTTTTCCAAAAAACGTATAGCTGGCAACATTGTTTTTTTCCAAAAAACGTATAGCTGGCAACATTGTTTTTTTCCAAAAAACGTATAGCTGGCAACATTGTTTTTTTCCAAAAAACGTATAGCTGGCAACATTGTTTTTTTCCAAAAAACGTATAGCTGGCAACATTGTTTTTTTCCAAAAAACGTATAGCTGGCAACATTGTTTTTTTCCAAAAAACGTATAGCTGGCAACATTGTTTTTTTCCAAAAAACGCATAGCTGGCAACATTGTTTTTTTCCAAAAAATGCATAGCTGGCAACATTGTTTTTTTCCAAAAAACGCATAGCTGGCAACATTATTCTTTCCAAAAAATGTATAGCTGGTAACATTATTTTTAAAAAAAAAAACAAACTGTATAGGTGGCAACAATATTGTTTCAAAAACGTATAGCTGGCAAAATTATTGTTTCAAAAACGTATAGCTGGCAAAATCATTGTTTCAAAAATGTATAGCTGGCAAAATCATTTTTCTGAAAACATTATCTGGAGCCTTGTTGTTGGACATAGTTTATCGTCATACCCAGGATGCGGATGTAGTTTATCGTTATACCCAGGACGCGGATGTAATTTTGGTTTGCAGTAATTTGTTGCTTCTGTCAGGACATCTTTATTGTAACATTACCTCTCACCAATTAAGAGCATTCTAAGACAAAGCATTTTATTACTAACTACAAAAAAGAATTTCAGACACTGCTTATTTCAACCACCCTGTTTATTTGAAACAGAGGTAAATAGAAATAGGGAGGTTCAGATCCAAAAAAAAAAAAAATCAGAGGCCATAATTCCAAGAGTCATAAATTTGTCTTGAAAATCCAATGTAAGAATATGTCAGTAAGCCAAAAGGATATAAAACTCCCATCACAACAGACAATTACCTTCTTTATCTATCAAGTACCAGACAACCTGGTGGTCCAAAGTAGAGTACTTTTATTGGGTTAAGAAGTGTTGTGATTGGTTGAGGCAGGTACAGAAGTGCAAACAATTACCATATTTCAAACCCTGTTAAAGTTAACTAACTTAATTCTGATTTTCCGTTTCAACAGAGAGCACAGAGGACACAAATTCTTTTTCTGCAGTAAGACTTGGTTTTCTCCTTCATTGCCACAGCTGAAAAAATGTGGAATACAATAATTGTGTCATGGAGAAAATCATTAGAAAAATAATGAGCATGCTGTACCAAATAAGCCCCATGCAATGCCAGTGGGGGGTGGATTGAAGAAAATAATATAGAGAAAGGATGACGATCTCGATGTTCGGATGTGAGCGGGTGCCAACTCAAAGCAAAAAAAAAAAAAATTAAATAAATAAAACCAAATGCTTACTTCATCTTTCCATTCATAGCAAAAGACGCTGAAATTTGTATGCATTTCAATTCCTGCAGCTGGTCGAATGTTGCAACTACCAAGGCTTGGACTCTCATTGATAAGGAAGTGAGACATTGCAATCCCATAGAATACTGGAGTGGTTCCATTACCTGACAAAAAAAAAAAAAAAAATCAAACCATAGTAAAAAAAGGAGAGCACTTTCTATCTGATAAAGAAAACTATATGACAATAAACAAGAAAAAAGGAATGGGGGAATTGTGAGGAGGTGGAGGACAGCAAACTTGAAAGGATGGGGAGGAGCAAAAGGACAAGAAAGAAGGGAAGAAAAAAAAGAGCAAAAATACAAAGTAAGTAAGTGAGAAAAACATGAAAGGAAAACCACATGAATGAATATTTATATCCCGTTACCAGAAACATCTCACTATATAAGAGAGGCCCCGTATATTAAACATCTCTCTCCCACTATTAATCTCACCTTATTTAACAATGGGAATGGTGTGTTGAAAGGTTTTTAAAAAATAGAAAGTCACTCGAATTCTGACCATGCTCAACATGCAAAGGGTCAGAATAAATGCTCCTACTAGTATTAAAGAAAAATACATCTTAAAACATGAAGAGAAATTAACAAAACCTAAAACAAATCCCTTTGAAAATGGCTAAAGAAGTGGCCAAAACTGCTTGGGACAATACAGACAATTTTTGCACTCGCTTACTCCCACCAAATGGAAAAATGTAAAATTGCTGGAAAAAAGTAAATAAAAAATTAATTAAATTTTCCTTGTTTGTCATATTTAACAAAAGATGTTTGAAAGAAAGGTTGCTGCCCATATATAGATTAATATAGGCCGCCGTGAATGATAAATGATGGCCACCAGTGGATGGTGCCTTTCGTTTTACACTTATGCATGCTAGCAAGGGCTATTGTGGAGAAAATCAGGTAAGTGAAAGCCACATTTCATTTGTGCTTTCGTAAGTGTGATACTCGCCCACAGCCTTGCTGTGAGCGACAGACCCACACTGACAGATGAAATTTGTTAAAGCAAGATTTTGATGGCATCTCTGTTTCAGAGCTTGATGAAGCTGATCACAGTGCTTCAGTCTACTGTCTTTAAAACCCTTTAACTTAATGAAACATGTCTTATGCCATTCCTTTTGGTTTGATGCTTAGGCTTCCCAGGTTTTCAGATCAAAGTTGAGATGTTTCAATTTGTCTTTGTAGCATAAGATTGTACATCCAATTGAATGCTTAATATTATATATATATATATATATATATTAGGTTGGTGCAAAAATAATGTCGTTTTCTCACATAGTAACATATGTGAGAAAACGACATTATTTTTGCACCAACCTCATACATATATATATATATATATATGAGAGAGAGAGAGAGAAAGAGCAGGAAAGGAGAGAGGGATAAAGGAAACCCAGAAAGGAATGTTTGCTGACCAATTAAAATTTAAACAAATAAACAAATTAGATAAAATTCATAGACAAAGAGATCAAGGTATTTACCTTTTTTTGTGACATTCACGGTGATAATATAATCTCGTCCCTGTGAAAGAACACCTGGTTTCACAACAAGGGATGGTCCATTCATTGCACTCAGTGTATTATTAGGATCTAGTGTTATTTTACGCCGGCTCTTGCTAACAATATGTTCTTCAAATGTCTTTGCAGTTGCAGTGATTATTGTGTCATGGTTCTTTTTACCTGTGACGAAATAATGAGGTTTCGATTGAAAAATACAGCAGAATCATTGTCAGCTCCTCAAAACAGTTTTATTCATTACTAAAGTGGGTGCATGTCTTGTGAAAAGTACTCTATTAAAACCATCTTAAAATTTGATATTTGTGATTGGAGATGGGTGTGACATGATTATTATAAGCCACAAAAAGTGGAATTGGGGAAACTTGAGTTCCAATTCCACCTGAGATTGTGTTTTGAATTCATACCCCTAGTAAATAACCTCTTCTCCCAATAGGTGAAATAGTAAGGCAGACTGATCCCTCTAGCATTGATGGGACAACCAGTTTAGAACCCCCACCAACCAGATGTGAACTCCATCTGGCTACCTTGCTTGAGACAAACCTATTTCTGCTGCTCATACTTTACAAATGGTAATATTAGCCTTATAAGGAAATATTTGGCATTCACTGACCAAGCAGCTTGTACTACTTTTAGTTTAAATTTATAAAATCTTTCTCTTTAAACAATTTTTCAGGAAAAATAAGTTTATTCCAGTATTGATGAGGGTTTCCTTCATAGCCTTGTATTTGATGGAGTGTAGAATGTCAACATTCTGAGAATGCCATTATCCAGTTCAGCTGTTGAAGTTCTAACAGTGATGTATTTTCTGTTATTTGGTACCACTTGTGATCCTGTAGTGCCAATTCACAAGATACAAAGAAGAGGCATACAGGATACATGCCCACAACAGTTCTTCAGCATTATTTGAAATTTCTGTCGGCATCTCTATCTTAATTTTTTTTCTCCCTTTCAGGTGTTTGCCCAAATGTACACTTCATGCTGCTGCTACTTTTTAATCTTTTTTTCAATTTGATATTTTACCTCTTCCCAATCAGGTACAAAAAATAGGCTCAGCAGGATTATGAGTATATGGCAGTGATTTAGCAAAAAAAAAACAAACAAAAAAAAAAACACAATTGTTGTGGAGTAGCTGAACACCCCCACAAGATAAGCTGGTTTAGCACTATTTAAACAGCACTCTCTCTTACTGAGGGAGAGGAGTTAACGATTAACCATTTATTACACAAGTCCGTTTTCTCAACTGTGTTATTCTCCAGAATAAACTACTACTTATTTTCTGTATATATTTCAACCTTTGCTATTTATGATACAGCACCAGTATCATGGAGTGTATAACGTGATGACAAAAAAAATAATTTTATATAACAAATATTCATAAGAACAACATTAGGTTAAGCTTCTAAATTCTAGCCTTAGGACTATCCCAAGGGACAATAGCCTAGAGGATTAAATGGTGGCACAGTAATTGTTAATTCAATCCCTGGGCTGGGTTGTACAAACTGTCTCAGTGGAAACAGGATGAGCAATAACTAAGCAGTAATAAAAAAAAATACTTTATTCACCTACTAAGTTAAACTAGTTAACAGTCAAAAATTAACAGGACCTATTAGATCACAGTGATTAAAATTATGATAAGGGAACCTGATGAGGTTTGGGTTAACATTATGAAGGATAAAGTTGTACAGTTTAGGATTTAATAAAAGTTTGATCCATTGCAAGATGAATAACCTATGATTTTGACATTTTTTTTATTAGAGTTAACATTTAAATAAAATTAATAATAAATGTACTAATAAAGCTTCTTTAATATTAAATTATTATTTAATCTTAAGTGGACAGATGGAAATGGAGATAATAAATAAGAAAACTTACCTTTCTCAACTGGAATAGTTTTCCCAAAATCTGGATAAAAAATAATGATAATATAAATGAAGTAGCAATAATGAGATGGCATCATTCAAAACACACACACACATATATATATATATATATATATATATATATATATATAGAAATTATTTATTCAAAAATTATAACATAAATATGTTATAAAATCATTACAAAAATAGCCATTTTGCTTCAACACTTCTGATGTCATTCAACACCATAACTTGATAAGACACCAGAAGTGTTGAAACAAAATGGTTATTTTTGTAGTGATTTTATAACATATGTATGTTATAATTTTTGAATAAATAATTATATTTGCTCTGCTCTGTATTGAGCACTCTTTTAAGAATAGTATTTGTTGGTTATTGGAATTTATTCTATATACACCAATCCTATATTTGTATATATATATATATATATATATATATATATATATATATATTTATATATATATGTTTTGATACAGGAATACAGGCAAAAAATAACAGTAAAGAAAGAAGAAAAACATAGGTCCAGTTTATACCCTAGAGTCAAAGATGGTAGACAAAAGTCCAGTCTATAAATGCAGTTAAAATTGGTAGACATAGATCCAGTTTAAACACAGCAGCCAAAAATGATAGATAGAGGTCTAGTTTACACATTGGAATAAAAAAAATAGACATAGATTATGTTTATACCAGAGTCTGCTGGGATGTAGTCAGCCCATTTTAATCCCTTCAATCAAAAAAAATCTTATAGTTTATATCTTATATTTCAGCAGACAACAATCCTATTTTTTGATGCATGTTAAGTCATAAAATGTAAAATTATTGATTGATCGATTCATTAATTTGTCTATTTAATTGCATATCAAGTCAATGCTGAAATCTAATTTTATTGAGAACTTAGAAGTAATAAAAATATGATACATGCCATTCTGCTTTCACATTTGAATACATGGTAGATGCTTTTATGCATATACATGTTTGTGCGGACATAATTACTAGAGACGGTGATATGTGTGTTTTATGTTGTAGTTTTGTTGAAGTTATATTTTGGAATACAGTTTGATTTCTTTAAGAAATTATAGCTTATGATAAGGATTCTTTAATGTTGGTTGTTTGGCAGTAAATAGATTTGGGTGAAGTCATTACAATTTGCTAGTATGTGGATAATGTTAGCAATTTTACTATAAATGTTTTGTTGGTAATTTAAAAAAAAATGTATTTTTATACTTTCATAGTGTTTTGTTTGGGGGTTCTGTATTTGCCTATAGCTGGGACACTAATAGGTTCTACCACCCTGGGTCAGGGTGCACCTGAGAACAACAGAAATTAAGAGGTGATTCCACACTTCTCAAAATATCCGATCTCCAGATCAGAAGCATTGCTGCCGGATGTAGTTTATCATCATAACCAGGACTAATGTTTTATTGAATAGAATAGGCAAAAAAAGTCTTTTGGTGAGTTTTCTCCTGATGTCTGGTGGAAACATGTAAAGACACTTGCTGAAATTGTGTGCAATATCCCATGTTTTTTGACAAATGTTGGTCGTTTTCAAGCAAAGATAAAAATTAAGAGACGGCTGGTGTTAACAGTCTAGAGCTTGAAATAAAACAGATTCACATGAGATGGTGGTGGAAGTGATTTTACAAGGTTTTTAGTCAGTGTTCAAAGACATTTTAGCACATGCTCTGAGGTTGAAACTAATTTTAATGAGTAGTAAAAATGCAGTATAAATACAATGAAGAAAGGATCTACGGTAAATGTGACATGATGGCAGTCCTGAGACTTAATACAGGTGTTAATCCAATGTGAAGCAATATTATTACCCCCAACCCATCATCTACAGAAATGTAGTTATGACTGTTCAATATAATGGTGCTGAATTATAGTAAAAATTAAAGCTTTTAGAACATTTGCACATAGCATAGTACCTATTAGTACAGCAAATGGGATCAGTGTGCTGAGGTCTATTTCTGTCCAAGCTTGTTGCATTCACTTTCAGATAAATACTCTTGGTAAAGGTATGAATCCATTTCCCCTCCCAAACTACGGGTTAAATAGTAAAGTAGACTGGGCTTTCTAGCCATAATTGGCAAACTGTCTCTGAAAAGGACGACTCTGAATTTAAAAGTGACAACTTCAGCACATAAAAACCTACTTCCTACAGCAACAACACTGTTATGAGGCTGTGGCCCTAGACTCCACAGTGGAGTCTAATAGCTGTAAGGAGGGAGAAAGCCTTTTGGAGGAGTAAAAAGCAGCGATTTCAGAGTACTTTTAGAAAGCTTTTAGAAGGAGTATAAGCAGTGAGTTGAGAGCACAAGTAATAGCAGATTCTAAGCCAACATTGGAACCAGGCCTCAATTAATGCCAGAAAAAATTATTCATAAATAACCTGGTAAGCCAAAAAAAACCCCAAAAAAAACCCGAAAAGGATGCCAAAAGAAATGACCAAGTTACAATCAACAGCCAGACACAATAAACTGACCATCACACTAATCAGCAACAGTCAGTGCCAAAAAGAAAAACTAGCAACAAATTGGTTATTGACCATTGAATCGGATTAAATTGCTGATTAGCAACAGCATTACACAAGAATTGAACCACTGCCCAATGTGCAAAAATGGATCAAAATGAATCAGTCATAATATTTTGTTTGCTACCATTCCAGCTTGTTTTTAAAAACAAAGCTGAAAAATCTTTAGCAGCAGAAAATCATTTTACTTGAGATGCCATCTCTTCTTGACATCTCTTCTGCATAGATCAAATGTAATCCACAAAGTTAGGCTCATGACCTTGGGAATTTTAATCTCAAGGAATTTGATCAGCTTGCTGAAATTTTAGAATTATTCTTAAATAAAATGACAAATGTGTTAAAAGATTTTGAAATAAATGAAACAAAAGTCAACATTTGGTCTTTTTAAGATTGCATACAAAAGGTATTCTTCTTATACTAGTGCATGTGTGTGTGTGTGTGTATGTGTGTATATATATGTGTGTGTGTGTGTGTGTGTGTGTCAGTCAGTGGCAACTCCAAGGTTGGACTCAGACCAAGCAAGTCAACATTCAAGTATATCTATTTTAAAGCAACAAAAATCTTTTGTAGTGTGTTATTTTTATTCTCGACTTCAGCTGGATCCAAAATGAATTGTTTTAACTCCATGCCTCAAAATATTGACTGAAATAAATTTCATTGATATTGTTCATAAGAAAGAAAGAAAAAAAAAAAAAAAAAAAAAAAAATCAAAGAAAGTAAGTACAAAAAGAATGAAATAAAATTTACGTGGGTTGTCAGGCTGCATAGATCTGAGCCCTATCAAGCTGGAGACATACTTAATAGGCAATGTTTCTTGTTTTAATTTTATAAATAATCTTTTAATTTAAAAATCTCTAATGACATTTTATGCCCTGTTTTTCAAAGAACATTTTTTTCAACTACTTATTTTCAAATGTCCATTTTATATAATTTATTCTGTATTTTATTTATTCCAGGTTTAATATTAAAATACCAAAATGTGCTTTTTTTTTTTTTTTAATTTCATGCACAGAGATTTTTAAAAATGATATATTTTAGTTAGAGTAAAGGAATAATTTTAGCATCTAACTTATACCAATAGTAAATATTGTCAAAGATTGTAATGAGCCCGATAAACACTGATGACCTGAAGTCACCATCGAGATAATATGTCTCATTGAATAATTTACACAAGTTTTGACTACTTATTTTCAATAGGATCCTCAAAATTATTCAATGAGACACATCTTAATGAAAAGATGCTGCCAAAATAGTGAGCCCTTGCCTATTCACAGCTTCACACATTCGTGGATTATTCTTTATTTATCTTTATGTACTTGTTGTTCGCAGAAACCTTGAATATTCACATATTTTTCTGAAGAACATACATACAAATTATTTGCTGAGAACTCCCTCAATTCACATATTTTTTTGACAGGACATATTTAAAATATTCTTGTATTATTTTCCTGTTAAGTGACTTAAAACATAGAACAGTCTATTTTTATGGTAAAAATTGGCAGAATTACACATCTTCATTGTAAAAAACAAATGCAAAAACATGCGTAGTGCTTGGGCTTTGTTCTTTGTTAAGGGCTGCAGTGGGGTCTTATACTAAGTCTAAGGGCATCATCACCGTTCTGTTTTTAGAAAATATTTTTAAACTTTATATTTTTACTTCTTACACATATTTTATACAGTATTTTCAGTAGTTGTATCGACCTATGTGTAAATTAAAAAACGATTACTGTATGTATGAAAGAAAATTTATGCTAAGTGTATGGTCACCAATACTATTTTTCAAAAATGTTTTAAGAAAGGGTCTGAAATGTTTCTAAAACGTTTAGGATGAAAATTTAAAGCATATGGGGTTTTAACAATCAAAATAGGTACTTATAAGCACTTTTAGTGGGGGTTACAAGTATTTGCGGATTCTAACTATTGCCCAACGAATATGGGGAACTCACTATATATATATATATATATATATATATATATATATATACTGCATGCCAAATTATTATCGAGATAACTTTTTTTATAATATTTCAAAAACCGTCCAATCAATTCTCACAAAATTTTCACACAATGTTGGCAAAACTGACCTGCGCAATCACTGAGATTATCGTACTGATCTGTGATATATAAGTGTATAAAATCCCTGAAAAAAATAATTCACATCTACTTACCTGATATTCGCCGAATATGGCTGGCTTTCATTTCATGAACATCTGTCAAAAGAGAAACAAAAAATTGCAATCATATTAAAAAAAATTAATATAAATTTTTTTCATGAATTTGTTGGAAACTTCCAAAATTTCTACCAGCAGAATTAACTGCAGAACTTCCAAATTCATTGTGAAGTATATCATAATTCTAGTCATCATCTGGTCAAGGAATTTGTAATATATTCTTTTAGTAAAATCATTTTCATTTATACATACAGTTTTCATTATTTGCTGTGCAAATGTAATCATTTAAATGAATGGAAGTTATCCTGGGTCTATTTAATAAATCCTACATGTGATATCACAACTAATATTAAAATAATTTACTATAATTTTTTTATATTAAAACCATAAGCAAATCATTTACATATTAATTTGCAAAGTTTTTCTCTAGCTGAATAATATCCAATTAATTTCTATAAATATTTCAAGTGCCTGCTGTGTCAATTTAAGAGTTAATGAGAATTTCTATAGATTTGCTCAGTCAAGCCGCCACAGTTTTTCAACAGTTGATTTATTAATTTATCATAATTTGTGATGTCAATGAACATTTGTTGCCACTTTTGAAAATGTCAGTGAATACTTGTTGTCACTTTTGTAATGCTTATTGTAGTAGACTTTGTAATTGCTGATACAATTACAGCACATCAATGAAAAATGCTGGTATCAGAAGCACTCACACTAATAGTACTTGCATGATAATACTCGCTCAATTAGTAATCCATATAGTGATCTGAATAGAGAAATAGTATAGCAAATATTAAAGAGAATAGCAATCTGTATAGTAATAGAGTAGAAAAAAGTGATCGTTTAGTCGTCACGTTACTACCTACTTATGTGTTTTTCCCACGGTCACGTTTTCCACTTAATTCAATAATGGGATCCCCTGTGTTTGCACAATGGCGATCTATGTTCAGACTCAAGTGTTGGCAATGACACTTTATTTCTATATAACACATAACTTAGGAATATCATTACTCTTTCTGACGGAACTGTTTTAAAAACTTCAGAAAATTAAAAAAAAAAAAAAAAAAAAAAAAAAAAAAAAAACAAAACAAAGAAACCTTTTCATTCTTATCACATTTCCATTTTTGGTAACATTCACATAAAATGGTAATAGTAATAACAGACGTTTCCTTTATTCTATTTTTTTTTTAAATTGGTATCACCGCATAAAGCCACTAAGACACAGGGGGTTACAGGGTGGGGAAGAATCAGAAACAGAAAAATTAATAATGAGAGCCAGAAAAGAAAAGAGTAACCAGGAGGACAGTAGATATCAATTGACATTGCATTTAAATTTTTGTAAATTAAAGTTGGCTGGAAATCATGGAGCTGGAAGGGAGTTCCACAAGCGAGAAGTGCAAGAAAAGAAACTATGAGCATAGAATTTATAGTTACATCTAGCCAGCTCAACCGTAAATTGATAAGATCTTGATGCCAGTCTAGTACTGCGCTTAAGTTCAAAAAGTCTAGCTACCATAGTGAAGAACTCATTCAAACAATTACCATAAAAGTAAAAGGTGTTCCAATAACTTGGACCGATTTTAAATGTGAATTAAGTTTAAGCATCTAATGATTTTTAATTTTCACACATAACTGCCATGACTTAAATAACATGATCCAATAGAGAAATGAATAAATTTTCATCAATAACATTGATTTATTTACTGCTGACTTAGATCTGTTTTAATGAAACACTTATATATAATCCGTCTTAATGAAACACCCTTTATTTATAGAAAAGGGAGAATAGAATAGGGAGGCAACTTGACGATGATAGGAAGTGACTGAAGCCTAGCTGCCAGATCAGGACCAATAATATTGCTGATTCTTTGCATTTTATCAAGGAGCTCAATAGCTGGGGCACTGGACCATTTGTGGCAGCAATATTCTAAGCATGGACAAATGGTAGACTTATAGATAAGATAGATTCTGGAAAGAAAAATTGTCTTGCATGACACAGTGAACCAACTTTCTCATAAGGAAACATTTTGTATTCATTGACCAAGCAGCCAGAGCCACTTGAGTTAGGCTCTTCTTCACTTCCTGGTAACTGAGCTGGGATCAATGTGTAGTATCTGTCCACAGGTGGATAAACTATGGTAGGTTACTTCCTCATAATTTTTGAAACTGCTCCTAGGAGACATTTTCTGGACTATAAATACTCAGTAATATTTTTTCTTGCTTTCTCTTCTTACCTTTTCTGCTTACTCATCAACATGTAACTTTCTTGACGAGAACACGTTCCATGAACTACACATACATACATATGCACAATCACTCACTACACATACTTTGGACCATTAGATTTTCACATTCATTTGACACACACACATACATACACCTTTGTCAATTGTAACCCTTTACTGTTAATACATTATTTGTTTATACATATATATTGATTCTTGTTGTTTCTTCTCATCTTTTGTGTTTATCTCTCAACACATACACTGGCCCACAACAACTACATTTTGTCTCTCAACTGTGAGTGTGCTCACAGAGTGCAAGTGAAAATATTATTGGGAGGTGCCCAGTCTCAGGGAACAGCTGCCTGTGGCAGTACTTCCTTCAATGCACTAAAGAGGGGGAGAAGATTGGTAGTAATACCAACAGTTGCAGGGACTGGGTTATTTTTGGACCTGGCCCAGATGCACGTGTGCAGGCTCCCCACATAAAACTGCTATTTAGTAATAAACTGCTATTATACTACTATTTAGTAATAAACTGGTCCCTCTAGAGAATCACTAGATATTAATAGATTACTCTATATAATAAATGCAAATGTCAATATGTCACACTTTTTCAACTTTACTCTGAGAGGCCATAGCCCAACATATGATACCATTTTGGAATCAGGCTGACTGTAAGCAAATTTAAAACATTATAGGCTAATTTGATCCACAGAAGACACACAGGTAATTTGTAGGTAATATTTTCTTCAAACTGACTTACCTTCTCGCAGTCTCTGGATACTGCTTACATCTCTAGCATAAAAATCAATCATGTCCTCACTGTGAGCTTGAAAACTGCCACGCCCTCTCTGTGGGCCTGAAAATAAATTCATGCATTAATTTTTTTATTTAAATATATTTACAAACATCTGTAAAATAATAAAAAAAATGGACTTTTGGGTACAAAGTACTTTTTATGGTTCATATAGCATCAGCCAGTTTTCATTTCATTTTATTAAATGAAATGAAAAACAGTACAAGTCATATTGCAATGAAGTTTTAGAATCATGCAGATTGTTTTTTCATCAAAAACATAATGCAAATTCAGACCTAGTGGAAACTGAACCAGTAATAACTAAAAAAAATAACAAGACAGGATCTCTCTAGACAAGGACAGTGGAATGAGAAGAATCTGTTCCCATAGATTAAATAAAATGTCCAGTTGAAAATTCCCTGAACGTTACCTGGATTGGCAGATACCTGAAGAGGGCTGGAGATCACAAGAGCTGAAACATTCTAATAGTAATGAAGTTGAGGATATTAGTTTGAATGTATATAATGAAGATAAACAAATCTGAAATGTTTCAGTAGCACATGGCATTTTATTGGATGAGCGAACATTACAAGCAAATAAATGTCTAACATTGCCGGCAAACTGCTACCCAAGAATTTTGGAAATTTGAATAGCTTGTGCAGATGGTGGAAACCAAGGTGAGAATTTCTGGAGTGAGAAATTTGTATTATTTACAGCATATAGTAAAAAAAATAAAACAATCACAAATTTAAAAAGGTGCAAATTTGCTCTACCCGCAATCAGCTTTCTTCCTCCTACCTTGTTCGTTCACTCCTACTCACTTTGTGTTTCAAGGCATGTCCGCTAATATGTAGGCAGCACATCCACATTCCATCAACCACGCAGGATGTTCACACTATTCCATCAACCGTTTTCTGTTATAAACTCCAGAATTTGTTTGCCCTGGAATTTCATGGAGCCAATGTCATCAGCAGGTGCAAACCCTCAGCCTTTTTTAAGGTAAGTGGATTTCTTCTGCACAACATGCAAACTATTGTCCTCATCTGTTGTCATAACAAATCTTTGGTTGTTCTAACCACCAGCCTTTATCAGATACTTATCAATCCCAGGAAACTATGAGGTAATTTCAAACTGAACCTTTTATTTAATCTATGGGCAAAGAGTGTTCTAGCACTGCCTAAGGATATCTCATCTTCAGTGCTAGATTTACCTATAGGCTGAAGCCTAGGGTCTCCAAATCTAGGGTGCCTTCAGCCAAGGTGTATAATATTTTTGACACCGGCATAGGCATTTCTTACACATGCTGTCATGATGCATTGTAGACCCTAAATAACCCTTCAGTAATTTTAAACACCCATCATCGTCCTTGGCTTTACTCAAATTAATTTAACACTCTTCCATTTTCCTCTACCTGTGAGAATGGAGAATTTAGAGGGGTATCACAAGTGGAATAGCCTAGAGCCTCACAATTGCAATAGCCTAGGGTAGGAGTTCTCAATCTACTGCATGCATGAAACATGTGGCACACCAAGCAATTTCCAATCGCATGCAGCCACAAATGACATCACAAAATCCGAACCAATAACTACTACAATACAAAGAAGATATTTAGCAGTTTCAAAACTGCTCACTCATTGGACTCCCACTAATAATAAAAACTTTAAAAAAAAAAAGCTTTTAAAAATAGTTTATTTCTATTAATGTGGTTGCATATTATTGTATATATTACTATATAAGATACTAGCAGTAGAGCCAGGCGTTGCCCGGGGATGCAACAGTAAGAGATAGATCAAGTATCGACCATCATAAAGACTGAAAAATAAAATTGACAAAGATTATTGTTTAAGGTCGACAGGCACGCATGTCTAAATTAGTATTTTTTTAAATTTAACTGAGACAGTACTGAATATGGACAAGATGAGATCTTCAGATATCGACAGTGGAATGAGAACAACCTACCTCCATAGGTTAAGTAATTGGTTTAGTTTTAAATTCCTCAAAGGTTACCTGAATTGATAGAAACCTGAAGAAGGCTGGAGAACACAACACCTCTCAGTTTGTGCCTGTTCTACCATCCATTCATTATTTTTATGTATCATTCCCTTCAGGATATAAGCGATCATGGCTCTCCACAATTTCTTCTCTTTTGTTACTCGAAGTAACTTTTAACCCTTTAACCTCCCCCTTTGTGCCTATTCTGACATTTATTTACTACTACCTTTGTGTGCCACATACCTTCAGGATATAAACGATCATAAAAGAAAAAAAAAGACGACAAATAACTGTGTGAATGAACGCTAAAAGAAGGATAAAGAGAGATGGTAAAAGATCAGAATTTACTTAAGAGCAACAAGAGGAAGTTTTTTTTCTTTTCCAAGTATAATGAGCGTTAAATTCTCTTGGCCTTACCTTATAATGCACTCTAATGCTTTTAAGAAAGGCATGAATCAACCTTTCCTTGCAATAGTAGGACAAATGAAGTTCTAACTCTATAAAGTAGTCCATCTTGGGTAATTGGTTTGAACTCTGACCTTATAAAAATTCACTTGCTACTGAAACTGCAATAGCACCACATGACATGCTTGCAGACTCATGTTCAACAAGAAGTCTACACAAATTAACAAGTAGCTAATATAAACATGAGAATTTTACCTACCTCGTCTTCGTGACAAGTTCTTCCGACGTGGCATTGTGTCAATCCGGCTCATAGTGGTGGTCGTTGTTGGTGGTGCAGTTGTTGTTGTTGTGGACATGGTGGTAGTAACCAAAGTGGTGTTAGGGAGAACCAGCAATTTGTATGATGAGCCATTAGCTTCAACACATTTACCATAATCATGGGCATGGACATATTTGTTATAATTTCCATTGTTGATGATCTCAACCTTCCACTCGTAGATAAACAAAGAAGGATCACTGGCACAACCATCACAGATTGTCTCCAGAATCAGTTTCTCATTAGCATTCATGACATTGTTCATGCAGGTAATACACATCAGTTTTATTCTGAAAAAAAAAAATAAATAAATAAAAAAAAAGTTTTTTTTTTAAATATGCAAAATTACTTCTAAAAATTTTTTTTTTATTATTATTACACTGACTGATGTGTCTAAGCAAGAGGAAGAGCATAATATTTGTCAAAATAAATATTGGTCAAGTTTTTTTTAACAACTGACAGAAATATGACACTATTTTAGGTATCTCTACAAAACCCCTAAGAAATCAGCATACTATATATATATATATATATATATATATATATATATATATATATATATAAAGAAAGAACAGTAAGATATATAATCTGGTGTTATAGATATTTTTATTTTTACAAAATAGTGCTCAATGTAAATTTACAGAGCATTAATATTATAAATTAATTGATTTAAAATATGTTTTTTTTGCTACACAGTTCTAACCATGTTTCAAAAATGGAAGCTAAAAGCCCCAAATTTAATTTTGTAATTAAATTAAAGACATTAGTTCCATTTCATCCTCAAGAAAAGCAAACACGCACACACACAATACAATGAATAAATTGTTGCCATTTTATATTTTTAATTTTGCAGATGTGCATTGTTTTTTATTTTTGTTGACTGTACAGTGTAGTAGTTTCAGCTGGGTACCATAAGAAAAAGTGTGCCATGATGCAATCCACTCTGCCAGAAATTTGAAAATGGCATAATGGACTGCTTGGCATTCATGCCAGAAGCTCCAATATGAACATTTCAGAGTGTTTGGATATCAATCTGAGGACAATGCAGAGTATTTGGAAAAAAGTTGGACGAGTCTAATGGTGATTACAAAAGGTGTTTGAAGTAATCAGTAGTGATGGCGATGTTATGCCTACATTCATCTTCCCACAAGGCCTCAGACTCAGTACAGACAGCATCAAGTACCTTGAGAAGGTAGTGGTGCCCTGGGCCAAGAGGGTGACTGCTGAAAGACCCTATGTCTGGCAACAGGACACTGCACCATGGGCCACCTAATTCCACTGACTGCAAACCTCCTTGATTATTATGTTTGGGGTACAGTTGAGTGAGAGACCAACAAAACTCCTTGTAACACCAAAGAGGAACTGAAGGCAAGGATTATGGTAGTATTCACCAATTTAAACAAGGAGACCGTTCAGAAGAGTTGCAGGAGATTCAGAGATCATGTGGAAGCTGTGGTTGAAGCCAATAGCAATTTTATTGGATAAATTTACTCTTTAGTATTTCAAGATATTTTTGTGTAACTTTGGTAAATATATCTGTTAAAATGAGAAGTCAGTAGTATTTTCATTTTTTTTTTTTTACATAATTTAGACGACAATTTATCCCTCGCATCCTATATATTATACAGATTGTTGATCTGTTTATGTTATTTTTAGTTCAATGTAAATGATCTGACTCGAGTCTTGATGAGATGTTATTTTGTTAATGTTTGAGTCCAATTTTTCATGCTTTATTGGAAGTTGTTTTTTTTGTTTTTTTATATCATCTGCCAGCTATTCTGCAGTGAATTTTACATCAATTTTTTTTCTATTTTTCTTGGAATAGGCTGAAAGCAAGAAATTCTTGTATTTTCCAATCAAGTATAGATTTGTCTTCGCATGCCAACAGGATGTGTGTTAGTAAGATACAGAATCCATATAAAAGTTTCATAAATCAGACTGGTAAACTGTTTTGTTTACTTGACTACACATTTTGCTTTCAGTAGCTGGCTTCCTCGGGTCAGAACAAAAGATATCCATGTATGTGTATGCTTCAATATTAAATTGTTAATATTTTTCAGCTAGGCTGGCATAAGAAATGTCAGAATGAAAGAAGAAAACTTTGAGAGTTTTGTTCTGAAGTGATTATTTTAATGTGATGAAGATTGTCGATCTATTTATGTTTTATGTTATTTATGGTTTGACATAGACAATCCAACTCTGGTTTTAATAAGATGTTATCTTGTTCAAGTTCCAGTAAAATTCGATACTTGCTCTCAACCCATTTTGACAGAAATAGAGAAAGAGTTACCTACAATTTACTACAGAAGAGCTGCGAGAATATATATATATAAAAAAAAATATTTGACAAAGTCAGAAGAATTGGACTGGAACTTCAACAAAATAACATCTCACCAAAACCAATGTTAGATCGTCTACATCAAACTATATATGACAAATATATCTACCATATGTTTCCACATATAAGGCGACCTTTAGATATTACAAGGTCAAAAAATATAGCAAATTTCCATGAGTTTATCCTACACCTGTACTATAAGACAACTGCTTATTGATTATATAAAGATGATTTTATTGGAAATGTTACTATATCCTTAGAAATTCAAAATAAACAATATAACAAAACTGATTCTATATCATGTCTTTCCTACACACATCCTCTGAAGGAAAAAATTGTTTTGTTTACCAAGGTTAGCCTACGGACAAACAGAATTTAAGGTGTTTTTGTTAGAAATATAGTATAAGACGATCCCCTGTATTTAAGGTTGGTTTTGAGGATTTGAAAGTCGTCTTATACACAGAGATATATAGCACATATATATTTTCTTTTTGCATGTGTGTGAGGCTATTTGTATTGTCAACAAATATGTTGCAGATGGAGTTTATAGATACTATTTGTTTATGAATTTGCTTTTACATTTCTTTGACTATACCTGAATTAGATCTCATTTGAATACACAGAGACTTACCAAACGCTATCTATAATATACTCACTGACAAAAAAAATATAATAGCCTCATACACATGCAAAAAAAGGCTAAACTAATGGAAGAATTTTTAATAAAAAAGAAAAAGCCAACACTCAATAACATCAACTATGAACATGGCCACAATGTGTTGACTGTGTTTGGAAAATAAAACGTTCCTCTAACTCTAGATACATTCAGTTAAAAGTAAAAATAAAATCATTCTTGATACTGGCTAAAAGTATAGATGAAAGAGCTTGGACATACAGAACATTTGGACATTTTCTATATAATTTATGTCCAGAAAAGAAAAAAAAATTATAAGAACACAAGAAAAATTACATTAAAAAACTAAACCACAGTTCATTGTTAGCCATTTTTTAATGAAACTTATGGAAGCATAGATGCATGAACAATCAGGCAAACCTTTTCATATTTACTACACTTGAATGAAACTGAACAGATAGATACAATTGCAGCCATGTGATCTTTTGTGGGCACAAGTTTTGTCTTTCCATGATTATGCCTTTCCATCTTACTTTCCTCTTTCACACAACACACCTCATTGCTTTCAAATGATTAGCTATCCAAGGACATATTGGAACAGTAAAAGATGCCTCCTGAAAGCTAAAAAAAGAAACAGGAAAATTCCTTTAAAATAAAAAAAATAAAAAAACACATTGATGAACTGCTATATAATAACAATTTTCCTGAATTTCATTGAATGCAGGACAATTGTCTGCCCGATAGAGAGAAGGCAACAGTGATTGGTTCTACAGAAGGATGATAAGAATATCATGAAGGGAACATGTGAGCATTGAGAGAGTTTTTAAGAAAAAATAACAAAAAGAACATTTATACTTAGAATCAGAAAGAGGCAGTTGAAATTTCCAGGAAACAATGAGGAAAGAAGGCTTGGAGAAGATAACACTTACAGCACATACAATGGGCTGAACATGTGAACAACAAGGTTTTGGAGAGAATGGAAACAAAAATAAAATTTATACATAACATCAGGCAGAGGCAGTTGAAATTTCTGGTGCATGTAATGAGGAAATAGGGCTTGGAAAATCTGATACTCACAGGACAGATTAAGGCAAGAAGGACAGCAGAAAGCAGTACATAACATATTTGATGAGGTTGAACAAATGGATAGCAGAACAGAGTTTGGGAGAAATAACAAAAAGACAAAACTTATTAAGAGTTACAAGGGACAGGAAGATGTGGAGGGCCATGATCGTGGAGGGCCATGATCGTGAAGGGACATATCACATAAAAGAAGAAGTAGTCCAACCTGGTAAACTGTCAAAAACATTTTCAAGATCCATTCCAAGAAAGAGTATGTGCACTTTTAAAAATTATAAACTTTCAAAATATCCCAAGTGGAGCAGTAAGTAAAACCTTAAATCTAAAATATTTGTGACATTCACTGATAAGCAAGTACGCAGTGAATTTCAATCGAGTCTATTTCAAGCTGGAGTCTAAATAACAAAGAGAAAAAGTAAATGAAAAAGAGATCATTTGAATAGTTGAGGATGCTTTTATCATTCAGAAATTGTGGACAGTAATCAGTTGGCAATGGCTGGGAAGGCTAGCCAACAACTGGGCGGGCCAAAGAATGAATAGCAGCCAGAGGTTATAAACTGTGAACATCTATTCTTGTCAGAGAAGCTGAGTAGAATTGATGACTTGTGTGATTGGTGGGTGGGGCGAGAGAAGATTGAATCGGTGTTGCTGGCCTTTCACTGATGGATGCAAAGGGAAGACAGGGAATATCCAGTGACCAGAAATTACAGTACAATCTCAACCCCCATCACCCCCAAGTGAAATAGTCTGAATCTTCAGCAAGGGAAGAGGCAAGGATAAAAGTGTACACTTGCAATTTAAGTAAAAAGAAAAATAAATTCAAGGGAAATTTAAATATGGGAGAAAATGAGTAGATGGAGGGAAAAATAAGTCAAAGATACGAAAGTAGGTGAGAGAGAGAGTAGAAGGGAGAGAGAGTAGAAGGGAGACAGAGAGAGAGAAGAGTAGAAGGGAGACAGAGAGAGAGAAGAGTAGAAGGGAGACAGAGAGAGAGAAGAGTAGAAGGGAGACAGAGAGAGAGAAGAGTAGAAGGGAGACAGAGAGAGAGAAGAGTAGAAGGGAGACAGAGAGAGAGAAGAGTAGAAGGGAGACAGAGAGAGAGAAGAGTAGAAGGGGGACAGAGAGATAGAATTAACAAGGAGAGAGAGAGAGAGAGAGAGAATTAACAAGGAGAGAGAGAGAGAGAGAATTAACAAGGAGAGAGAGAGAGAGAGAATTAACAAGGAGAGAGAGAGAATTAACAAGGAGAGAGAGAGAGAGAGAGAATTAACAAAGAGAGAGAGAGAGAATTAACAAAGAGACAGAGAGAGAATTAACAAAGAGACAGAGAGAGAATTAACAAAGAGACAGAGAGAGAATTAACAAGGAGACAGAGAGAGAATTAACAAGGAGACAGAGAGAGAATTAACAAGGAGACAGAGAGAGAATTAACAAGGAGACAGAGAGAGAATTAACAAGGAGACAGAGAGAGAATTAACAAGGAGACAGAGAGAGAATTAACAAGGAGACAGAGAGAGAATTAACAAGGAGACAGAGAGAGAATTAACAAGGAGACAGAGAGAGAATTAACGAGGAGAGAGAATTAACGAGGAGAGAGTATTAACGAGGAGAGAGTATTAACGAGGAGAGAGTATTAACGAGGAGAGAGTATTAACGAGGAGAGAGAATTAACGAGGAGAGAGAATTAACGAGGAGAGAGAATTAACGAGGAGAGAGAGAATACTATGCTTTGATCCTAGACTGATGGCTAGAGAGTGAAGAAAAACCTAACTTGAGTAGCACTGCCTGCTCAGTCAATGAATGAGTGAGATGCTGCTAGAGGGCTGTAATCCCCAGGAGCAGCCATTTCTCATTTATTTGTTGTCCAAAGATAGAAACACAACTTTGTTTTCCTGAAGGCAGATAACACACTTTGATCCTAGCCTGATGGCCAGTGAGGGAAGAAAAGTAACTTGAGTAGCACTGTCTGCTTAGTCAATAAATACCAAATGTTTCCTTATATGTAAATGGCTAATATTACCTTTCAAGATTAGGAGAACAGATGCTACACTTTGATCCTAGACTGATGGCCAGGGCGTGAAGAAAACATAACTTGATTGCTTAGTCAATAAATGCCAAATGTTTCTTTATAAAGGAAACTGCTAATATTAGCATCATCATAAATGTTAGTGAAAGAGTTATGGCCAACATGACGACATGAGAGAAAATTCAGCACTTGCTCCATTGTGTGTGCCATAAACACTTCCTGCTTAATCGTTAGCTAACCTGTGGTTTAGATTAACCAATAATTTGTAGATTCAGAAATATTAGAATCAATAAGAGCAAAGGATTTTTTTTCCCTTTTGGTTTAATAATAATAAGAAAGACATGAATGAGTGAGAACAATAAAAGAAGTGGAATCAAGATGATGATAGATAAGGATCAACATTGCATTTAAATATTTAGAGATCAAACTTGACAGGAAAGCAAGAAGCCAAAAGTGTTACACAAGCAAGAAATGTGAGAAAAGAAATTTAGCAAAGGACTTATGGTTACATCTAGCCAATTCAACTGCAAAATAATAGAACTTCAATGCCTATCAAGTACTGAACATAAATTCCTGACGTCTAGGTACCATAGAGGAGAGTTCATAATTACAACTACCATGAAAATATTTATACAAGTGTCACAAAAGCTCCATTATGGCAGTGGGAAAGTGACCAAGGCTGAGATGTCAGGACTGATAACACTGCAGATTCTACTTTGGATTTTATCAAGAATCTCCAAATGTATAACAGGAGTACCAGACAAAATGTGGCTGTAATATTCAAAGCAAAGACAAATGGTAAACTTATAAATATGTAAGATAGATTTCAGAGAGAAAATTGTCTAGCACGGCACAGTGAACCAACTTTCTTAGCAGCAGACTTAGCAATTGATTCAATATAATCTTTCTACTTCGTGTCAACAGAAATGTTAGTCCAAGAAGATGCAATGAGTCAATTGAAAGAATACAGATAGATTCAGAAGAGAAAAATTGTCTAGCACGACACAGCGAACCAACTTTCTTAACTGCAAACTTAGCAATTGATTCAATAGAATATTTCCACTTCATGTCAACAGAAATGTTAGTCCAAGAAGATGAAATTAGTCAATTGAAAGAATACATACGGTAGAATATTGTATCCTTTGATAGCACGCAGTACTTGGCTGGTCTCGATGCTGTGCAATCCAGGTACGGAGATGTTGAGGGTGAACTCAAAGTCATTGATATCAGTGGTTAGTTCACTGCCAGGAAATGTCAGAATAGATTTGTTCAGTGGAATTTTGTGGCCAGTGTGGAAACAGGTAGTGTTCTTCTTCTTAAGCTGATTGCAGCTCCACTGATACCTGAAAAGAAAAAAAGAAAATGAGTGAAAAAAAAAAAAAAAAAAAAAAATGTTTTTAAAAATCAGGCAGATATGGTTAGATTGGTACATTATTGATTGATTGGTTGGTTTGTTTGTTTTTTTTACAGTTTATCAACCCTTTGTGAGTGATTTAAAGGCCAATCATATTTCAGATTGTAGGATGTCAGTTACATTACCCAGTGTTCCCAACCAGTTCTTCATCTGACTGGGATGGTCAATACTTAACTTTTGGTGATTGAACAAGAATCAGTGTTTTGATCATAAGCAGGTTTGTTAATTAATTTGACCATATATCAACACATCAGTTTAATTAATGTAGAATGTATGTCTTGTGGGACAAAAATGACAAAGAATTAACAGGAAAATCAATGTGGGCCCTAATTGGCACACAAGCCAAAAGATGGACATGGACATGATTGGTGCATGAACCAAAAAGCAGATATGGGTAAAATTGATGCACAAGAGCTCAACAGTAGACATAGGCACAATGCGTACATAAGTCCAAAAGATAGTCATGCATCCAATTGACACCATAGCCAAAAGGTAGACATAGGTGTGATTGACACTAGAGCTGAAAGCAAGGTGAGATTGAAACGAGACTCAAATGTTAGATAAACCTCCAATTTACACTAGAGTCCCATTTTGGACTAGGGATTATTGGTTTTACCATTGATTTACCTAAGAAAAGACACACCTGTTTTTTTTTGGGGGGGGGGGGTAAATCAGAGTTGCCTTTCTCCTAGACTGGTTAATAATGAAACCTATGAAGCCCAGTTGGCCACATTTTCTACTGAGGGGAAGAAAGAGATTCATAACTTTTTTTCCATGGATATTAATAAAAGGTGAATTTGAGCAGCCTTAGTAAAAACTTGAACTCTGTTAGTTGGCTCTGTCTTGTGCTGGTAGCCATTCTGCAATGTCTCCCTTTTTTAATGTTGTCAAACAAATTTGATTAATATTGGCCCTTTAATAATTTTACAAAAAGAAAGTATAGGAAAATAAGGAAAGAATATGTTGTGGCTGGGGGGGAAACACTTAACAGATTGTTTTTTTAACAATTAAGTGTGAACAGGCAGAGAGAGAGAGAGACGGGAAGAAATTTAAAAAAAAAAATGAATAATGATGAGGGAGGCCACTGCATCAAAAACTACAGTGCATGGTATGTAACTTCCAGAACAAAATATGGCATGGAAACATTTTTACAAGACATCAAATCTCAGATGATAGCATTGTGAGTCTTACCAAAAGCAGACTGTTTTCCCATAGCTTTTATTGATATGAGACAAATCACAAAGATCCAGATCTGGACAAGTTGCAGAGAGGCTCATATCTGGATTTGGCAAGCTGTTCTGCTGCTAACAGGGAAACATAGATGTGACTAATTTAGTCACACTTATGTTTCTCTCTTAGCAGCAGAACAGCTTAGCAAATCCAGATATCAGCAGACATATCTACATATGACTCAGAGCCTCTTTTATATCTAGACTGATATGCATTTGCCACAGAAAGCTGCCACAACAAAGTAATTAACACTTCTGTTGTTACAGATGTACTTAAATGTCTTTATGAAACTAATATTGCCTGCTATTATATATATATATATATATATATATATATATATATACACACACACACACACACATACACATTTTGAAGACACTAAATGTTGAGTTCTAGAGCTTGTATCATAGACCAACTAATGCTTAGTCTTATTTCCAAACCAGCATACATAGATAATATCAGACAATAATTTTAACAGAAATATTTTCTTGATTTCAGAGGTTAGTAAACATGTCTTCCCCAAAAAACTTACCTCAAATGGTCTTTGGTTAAGCAATCTGGATCCTCGGACTTGGATCCGTCCAGTCTGATTTCATCAGAGCTACGTGAGATATAGCGCATCACTCCACCATCTATGACCCCATGGAGAGTGGATGGTATCACTTGAAGACGAATCTCAACTTTGGAATATACAATTGTACCATTCATTCGCACCTGAAACAAAATCAATGATATCATTAAATATGAGACTCCTGCTGATTAGGAATTAGTAGAATTGCAAGTGAAGTTAACTTCAGATTTTAAATATACAGTGTAACCCGGATATAAGAGAAACCCGGATATAAGAGAGATTTTCTCTGGTCCTCAATTAGAGCCATACTTAGCTAAACAAAATAGACCAAACCCGGATATAAGAGACTTCTTCTCTGGTCCCGACAACTCCCTTATATCCGGGTTACACTGTATTTGGAATTTGGCTAATTACAGAGTACTTTCATCTTATTTATTTGCAAGTAAATATAAATAGGATATCAACATTAAGAATAGCCTTTACTGGTCCTTAAGTGATTAATAAGAAAAAAATTAATTAAAAAGATCATACTAAAAATCAAAATTTCAAACATCAAATTAAAACTTTAAATAAGAAAAAATAGTTTAAAGATTGAATAAAGCTTACCTCTAATTGGATGCTGTAGTTACCATAGTGAAGAGTACGTCTCGGTAAAAAGAGGATTCTTTCATGGAATACACTGTTATTTATCTTCTCTAACTTGATCAGATTTCCTGTTGTGGTGCTAAAAATTTTCCAAGTGTAAATAACAAGTCTTTTCTTTGAACAATTCACGGAAACAACTGGTTCAATATGCACATCTTTTGAACGTTGGATCTAAAAAAAGCAAAAACAAATTCTTAGTTATTTTGAGCTCAGTCCATTTACAGTGCTGTTGTTTTGACAACCCGGTCAGCTCATGGGACACTCCTTGAACCACTGACTGACCCACAGCAGGCCAGTCTCGAACCACTGACTGACCCACAGCAGGCCAGTCTCGAACCACTGACTGACCCACAGCAGGCCAGTCTCGAACTACTGACTGACCCACAGCAGGCCAGTCTCGAACCACTGACTGAACCACAGCAGGCCAGTCTCGAACCACTGACTGACCCACAGCAGGCCAGTCTCGAACCACTGACTGACCCACAGCAGGCCAGTCTCGAACCACTGACTGACCCACAGCAGGTCAGTCTCGAACCACTGAGCAGCCCATGGCAGACCAGTCTCGAACCACTGAGCAGCCCATGGCAGACTTGTCTTGAGAACCTGACTTTCTCACATCAGACCTATCATCAAAACCCTAACTGCTCATGGCAGACCTTTCTTGAACAGCTACCCATTTACTGCAGAGATGCCTTGACCAGACTACTTACTGAGAGTTATCTTGACCTCTACTCACGAACAGTGCAAATACGTTTTTTTGCCAGAGCAATTCCCTGAGTCAACTGGTTTAATATGCACATCTTATTAATGTTAGGCTTAAAAAAAAAAAAATAAAAAAAAAAATAAAAAAATTCTGTTACAAGTTATCTTCAGCTCTACCCACTTACAGTAATGTTATCTTGATCCCCTAACATGTCTGCAGAGGGCATAACAACTGAAACCTGATAAGGACAAAGTTGAAAACATTAGACTGATTGTAAATAATGTCAAAAAGTGATGACTCCTCATCCCAGAAATTAAGCGAGAGATGATTTCATTTTAGTTCCCAAAGTTCCTTTTGGATGTTTTCCATCACAGATTCCATATGAGAGTCAAAAGAACCCAGAATCCATGGATTAACTTCAAAAGAATAAGTAAATCTTATAAAAATTGGGATTTCCTTTCTTCCTTGAATGTCAATAAATATTCTGTATAATTTTGAAGAGCTTGATTTGAAAGATGTCCATTTATTTCTGTTAACAAGGAAATGCTGCAGAAGCACACTGTGAACTGGTTTGAAAAAAAATAGCTAATTTTTCTTAAGTTGGTGGTTGATTTTGGTTGTTGATAAAATGTATTGTTGTTAACTTGACTACAAATAGGCACTGTCGGTAATTTCACGATAAATAGGTATTGTCAGTAATTTTTTTTTTTTTATATAAAAATGTATTGCTGGTATTTTTATACTATCATAATGTTTTACTTTTTTTTGGAGATGGTGGGGATCACTAATTGCCAAACAAATGCTACCACACCAGGTCAGGGTTGACAACAAAAGCAATTAAGGTTGTTTCATATTCCCCAAAACCTCCTGATCAGAGGCCTTGCTGCTGAATGTAGTTTATCTCATACCCAGGACTGAATTTTTAAATAATAAAGACTACTTTTACAGTCTTGGATGGAAAATAATTTGCCTTGTAGCTGGTATGATACTTGTGTCTTTGAAATAACCAAGGCAAAATGTTTGTTACATATCACATTTGTGGTTCTTTATTTTTTATTTTTATCAATTCATTGAGCAAGGTGATAATGCCACTAAGGAATAAGGGGCTACTGGGAGTGAAAGAGAATTACGTAGACATTAGAAGGAACTGAAAACTCAGTTCTAAACAGGGAACAAGGCATAAACCTCTACTCCTGTCCAAAAGACCAAGGAGGAGTGTGAACCAGACAATAGGTCAACCTATCTACTTCTTGGCCAAATTCATGAAAGAAATTCAGCATAACATATAATGGAAGCTTAACACTTTCACTACTGCATTGTTGCCTGGCTGTGCATTACAGATGAAGCTAAACATCCCCAATACCCAATAAAAAATAAATGTCATAAAACATGTCATATTGCATGTCACTATATGCCTACATTGGTTTAGAAAAGCACAAAATACAAGTTAGTTTATAAGCAAAATGCTAGCATCCAACATTTCACAGTATCTTGAAAACAGGGATATGTTGACAGTGGACAATGTAAATTTCATAAAGATATACATGTCTGTATTTAAATCTTGAAAACATGTCAACAGAAGGTAATGTAAGTTTCATAAAGAAGTATACCTATGACTACAGCAGCTGAAGTGTTAAGCAATTTTTTTTATAAGTACAAACTTTTTAATCCATCAAAGGGGCACAACTTCCTATTTCTGAACTTTACCATTTATGCAACATGCTGTCACTCTTATCTTGGTTCAACTTTCGCTTGTTGGCATTGGAAAGGGTGATATTGGCTTGTCAACAAAGCCTGGTCATACTGGTAAATTGGTACTACTAATTTTGAACATTTGCTGACTAACATCAATTAAATAGTATTAGTAATTATATTTAAAATGCTATTATTTTGCAATGGTTTATACTATAGTGTCAAGCTGATTTCTACAATATCAATCTTTGTCAGACACTGAACACAAAGTTTTAGTTGATCTTTTTTCTTAACTGACCATGTCTCTGAACATTTCAATAAAATTGCATTGTATGAATTGTGCTACTTACAATTTGGTTCTTGGAGCCAAGGATGTTGACCTCTGGTGCCAAGCAGGTGTCGTTCAAAATGAACAAACGTTTTGTAATTGAGCTGTTGCTAATTTCATTAGAGACGGTTAATTTAACAAGGTACTCATCAGATCTGCAAATATTGATTAGACAAGAAATTAATTAAGCATTTAATTAAGTAGAAAGAAGATGCTTGTCAAAAAACATTGCATGACATATTGAAAAGGACAAGTAAAAAGAAAAAAACTGATAACAATTGACCAGATGTAGACATAAGTCAAAAAAAAAAAAAGAAAAAGATCCATACCAAATCAAAGTCGAGGATCAAAAAAAAAAAAAAAAAAAAAAAAAAAGGAAGAAAGGATTCTAAAAAATATTACCTCTTATTTCATTACATTGATGACATCAAAGACTGAATTTGGCAATTAAACCATTTGCGTAATATTTTTTTAATACCTAGTTACAAATAGCAGTCTGGTAAAATGGTATCTGACATGAAAATACAAACAAATCAGAGATATTTCATTGAATTTGTCCATATGAGATTTTGAAGGTGCTGAAATGTACCCATTGACATTTGATACTTGCTGAATGTGGATGTGGGCAAGGTTAGACAAGGAATTTCAGCAGGAATAATCCATTTTTATGTGGCCACGTTAAGGCTAGTGTTCCTTGTAGACAAAAATACATAGTCAATGTGAAGGACCAGATGAAAAATAGATTTTTGTAACTGAAATCTTCTCTGCAATGATGTTATTGTTATCTTCAGAATCTTTTAGTTTCCATGTAAAATAAAATAAATAAGAGGCATTACTTTCAAGTGTATCTTTTTATATGTGTGTGATGTTGATGGACTTGCCCATCATCTTTGAAGAATGAGAGTTCAACAGTTCAACACTTAAAACTGAATAGTCAGACTACCCACACACATGATTCAATTACAGTGGTGAAAACTTGTATAGAACTAACAACACTTCCTGGAAGAATTAAATACAGTGAACTGGCCACAATGTACTACAAGTTTTCAATTCAGAGTCGTCATCCTCCTAGACTCGTTGCCAATCAAGACTATAAGACTCAGTATGTCCTGCTGTTCATCCCTAAGTACAGGGAGAAGAGACAGATACATACATTTTGCAAGGGTATTTGCACATGTGAATATTACAAATTCAAGTGGAATTTGAACTCAGTGCTCTAATTTTTCATATATATTATATATATATATATATATATATATATATATATATATATATAAGGTTGGTGTAAAAATAATGTCGTTTTCTCAATTATGTTACTATGTGAGAAAACGACATTATTTTCGCACCAACCTTATATATATATATATATATATATATATATATATATATGGAACCAACACTGCATAGTGACTATCAGTTTCAGACTTCATGTGATCTCCAGATCAAGTCTGAAAACCACACTGACATGTGAAACTGAGTTTCCATACAGTGTTGATTCCTATGTCAACAATGTTTATATATTTAAATGGTCTATCACTGATTTTGAGCACTCTTCTTCAAAAAAATATAACATATTTTATACAATATATAGTATATTGCTATAAATATTGCAAATTTTAATGTGTGTGTGTGTGTGTGTGTGTGTGTGTGTGTATATATATATACATATTTAAAAAAAATTAGAAGATTAGCTGATCATGCTACCTTGGTTTCAACTTTGGAGTCTCTTCAGGCGATCTGGGTTAAATAATTTCCTAACACTTCATTATTTAAAAATAAATGAACACAAGGCAAAGCATAATAGGATAGGAGAAAAGTAAGGATATTAAAATTGTATCCCTTTATATGAAATGTACATCCTTCCATCCTGGTTCAAACAAACTCAAGAGGAACTTTTTTTGTTTGTGTATGCATTGTTTCATTCTTTTTGATCTCATTCAGAAGGTTTTTCTAGTCTGGAAATATTATTATTGTTAACTTTTTTTCTTGGCAAAGATTGTAGATATTACTGCGATTGTAGTAAGGTTTGGCTGTTTTTATTATTTCCTAGTTTACAATCGGATCTCTGTTGCTTTTTTTTCTTTTAATTTCCACACATGTCTGACTAGTCTAGAATTCCAAAGTCTTTCTAGTTGGAATGATGACTTGTGATTATACAACCTTGTTTTGAATCTGCCTTCAGTACATCCTATGTAAATTTTGGTCTTTTACTTCTGCTTTATAAATTACTCCTTCAGTTTTACAAACTTCCATCTAGTGGATATCTACTTTTATTTCTATAGTTACATGTTTCACAGTTAATGATATCTTGCTGCACATTTTGTATTTTTTGAATTTAAAAGCTCTGCATGCTAATTTTTTTAATTTTATTTATACGTGTATTGAGCACATTTTAATACTACTGTTTCCTGGTCTAATTCAACTCTGACCAATAATTTTTTTATTATATATATATATATATATATATATATATATATATATATATATATATATAATTAAAAAAAATATTATATATATATATATATATATATATATATATATATATATGAGAGGGGATAGCAGGCAATAATTGAAATATGATAAAGTGATATAAGTTCAACTTGAAAAAAAGGGGAAAAAAGAGACAAAAAGGAAAAAAAGTAATATGAATTTGTGGGTTGTTTAATGGATAATAGCTCAGAATGAGAAATTGGAGTGCTGAGTTTGAATTCCAGTCAAGTTCATTACTTTCATTTACCAGCAACAAACCCTGACGCTATTGTCCAAGAGCACTTGGGACATTAATCACTGAACAGTGAATAAACTAGAGATTTTTGTGTGGAACGATAAGCAGTACATCTGAAGAATTTGGTGCCAACAGTCAAACATGGCAGCAGCAGTATTATGGTCTGGGGGTGCTTTGCTGGAACTAGAAAAGGCAAAATAGTACACATTAACTGCACAATGGACTCTAAAAGTGTTATTGTCCAGGTTAGGACCAAGGAAGAACAACACGAACACAAGAGTAGAAATAACAAAGGTATATTACATGAAATAATAATACAAGATGTGGAAGGTCTTAGTATGACTGTCAGTCTGGTTTGGAGTGAACTACTATGAGCTCAACTCGATTCGATATTTACTCCCCCCCCCCCCCACCACCACCACGAGGGAAAGATGTGGCACAAGGCCGAGTTTTATGTGGGTTTTCTGAGCTTGTAGGCTCAGCCAAAAAATGCCCGTAGAAACTGTAAAAACAGAATCGGGTTGGTCAACCTCCCCGAACGAGAGACTGCCCTTCGGTGGAGCCTTGTCCAGGTTACTCTCTGCTCAGAGGCAGAGAGTTCGACCGTCAAGCCGAGAAGATCAGCTCGATTCGTTTCTCTCTCTTGAGAGGCGTAGTATACATAGTGTTAGGAAGAGTTCATTCTGTAGTTATAGGTAAGGACCCATGACAAAAAGATACAAAGCAATTTTGAAAGTTCAGTTTAGGTCAAGTTTGGATATTCCAACAGGACAATGATCTGAAGTATCAAAGCAAATCAGCAAAAGAATGTGTTTGAAAAAAGAAATTTTATGTCTTAGAATGGTCTAAAAATCCTGATCTAAATTCAATTGAAAATCTGGTCCAAGTTAAAGAAGGCAGTACATGCAAGAAACCAGGTAATTGTGTAAGTTTTTAACAAGAGTAGTTGTTAAAAATTGATGCTCACTACAGTCATAAACTTCTTAAAAATTATAGAAAAAGAGTGGTCGATGTGACCTCAAAAGGAGGAGTCACCAAATATTAAATGTAATGGTTAGGGTTCACTTCCATTTGCACATTTTCAATTAATGTCTTTATTTTAGCTTGATAAAATTTTTTTTAAAGTGGTTGCAATTTGTTTATAAAAGGTTTAATAAAGACTTTTCTTAATGAATATATAGTTTAATTAAGATTTGCTGATTATCTTGGAAAAAAGAATATTTTTTAATATTACCTTCAGGGTTGACTTACTTTTGTACCTCACTGTATATAACATAATAATGTTATAATAACAAAGACAGGAATTAGATTATTCTAACAGATATCAATTTTGAGAAGTACATTCAAGTATTTGAAAATACATGTGTTTGTCTGTTTATACAGACTAAAATGCAAGGTCTGTTGAGCAATCTATTTTTATAGAGAAATCCACAAATCAGACATTTTAAATGCGCAAACACTGGCAGATTGCATTGGTTAAGTTCGTGCATGTGGAATTTTGTTAAAATCTTATTGACTGAACAGATGAGAGATGAGTGAAATGGACGAGGCTAAGGCTGTTCAACAGCAGCCTGAAAGCCAAGGCTTCATGAAAGCCAAGATTTCATGAAACAAAAGGAAAGAAAAGCCAAAAATAACATTAAAAAAAAAAAAACTCATCTCCAATATCCAGTCAAAGAAACCTATTCAAACAAGAAATTCGCAGTCTTGTGTGTATATTTATAAATACATGTATATTTCATAGGCTTTTGTGATCCATTATTGATCGGTGATATCAATAATAGCAAATTGAGAGGGAAATTAATCGAAAGTATAGGGAAATGTAATTGAATAAGTTTATGCATGTCTGCAAGGCAGGAAATATATATCTGAGTTGGTGTATCAGTCAGATATAGGAATTGATGCTAAAAACATCTGCATTTTTATAGTAATACATGTGTACACATGCATGCACACAAATGATATTTTATAAACTTAAATGTACACACCTGAGTTGACAATGTATTTTGTGTGCACACACACACCCTCTACTGTTTGTACTAAGCAGTTTTTTTTAAAAATAAAAATAATTACTAAGAACACTGGATTATAAATCTTACTGTTCTTTCTTATTATTATTATTATTATATATATATATATATATATATATATATATTGCTGTTTGCTTCATTAAAAATAACTTACAAATATTTCTAAGTTTTTAATATTTTTATCTGCAAAGAAGAGATTTCTTTTTTTAAAGTTCTTTTCTATGTGCTGTATCATTTCAGGATGTTGGCAATAATGTGTCTCCAGAACTTCTTGTCCTTTGTAGCTCTTATTAAATTTTGCCTTTTGGCTATCTTTCCTAAACCCCACACCACCATCACTCAAGCTTACCAGGTAGGTTATACATTGTTTTTCTTTGTCACTCTTGCCTTCAATCTATCCTGTGAGTATCAAATGTTCTCTATCAAAGCTCATAGTTTCGTGTTCGCTTAAATATGTCTGATTGGAGATATGGTCTGAGAAATATAGTGTCAGCCATCTTGACAAGTGATTAATGGTATGACTTGTGAAATTTAGTTTCATCAGGAACACAGTTCATATGAGGAAACTAAATTTATAAATAACATTGGTCATGTATTGTTTGGATTTTGCTGGAGAGTTTTTGTTACTGCAGATGAGAATATATATATAAGTAAATAAACCTAAAGAGCCAGACTGACCTACCTAGGTTTCACTTACGCAGATCGTCAAGGTGCCCTGACGTTACACATAGATGAAACCTAGGTAGGTTAGTCTGGCTCTTTAGGTTTATTTACTTATTTTGCTCTACCTAGCATATTGAGCACTTGTTTAGTTATTTTACTTTACTAGTGTTGGAGGTTTTCTTTTCTTTGGACTCTGAACTTAGATTCTAGACGATTATTTTCGCTGGAAATACATGTTCTTAGTTCTTTCTTTTTTTTTTTTTTTCCCTTGGGTATTAGTTTGTTCATTCACAAGGTAAGACTCCTAAGGTTTTGCCAGATGAGTATAGCTGCTTACATTTATAAGTTTATTAGTGTGTATATATATATATATATATATATATATTACACACACACACACACACACAAAATGGATGCAGCATAAAGATTTACTCAATATTTAAACTGAAACGTACCTACTTATAGAAATATTTTTAAATTTTGCATATTGGTTCCTTTTATTTTATTAATTACAGTTTGATTAAAAATGGTGGTTCAAACAAAATGCCATGAAATTGTGGTATTGAAAATGGCTGGTATGAAGATTTGTGAAGTCATAAAACAGTTGAATGTTTATAGAAAAACTGTTTTTAATGTGTGGAAAAAATTTCAAGTAAAATAAACAACCTCACCAATTGCAGGAAGGAACCATTCAGTTTATAGCAGGTGGGTCATTGAAGCTGTCAAGAAGAGTGTGAAAAGATATTCCCAAAAGGAGTACAAGGGAAGAGAAATCCCCCAAAAGGAGTACAAGGGAAGAGAAATCCCCCAAAAGGAGTACAAGGGAAGAGAAATCCCCCAAAAGAAGTACAAGGGAAGAGAAATCCCCCAAAAGAAGTACAAGGGAAGAGAAATCCCCCAAAAGAAGTACAAGGGAAGAGAAATCCCCCAAAAGGAGTACAAGGGAAGAGAAATTCCCAAAAGGAGTACAAGGGAAGAGAAATTCAAAGTATAAGGAAACAACACAAGAGCCATCAGTCACTAAGGAGGATTATGAAAGAGAATTTAGAACTAAAATTGTTGAGTATTCGCAAGCAAGTTGAATGAACTCAGCAGAGAGTTAAAGGAAAGTAACTACAACTCATGGCCAGGTTGACAGGCAATATCCTTGCTTGTACTAACATGTAAATTAAATGTTTTGTAGTAGTGAACTCAATTGTTCAGTCTCCTTACTGCTACTATGTCAACAGTGGCATTGCACAAACTCCTCACTCTAGCAACAACAAAAAAAAAAAAAAAAAATTAATGAAAATGGAACTGATTTTACAACAATTCCAACAAGAACAATTGCAACAGCTGCAACAACATCTACAATAACAGCTGAAACAGAAAACACTGGCACAACAAATAGATACTGGAATTACTGCCCCCCCCAAAAAATGTCCAGCTTTCTTTACAGCAGATATTGTGGCAAATACAGTGAGTGATTTTAGTTCTGACCTGGAAAAAAGAATTACATTTCCAGTACTTCAAAAATAATTTTGAAAAAGAATGCATTGACTGGCCAGATGAGAGAATAACATGATTACTATTGAGGAAATTGGGTCCAAGTAAACATGAAAAATATTGCAACTACATCCTGCTGAATAAGACACGCGATATAAATTTTGAAGGTACTGTAATCAATGCTTGAAAGTAAATAAAAATGTCAAAGATTTATTCCATATTCTGGAATAGTAAATAGAGACTGTGAGAGTAAGTTAAAAGATCTAAAAGAAAACCAATTTAAATGTTTAATTTTTGTGTTAGGTCTGAAATCACCGAGAGAGATAACGACGAAAACGTTATCAAAACTTGAAAAAGACCCAGGAATAAATCTGCAATCGACGTCTGAAGAATGTCAGAGATTATTAAATTTAAAACAGGACACAGCTTGGATTGAAGAGCAAGGAAGTGAAATGCAAGTTCAGAGAATACGAACTTCATCTCTATCTATAAAAGACAGGATGTGTGTGTGTGTGTGTAATGAATGCACGGCCGCAATTTTTGACGGATTTGCACCAAAATTTACATGCACATGCTCTAAGTTAGCAGGAAGACCAAGACCGATGTTGCATTTCCCAACTCTCATCGATAGTGGAAATAATCGATTTTTTTCACGCTTCTATGGCAGTTTTCATGTAGTTTGTAGCCATTTTCTACTGGCCAGAGTGAGAGCCTATAGCTGGCTGCCACAAATAGGCAGGAAGATTCTATTGGCCAGTGTGAGAGCCAACAGTTGACTACACGAATGTTAACTAGCATGCTAGCATGCAAAAAAAAAAAATCGATAGCTGCATTCGTCACAAGGGGAAAAATTTAAATCTGCATGGTGCTTTACTCCAATTGGCTCATTTGCTTGCTTAAACTCAATGTTGATTCTGATTCCGCAGAACTGGGTTGGGTGTGAAAAAGTATTTGTTGTTAACATTCTTTTTTTTCATTCAGTTTAGTATAGAGCTTAGAAAAAATTCACAGTGTGAGATAGGCAAGAAGTAAGGCATGTAGCAACATCAGCACGGCAAAAGGCACTCCTTTAAAGGCAAGGGAGGGCAAAAATATTTTAAGTCAAGTGATAGTGATTGCTGTATGACTCGTACAATTTTTGAATCAAGCATGGGCAATGCCGGCCATGCTGCTAGTCTTTTAATAAAACAAATACTCCCACCAACAAGAACACACTGAAGCCTTTTGCTACAAATGTAGAGGTAGACATAAAATAAATTGTCCTTTTGAAAAAAAAAAATGTTTTCATTGCGGGAAATTTAAATGGAAAAATAAAAATGGAACAGAAACAGAATCGGTAAAATTGATATTAATTACTGGAAAAAAGAAAAATATACTAAACAGGAAATGTTTGCAAGTTTATATGAACCAAAAACCTATTTACAAGACCTGGAGGAGGATAGGTTCAACTAGAATGGAAAAAAATTTTTGCGAAGCACATGATGCTTCAGGGTGCAAAATAAAAAGTATAATTGTGAAAAAAAAAAAAAAAAAAAAAGAAAAAAAAAGCACTAAAGTTTGTGCCCATGTTGTTCAAGGAAAGTCATTAAATTTTAGGGCGGGGGTGACTGGTTACAAATATTTGATTTATGGGATGAATCTATTAATTCTATTTGTGAATCGGTGAAAATTCTTGCTAAACATGCTGGGTATTATAAAAATAAAATGAAGCATGATGACAAAAAATTATTTTCAGGAGAAATTTGTATGTGAACCAAGACAAAAGCTTCATTAAATGTGAAGGAAAAAGACACAGTATCACTTCTTATGAACAATACAAAAATAAAATTAAGGAGCAAAGGAAAACCTATGTAAAAGCAATCCAAGAGGCTGAACATAAACTCTCTGCTTTACATAAGTAGGAAAAAAGGACAGAAAAAAATGAAGCAGGAAAATTTGCTAATCTGATGAGAGATAAAAAAAAAAAAAATTGAAATAGTCTGTCTTGAAGATTAAGCAGCAATATGATAATTTACAAAAGATGGCTCAGAGAAAAATATGACCAGGAACTAAAAAAAAATTGGAGTCAGAAATACATTGAGTGAAACAAGTTGAGCAAAAGAATCTCCAGCATCAAAAGATCTTGAAAAGAAAGAAAATGAGGAAATTGCTAAAGCTCAACAAAAACTTTATAGAGCATCTTCAACAGGGATTATTATGGCTGCATTAGACATTTTTGATAAAACAAAAAAACAAAAACACATGTCAGCTTAATTTAGAAATTGAAAAGATTTTAGAACAATATCTTGGTGAACT
>OZ010613.1:48493763-48506263 GCA_963932145.1 Acanthosepion lycidas | reverse complement strand
GAATAAGTAGAAACAGTTAATAAGAGATATATTTCAGAAACTGTTTAAAAAAGGCTTTTATTGTAAACATTTCATATAAGGGTTTCATTACAAGCCTTTGATTTGAGAGTTTTCATTACAAACCTTTCTACAAGTGTTTCATTACAAACTGTTAATATGGGATATATTTCAGAAACCTTTCAGACAAGGTTTTCATTGTAAACCTTTCAGACAAGGTTTTCATTGTAAACCTTTCAGACAAGGATTTCATTGTAAACCTTTCAGACAAGGGTTTCATTGTAAACCTTTCAGACAAGGGTTTCATTGTAAACCTTTCAGACAAGGGTTTCATTGTAAACCTTTCAAACAAATACTTTATTAAAACCTTCAGTACATTTTTTATAATCTCTTAATGAATATCTGATTTTTTTATAAACCCATAATTAATACTTGATTTTAAAGTAAGCATTAATGAATTTGTCAGAATCTCTTGGAAGTAACACTGTGATAATCATTAACTTTTTAAAGATATTAATATGTAATTGTTATCATCAGAATTTATATATTTGTCAGAACATGTGAGAGAATTTAATTGGACAAAATAGACAATATTATGCTATTCCCAGTATACTTGTCTTACAGCTGCATACGTCTTCTCTTTTTGGGAAGTCTTGGCCACTGTACCAATTAAGCAAAATGTTGTATAGCCCTCTCGTTCTGGGGATCTCTTAGTTGATGGTCTTGAGGAGATCATAATAAAGTTGTCTTCTTCTTTCTTCTCTCAGCCTGCTAGTTGGTTTTTAGTTCAGAGGTAAAAATGAGAGCTTCAACAAAAAGGATTTTTAAATGTATCTATTTTATTAAACATGTCCATGTGTACTTTTCTAACTCATCAGTGGGGTTGCTCTATCACCCTCACTGGGGGAGCAAGTTCCCTGAGACATGAAATAACCACTGTGTATGACTTGTAAAATCTCCCTGAAATCACTTTCTATCTCACTAACATTCCCATGTTTGTCTCAGTCAAAATAGACATTCCTATTTAGTCTACCATTTGACCTCAGAGGTCAGCCTCAGAAGGTCTGAGCTGAAATACACTGCCACTAAAAAATAAGTCTCAAACTATTATTTAACATTACAAACAAGGAGCTGAATATAGATAGCTTAAACCTGTTCCCAAGCAGTGTCAACAGTCAAAAAAAAAAAAGTCCTTATAAAAATGCCTCTTATTAAAAAGAAAATACAGTATATCATGACAAATGTCTTCCTAAACTTAGTCTTTAACTATAAAGGCAACAAAATTGTAAGAAGATAGAATCTATGGTTGTTAGCAAAAGGAACAGCCCAACATGTGAATTACAAATTGAAGATGTTAAAATCAAGCAAGTACAAAAAATTTAAATATCTAGGAAGTGTTTTAATGGAGGGTGAAAAATCTAACACTGAAATCTGAATGTGCATTGAGATAGTGAAAGATGCCTTCCAAAAGCTAAACAAAGTATTAAGAAAGATAAACATCTTGTTAGAGACAAAGAAAATAGTACTGAACTGTTATGTAATATCAGTTCTCCTATATGGCAGTGAATGCGGGACAATCTTCTCACAGATGAAGAAGAGACTTGAAGCAACAGAAGTGTGGTGCTATAGAAGGATGATAAGAATACTATGGACAGAACATCTGAGCAACAACAAAGTTTTTTTTTTTTTTAAAGAAAATGGAAACAAAAAGAACACTTATACCTAAAAACAGAAAGAGGGCACCTTGGCATGGTGTAATGTTTAGTAAGCTTGTCTTGCTAAAACTCTTACAACTGAATAGTGAGTTCAATCCTCACTGGGTGCTCCACACTATCGGCCATGTGCCAAATCTAAGCTAGGCTTAGAAAATCAGTTTGGGGACCGCGGCATGGTGTAATGGTTAGCAAGCTTGTCTGGCTAGAACAATTACGACAGAGTAGTGAGTTCGATCCTCACTGGGTGCTCCATACTTTCAGCCTTGTGCCACATCTAAGTAGCACTTAGAAAATCACTACCTAACAACAGAGAGTTGAAATTTCTAGGGCCATATGAGAAAAGAGGGCTTGGAAAATTTGATACTCACAGGACAGATTGAAAGCAACAGAAACAGGAGAAAGCAGCACATAACCTGCCTAATGAGCATGTGTAAATGGTTGGCAGAATAGATTAGCAGAGATGTTATATATTTAGACAAAATTTACTAAGAGCTACAAAGGACACAAAACTGTGGAAAGCCATGATAATTAATGTCCTGAAGAGATATAGCACATAGAAGGATTACAAAGGTAATTTATTTTCTTATGAAATTATATATTTCTAATTTCTACTCAATGAATCAATAATAAATCAATAACAGTTCAATTAGACTTATCTAATTGACTGACTCAATAATTTAGTTGAATCTGGTCAAGACCCAAAATAAACAAAGTTATTGCTACTTCCAACATGAAACATCTATTGACCTACCGTTCTGCATTATTGATAATGGTTGCTATGAGTGCATTGTGTATTGGTTAACAATCAAAAGCAAACACTTAACACAACATTGAAAATCTGACTTGCAGTTACACAACAAAAAAAGACAAGAGACTAACTATTCAAAAAAACAATACCCTATCTGGTGGTAAAAGCTGCTGGTGGTGCCAGAGGTGGCAGTACTGCCTTAACCACCCAAACTGTGTTACCTCCCCTGGTTGGCGGCTGATGAGAGCAGGGTATCGTGCATGCTTTCACACATTGTATGTAGAAAAATATCTAAGGAGTTTGTGTAAATAAAAGGAAGAAAAAAGGCTGGCAAAGACAGTAAGGGGACAAACATTGCTTAGTTATACAAAAGATAGCAAATTGTGAAGAGCCATTATATCCTGTAGTGATGCAGTGTATAAAAGGGGATATGTGCATGTGTGTATTATTAATTATGATGATAACATCTAGTATAATCTTTTCAAATATGATGGTGTAAAATTGTGTACTCAAGGCATACCCATATTTGCCAAGCTATGAGAGAATTTTCTTTTTTATAAAAAACAAAAAATGTACACAAATATTTTAATGCACTCAATTCATTGGTACTATAAATAGGAAGCTGATCACTAGCATTTTGAAGCTGTAGGCCTGATGTTTTTTTTTTTAAAGTATTGAATAACAAGATTGGTGCTTATCTGTATTGTAAGCTCTCTGATCCCAGAGGTCAGAACAGCTGATGTATGTAACAAGCTGGAATGTTCTATTCTGCCACTTAGGCAATCCTATATATTCTTACTCTGTCCTGGACATTGAATTCTACCTGGATTCTATCCACAGACAGACTGTTTCACAGCTCCTCAGTGTGGCTAGACATCTGATTCAAGCAGGGATCAATACACACACACACACACACACACACACACACACACACACAAATGTAAGGTAGGTTAACACCAATATCCAAACATTTTCCATTACCCCATCCCTTAGATGTATTATAAGCATTGGTATATGTAGCAAGCTGGAATGTTCTATTCTGCCACTTAGAGTCCTGGTTGGCTGCTGGTTCTAGTGTGGATATTGTGATAGATAAATATACAGCAGTCACTATTATGTTTGCTTGAGTACAGAGCTGTGTTGAATTACAGCTTGCTCACCCCTGTCTGCCAACTGGACACTAGATTGGAATCTTCCTGCAAAGGTGAGTATTGCATTGATTCTACAAAATGTCATGTGCCTTCATGACTTTTTGCAAAGTTAGAAGTGTGGTTTCACAGTTTGCCTTCCCTGAGATTAGTTATCACCCAAAGTTTGAAAGTCAAGTCTACCTTGTTATTTAACTCATAGTTAACGGGAGAAGAGATGCCTTTTGCAATGGCATTTTCACGAAAGTGAATCCAATGAACTCTACCATAATTTGAAATTGGATTGCCAATTTTACTTTCCAGGCTAATAACTATGCCATTGTGACCTTCAGCCTTCCTCGAGTGTATATTGATCTGGGTAACCTACAGGGAAATCTGAACAGAACCCTTTATTTAATCTACGAGAGTAGACTTGTCGTTCTACTGCCCATGTCTTATAATAGTACTGCTCAGTTATTACACATCAAGTACACAGTGCCCAACCTAGGGATTGAACTCCCAACCACCAAATTCATGAACCAATACTTTAATCTATTAGGTAATTGTCCTAATTTGATGTAGTGAACATGGAGCCTTAAACCTAGTCTGTCTATTGATTAATGCAGCATTGTTTTGATTGCTGCTGCTGTTGAAGATTTATTGCTATTTGTCTATCTTTCTTTATTAGTGGCTCCTATATTTTATTTATTTCTATGCTAGGCCTACTAAGCAGGTCCTCATTGCCTAGTGCATGCACTGATTATTTCAGATGCCTAAATCTCCAGTATTTTCACTTAATTTCACAGGGTCTGATGACTACACCTTTCCCTTCATACATGATCAGCTGTGCCCAATTTCATTGTTTCAACCATCACTAAGGCTTTTTGGTTTTCCTCCAGCCTTACCTTCAGGGAATGGTTTGTTTCACCTTTATATTCTCTACCACAACTGCAAGGAATTGAGTACACACAATTCTTGGTTATCTTCTCCCCGTGTTAGGTTTTACTGCTTTTGAATAATGTCCTAATTTTTTTATGGAATGCAGAAGACACAACAGTTGAAATGTTGTGATAACAACAACAAAGATGAGGACAATAGTCTGAATGTAAATAATAGTAACTTCTCATCCAAGAAACTCAGACAGGAGCCTTTTACAGGTTACAAAACTTAAGTGTCTTTTTTGTTTGGGTATATTTCTTGAGAAAATGTTCGAAAACTGTACCTGTAATTTCATGGAATCCAAAGACATCAGTAAAACTTTTGATAACACCAACTTTGTTTCTGGCAGTCAAGGTGACTTTCTTACGCCCAGTTGTGAGGTAACGATGGGTAACACTTGTACCTGAAATAATTAATATAAATAAATACACGTAAAATTTTTTATTCATTTATTGCATAATCAAAACTCAACTTTTCATCGATAAATACTGTATATTTCTGTATATATTTTTGTTTCTGTTTTTTCTGAAACTTAGTCATTGATCAGATGTTTGGTTCATGGTATTCTCAGCATACCTCCTGTAGATCTATTTTCTGTTGACTCAAGTCTCTTCTTAAACTGTACTCTTTTCTTTGTTTCTAATGAAGTTTTCCTGTTTTTTTAATTCTTTGCTTAGCTTTTGGAAGGCACTTTTTGTCATCCCAATATGCCTTCAGATTTGATGCCACATTTACCATAGTGTCTTTTCTAAAAGTGCAACAAAATTTATTTTAAAAATTCAAGGTTTTAAGTGTTTACAGCCATGTTACGTTGAAATACTGGTTCCTGGACAATCATTGAAATTAAGCAACGTTGAGCCTGCTGACTGCTTTGGAATACCAGGTGCTGTGCAGGGTGGGGGGTATGATAATAGATAATGTCTTGGAATTCTTAATAAGAAAACCAAGTTCCAATTCTGATTGGGTTGATTATATTCAATTTCACAGCTTAAGAAAAGTATGAAACCACTGCTTCCCCAGCTATTGGTTAATTAGTAGACTTCTATCACTAAATCATTAAAAACAAGAATTCATACAATCTAAAAATATTTTCTGGCTTTAAAAACCTGCAAAGTGTTGTTAAGTCATAAAAAATGTGTCATAGAAATCAAACTGAAAGACACTACCAGTAAAACATGAAACATGCAAATACAAATAAGATGAGAATAACTCACCTGCATTAATTAGTTGATTTTGGTCACCAAAATTCCAATCAAAAGAAACATTTGTCCCAGAGTTTAGGATTGCCTTGAATGTTATATTATCCCCAAATTTGTAATGATCTTTTCTTTCAATATGTAGGTTTCTGGGGGGATACTGTACACAGAATGGTTTTGCCATTGTGGTGGTCATGTTGCCAAGGTAATTTGTGGCTGTTACTTTTATTGTGTAGACACCCTCTGGAAAATAAGATAAAATTAAAGCCATTTTCATACAGAACAGAAAAAGGTGGAGTGAGCTGGAAAAGAAATGTTTTATCATTCTGATGGATAGAGCAAAAATAATGAATTTTTGGTTGTATTTATGAGATAGAAAATTCTCTTCTTCACAAATACTATACAAATGTGGACACATGACTTATTGCTAGCACAACCACCAGTGGCCTCCAAACATTTTCATCTACCCATCTACACACTGTTGGGGGATGGATGCTTTTATCAAAGTACAATCTCTCAATAGGTCACCAATCAAGGCTAAAGAGCTCCTATCTGCCCATTAGGTGTGGACTCATGACTTCTTGCTAGCACAACCACCAACGGCCTCCAAACAGTTTCATCTACCCAGTCTTAATATTTAATACAATACAGAGATGTTACATTTTTCGCTTGTTGCAGATTGAAAGATCATGTGAAATTGCTTTTTTCTAAATATTTTCAGTTATCCTGTACTTTTCAGGCCAGGGCATCCCTGTGAGTGACCATGATGTTGGACGATAGGTGCTTTTATCAAAATCACCATCTCTAGATGGTGAAACAAAGCTAAAGAGATTCTACATGCTTATTGTGTGAGGATGAGACTTTACACTCACACAAGCATCAACATCTTCTAAACAGTTTCATGTACCCAATTTCAATTACAAAGCTTGGGTCAACCTGTCGTAGGATTTTCAAACATTTCACCATGTGTAAGGGATTGTCTTGTCAAGCTGCTATTATCAAGTTATTTCCTTGATAAACTGTCTATAGTGAGATTCAAACTTGAGCCTCATGGTCAGAATGCTGTAACTCTAATCATTTTGTCATGTGGATAAAATCTTTATTAATGATTTTTAATAATGTTCACCCAATACCAGGCCTGAGAGGCACATAAGGGAGGGGGTTACCGTGTCTTGTTATACGAGCATAAGAAAGGTCAAAAAGTAAGTTCATCGGGCTATACAGGAATGATAAAGGGTCAAGACGGTAGTGATTGGGAAAACATAAGGGAATGAAAATACTTTATAAGGAACCAGAAACCCAATCCTAAACAGGGAACAACAGATAAACCTTTACTCCAGTTTCTAAGACTGTGGAGGAGTGTGAACCGGATGATAGGTGAAAATATCTACTCCTATTGAGGAGGGAAAAAAATAGCAAATAAAATTTCAGAGTTCAGTCAGAGATGCTAAAAGTATAGAGGTGAAATATATTTTAGAAGGAACTGGAAACCCAATCCTATGCAGGAATTCAGAAGTACAGAGTTGAAATATACTTTAGAATGAACTAGAAACCCAATCCTAAACAGGGAACAAGCGATAAACCTCTGCTCCTGTTAAAAAGACCAGGAAAGAGTGTGAACCAGATGATAAGCAAACCTATCTATTGAGAATTAAAAAAATTAGTTTAGGCAGAGCCGTTAGAAGTATACAGTTGAAGCAGACTTTAAAAGGAACTGGAAACTCAATCCTAAGCAGGAACAAAATAAATAAATAAAATTACGTTTAGGCAAGGATGTTGCATATAAGGAAATAGGGATGAAAAATAGAAGGAAAAATAAAATAAGATAAAATTAAGTACAATTAGGGAAAGATGGTGTATCAGGTGTAGGATTGACATCAAATATATGTATTTTGTTACAGAGCTTCGGAATCTGTCAGCACATTAATAAGTACTAAGTTTTAACTAATATATAAAATCAATTGATATAGTTATATTTTTTTTTATTATTATTGTTCACCCAATACGAGGTCCGAGAGCCACTCAAAGTAGAGGATTGCTAAAAGGGGTTGTTGTCAGGGCATACAAGGCGAGAGCAAAAGGTGCATATTATGAGGATATGTAGGATAAATAATGGCTGACCCTAGACTTATGACCCCCAATTTGTATTAGGCATATACTTTATCTTCATTTAATACAATGAAAAGATGTTCAAATACCTTTGTCTGTGGTAGTTTGTAAACTGATGTAACTTCTTTCAATTTATTTTATTTTTTTTAAGAATTTCAGTTACAGAATTTTTCAGGCAAATGGAACCCTGTGAGTGACCAGGCTGCTGCTGAGGGATGGGTGCTTTTATCAAAGACAATGTCTCTAGAAAGACTGCTAACCAAGGATAAAGAGTTTTTATTTGCCCATATGGTGAGTACTTGCAAGCATCCAAACACCTAATTTCACTCACAAGGCTTGAATCAACCCAGTGGTGCTACAAACTGATCAGGTGAATATCATCAAGATGTTACCTCCTTAACAAAACCAACATGGGGAGATTCAAACCTGGATCTCGTGGTCAAAACACCCATGCTCTAATCCAGGGGCTCGCAACCTTTTTCTAACTATCTGCTGACTTAGGATTTTAAAACCAATCAGTGTGCCAACAGCATATGTATTTTTATACATGTCAAGGTCAATATACCTGTTCTACAATATATTTTATATAGTAATATATAGTATATATACTTTAGTATATATTTTTAAGTATACATCACAGACTTTTTGGCAAACTTTGTGCCCACAAAAAAAAAAAAAAAAAAATGTCAAAGGGACATTTTTTTCCTATAACGCAACTATTATTTTAGCTATCTTCACTCCTTGACAATGTTTATCATTTTAAAAATGAGTTTAGATTTGTTTGATAAAGCTTACTCAACTCACTGGATGGATGCCATGTCAAATACAAATAATGGTAATGTCTGTGAAGAGTAAGAAAATTTGAATAAACATGATCACGTTCTTACCCTGTCTGAAGATATGCCTTGAGATGGCTTCATCATAAGGACCTATTTCAGAAGGCTTTCCATTTACGTGGTCTACAGGGCTGCCGTCACCATAGTCAAATTCATATGTGACATTAGTACCAGAGGATCTGAAAAATGACAAGATAGCAATTAAATTTGTTTTGTCAGGTTTTTTTTTTCTCATTTAACAAAAAACAAGCATGCAAATAAAGATGCAAACAAACAAGTGTGCAAGTAAGGTTTATGATGTCACTAAAAAATGGCAGCTTATTTCTATCAGGCTGGGCTTTCACATCTGAATCTTTAAATATTTTTCCATTTATTATTTTTGTATTTTGCTCTCTCACAAAACCAATTTTTGATCATCTGAATTTCCAAACAAATTTACACCATTAGCCATTGTCATAAAAACAATGTCACCTGGCATTACTAATGCAAATAAAGTCATCTTGCATCAAACAACTTATTCAACATCGGTAGAAATTCATCAAAATGCTTAACAGACATTCATTGTCTATTCTGTATAAACCAAACCCATCAGGAATATCAATTTTGCATAAGTATTAAATACATTTAATTCTGTTCTTGCAAAATTACTCCAATTAACCAACTCTTCCTTCAGTATCTGTCTATATTTCTGAGATGAGGTATTATGTACACTATTTATATTATTTGGACTATTGTCCTCATCTTTGTCGCCATGTTTATCACCATGTTTATCACCATGTTTATCACAACATTTCGTCCGTTGTACACTCCGGTCTTCTTCATAGGGGTTGGAATGTCAAACTGAACCCTTTATTTCACTCACTGGTGTAGACTGTTTCACATGCCATGTCTAATGGATGTTAGTTATCTCCTGTTAATCCCCCTCTGAAAGTTCTCCACTGCCTTAACCAGGTATTGAACTCACACTGTTTGGGTCCTGTCACTGGATCTACCTAACACCTTTATCCACTGTGCCATGTGTCCTTGAGGACACTTGAAGAAGGCTGGAGCATACAACGGTCGAAACATTGTGATAAACATGGCAACAAAGATGAGGACAAAAGTCCGAATAATGTAAATAGTCAACTCTTCCTTGTAAATTCAGAACCAGAATAATAACAACCAGCAATTCTCATTTTCTGAGCATGCCTGTCAGCTTACAAATGCCTGTTCAGGCACTTTCTACATGTTGGAATCACCTGCCCAGACCAATAACATCATGTGCTTGTAACATCTCTTTTTGAAGCTGCCTTCCATGCATCCCATATATAATCACTGGCCATTTTCATCCTTTACTTACACTTCCATATTTTTCAAGTTGATTGATAAGCACTAACAGTTCTGAATTCTGCAAGCTTCAGAGAGAGATGGTACGACCACAAGTCATTTTTCAGACTAGAAAGTCATAGGAATTGTACCAGACTGGCCAGCCATGTGTAGGAATTAAACAAAAAAAAAAATAATAATAATAATAAAAGTGCTAATGTAAGCTGGAGCATATTGAGAAGAGCTAAGCCTTACAGTAATGGTAGTGATGTGTATATGCTATGCCTGAAAGAAAAATTAGTAGCAATAATGTAATCAGACTAAAAAAAAAGCTACTAAATGAGAGGTCTGAAGTCATGTCGGGATGTAAACTCACTAAAAAGTATATTTCAGGTTTGTATGAAACCAGATGAAAGTATGTGTAATTTTTTTTTTCAATCTCCGCTGCCATCCAATTTTCCCAATTTTGCTTTACCCCCTACTTCTGTTGCTTGTACAGAAATAAATAAAGTGTTAGGAAATTAATTAGCCACTACTGCCTGACGAAACCTCAATGGTTTAAACCATGGTAGCATAAGTGGTTGATCTTTCTACTTTTATATATATATATATATATATATATATATATATATATATATATATATATATATAAAGACAAGAGGAAAAGCTATTCATCCTCTGTGGGACTTTATGAAGACAAATGTAAGGGTTTATTTTGTTGCATGTGTTTATATACAAAAGCAAGGATTTTTTTTTTTATACTAATGTTCATCCAATACAAGGCCCAAAGGCCACTCAAGGAAGAGGGTCACTGTGTGGAGTTGTATTAGTGCAAGAAAAGGCAAGATAACAGGAAAGACAGCTAATTCGAGACTTGAAGAGCTCAAGATTTAATTAATGAATAAAATTTCAGAGTTCAGGTGGAGACAATAGTAGTAGACTTCAGAAGTGACCAGAAATCCAATCCTAAACAGGAAACAAAGGATGAATCTCTACTTCTGTTCAAAAGACAAGAGAGGAGTGTTTTTATCAAGGTTTTTAAATTTTAGAATGTTCATGAATATTCATCAGGCCCATCAAATGATAATCAATGATATCCTTGCTCTTGTATATAAAGATGTGCAACAAAATAAACCCTTACATTTGCCCTGACAAAGATTCCCAGAGGATGAAACATGTCAGCTAAAAACAGTTTTCCCTCTTGTCATTTCATTCATTTTGTTCCTTTACAAATTCACCTGAAATTAAAATAATTTGCATACACACATACACAGAAGATGCAATGTATAAATTGTCATTTAAATTAAGGAAAATGAAAATAACACTGACATCTCATTTTAACAGAGACAAAATTGCACAAAAATATCTTGAAGTACTAAAGAGTAAATTTATTCAATAAAATCACTATTGGCTTCAACCATGGCCTCCAGATGACTTCGGAATCTCCTGCAACTTTTCTGGATGGTTTCCTTGTTTCAGTTGGTGAATGCTGCCATAATCCTTGCTTTCAGTTCATCTTTGGTGACTGTTGTGGTAAACCCTCCTACAGTAGAATCAACTCTTCCTCCTCTCATAAATACTAACTGCAAGACTTCCTAAGGCAGTCGTTGGGCAGCCAAGATGCAGTGTTAACCTACCATTCAGACAGACACTTCTATCTGCTTATTACTAACACTTGCTTTGTATATATCTGTTATTTAAATACACTTGTTCAACCTACCTTTGTCTTCCGTGTTTTTCTTTTCTGGCCCCTAAACAGGCCACGACAGTGTCAAAAGTAGTTTTGTTGGTCCCTCACTCAACTGTGCCATACAAATAATAATCAAGGGGGTTGAAGTCTGGGGAGTTAGGTGACCAGATGTAAAGGGTAATGCGATTGTGGAGATTGTCTTACAGCCATTACTGGGTTTTCCTGTTTATGTGGCATGGTGTTGAGTCCTTTTGTTAGACATAGGGTCTTCCAGCAGACACCCTCTTGACCAAGGACATCACTATCTCCTCAAGGGACTTGATGTAGGCCTCTGTGTTGAGTCTGCAGTCATGTGGGAAGATGAATAGAGGCATAATGTCGCCATCACTAGTGATTACTCCAATCACCATGATGTTGACTGGATACATCATCCAAGTCTTTCTGAATTCTCTGCACTGTCAGATTGACACGCAAACGTTCTGAAATGTTCGTATTGGAGCTTCCAGTGTGAATGCCAAGCAGTACAGCATGCCACTTCCCAATTTCTGGTGGAGTGAATTGTGTCATGGTGCTCTTTTCTTACAGACAGTGACCAACAGATCCTACTATACCATGCAATCAACAAAATCAAAAACAAACAATGTGCAAAATTGAAAATATAAAATAGTGACAATTTACCCATGGCACCATATATATATATATATATATATATATATATATATATATATATATAGAGAGAGAGAGAGAGAGAGACAGACAGACAGACACATATACATATACATACAACTGTAGCTAATCATTTTTTTCTCTCCAGAGTTTCCTAAAATTAAATTTGGTT
>OZ010613.1:48423763-48488763 GCA_963932145.1 Acanthosepion lycidas | reverse complement strand
AGTAATGTCATACTGAGGAACATCAATGATAGGAGGGTAAAGCCACAAAATGCGTTTGACAATTGGAAATATTCTATGTTCTGCTGTAAATGAAGCTAATGGATAAAATTTTTTCTTATTTTAAGCAAAATGCTGCATTTAAAAAAAATTCAAGAGAAAAAGAAATAGAAAATGATCAAAATCCCCAATGTGAAAAGAGTCATTACACTGAAACTCTTAAGTTGATGAAAATTACTGGAAGTTCCTTGGAGAAAATTGCATAGACTTTTGGAAATGGTGCCAAGTGAATTAGTTAGTTGTGATTAACTTCAACATGAAAAAGAAACAAAAAGTGACTAGCCTTCTGTTAAAGGTCAAAAGGTTATTACAGTAAAAAGGAATCTGCCTATTTTGAAGGAAAAAAATTTGGGCCAACATCTGGTTGATAATCTCAGTTAAAATTTACAAATTATGATCCCACCCACCTCACTGCATTCCACAGTCTTTCCACAATGCACTAGGTTGGTATTCTTACATTCCACACATACTTTAGATTTATTACCCCCACACCATTTAATGAACCCATCCTATTACAATTCTGCTTGTTCCTTAATTAGCACATTCGTTATGCTTTGCCAATACCTCTTAAAAAATGGACTATTCATATTTTAATCATTAGAAAAATGAAACAAGATATATCAGAAATGATGTTTGATTTGAAAGAAAATACAAAAGAAAGGTGATAACAATGTCTGCTTCAGTAAAGTGGCAAAAGTTTCCAATATTTTCATTTGTACCCTCTTACTTCTTTAAATAATGACCTGCATTCATACTTTTGATTGTTATTGAGATATTTAGTTAAATTTATTAAGCTCAAATATTTAATGATGCAATAGGGAGATTTCCATAGTCATTTTACAGTCTTGGAACTAACAAGGAGCGTATTCAATATTTAATCTTTAGCCCTCTGCATTATTAATATTTCTTCTCTTTCCACTGCATTCTTTTTCCAGGCCTCTCAATTGTAGTAAATTTATTGTTAATTTCACTCAAAGGTGTTTTCTGTTGCCATATCCTGCTATGGCAACAGAACTATGAAATTCAAATTCAAGGATCAGAATCACCTTCAGTTGCAGGATAAACTTTTTTCATAGCAAGTGAAGTCATATACAGAGAGATAATGGCTGAAGAATTTTGATTCATCAGAAAATTAAAATATCAAGAGTACTTGTAGATTTTTATTAATATCCCATTACCATCCTTATGCATTACTGGGATAGAAAAACCCATTTCTATTTCTTTTCTCTTTCATATTTGTTAGGATAAAAGAATAAATTCTTATCTAAAACTAGCTCAAGTCTCTGTCTTTGAAGGATAAAAACTTGGATGTAACTGGTTAAATGGATCACAGCTTGGAATGAGCAATTGGATAGTCAAATTTGAATTAATTTATTTAACACCTGAATACATATATCTGTGGTACAAGGTTGGTTGACACTATCTTATCTCCTAGCTAATTCAACTCATGAACCGTTTATTCTAGCAATTGGTACAATCAACACAAGAACCCATCCTTCTCCATCCAATTCTAACATGTACCATAATACAACATTTAAGTTGTCTGAATTCTAGCTGAATTCATTACTTTCACTTACATGCAAATGCCTTCAGGAAAGCTATGAAAGCTTCTCCCCTCAGCTACGGGCAAACAGAGTCCTATAGCCTTGGTTGGCAACCAGTCTAAGAGAAGAAAAACTCTGGATTCAAACCAGCCTAGAGAGGATCGGGTTCTGTCAAGATGTCTTGCTATGACTGCAGTACCTGGGATGACTCTACAAACCACAATGGTTTATGGGATGCATGAAAGTCAACTCATGTTATAGTGAACATTAGTATTGATATCAATCAATGCTAATCTACTCAATATAGTCAAGTATCATTTATCAGGGTAGCAAAGTTTGTTTTTGTTTATCATTGCAATTTAACAAGGATAAATTTCTATCCAAGGATCCACAGAATAAAAAATTAACAATGATTTCTGCAAAGGAAAGATTTACTTGACTACATTCTCTTCTATTCATCATTACCATTTTGACTGTAACTCTCTACCTTGTGTGGCTCTTGAGCTTTCTATCGAGTGAAATTTAGTAAAAAGATGAACAATGGTTTATGTCCAGTGGTTCCCAAACTTTTCTCTTGGCCACATTTTCAGAATAAAAATTTGCTTATACCTCACCAAATTTTATGTGATAAAAATTACATTTAAAAATAAAAAAACAATCATTAATAGTGCATAAAATATAATATATAACACAAATAACTTATGATTAAAGTACACAAGTTTAATGAAAGGCATGAACTTGTTTGTGACAAATAATCTCCTTTATATTAAGCCTAATTAGAGATAAGCTCTTATCTCCTCGTCAACACAAAGAAGACTTTCCCTTTTTTGTTTTTTTATATTTGTCAGAATTGAAAATGCACAAGCAGCCCTAAGGCAAAGAAGGTCCAGAGAGAGGGTCGTGGGGAGATAACCATGGATTCAAAGTCAGAAGATTATCATTGATAACTCTCTCCTCTAATTTGTGGACCCTATATTCTTAATACTTGATATAATGCAAAAATATCACAATGATAAAATCGGTCAATAATTATTTATAACCATTTACACTGGGACTCATGCATGCAGCTACAAGTAATCCCTAATAATATTTTAAATTTTGAAATAATATTTATTTTTGGCATATGAATTTTTTGAAACTGTTTCTAAATCTTTGATTGTCTTTCAATCATTCTGCCTCACCTGCTATTCTCTTCTGCCGTATCTATGTGGTGTGCTGCACCATTTGGGAACCACTAGCTTATGCAAAGAAATTCTAAGTCAAGACTTACCTGACCACATCCATGAAAGCATGTGATGGGTAACACTTCCATTCAAATGAAATATTTCGTCCAGTTTTCACGCTGGAACTAATGGTGACTGTATCATCAATTGACATGATCCTGGAAGAATTGCTCACAAGAGTGAGTCCTGTGATGGCCTCCTCTACCACAATAGTAGAATTACGCATTATCGAGGACATACTGTTGGACACAGTGATTTGTAGAGGATAAGAACCTGGGGTAGAGTAAAGGTGCTTCAAGATGATGTGATGCAAGGGCAGGTCTTGGTCAGTGTGAAAGGGGTGAAGAAAATAGTCAGGAAGTTGTCGGAGCTGGTCAGAAGTCAAGTGTTGGCTGCTTCCATCTCCAAATGTCACATTCAGTCCAATGTCATCTCCTCCATGTACCTGCACTGAGATTTCTACAGGATGGTTGTCAACCCCATAGGTTGTGTCAAGCACAATGTCCACAACAGGACATACAATGACAATGGTCAGGGAGGCTGTCTGTTGGCTGATGCCATTTTCAGCAGAGAGTGACAAGATGTAGGTTCCAGAACAAAATAAATATTCAGAAAACTGGAATGTTAATCCAACAGAAGACAAAAAAGAAAAAAAAAAGAAAAAGACAATTTTAGAAAAAGGAAACAGAATAATAAATTACAAACAAGATTTTATCAAAAGACATGAAATAAAAGAAAACAGAAGATTTAATTCCAGTGAATAATGTAAGATGAAATTACCATATAAAACTCTGTGAACTTTGTTTGGTTTGCTTTGTTTTACGGAATATCAACCTCAATGGGTTATTTAATGGCGACAAAATTTTTATTGCAGGTAATTTTTTTCTTTTTTCAAAAAATGTATTCCTGGTAATATTTTGTTTTCAAAATTGTATTCTGCTAATAATTTTTACAAAGTATTCTGGTATTAAAACCTATTTTTTACATTTTCATAGTGTTTTGACCCCAACTTGGGGGTTAACTATTTACTGGGACCCTAACAGGTGCTACCACTCTGGGTCAGGATGGACCTGGAAACACCAGCAGTTAAGAGGTGGTTCCATTCAAGAAATTGAGGCTTCTTAATTTTAACAAATCATGGCTTGAGAGCAGTTCAGAATGTGTTCATGTATATATATCTGCTTGGAATTAAAGGCTTCATAATATCGCTCTTTAGCAAAAAGACTTCTATGAACAAACTTGCCAAGTAGCGCCTCTAATGAACAGCCTATTAAATTAAGATCCGAATGAAATAGAACATTTTGTACCGAGAGTAAAAAATCTAGCCGAAGACCCACCTACACTACTTTGCCATTAACTCAGCTACTTTCATTCCTTAACTGGGATGAAAGTCACTGTGAACTTTGTATCCTTTCCAGAAATCATATATAGAGAGTTGGGAAAAGAAAGACTTTGTAGTAAGTGGGGGATGGAGCCGATTTTCTTGTGAGAAAGTGTAGAAAACACACAAAATCCAGGCCCCAAACAGGATATACACAGCTGTCATCAAGGTCCATGCCACTCTTGCTTGTGAACTTCACAACATCATGCTAAAAGTGACAGTGCTGACAAACTTCAAAGAGACCGCTTCAGACTATGGCAACACCATACACAGTAAGAAACAAATTCTTTGCATCCTCTATACTATGAACTAAGCACACACGTCAACTTTTTCACACAAACACACGTATAACAACATTTCATTGTTTCTCACATATGTACACAAAGAGAATTTATATACTTTATTTCAGAATTTTATTAACCCAAACAAAAAGACATTACATAATGTAAACAGTAAACACAACAAGGATGTCCCAACAGGTCACAGGTGGTCTAGCTCTTAATAAAAAATCATTACAGCTTTAGTCAAACATGTACATCAGTTTAGAAATTAAATAGAAATGATCAAGCTGTGCTACAAGTTAAAACTAAGCTTTTTTTTTTTTTTTTTTCAACGATATCAGTGAATTAAAATAATTTAGAGTCTGTCTATATTTCTGAGATGAGGTATTATGTACAGTATTTACATTATTCGGACTATTGTCCTCATCTTTGTCGCCATATTTGTCACAACGTTTCGGCCGTTGTATGCTGTGTAAAATAATTTATTTTTAGTAAGTCACTTAGGGCAGAGGGCGGCAATATCCAGCCTACCATATGAAATAGGCTATTAGTTTTAAGTAATGGCAATTCACAGATAATAAAAGAAAAGGGAATTTCTCAAGAGTCATGATCATCTACATCCTGAACAGACATGGCACTTCCCTCCCACCCTTGAAACTTACCAATGGTCTTGGGACGTCATATTAAATTCTGATTGTTCCTTAGTTAGGACATGCTTAATGTTCTGCCAATACCTCATAAATAATGGTTACGTTAGGTTGATTTTAGAACATTTCAACCCTTGTCAGGTTTCATAAATAATGGATTATTAGGCTTCTAATGTGAGGAAAGACAGAAAAAAACACATCAGAAATGTTTGGTTTCTGTGAGAAAAAAGATAAATAGAAAGAAATGACAGATGAATAATGGACTCTTCCATTTTGATCATGAGGAAAAGAGAAAACACAGAGATGCAGTTTGGTTTGAAAGTTGAAAAAGACGCTATAACACACAGCTTCAGTCAAATGGAAAAACTTGTTAATTTCAAATATTCTCATTTCTATCTGCTTATTTCTTCAAACAATGACTTGCATTCATATTTATGATTGTTTGGTTTGGTTTATGGCATATCAACACCTCAATGGATTATTTTATGCCGACAAAATTTTTATTGCTGGTAATATTTTTTTTCCAAAAATGTATAGCTGGTAATATTTTTTTCCTTCAAAAATATATCCATGGTGATATTTATTTTCCTTCAAAAAAAATGTATAGCTGGTAATATTTTTTTCCTTCAAAAATGTATAGCTGGTAATATTTATTTTCCTTCAAAAAAATGTATAGCTGGTAATATTTTTTTACAACGTATTCCTGGTATTAAAACCTATTTTTACACTTTCATTGTGTTTTGATCCCAGTTTGGGGGTTAACTATCTGCCCATAGCTGGGACCCTGACAGGTGCTACCACCCTGGGTCAGGGTGGACCAAGGAACACCAGCAATTAAGAGGTGGCTCCACACTCTTCAAAACCTCCTGGTCAGAGGCATTGCTGTTGGATGTAGTTTATCGTCTTACCCAGGACACGGATGTAGTTTATTGTCCTACCCAGGACAGCTTACGATTGTTATTGCAATATTTTGTTAAAGTAGTTAAGCTCAAATATTCAACAATCCACAGGTATTTTATAGGTGTATAACTTGTAAGGGGCTTATTCAATCATGAAAGAATTCTGATTCATCAGAGAATTCAAATAGTGAAACTGTCGAAGATTTACAGGTACTACTTGTACTATTATCAGTCCTGATCTGGCATCTCTGCTTCAGTTATTTTCTCACCACTATAAACATAGCTCTGTGACTTTTCTATAAAACTTTTCATGGTAATTGTTCAAATGAGCTTTCCTCTTTGATATCTCAACTTTACTATAAATTTAAGCACAATACTGGGTCTCATCATTTTACCATTCAAATTTGCATTTGGGGGTTTGTATTAAGCTTTTCTATTTAGTAAATACCCCCAAATGCAAATTTGAATGGTAAAATGATGAGACCCAGTATTAATTTTAACCTTTTTAGATGTTATTAAATGAAAACTATATTTACTAATTATTTACTAATTTTCGATTAGTAAATATAGTTTTCATTTAATAACATCTAAAAAGGTTAAAATTAATACAGAATTTTAAGATTTAAAACTATTTTTTTTTATCTAAATTTAAAAAAAAAATGATAACAATTCTTGTAAAAATTCATCATTCATTGAAAAAAAGTTTCTTAAGACAATAGTGTACTTAATATATATTATTTATAAAAGCAATTACAGGCAGATTTTCAGTAAATAGTTTCCGACAAAAACATTGATTTAAATTCTTAAATAATATAAATATGAAGAGGCTGGTATTTTAATTTCTTGAAATTTCATAAAATCAAGTAAATGGCAGTAATACATGTAAAAAAAAAAAAAAAAAAAAAAAAAAATTAAAATCAAGAAATAAAAATATTGTTACCAAGATTTTGTAAAAAAAATTAAAAAATAGTTTCATTCATTTGTGATTTAGTCCTGAAAAATTCATTAAAATCCAATTATTTCATTTCTGCAAGTATTTCCAAAACAAGGTGTTTTAACACCAAAAAAAGACACTAAAAATCCCTATATTAATCATCGGACCAAGAAAATACAAGATTTTTACCAAAATTTTAAATGTGCTTAAAAATTTAATAAAATAAAAAATACTTTGGTCTTTCCAATTAATAATAAAACTGTTTTTATCAAGTTTTTTTTTTCCATCATATGTTCTTTTTCAGAAAATCTTTGGAGGTACTTTATATATATTATACTACAAACATTATTAGATACTTTGTATTTGAAATAGAAACTACATTTTTATTCATTAAACAGTGTGCATTACATCTATCAGCCACTACATTCAAGAAATCTTAAGAAAAATGTGTTCCCCAGCAGGGATTGAACCGGTGTCAAAGTTGATATTATTGAGTGTTGGCTTTTTTCTTTTTTATTATTAATGCTTCAATTATTTTTAGTCACTTTTTTCTTTTAACATGTGGATGAGGCTATAATGGTCGTACTTTCCACAAGTTTGTTGCAGACAGAGTTTGGAAGGTTTCTGCCTAAATAAAAGTTCAATGAGACATTTTATATATATATATATATATATATATATATATATATATATATATATTTATTTATTTGGTAATCCATATGGATAATTCCAAAGAGGATACATATCAAGAGAGCTCAAAATAAAAACAGACCAAATTATAATTAAGAAAGCAGAGACTTTAGAAACCCATGGTAATATATTATTTCATGAAACAAAATATTACCATGGATTTCTAAAGTCTCCACTTCCTTAATTTTTAAGTATTTTTTTTAAATAGAAAGATGCCAACTCAAATTCCAGCCACATTCATTTTGTGTGTGTGTGTGTGGGGGGGCTCAGAATAATCACCACTACGATTTAAGCATCACAAAACCACATCTTAAACAGACAAATATGAAAGAAGTTAACATGTCCTTTAAAAATGACTAAGGAAGTGGATAAAAGCTCTTGGGACAATAGACACTACAGACAATTTTTACACTCCCTTACTTCCACAAAGTAGGAAAATGTAAGAATATTGGAATAACTAAATAAAAATTCAACAAATTTTCCTTGTCTGTCATATTCAATGAAATATATTTGAAAGTAAGGTTGCTGCACATATATTTAGTTGCCTATATTTTGTCTGACGATCGCAAAGGGCATGAAACCCAGGGTCACAAACTCACATCAATGATATTGAGTGATTTTCAATAAGTACCACACATATAAGTAATATAGATAAAAATTGCATATATATATATTTATCTTATACAGTGTTACATTAGAACATGCACATATTCTAATGTAACACTGCATAAGATAAATAAATATTTATGGCTCTACTTTGTGTATTGAGCACTATTTTTAAATTAATTTTGTGAATACCATAATCCTACTGTTCATTCTCCTACACTATAATTATATATATATATATATATATATATATATATATATATATATACACGGATAAACTACCTCAGAGAGAGTATGTACAACTTTCCATGGATGAAGACAGAAACAGAAATTCAAATTCTTATTAAACTAGAGAACAAAGTGTGTTCTCAAGTGTGTGTATGTGTAGAAATGGCGGTAGTAAATTTATATATTTAACAGTGAAATCAAAGCCAATAGAAGGAAAAGCTATCTGCTGCCAGTAACTCAATTAGTCCGCATTCTAGCTATTCCAACTAACTGCCATTTCTCAGTAACCAGAAATTCTTTATCAATAAATGCTTCACCTAAAAACTCCCTCTCTACTTTTCTGAATATTATCAATCTATCTAATCCAGGACATGGGTGTCCACCCTAAGAGTTTCCTCCCCTCTTTGCCAACTCTGACCTTCTCTTATCATTGAAACTTTTTCTTTGAGTTTAAATTATACAGCTGACTTTAGTCCAGGTTGTAACTCTTTAATCATTCAACTCAGATGATTCTGCACTATTTGAATCGGCTGACATGATGTCGATATGCCAGAAGTGTTTGATTTGATTTTGCATTGTTAAACTGAATGCATAAAAACACAGTTTGAAAATGAATGAAAGAATTACATCTTATAGATTTATTTTAGCTTTAAATTAGATATGTATTCACTTCATTTCATTTTTTCTGATCTTGTAAATTAACAGAACCAATTAAATCAACATAAATAATTTTCATTTATTATACCATATTTTAAAATTATTTATGCTTATTTAATTGGTATTTTGATTGACTGATTTGTATTTTACAGTTTATCAACCTTTTGCAGGTTATTTAAAGCCAGAAAATATTTTGTACATGAGAATCTTTTCAGAGATGATAATGATATAACCCACTAATTAACCCATAGCTAGAGGGAGAAGAGGTAGATTAATACCTTTACCAAGACTATCTGCATGTAAGTGAATATAACAAACCCAACTGGAATTTGAACTTGGCTCTCTGATTTCTAATTCTGAACCATTATCTATTACCACCACACACACACACACAAGCTTACAGCATTTGGTATTCCCAATCAGTCACCCATCTAGGTGCTGATTAGGCACAACTTTGCTTAATTTCAATGATTGTATGGGAACTGGTGTTTCAATGTGATATGGTTGTAAGCTTAAGTTCAACTCAGAAAATATTGATATCTTCCTTATTTGCTGAAGACTTTACAACCACCAAATCAAAATATTTTTTAATCTTCCTAACACCTCCGGGTTCTGTGTTACAAGGGATTGGGTACATACGACCCTTGCACTAGGGCTTAGAATTCTTCTGCACATTTTTATTTGGAATTGATTTTCTCTGATAATCCCCAATTCATGACTTTTTCTGCTTTCCTTTTTCTTGGAATCTCTTTACTCTTTCCAGTTACAAATGCCACCCGACCTACCCACCCTTTAACTACATCATTGAAATTCAATACTCATCATCCTGCTGGAAGATGGGTGAGGGTGTCATTTGCCAACTTCCCTACCCAAGAAATGTCAGGGTCAAGCTCAACATGATAGTTCTTGATAACTCCATATAGATTTAACCAACTTCCAAAGAGATCCAAGTTTGTTTCTTTTTTTTTCTATCAAACATAGCTGCTTCTCTGATAAGTTAGGAAACTTTACCCCATCCATGACAGAACATTTCTACTCAAGATATGTATATATGGATTGTTGGCCACTTGTATCTGAGGACGCCCATCTACTAGGGCAGCTAACTAATCGCTGTAACAGATGCCTGCTCAGGAATATTTGTATTTGTTCAACACCCACAGAGCCCACCTATAGCTTATACTGCATCTAAGATGAGTAGACCTTAGTTACAGTTTCTGGGAGAGTGTGCATTATCTGGCATGATCAATAGTCTGGACAAGGCCAGTATGCTCAAACCCTCAGTCACAATGACTTGTGACTTTGTGCTAGCACAACCATCGATGACTCCCAAATGGTTCCATCTACCCAATTTCACTCACAAAGCTTGGATCAACTTGTGGTATGGTTTCAAGCACTTTCCAAAGGGGCCCACATGCCGAGATCAATTCCTCCAGACTGATAATATCAAGTCACCTCCTTGACAAATTGACCACGGTGAGATTTGAACCTGGGTTTCATGGTCAGAAAGTGAACCAAATGATTTTTTTTTTGATTATTAAATTATATTTGTTAATCCTTTTTTAGAGTATTCAAAATTTTGCTGTTTTTTTTTTTTTACATCAATGAGTGATCATAAAGTAAAGGAAATTTCATCTTTTTGCAGTGAAAAACATTGATTTGGAAATTCTTGCAAGAATCAAGTAATTGTCATATTGTAATGAAGCTTTCAGAACTTATTCACAAATGAATTAAATTAATTTAGAAACATTTCTTTTTTTTTAGAAAATCTTTGTCAAAATATATTTTCTTTTTTTTTTCTTTGTAAACTTGGCAACTGCTCTTGAAAAGGACCTCCATTCAGTGGTTATCTGGGGCAAGAAATGGCTTCAAAACAAAATTGCTTTCATTTAATCACCACAGATAACTTTCCTGACTGCCATCAGGAAAGCAACATGCTATACCTTCTTGACCTCACGTTTTTGACTAACACAAAGTGGAGCAACTATATTGAATCAGTTACTTCGTCTCCTGCAAGGAAAGTTGGTTCACTGTGTTCTTGCACATTTATAAATCTATCATCCATCCATGCATTGAATATTGCTGCCATATATGGTCTGGTGATGCTGCTGTACACATTGAGATTCTTGACAAAATCCAAAGGGTCTGTAATGTAATTGATCCTGACCAGACATCATGATTTCTGTCACTTTCTCACCGACTTGATGTGGCTTCTGTCATTTTTATAAATATTTTCATGGCAACTGTTCTAACTAGCTTCTTTCCCTGGTACCCTAACTACATAAATTTAAGTGTGTTACTAGATTGGTAACTAGGTTTCATTCTTTTACTGTTGAACTTTGCTAGATGCATCATCCACTTCTACTCTAACAGTTTCTTTTTTCACACTTCCCACCTGTGGAACTCATTTTTGATTTCTTGCTTCCCTGATAACTACAATCTTCAAAAATTTAAATGTAACATCAATTGCCATCTTCTGTCTTCTTGAACCCTGTTCTTTTTTTGTCCTTTTCTCAATTTTTCTTCACTCCCTGTAAACCCCAGTGTTCTGGCTGCATTGTCATCTTGCTTGGAGTGAAATGATTAAAAAAAATAAATAAAAAATTTAAACCTTAAATTTGTTTCAGTCATTATTCAAAAATATTGGTACAGTTTTCATTTAACCAACCTTTCAGTTAGGATCAAAGTGTAGTATCTGTACCCCACTCCAAGGTGTTTTTGCTTTACCCTTTCTTCAGCTCTTCCCATTTTCAGTCTTCTCATTCTCTTTTACTCCCTGGTTAGTTGGCTTTTATGGCATATTAACCACCGTAGGTCATTTAATGCCAAATTTAGTTTATATATTAAATTTAGTTTATTATATTAAATATATAGGACTTGTAAATGCCTATAAGCTATATAACCTAGAGCTTATTTGTTTGCAGACTACAAAATAATTCCAGGTATTACTGTCTGGGAAAAGGATTTCTATTTAGTATAGACAATTTGTTTACACAATGTTAAAAGGTAGCATATATTAATTACACATCAGACTACATCCTTGCTAAAAGACCAATTCTTTTCAAGAAGTTTATTATATGATTGGATCAATTTTTCTAAATAGTTCCTTTGTACTTTTAATGTTGTAGAAATTTCTTTCAAATGTGTGTAAGGTTTGTGCATTCTATCAGTATATATTTTACTGTGTATTGGTTTCCACAGGGACATTTAGGAGGAGGCTCCCCTTCTAGTATGAAGGAGTGAGTCAGTCTAGTGTGTCCAATACGTAGCCAAGTAAGAGTGGTTTCTTGTATTATTAAGATTCAGTTTCCTTTCTTTTAAAATGGGTTCTATTTGGTAGAGCTTGTTGTGGGTATTTTTGTCTCATAGTTGTTGCCATTTTTGCATTATTATTTTCTTGATTTTATGTTTTAGGTTAGTATATGGGAATTTTGAGTTCTGATTGAATGTCATGTTAAGTGTAGCTTTTGCTCTTTCACTCCCTGTAAACCCCTGTGTTTAGTTGCATTGTCACCTTGCTTGGGGTGAAATTATTAAATAAATGGTGGGGAGGGGCATCTATTTCAATACGAGTATTCACTATAATAATGTTTGAAGTAATAAAACATCAGATTAAAAATAAATCCATTAATTCTTTAGAAATTTGTCTACATTTTTGAGATGAGGTATTATGTACATTATTTACATTATTCAGACTATTGTCCTCATCTTTGTCATATGCATATTTTGGCCGTTGTATGTTCTGGCCCTCTTCAGGTGGTTGGAATGTCGAACTTAACCCTTTATTTCGCTCACTGGGGTAGACTGTTCTAGTTCCACGTGCCATGTTTAATGGATGTCAGTTATCAGTTATCTCCTGTTAATTTCCTTCTGAAAGTTCTCCAGGTATTGAACTCACATGCTTTGTGTCACTGGATCTAACCAACACCTTTATCCACTGTGCCATGTGTCCTTGACGACATCTGTGTATGAATTTCTGGGTATTATAAACCTAATGTCTTTAGAAATTGCTTTGTTTACCTTTTAGACACAAAACTGAGTAATCAGACCGAAAGGAATTTGCTTTCCTTAAAAATGAAATATAGAGCATTGCTTATAGACATGTTCTTCATGGTGGAGCAGTAAAGCATGATAGATCAGGAATAAAGAGTGGATTTTCTCTTTAAAGGCTCAGCTCCTGATGGAGAACACATTTTCTTTACTCGGATCTCTCAAACGCTCATTTGAGAGATCTGAATAAAGAAAATAAAGTAAGTAAATAAATATATATTCATTAATTCAAACATTAATTTTAGTGGATACCTTCTTTTATATACCATGTACCTTCAGGACATTGGCGATCATGGCTCTCCTGTCTTTTGAAAATCTTAATAACTTAACTTTTTGCCATCTCCCCCAAAACCTTGATCAATCATCAATTCACTCAAGCCTGCCAAATAGGCTGTGCATTGCTTTTCTTTTTCTCTCTCACCTTTAATTTTTCGTATGAGTATCAAATTTTCCCAGCCCTCCTTCCTCATTATGCACCCCAGAAGTTTCAACTCTCTTCCTGATGTTGAGTATAAGTGTTCTTTTTGTTGCCATTTTTGGCAGAATTTTGTCACTGCATACATGTTCAGTTCATGGTATTCTCAGCATCCATCTGTAGAACATTTCTTTTGCTTCAATCTGTGAGGAAATTGTTTAGTGTTCACTACTATATACAAGGACAGATACTACATAACTGTTCAGTTTCTTTGTTTCTAGTGATATTTTTGTATTTCTTAATACTTTGCTCAACTTTTGAAAGGCATCTTTCGCTACCCAATGCACCTTTGGCTGTCTGTGTTGAACTTTTTATCCTCTGTTACTACGCTTCCCAGAAATCCAAATTGTTGACCTGTTTGATTTCAGTATGTCCAATCTGTAATTGACATGTTGAGCTGTTTCTTTTGCTAACAACCATGCATTCAGTCTTCTTGCAATTGATGTTTAGTCCTTACTGCTAGCTTCCCTTCACTAACTTCTGTCAGAGATTTGAAATAGAAGCCTTTTTTTTTCTTTTTTTTTTAAATTTTATTTTAAACAGTGTTTATTACAGCTATTCTCCTGCAACTTGAGAAATAAGAGCTGTTGACAAATGTGGATTCTTAGAAAATAAATTATAAGTACCATAAAATAAACAATGGTACATTTCAAGAAAGCAATACAGTTGTAAAGAAATTAACATTGTTTGCATGTTTCGTGGTCCACAGACCAGAAAGTCCCATTAAATTAGAAATCTAATAACAGTTGTTCATGTATCAACTGATTTCCCTTCAATATTTGCTGGAATTAATGATAGACTCGGAACATAAACACAATGGAAACTTCAAAGACAACATAATTCAGCTCTTTCCTTTGCATCCATGCCCCTGTCGGTGTGTTTCAAAGTGCATGGCAAAATCTTTAAACAAGGTCACATCAGCAACCTTGTAGTTTGAATAAATAAATCATACTCCTGATATTAAAATTATCTGCAGTACATTTCAATATCCACTTGTCATTTCACCCCAAACAAGGTAATAAAGCCACTAAAATACAAAGGGTTACTGACTTAAAGGATATGTGAAAAAGAAAAACATTATTAAGGAAAGAGAACAATAAAAAAATGGGGGAAAAAAAAAAGACAGAAGATAACAATTAGCATTACATTTAAATTTTTTAAGATCAAAGTTGACTGGAAAGTAAGAATCCAGAAGAGAGTTCCACAAGCAAGAAGTGTGAGAGAAGAAACTGTTAGCATATGACTTACAATGCTAGTCATTTATGTGGGTAGCAGGAAAGAACCATATTTTATATTTTAAATATGGTTCCTTCTTGCTACCTGGAGAATACAAAAAAATGTATGAAACTGACAGTAGTGAAGAGGTAGTTTTTTTTTTTTTATATCAAATTTTAGGCACTTTATTTTATTTTACATTGAGCTCATTTTTACTGTGTTTGTGCTTTTTACACACACTATATATATATATATATATATATATATATATATATATATATACATACACACACCTGGGACAACTGGTAACTATATAAGAAATCATTATAGTGGATGAAAGTTCAGATTTATGTGTATTAACACAACAAAAATGGCACATTGTAGCAAGATTCTTATCAGCCCAACACCATTAAAATGCTCTGTCTTTCAATTTATGAATATCTAGGCAGAACATTTTCTCACAGGAAGTTGCCATTTCTTTCTATGATAGGACCCAGTCTGTCCTGCTATTTAACTCATAAATGAAGGGTGGAGATATGGATTCATACTTTTACCAAGTGTATTTACATATAAGTGATTGTAATGAGCCTGACTGGAATTCAAACTTGAAATTATAGAAGTTTACCTTATTTACAACATCTACAAGATTTCTGTATGACTATATTTGTTATCGTAAAGAAGGAAAATCAACATATTGCAGCAAAATTTCTATTAGAGCATTTTAACAATATTGCACTAACACTAAAGTCTGCTTACCCGTGGAGAACTGCTAACATAGACGCCATCTTTATCATGGAAAACCTCCTTTGGTAGAAAACTCCATATATATACAATACTTGTACCAAAACTGTGAATAGCTTCCCAGGTGCTGTTTCTGGATTTAAAAAAAATGAAACAAGTCAGTCAATATAAATACATGTGGAAAAAAACTAAAAAAAAACTATGTAAACAATAACAAGAATAATACAATATCACAATCAGAAACAACGATGAAAATGTATATGAAGTAAATAGTGTTCTTGTTTTAGACAACAGTTCATATAACTGTTCATATATTATAACATTTATATTATATAACTATATATATTTTTTATATTTTATTTTTATATTTTATTTATAATATTTTAATAATTTTAATATTTATTTTTATAAAAATATTTTAATATTTTATATTAAAAATATTTTAATATTTCTATATTTTATGCTTTATATTTTTTTAATATTATATAACTATATTAAAATAACATATGAACTAAACAGTGCTTTTGTTTTAGACATTTCAAAGTTAGCATAATACTGATGTGATGGATAGAGGTTTTCATGGATGTTTTAAAAACAGGATCATTGGCGTTTTTTTTTTAGGGGGGGGGGCAACATAAGAGCCCTTTTCCAGCTGAACCAATCCACTCCCCCACAACTGGATACAACTTCATATGCTTCTAGTTCCACTTTGATAACATGACAGGCAGTTCTGAAAGTGTACATATTTCTGATACGTCACCACCAACGAATTGCCTTCAGGCATTGATCATTGATCAACCACCTCCCATTTAATTCTAATTAAGCTGTCAGTTCGATCTGGCACAGGATTTCTCTCAGAATAATTTGATGAAGGCTCTGATTAATCTGATGTTGTATTAATTAAGAAAAATTTATATGAATTAAAGAATTTAATTCCAGAAAAACTTTTGTTTCTCAAAAGTCAATGACATGGAACTGAAGCATCACCAATGGCAAGGATTTTGGCCAGCAGTGGTGAATAAAAAAAAAAAAGATGGTTCCATTGCAGGTTAACATAAGACCTTACAAACAAGCTGACAAAAAATAACAGAGTTAGGCACTGAGGTCTTGCTTAACTCTCTCTATTCACCAGACCAACAACTTTTCAAGGCCCTTTAATGCATCTATGTAGGTATCTTCATAAAAAATCAGCATACCATGATGAAAAATGCTCCAAACTTAATGAAAACCTAGTTTTATTGTCAAAATGTTTATGTTATTATTAAGAGGAAAGACCAAAGTATGTTTTGATTATTTTATTTCTAGCATGTTCAAAATTTTGGTTAAAAATGTTTTCTTTTTTATGTCAGTGTGTTTGCCAAAGATTAATATTAGGAAATTTAGCATTTTGGTGTTAAAAACATTGTTTCGGAAATTTTTGCAAAAATCAAATAATTGTCAGATTTTAATGAAACTTTCAGATCCTATTCACAAATAAATCAAATTATTTTAGATATGTTTTTTGATTTTTTTTTTTTTTTTTTTAGAAAGTCATGGCAAACATACTTTTTTTTCCTATCTATTAAAATTTCAAATATTCTAAGGAAGAAGAAAAAATAATGAAAACATTTTGTTCACAAAAAATTTTTTTCATCATGGCATGCTCTTTTTTCAGTGAATTAGTGGAGATGCCTACACGTGTGCACTGTGGACACTAATATGAACAACAGGTTGAAAATGTCTTCTGGCTGTTTGTCAAATCACTCCTATGACCAACTTTTTTCATTTTGTTATTCATGATGAAACAAATTCCGAAACAGCTCATTAGCAAAATTACATTCATTCTAATGATGCTTTCTTTGACTAATAGAATTGCGTCTGAGCCGAGCTATGACGTCTTGAAGTTTCAAAATGGCCTTTATTCCAAGTTTTATTTAAAGTGAGGAATAAAGAGTTTTAAACGCGATCTATTTCCCCACAAAAGATCCATCATGTGTACTTTAATTTTAAAGGATTAAGGACATTGGAGAAACAATATAGAAAGTGTGTTGAATTGCCAAATGAAGAAATAGATTACTATGTACGTTTCACAATTTATTCTTCTTTAGTGACTCTTGTGCACGTGTTCTGATAACACCTGACCAATAGACAAAGTGATTCCTGGAGGGTCCACCTAAGAGTTGAGTGGGATGCTGAAGGTAACATCAATCAACTAAATGACAAATTTTTACTTTATTTCTCTCTCTCTCTCTCTCATATATATTCAACTCTCCTATTGCATATGACATATGAGGGTCAAGCAGCTCAGTTCCCAGGAACTGACAGCCCAACATCAGCACATGTGATTTGATTATAGTGGTGAAGGCTTTGTGCAGAACCATCCACACTTTTTGGAGGGCTAAATACAGAGATCTGGTGCACTATGTGCCACAAGGTCCCCAAACAACCCTCTGCAGGTTTTGAATTCAGAGTTGTCCTTCTCCTAGACCAGTTACCATCCAAGGCTATAGAACCCAGTCTGTCCTATTTACCCATAGCTGGAGGGAGAAGAGGAGTATTCATATCTTTCCCAAGGGTATTATCACGTAAGTGAATGTAACGGATTTGACTGGAATTCAAACTCTGCTCTCGGATTCCTCAGTCCAAGCTGCTATCCATTACTGTAGTGTGCCTCCTCTCTCTCTCTCTCTCTATATATATATATATATATATATATATATACACACACTCTTATGCAAATTAATTGAAACAAAACAAATAATTACATTATTTACTTGTTTTTTGTATTTTCCCAATGAAACATACCCCAGTGCACATGTTAGTACTTCGTATGTCCATTTGTTCCTTGCAGATTGACCACAGATTCTAAACTGGATTTAAATTAGGAGAGTTTCTGAGCCAGTCTATACTACTTTGCTCATTGGTAGTGATTGCCATAGTTTTTGTTGCAGTGTTACAATTTTTGTATGCTTCCTTGGAGTAATGTCCATCGCAGGCAATGGTCGTAGGACAACTAATCGACAGTAGAGACAATAGTGGATGGGCATGATGAAAATCGGATGCAATCACGGATGACATAATATTTTTCAAGACCAAACAAATGTCATCATATATACACCCCGAAAATAGATTCATATTACTGGACACCACTGCAAATAGCTTAATCTGAGGAAAAAATAGGAATCGATGACACCCTGCTACTCCAGTGGGTCTAAAATCGACCGCATGGGGAAAGAAAGGAAACTATAGTAGTTGCTTCCATTAATTTTCACAGGGGAGCATATGTGTGAGAGAGAGAGGTCATCAACGATTTACGACCCCGATTGGTTATGACCGGTAGGTCGCAAGTGGGCCTGTAATTAATTTTGCAATTTTTAAACATTTTTTTTTCGTTATTGAATTTTTGTTTTTAAATCATTTTTCTTTGGCACCATTTTGTATCAATATTGTTTTATCTCTTACTTTGACTTAAGCCTGACGAATATCTAAAACTGCATACTATAATTTTTCTTCTTGTAGGACTTTTCAATTTAAACCTGTTATCAATTTCACTGTTTAATAATATAAAAAAAAAACAAAAAAAAAACGTAACAACTAAAACACGTGTACTCACTAAAAAAAAAAAAAAAAAAAAAAAAAATTTAATAAGAAATATCGGATAAAACCTCCTTTCAAAAAATTACTAACATACACACGTACGAGAACGTGTTTTGAGGAAAGTTCTCTAAAAATCTGACCAAATAAGCAAACGTCAGATTCTTTGTAGGCTCGTGATTTTTTTCAGCATCTCCACGTTCATATCTACGAGGGCCGCTCCAAAAATAATACCTCCTATTCTATAATGTCGGCATTACAGAAGTGTAAGCTGAACTTGCCTGCCAATAATCCATAAATCTGCAACATGATCACGCTGGTCCTTACACTAGTTTGAAAATCATGGATCTCGTTACAAATTTTGGCTTAACTGTCCCACGACACCCAGCCTCTTGTCTGGATTTGGCGCCTTCCGACTTTGATCTGTTCGGTCCGATGAAAGATGGACAACACGGACATTTTCCTGACAACGTCGCCATTATCACTGCCGTGATAAACTGGTGCAAATTTTTTTTACGAGTGCAACTTGCAGTCTCTTGTTTATTACTAGTTCGAGATAATGCATAACCAATGGTGATGACTGTATGAAAAGAATAGTGTTATATTACTAGAATCCCGATATATCTAATAAAGGTGTCGTTATGCTCACAGGAGCTGTACTTTCTGTGGAATATATTTTTCTAGTATTACTTTCGGATCGTCCCTCATTACATCTAGCTAGAGCAGTAAACAGTAAAAATGGCAGAAGCGACCCCCCCCCCCAAAAAAAACAGACTCATTAAACCCCAGTAGCTGTATAATTAGGAAGAGACTACACAGAAGGAAGGAAAAAACTTTGATCAAGTGTTATATGTGGACTTGGTTACAATATAAAAGGTTGAGAAAAAAAATGTCCTCATGTCTCTACTAAACATTTGATTTTATTTTTATTATAATTGTTTTTCATAAATTTTAAATGTATAAATTTATATGAATAAATCGAAGTAAAACAATTCTTTTTGTTATTATTATAAAATAAATAAATAAAATTTAGATATATTTCAAGATGTCATTCAAAAAACGTTTTTGCTAATAGTGTATATTTCAAGAAATATATTTTTTCTTTTTTTCCCATTTTACCAGTGCCATTATTACCTAATGATAGAATATATTTAGGCAGAAATTTTTAATTTATGCAAAATTGGCTTAAAAATAAAATCCACGAAAGACCTTTGTCTAAATTATTTTTTTAATTTAATTTTTCTTCAGTTCAGATAATTATTTCCGGTTTAGGCGAGAATCATCCAATGTGTTCTGAGGGTTTCTTCTTTCAGATGCCATTTACAATCTTAAAGTTTACTGTTCAAGTCTATGGTTAACTGTTATCCTCCCCACATAGTCCCATAAATTGTGTCTTTTACTCTGTAACCCTTGAGTGGCTTTAAATTGCTATTAAGAATAAAATATCTAAGGACACGGATGTCTTAAGAAAAAAAGTTTTTTCGACGGATAAGGAATTTTTACAAGAGTTGTTTTCATTTTTTTTTAATTTTAATTAGAATAATTCACAAACATTTAAGTCTTAAAAATAAAATTCTGTATTAATTTGTTGCGGCCAAGTAATATTGTTATTAAAGTAAGTGTATTTATTAATCAGAAATAGAAAACTTTGCTAAAATTCAGCGAATTCAGTATTTTAAAAAGATTTTTGTGTGTGTATAAATGTGTCGATTTTTTTGTAAAAACTGATGCCCATACACAACATTAGAAAATAAGTGAGGTGCCTATATAATAAATTTAAAATTTATTGGCACTTCTCTAATATTTTCACAAGCGTCTTCGCAAGTAATGCTGTAAAAGCAAAAGTAACTAAAATTCAATAAAATATTAAAATATTTCCCTAAATATTTAAGATTGATAATTCAAAATTATTAACAGGCGTTCGCGTTGTATTCGTCAAGTAATTTCTTTCAGTTATGTCCCCCTTAGTTAAATTTCCCAAATCACTCAACACGTCAGAAAAAACACCCACCTGAGTGTTAAAATTTCCTTTCTGCGATATTTTAAACTAAAAATAACATTTATTTCATTTCAGATTAAATTCACTTTAAATCAGCTAATTTTGCTCAGCATTTCAGAAAAGTATATTTTATTTTTGAAAGATTATTTAATTCAATCAATATAAACAAATTTATAGATATTACTGATAAGGAGAAAAAACAATTTCCTTCATTTTTAAATTCAGTTTGAAATGCACCAACGTATTTTGCTTATCGGGGAATAATTAATCTATTAGCCTGGATTTCAAACAAGTGAAAGCTTTAAGAAGGGTATTCCATTTTTAAATGTATTTTAAACTTAACTTAGGTATCGCTTTTTATGGAGGTGCCTATATATATATATATATATATATATATATATATATAGAGAGAGAGAGAGAGAGAGAGAGATAGATAGATAGATATATGTGTGTGTGTGTGTGTGTGTGTGTGTGTGTAATATAAAAGGCTCAAACACTAATATTCCATGGTTATAATTTATTACATTGGAATCGTAATCACGATCCAATTCATCAGACCTACAAATTCAAAAAGCTATATATCACACTACAGTTCAAATGTTTGAGGCCATCTCTGGTAAATTTTTAAATTGGCCCCAAAAGTTCAAAAGTAGATGTACTTTAAATAAGAGAAAATTATTATACATAGTTAAAGAAAAAGGTGAGATATTAATTTTTATTAGAAATTTTATGACAAAAGAAAAAAAAAAAAAAAGATTATTTTATGATTAAATTTTTTGCTCTCATCAAAATATCCTCCTTTCGCTTTGATTACTGCAACACAAATGTTTGGTATTCGTTGCAAAAGTTTCTCAAAGTATAAGTTTGATAATTGATTCCATTGTTTTTTCAAAGACTAAGAGTTCTTTTACATTTTTTTCACTCTTCTGTCAAGTTTATCCCATGCTAAATCTGGGGATGGCTTTAAAATTTTGAAACTGTAGTGCATATGTGTGTGTGTATATATATATATATATATATATATATATATATATATATATAGAGAGAGAGAGAGAGAGAGAGCACATACTAGAGAATATCAATGGTTTCATCAATTTCAGAGCGGTTCTAAAACAGCGAAATAGTCGTCGCTTGATCTGATTTTTTTTTTCATCCAATTTAGAATTTTGTAAAGTTTGGGTACTGGTCGTCTCCTAATAATATCCAGCCAGAAATCAATAAGACCAACATTAGATATTAATTATCTTTCACGACCTTCTCATTCCTTGAGAAAGTTCCCAATTATTTCATCAGAGTTTGGTACCTGTCGCTTTGCTGATGGCGTCATGATCAAATTTAAAATGTTTTTCTTTTAAAATACTACATTTATTAGAAAATTCAGTTTAAATACTGGAGTCATTAAAAATTGCTTGAAATGGCCGTAGGACTTGAAACATTTTTTTGTTCTTGGCCTATATGTATACGTATGGCTCTCCCGACGTAAAAACGATTTTTGTGTTAGTCACACCCTGCCTTAGTGGGGAGGCCGGGTAAATATAAGAGTTGTTGCTAAATAGAAAGGAATATTAATATTAGTCTTTTTTGCGACACAGATGTCCATTTCATTTTCATCCAAATTTCGTGTGTATGTGCGTGTGTACACGTTTGTGCGTGCGCATGTATATTTTAATTCAATGACGTACAAAGTATTTCTAGAAAATTAAAACAAAAAACAAAAACACTTTTAAATAATTTCATTACCGAAAAGTTTAATAAAATCTCATCAAGTGAATTTTTACGGTTTATAAATTAACTTTTTTTCTTGTTTCTAAATTAATCATTTTATTATTCTCTCGGGATATGGATTGTCCAGACTGAGTGGAAGAGGCATAAATTATCCTAATGTCATATTACAAACTCAGTCAAATTGTGTGTGTGTGTGTGTGTGTGTGTGTGCACGCACACATAAATGACACGTGCAAGTAACTCACACACAATATTATTAGGTTGGTGCAAAAATAATGACGTAATAATGTCGTTTTTTAACGTAACGTCAAAAAACGACATTATTACGTCATTATTTTTGCACCAACCTAATACATTTAAATAATAGACACATAAAAAGTCACATGCACGCAGCGCGTGACGGACAGACAGAAAATCAGTTCTTTTATAATCTAGAGATTTAGCAAACAATAGTAATCGCCTTTTCTGTGTTTCGACTGCAAATTTATGTTCAGCAGTGAAACTAAACCTCTCTTTTATAGAACCAAGGGTTTCAACAGCAGGGTCGGAGCAAAAGTCTCGTTCCCTCCGAATCTATGGTTTGGTTTTAACTTTTGTTTGTTTATCAACCTCAATAGGTTAATAATGGAATTGCCGACAAATTTTTCATTGTTGGTAATATTTTTCCCTTCAAAAATCTCTTTCTGGTCATAATTTTCCTTCGCTGGTAATATTTCTTTTTTTCAAGAATATATTGCTGGTAATATTTTTTTTACAAAATATTTCTGGTATTAAAAGTTAAAACATATTTTTACACTTTCATATTGTTTTGACCTCAGTTTTTTTTTTTTTTTTTGGGGGGGGGTCACTAAAGGTGGTTCCACGCTCCTGAAAAAATCCTGGTCAGAGGACTTGCTGTTGGATATCGTCTTACCAAGGACGGTCCGAATCTATGATATGCCCCACCACTCTACATCATCTCAATTTTCATAAGGTAGTAGTCATTTAAAATACAAATTTTATTATAACCTAATTACGTGCATAGATCATATGCAATATTGAAAATAAAACAATGTATCTAAAAATACAAATTAGAGACATAATAATAATAATATTCCAATTCCATATTCTTAAATAAATCAACAATGCGGCAATTTTCAACATCAACTCAAGATTTTCTTGTTTTAAAAAATGTTGAATAATTTTAAACGCGTTCAACATTATGGATAAATAAATAGAGAATGTAGTGTTTTTTTTTTTTTTTTAAAAGATTCAGCATGAGCAAAAACAAATTCACGGATTTGGACCGAAAATAAGGAAAAAGAACCCAGAATGACGTCAAAACCCGGGAAAATTTTTCATCTTTTAAAAAGGCAGCTGTGCTTCGTTTAATTTGCAACGTAATAAGTGTAGGTAGAAAAAACAAACAAACAATAATATTGATAAGTTAGCGAGGGTGATAAAGCACTACCTAGAGATCCCAACCAGCTCCACCCCTATCGGGGGGTGGGTATTCGTGGGGTAATAATACCCAGCGGCACATGACCAATATTTACAGTTTACTTTACACATTATGATTATTTCTTACAATTTTTTTTTTAACCTAAACATTGACTGAAAAGATAAAAATTAAAAAAAAAAAAAAAAAGATGGAAGGGTCACTCATAAAAGAGAGCCTGATTGAGGATAAAATGCACCATAGACACATTCGGATGGTAGAGGCTTTTGCTCTTTATTTAAAAAAAAAAAAAAATCTGAATTTCAATGTTTTAAAAAAAAAAAAAAAAATATTAAGAATGACTTTTCAATTTCGTAATATGAACTTCTTGGCACCTCTTATGTTAATACAACAACTGTATTTAATAACCTTCTTTGAGTGGCTCTTGTGTCTTGTATTGGGTGAATAATTACTTAAAAAAAGAAAATAATTAAAAATATAGAAAGAGTGACTTCCGGAAATCGGCAGTGTTCATATTTTGTACGAATCGCTCCTTCATTGCATAATTCTTCTTACCTCTGGTGCTATTTCCTATTTTCGGTCTTGTATATCAATGTACTATTTCGTTGAATAAAAGGCCTATTGATTTTTTTAATCGTAGTCATTCCATTCCACGTATGCAGATTACATATTTCAATGAATAAGGGTTTCTCAGTTCACTTTCAGGGTACGGAATAAACTGTTTCGATTTTCATTTTCATATCTATGAACTGTTTGGTTGAATAAAAGCCCCATTGATTTTTTTATTAATAGCGGTCTTTTCATTACAAAATATATACTATTTTTATACAAGAGTTGATTTTTTTTTTGTAGCGCTGTGCCTATATTGCGTTTTTATTCACAAATTTATGGTAATTGCGTCGAACAAATCAATCGACGCCATTTTGCCAACCGTGTTTGTTCATTTCGTGTTTCTGTGTTACAATTTGATAGGTGTAAAAACACTTTTTAATTAAAAAGTATATGCCTTTTTACCCCAGACATTAGCAGGCAGAGTGCAAAAATAACGTTATATGTACTGGGAAACCGAAAAATTGAAGCGAACCCACAATACCTGAGAAGTGTTTGTATTTTGAAAGATTTTTAAAAGAAAAGCAAGTCGTAACTTTTTTTTTTTTTTGCGCATTACATCACCGAATTAGGAAACACTGAAAAACGACAGAGCCTGAAAATTCTTCCTTGCACTTTCCAAGCTAAATTACGAAAATAAATAAAATAATAAATAAAAAAATAAAAAAAAGTAAAATTCTTTATATACGGGTAAATGAGATTGAGTAAAAAGTAAAAAAACAAAACAAAAAACGACAAAGGTGTGTCCAAATCCATCAAAATATGACACAAATACGTTTTTGTTTGTTCTACCACTACTTAAGAGAGCAAAGAAAGAATTTAAAGGAAATATTTCCCGGACAATTTTTAAACGATAAATAAATAGTGTCACAGAACTTCTGATAATTGAACCGCAATAGAACCTCACCCCACTCTGAGAACTTAACTGCACCCCCAACGAAAACCGAACCGCAGCAGAGTCCCCATACCGAATAGAAGCAAAGCCCCCCCCCCAAAAAAAAAAAATTAAATCACAACAAATCTTTCTCCAGTGGCCATACAAAACAAATGAAACAACTGGAAATTTTTAATTCGTAAAATTATTCTCGAGAATTTGTCTTTTTATATAATTCGTGATTGCCGGTACAAGATCCGATGCCTATCCGAGAGCAGTCAATGAAGACTTGAGCTCAAATAGGATTCAAGAGCAACGAGTTGAAATAATCCACAGAATAATTATAATCCACAGACAGCGGGATCAAGACAAAAGATAGAGATATTAGTTTGAATTATTCATAGAAAAATAGAAATATTTTATTTCAGAACTTTAGATCGGCTCTAAATCAGTGCTGAAAAAAAAAATCTATACTCCAAAAGAAGATGTTATTGTCTGTCTGTCAAACTGTACGAGATTTGGCATGCGTGCATGCAATGGTATATAAGGTGTCTATATTTTGAGTGAATGAATAATTTGTTCAGGTGCTATGTAATTTAATGTACATATACTGTGCTTGAAATATGACACTGGAATGATATATTCCCCTCCCAACTTAGTCTGAACAACCCCTACTCTGTGTTGAGCAATAAAATCAAGGTCGGAGACGCAAATAAATAATTAAACGTTAATTTTTCAAACCCTACAAATATCAAATAATTATAAGATTTTATTGAACTTCTCTGAAATTATTTGGTCATAAATAAAAATTATTTCTAAAGTTCCGTTTTATTTTTTTAAATTTGTATAAATATTTATTGAAACAAAGCAAGTTCAGTTGACCATTGATGACAATTCCAGAAACTATAAACAATTTTTCTATCCTCTGCCAGCCGCAATGATGGAGAAAGCATTACCTCGAACCATCACCAGTGAGACACGCTGCAAGAGCCACTCCGTTTCACGAGGCTCGTCCATTAATCGAGACGCAATCGCGCCGATCCTTTGAAGGAACGCCATCGTACGAGGGCCAATAACCCCTGAAGTTTCCACTGCCACAGGAGTAAAAAAAAAATATTTTAAGCCAGCCATTGAAATAAAATATGTACGCGCGCATGCGCAAACATACATACACGCACAATTTGAATGAAATTGAAATGGAGATTCATGTCCCAAGAGTTAATTTCCCATTATCTAGCAGCAATCAATTTGATGTCATTTTTATGACTCCTCTGTTTAAACTGAATATATCTTTAATTTATTTAAAAAGGACAAATAATTTACATTTGAAATTTGGTCATTTTGCTGTCACCGAAGCGACAGGTACTGGAACTATTTTTTTTCTGTTTACTCGAGTACCCGTGCCGTCAAAAATGGTGTCAACCGTTAGAAAGTTTTAACAGTGAGATGCAATGAAACGGAAGTCTTGAGACAATGTATTGAGATTCAATAAACTGGAGATAAAGAATTCACAACAAAAATGGAGGCCAATGAACTATTTAATCCGTTCCCTTTATATTTTTAGGCGTTCAGTGGTATCTAAAATTCATTGACTACTCCTAGTATTATAGAAATGTCGTTTTTTTGCTAATTACCCTTTCATGTTAAAAATGTTGTGCTTAACACTGAAATGGAAATATCTCTTGGAAGAAAAATATCACTTAAAATAAATAGACAAAAATAAAAGCTATCTGAGTGATTCACATGAAAGACTGCAATCTAAGAAACATTGGAGTAAAGGAAAAGATTAATTATGGTTCATTTTGCTCTATAAACTAATTTTGTCTAAACACAGATAAATATCTTATATTTTCAGATTATTAAAAACGACTATGTAATCACTCATAAATGTACTAACTTAAGTTTATTTATCTCCCTTCCAACGACAGATGGGACGGGAAATAAATAAATACACCATATATATATATATATATATATATATATATATATATATATGAGAGAGAGCTCAACCTCGGTTGTCGAACGTCTCACATGTCGAGCAAATCGGTTTTCGAACAGGAAATTCAAGAAGAAAATCCCTCGGTTATCGAACAAAATTTCGGTTATCGAACAACATAGCCGAACCGAGTTAACCCGAACGGAATAATTTCTGAGTCGACCGCCGTGTTGTATACATTCGTGTGTTGTGTCGTGCTTTTCTTTTTCAATTTTATTGTACTGTGACTTTTTCCTCTATATCGATTCCGATTGGAAAAAATAGTTTCGGTTTACGAACATTCTTCAGGAACGAATTAACTTCGTGAACCGAGGTTCCACTGTATAAATACACATTGATAATTATATCGCTTGATTGATGTTAATCGTTTATCTTATTCGAAGCTGATTGTATATGAGAGAGAAGAGTGCATGCGAAATGTTATACCCGGCAGAGGTTAAAAGGGCTGGGATCTTATAACATCCACATTTTGAATTAACCCTACGGTTGTAGTAAATTACTACTTCAGACAAACGTACGTAACATAGAACGGCTGAACGGCTAACGCAACCCCAGAAATCAAACTGTTAAAATTTGATTACTGTGCATAGGGGTCGACGTGTATCTTCCGGTACAAAAATTCAATATAATCTCAATTTCTAACCAATCAGAGACCTTCCCACTATTTTTTGCTAAACTAGAAAAATCAAATTATGTGAATCACTTTGGACGCATAAAAATATATTTTTTTCTTCTAAATGCCCAGTTTCCTGCTGTTGCACGTAACTACGTCGACCTGGATCTCATTCGACAAAACCCGACATGCCAAAAATTATCGTAGATTATTTGTTGTTTCCACTAAAATAGTTTTCATATTTGTTTATAAATTGGTAAATGAAAAATATTGCATTACAATCTAACAAATAAATAAAATAAATCGTTGTAAATACTCAAGAACCAAGAAAATGTATGAATGCAATTTCATCATATGCTTAGGTTTTATTACAATCCTAATCATTGCTAAAAATTGCCGAGGAGTGAAGGTAGTTAAAATAATAGCAGTGTTAAGGGAAAAATCGTCCTTTTGACAAACAGTTTTTTTTTTTTTGAAGGTTAAAAATTAAATCTTTTTTTTTATATAATATGATTTCTGGATACAAATCATACTAATTAAACCCATAGCTGGAGGGAGAAGAGATGAATTCATACATTCCCCAATGGTATTTGTGCGTAAGTAAACCTGACTGAAATTGAAACTTTGCTCTCACATTTCCAATTCCGAGCCGTTATTTATCTCATCGCCCGCACATTCCAGCTTACAACACCTGGTATTTCTAAGAGGTCACCCATCTAGGTACTGATCAGGCTCGATGTTGCTTAACTTCAGTATTTGTGCGTGAACCTATGTTTCAACGAGATATGGCCGTAAGCCATCAACGTAAACAATTTAATAAACAACAATGTTCATGTTAAGTAGCACTTAACATCAGAATGTAAGCAAATGGAATGCTTATATTTACTACTTTGCTTTATCGTAAGTCTCGAGCAATGACTCAGTACGTTGATCGGACAGAACAGAAAGCAAAATAAGATGGCAACATAAGTTGTTATTCCGACTTTCCATAATCGTAATTATTTTATTTTATGTTTGGGAAATTATCTTTCCCAACGACCATATTAGCAAGGCCGCCCAAATTATATTTGAAGATTTTTCTGTTAATTCACCCCAAAATAAAAAAATTCATATTTACTAAAAAAAAATTCACACCAAATTCTACCAGAGCGAGGCCATTCCATTGCACTGTTTTTAGGTTGACCTTTTCGATCGCCCCAAATGTGGGCGACTCGGGTGCGCTTTAACTTGTGTAAGGTTAGCTTAGCATTCGCGCTCACCATGATAAACAAGGCAAACAGATTTTTTTTCTTTTTTAAATTGTAAAAAATTCCTTGTAACTACCTCGAATATTATCCGCACTTATGAAATGTGAGTAATTCCTGTTTTTTTTTTTTGTTTTTTTTTGGTAATTTTTCATTTTTTGATGGTTGGAGTTGTTGTGAGGGAAGATAAACAAATTTTCATTTAAAACTTATAGTTTTAAAAGAGTACCAAAAAATTAAAAAAACAACAAAACAAAAAACAAAAAAAAAAAAACAAACTTTGTTTTAAAATTTATAATTTCTTCGGGTAAATTAATTTTGGGGATAAGTAGCTTCATATGCATTTTATTTTTGGGGGATGAAGAAAAGCTACTTTATTTTTTGATAACCCAATAACAATAATGATGATGCTAAATAATAATAATAAAACAGTAAAACTGTCTTATCACGAACATGTACTTTTGAAAACATCAAAGCGTTACAAGATCGGCCCCCCTTTTTGCTGTTTTGCAGGCCCAAATAACCAGAGATGTCAAGATCAGAAAAGTACATAAGTTTACACATGGGAAGTGTTTTTAGAGGATAAAAAAATCCGAATATGCATTAAGTACGAAAGATGTTTTCCAAAAGCTAAGCAAAAGTACGAAGAAACGGGAAAGTTTCATTAGAAAAAACAAAACAAACAAAAAAAACAACAAACTGTGACGTAATATCAATCATCTTATATGGCAATAATGCTGGACAGTCTCCTCACAAACGAAGAGAAAACTGGAGGCAAAAGAAATGTGACTACAGAAGGATGTTGAGAATTCTATGAACGGAGTGCATAAGCAACAAAAAGTCTTAAGAAAAACTGAAACAAAAAACGATACAATCAGAAAAAGAAAGCTGAAATTTCTCAGATAATGAGGAAGGAGGGTTGGAAGAATTTGACACCCACAGGACACACCGAAAGCAAAAGGAACATAGGGAATCAGTGGGCCATCTACTTGTGAATGGATGGATGGCGGAACGAGGTTGGGGGGGGGTTGGAAAAGGGATAAATGTTGCTAACAGTTAGGAGGTTGTGGAGAGCCATGATCGCCTACGTCCTGGTGGAATATGGTAGGTAGACAGACGAAGATAGAACAGTTTTTTCTTTTTTTTTTTTTTTACAGAGTTGTAAATTAAAAACTGAAAGGATATCCCAAAATATTAAAAAAAAAAAAAATTACAGAATGTTTAAAATAGAAAATTTTGTATAAAAACAAAGTTTTGTTGTAGAATTATCGCTCTAATCTGCGTTAACCCAAAAACTGATTTACAAAAATAAAAAAAAATACTTCTTTGAGGAAATAGAAATCAATTGAAACGAGAAACGGGTCGGAAAGGTATTAAGAAAGAGAGGGGGAGAGAAGGAGAGAAAGGGGTGAGGTTTTAAACTAAAGATTTTAAGACTGACAGAGTCAGATGAGATAAGGTTGTGAGGGTCGTTGAAGAGGAGGAGAAAGGCGGGATAGTTGCTTCTTTGCAGAATAGCAGGAAGACGGGGACGGACGTGACTTTATATTGATTCTATGAACAAGAACCTGTCCACCCAGCCACCCTTCTGTTCTAAACCTCCCTACATGTTCTCTGGCAAGCAGTCCCTCTATGGCGAAGTTGGGCCGGCCAACAAAACCCGGTGTAAAAGGAAATGAATCTAAAACAATTCAAACAGCCCACTTTCTACTCACTCGTCAACATCTCTCTTTCTTTTTCTCTCACACACAAATACGAAGGCCAAATTTTATAAATAGCTGGAGTGGAAGATCTTGAAACAAAGCAAGTAGGCCAATACATTTATTTAATGAAGAGAATAAAGTGAACGGAGGAGCGAGCAAGAGACCATTCAACCAATCAACGACGTTGCTGCTTCGGGCCTCCTACCCCGCGTCTCTTCTCTGCCCCGCCTTCGATTGCCAAACGAGGAGAAAAAGAGTGTCAGGCAACATTAAACAACTATATATTTTATCTACGTCCTTCTTCCTTCTCCGCCTCGTCCTGAAGGGTCGAATAGCAAAGTCCATGTTTTATTAGATTATATTATTGGCTTATTATTATGGAGGACGGACATTAATTAAATTATTACGTGCCTGCCAATATTATCAATGTTGTCTGTAGCTTTGTATGTGTGTGTGTGTGTGTGTGGGAGGGGGATAAGTTTTGAGCGAAAAATCAAAAAGTGGTTGGGTCGCAATGTGTAGTAATACTAACATCATGTTGGTTTTGGTAAAAAGAATAAAAAACCCCAAAAAGAAAAAAAAAAAAAAAAAATGGAATCTTGGACTATCAATATTAGCCGTTTGCTTTTAGTTTTAAGGAAACATTCAGCATTCATTGTTATTACTCTTTCCAGTATTGATGGGAGTTGCCTTCCTAACCTTTTGTTTGAAGTAGTGTGGAAAGTCCACATTTTCATTATCATTTCCTTTCTCTTTGAGTAATTGATTGATTCGTTTTTTTTTTGTTTTTTTTTACAGCTTTATGGGTTACTTAACGTCAAAACATTCTGAATTGTAAGAATGTTTTTTTTTGCAGGTAAATATTGCATTAATAATTCTTTTGATAGGATGTACGTTGTGGTATAATGGATATCAGCTTAGAATGAGAACTTGGAGAGTCGAGTTCAAATTCCAGGTTTGTTATATTCACTTATGCGCAAGTATACCCTTTGGGAAAAGTATGAGTCCATGTCTTCTCCCCCAAGCTTGGGTTGAATAGCAGAACAAACTGGATTCTATAGCCTTGGTTGGCAACCAGCCTACTGCAGAAAGAAATGGCAACCTACTGCAGGAAAAATCTTCTACCTAGTCAATCATGAATCAAAAGAGAGATGATCACCCAAATGTGTATCATGTATGGCACTTACCTGACTAGCAGAAGTTTTTGGATAAAATGATTTTTCCAGATAAGAGTCCTATTTAACCCATGGTTGAGAAGAGATAGATTCATACCTTTCCCAAAGGTATTTGCATGTAAGGAAGGGTGAGAAGAAATGAACTCATGACTTTCCCCATTAGCATTAGTACAAAAGTGAATGTATTATAAAATACAAGGGTAGAACATTCTGGATTGTAATAATAATCTTTTTTTTTTTTGTAAGTAAATATTGCATTAATAATTTTTTGGACAAAATGATTTTTCCAGATAAAAGCCTGACTATTTAACACACAGATAGGGAGAGAAGTGATGGATCCATACTTTTCTCCAACTTTGCTTTCTGTGCTTATAGCTGTTATCTGCCCACATGCCATGAATTAGTTTGTATAAAAACACAAAAATAATGTGTATGAAAGATAATGGATTTTGGTAAGAAGCTGAAAGAATGTTTGTGGCTGTAGATAAACATGCAGGCTTTGTAGTTTTAGAAGAGTGAATTAATATATTCAAATTCAATGGTGTGTGTGTGTGTGTGTGTATATATATATATATATATATATATATATAGAGAGAGAGAGAGAGAGAGAGAGAGAGAGAGAGGGAGAGAGTAACTGAGTAATTAGAACGTTCACTTTCTGACCATGAGTGCCGGGTTCAAATTTAACCACAGTTCATTTATTAGGAAGGAGACTTCCTCACATTATCGGGCTGGAGGAGGAAAGTGCCTGAAAACCACACTATGGGTTGAGCCAAGCCTTATGAATGAAATTGGGTAGATGAAACACTTGGAGGTCGTCGATATCTGTGCTAGCACAAAGTCACAGGTCATCATGACCGAGGTTTGCGTGTGCTGGCATTGTTCAAATTGTTGATCATGCTAGATAACACACTCTCTCCCAGAAACTGTAATTAAGGTTTGCTCAACATAGTTGCAGTATAAAGCACAGGTTGGCTCTGTGGGTGTTGAACAAACACAAATATGCCTGAGCGAGTCTGCAATAGGGATTGGCTAACTGCTCTAGTAGATGGGTATCTTTGAATACAGGTGGCCAGCTATTATTATTACTAAACACACACACACACACACACACTTCAAATGTTATTTTTAGGGGATATTCATATTTGATAAGGCACTTTGAGTATTTTAAACAGAATTTATTTTGTCTATTGGCCTGTGTACTCAAGAAAGCTTAATAAAGTATTGTAGCATACCTACGGATGATAATGGGTATGTCCCCATTCACACAAATACAGTAGTAAATACTGTATGTTGGTCTGCAGTGGGTGATTCATTGTGGAATTTACTTGACTCAATTATAGCAGTTGACTATTACTACTAGGTGCTGGTGGCGAATCTTATATGTGTTGTTCTTGTCCTAAGTATTACCATTCATTAACAACCTTCATGGGATTATTCTGTTCAGTAATCTTCCTGAGGTTACAACATATAAAAATGACATTAGAATTATAAGATTCTCTTTATGTAACTGTTGTTATTATGAATTGGGTTTATTATTTTTATTATTCTTCATTTTTTTTTTTTCTTTAATCACCCCAAGCAAGGCAATAATGCTACTAAAATGGAAGAGGTTACTGGGAGTGGAAGAGAATGGGAAGACATTAGTAAGGAGAAAGGACAATAAAAGAACAGACATGTAAGAAAAAAAATAGTGAAGACATCCTTTAAATAATATGTGGAAATAATTCTTCAGCTGCTGAAGGAAGAAGACCCAAAACCTATGTAGCAAAAAATATGGAAAATAAAGTATGATATATATTAAAAAAAATCCACATTAGAATTTCCTGCAACTCTTCTGGATGGTCTCCTTGTTGGTGAATGCTGCCATAATCCTTGCCTTCAGTTCATCTTTGGTGTTATAAGGAGTTCTGTTTCTCTGTCGCTCAACTGTGTCCCACACATAATAATCAACAGGGTTGCAGTCTTGGGAGTTAGGTGGTCAGATTCAAGGGGTGATGTGATCACAGACTGGGTTCTCCTGCTTATGTGTCATGGTGCAGAGTCCAGTTGCCAACATTGAGTCTTCCAGCAGCCACCCTCTTAATCCAGGGCAACACTCCCTCCTCAAGGCACTTGATGTAGGTCTACGTGTTGAGTCTGAGGCCCTTACCAGCAAATCCAGGAATTCTTTTCTCATCAGAGTGACTTTTCTGAGCTGCCATACCTTCATAATCACCATCAAAGTCCTCCAACTCTTTCCAAATACTTTGCACTGTTATCAGATTGACACTCAAACTTTCTGAAATGTTCGTATTGAAGCTTCTGGTGCAAATGCCAAGCAGTACAGCATTCTGTTTCCAAATTTCTGGTAGAGTTAATTGTGTCATGCTCTTTTTCTCGCAGATGGTGCCCAACTGACACTAGTATATTGTGCAGTTGACAAAATCAAAAACAAACAACTCATATGTTTACATCATATTCACAATTTAATCATCGTGCCCTGTATATACATTAACAAAACTAAAAGCATCTCCATGTTGAATACATTAAAAAAAAAAAATTGAATTTACAAATTGAAATATTCTATTTTTAAAGCCCTTTGTGATTTTTATCAAATGATTTCATGTATTTTCAACACCAGAGTGGTTTGGTGGTGGGGATATTGGAAAGTTAATGGAAACCATTTCTGATCTATAGATGAAGAATGCACAATATTTTAATACAACCTGTATATGAAATTATCTACATAGACATAAAGACAAATTTTAAGTTTGAACCATAAATTTTAAATACATCTAAATAAAAAAATATGCTGCCCTCTCTTGCCAATTTGAATGGAAGATTTCTTGAGATTATTGTCAGCAAAGCAATCTTTATTCCATTATGGTCAACTAATGTTATGAATTTTGGTTGTAAGGAGAAAGGTCATAAGGTTGATTTTAAGTATAAAAACAATAAAGTCATAAATGATTTGGTGATAAGGGGAGGAAGTAATCCTTCAAACATGAAATATTTTCATATAAAACAGTTAATATTAGGTTGGTGCAAAAATAATGACATAATAATGTTGTTTTTTGACGTTAAAAATACGTCAAAAAACGACATTATTACGTCATTATTTTTGCACCAACCTAATAGTTTCTAATAGAATAAATCATTTTTTAATTTATTTAAAATAAGTCATTTTTAAATTACGATAATGAAACATAGTCATTAATTAATATCTTCATATTTCAGCATCCTGTTTTGAGCTGGGGTTCTCAACCAGAAACAGAGTACCCCCACCCACAAGGGTAATTTCAGGTTTCCTGGGAAGGATCTTTTCTTGCTTTTTATTAATGGAACTTTGTTTATCAAATTACAATACCCTAAGCATTCTATTGAAGGACACTTCAGTTTATTTAATAATTATTTATGATTTAAAATAAATTACTTTACATGGATTCAAGTTTAGAAATCCATCAAAATTCTCTATTGGTATTAAATTTGTAAAAGTCCTCTCTGAAAATAATCTATATATACATACTAATTAGAAATTAATGAAGATTTTCAATAATATATCTATATTATTTGAAATACACATTTGTTGAGTTGGACAATCTAGCAATGGAGGGAATGACATTTTGACTTGGGTTGAAGTGGGTGTATTAGGTAAAAAGGTTCAATGCCTTAGAGTAAATAATGTGTTTAAGATGAACTTTTTAAACCTGGCAGCGCCAAATTCACATAATCAGTGACTACAATCAGGATTATAATTTTACCTGGATAGAGAATTTTATTGGTGTTATAAAAAGTAAAACAATTCACATTTTTCCACTTGATAGTGAAGATTTATTTATATATATATATATATATATATATATATATATATATATATATGTGATTTTCCAAGCGCAGCTTAGATGTGACACAAGGCCGAAAGTATGGGTCACTGAGTGAGGATCGAGCTCACTACTCAGTCTTAATAGTTCTAGCGAGACAAGCTTGCTAACCATTACACTACCTCCAGGTGTCTATATATATATATATATAACAAAAGTCAAAAGGAAAACATGTTCTGATGGATATGTGCCTTGATAAAGTCAAAGGGCAAAATGTGTTAGCTAAGAAAATTTTTTCTTTCGTCTCTCTCTCTCTCTACATATATATATATATATATATATATATATATATATATCTGTGTGCATGTGAATTACAAAAATTAAACCCAAATTACCCTATTTAGATGGCCATTTCGTCTCCGAGAGATTCTCCCTGGGACTTGTCAATGTAAATACATTTGTTAAAGAAAAATATTTTATATTAATAGGATCTACTTGGAGTACTTACTCACACACACACATATATATATATATATATATATATATATATATATATATATATATATATATACACACACATAACATCCCTGAAACACTTCTGAATGACAAACCTGAATAGGGCTGTTTGGAGACCCAATTCAGTGTATCCAGAAAAGTGTGGATGGTTCTTAACAAGTCTTTACCACTATAGCAAATTATGTGTGCTGGGTAATCTGGTTGCTCGATTCTTGGAGCTCAAAAACTGTTAGACCTTCTTCTGTTGAAGAGAATGACAAAGTCCATCATTATTTACAAAAATATATATTGTATATAGCCATGGTTTTACATAACAGCATTTTCACTGTAGAGATAAAATCTGGAAAATTATTGATTTATTGGGAAATAGTTTTATATACTTTATATATTTATAGCCAAAAATGATTAAAAAAAAAAAAATGTAAAAGGGGAAAAAATGTTTTCCTGATTGTTACATCATATATTGGGTGTGTATATTGTTATCAGTGTGGAAGTGGGATTGGTATGTTAAGTTCAAATTCCAACCAAGGTTGTTGACTTCATTTTTACACAAATACTATTGGAAAAGGTATGAATCATCCCAAGCTATAGATTAAATTGAAGGGTAGACTGGGCTCATGAGACTTGGTTGATAACCAGTCTAAGAGCAGAACTCTGATTTCAAAACCAGTTAGGTGTATGGTTACCAATTTCATCCATGAACATATATTTGTTATAGAAACTACAGAAATGTCTAGTGTGGTGAGGCTGTGGCCATATTCTCTACAGGGAGTTTGCATGGTAATTAATTGACTGACTAATGTTAAATATTTTTAATTGATAGAGCAAAAACAAAAAATTATAGATCAATTATTATAGCTTGACCAGCCTTCAAATAAATTTATCAGATCGAGATAGTGATTGCAATCATTTGAATTTTAAGAAAAATAATCTACATAATTTATACTTCAAATTAATTAAAATAATTTACAATAAGAATAAAGCTATTAAATAAAGAATCAAAAGCAATTATTTTTCATTAATTAATCAATCTGAAACAAAATCAACACCTGTTACCAGTCTGTTTTGTTGTTCACAAACACTAAACCAGGGATTTTCAACCAGTTTTGCCGTGAAAATTTTCGAATTATTTTTTGTTGTATCCTTTAAGAGATTACAAACAGACAAAGGTGGTACTTGAATGTAGAAACATCAACACAGGCATAGATGAAAGAAGAGAGGTTTATTGTAAAAAAAGAATATAAGACTGAAAGACACGGAAGTGGGTGGCAAGCTAGTAATTCTTGAAGTAAGGTTATTTACCTTACCTCCCTGAGGCAGGATGTGGCACAAGGCCATTTTTAATGCAGGGCAAAACGAAGCCTGTAGGCTTGGGCAAAAATTCCCCATAGACCCCATAAATATGGGTTGGATAGCTGTTTACCACCACAGATGAGACACTGCCTTTTGGCATAGCCTCATCTAGGTTCCTGTCTTCAGGCAGAGAGTTCCATTAGCTTAGCTGGAGACGAATCTCCAACTAATTCCTGAAGCAAGCCCTAAGGTATATCCTGTGGTCACTATATATATATATATATATATATATATATATATATATATATATATATAGCTACCGATATAGTCAGTCTACATAAGCGATAGGGAGTGTGGGATATTCCATTACAACATTTTTTAAATTAGGGCACATATCAAAATTAAAACCCCTTTAAATTGATTATACGAGTATATCGTTGTTATATTAAATAAATGTATACATAATATAGAAAGTGGGTGGAGCGTGTAAAATGAGGTCATGCGACACATCCATAGATGATGTCATTTGACAAGGACTTACCAATGAACACTGATATTAAATATTGAAATCATCTGAAGTTAATTTCAACTTGGCAGTTCTTTGTTGTTCATGTATTGAATTGTGACTGAAGTAGTGAGATCCTTTTAATCATTATAATTTAAGTGTGCTGTGAAAATTGAACTCTAGGTTCAAGTGTGCCATATGATAAAAAATATTAAAAAAACATTGCTTAAGAGTAAAAGAGGTCCTCGGGTAAAAATAGTTGAAAATCACTGGTTACCAGTGATTCTCAACCCCCTTTTTTTTTAACCAAGGACAACTTTTATTCTTAATTCTTTTTGGTAGACCCCCATAACCATTTGATTAAAAAAAAAAAAACAAAAACAAAACAACAAAAACAAAAAACAAAACAAAAACAAAAAACAAAACAAAACAAAAACAAAAAACAAAACAAAAACAAAAAACAAAACAAAAACAAAAAACAAAACAAAAAAAACAAACAAAACAAAACAAAAAAATTGGATAAAAAAAGGAGCATATTTTATTTTTTTTACTAATAGGTAAGTTTAGGAATTGTAAATGTATATGCTTTAACTAATTTAATAAAAATAAACTTGTATTTAACAAGTAAATTTTATGCAACATTTAAGTACACTATATAATAATGAACCATTTTAAGGTATATGATTAAGTAATAGATTAAAAAACTATAATAAAACTGACTTTATCTTCCTTATACTCACTTCCTGCCAGCTCTTATTTCATTTATATCATGGCACTTCATTCATAATTACTACTTTAACAGTAATCCTCTACCTAAAGTGGCTCTCGAGCCTTGTTGTTGTCTAAAGTAGTGGTTCTCATCCCTTTTTTTTTAAACCTATGGATCACTTCTATTCTTAATTTTTTTTATTTATTGTGGACCCCCATAACCATTTTTTGGCGAAAAAAAAAAAAAAAAAAAAAAAAAAAAAGCAAAAAAGCGCTTATTTTATTTTTTACTAAGAGATAATTTTAGGAATTATAGAAATAAATATATATGCTTTATTTTGAAGTAAAATTAATTTATTGAAAATAAATTTGTACTTAACAACTAAATTAGATAGAAAATTTATGTATACTAGTAAACTTATTTATTTTTTTTTGTATAAATCCCAGTAATGTTACATGAATGCCCCCACCCCAGGGTCCATCCTGATTGAGAACCACTGCACTAAATGAACAACTTTATAAATAGTATCTTGTAAAAATCTACATTATACATAAATATTAAAATTCACCTTACTTGAATAAAATTTCCTGTAACAAAATGACCGCATAAACTCTTCGATTCGTGGAACCTATTTATATCTTTTTACCTTCACATATGTTTCTCTATTTCAGCCCACACGTGTGTCCTACTCTATCAGACGAGTTATATAAATCTTTCTCAGTCTATAGACAAGTCTTTCCCTCACCAACAGTCATTTGAAAAACATTTATGCATATAATGGTGCTTATTCATGTCAAGAATATATTATGTAGAGATAAGTCAATGGAAATATCGACCCAACAAATTTTATTAAAGCTACCGACTAAAAACCACAAACATTTCTCTAATACTTAAACATTAAATCACATAAAAGGTGCATTACCAATATACATGTGTACAAGTTAATTTTATGCATAGTGCAACACTGGAATTTTATTTTGCATGAATTTAACCCCTCCAGAAAAATTTACCTGTGTAAAACACAACTAGTCACCGAATATGCATGATTTTTAACCTCCTCAAAAAAATTATCTGTGTATAGTGCAACCTCTTATATTGTTTTTGCAAAAAAACTAAAGACAAAATCTTGTATTATACTCAACTATATATGACATATATACTAAATATTAAAACATTATATAATTTACTATAAAACTATTATGTAATATAATATAAATCTATATAATGTAAATATATTTAAATATTAAGGCATTATATATCTCTGTCATGAGTCACGTAACCCATTAGGTGCATAGGAGCACCACATGTACTGCAGCTGGAGCCCCAGTGTCTCTTGGTTAAGGTAACTTGACAAAGTCCAACTCTCTCCAGACTGGTTTGAATTCAGTTTTTCTCCTCCTTGACTGGTTGTCAACCAAGGCTATAAGACCAAGTCTGTCCTGCTATTTTGCCCATAGCTGGGGTTTCGTTTATTTGGTTAATTTTGTTTTATGTCATATCAACCTCAATGGGTTATTTAATGCAGACAAAAATTTTTATTGCTAGTAATATCTTGTTTTATAAAAAAATTTGTTTTTGGTAATATATTTCCTTCATAATTGTATTGCTGGTAATAATTTTTTTGAAAAAAAATATTGCTAGTAATAGTTAACTATTTGCCGATAGCTGGGACCCTAACAGGTGCTACCACCCTGGTTCAGGGAGGACCTGGGAACACCAGCAATTAAAAGGTTTTGCTGCTGGACGTAGTTTAACGTATTACCCAGGATATGATGTAGTTTAATGTCTTACCCAGGACGAGCCATAGCTGGGGGGAGAAGAGATAGATATATACTTTTCCCCAAGAGTATTTACACATAAGTCAATGTAACAAATGAACTTTAGAATTCAAACTCTACTTTACCAATTTCTCATTCCGAGCTGCTATTCATTACACTTCTGTGCATCCATAATATTGTGTTAATTCTAGTTGGTCTGTATGGGATTTGGTTTATGATGTGTGTACATCTAAGTGGGCATATGATCAGTTTGGTATAATCAAATTGGCAGTGCATCTAAAAAATAACCTACAATCTGTTGTTAAGTGTGGCAAGGAGTGATTGGTTAGTTTTAATGTCTCAAAAATGAAACTGCTCTCTTTTAATCATCTGAGGGAACCCTTTTTATCTTCCATCAGCATGGCTGATGTTAACCTCCAGGAGAGTGATTCATTGCAACTTTTCAGACTAATGCTTTCAGCTGTCATGAAGTGGAAAGAATATAAATTATATAATTTATCAAATCAATTGCTAAGTCTGCAGGTAATAAAGTTGGTCATGCTAGACAATTTTTCTCGACAGAAGTTATCTTATATATTTATAGGTCTACCATTCATCCTTGCTTTAAATATTGCTGCCACATCTGGTCTGATACCGCTGCTATATATTTAGAGACACTTCATAAAATCCAAAGAAGAATCTGCAATATTATTGGTCCTGACTTGGCATCTCACTTTCAGTTCCTTTCCCACCTTCGTAATGTAGCTTCCCTGTGCCTTTTCTATAAATACTTTCATGGTAATTGTTCTGATGAACTTTCCTCTATGTTACCTAGACTTTATAAATTTAGGTGCACTAAGATTGGCAGCAAGGTCTCATCATTTTACAGTTGGAATAAATGTAATCCTAAGTTTTATTCTAACAGTTTCTTCTATCACAATTCTCACTTGTGGAAATCTTCCACTGTCTTGCTTTCCAGCCAACTTTGATCTTCAAAAATTTAAATTAAGTGTCAATTGTTATCTTCTGTCATTAATTCTTCTTTTATTGTCCTCGCTCCTTAACAGTAGTTTTTCTCATTCTCTAACACTGAGTAACCACTTGCATCTTATTGGCTTTATTGCCTTTCTTGGGGTGAAATGAGTAACAAAAAAAAAAACAAAAAAAAAAACAACTTGCTCAATATTGTTGCAATTTGGTATTTTATGAAAATAATATTTTAATGCAGACAAAAAAAAATTGTTAACTTTGAATACACAGAGTCAGTTGAAATTTCTAGGGCTCATAATGTAAAAGAGGGCTTAGAAAATTTGACACTGACAGGACATATTGAAGGCAGGTGGGGCAGATGGAAACAACACATAACTTACCTAATGAGATTGTGTACACAGTAGGCAGAACAGGGATTAGGAGTGATAGCATAAAGACAAAATTTACTAAGAGTTACAAGGGGCAGGAAATTCTTAAGGGACATAGTACAGAGAATAATAATAACAACAACATAGAGAGTAGGTACAATGTTTAACAGCATAGATCCAAACAATTGTTTTCTGTTCACATCCAAGCACAATGATTTTCCTTCCCATACTTTGGGGTTCAATCCCACATTTTTGTTTTCAGAGTTTTTTTTCATTTTTTTTTTGCACTGTAGACCGAAAATATCCAGCTCAGATCTCTTTCAAGAACATCTGAGATTATCACAAATAGGATAGCTTCACCAATATTCAAGTATAACCAACCTGAAGGGTTTATGTTGTGCACCCATTGAATAAAAAAAAAAAAAAAAAAAAAAAAATACAAAAAAACTCTTCCATAGACAAAATTATTCTTTGAGTCATTTTGATAGAATGCATTTTCTATTAAAGTTTCTTCTCAAGTATGCAAATCAGATTAAATATAGTGGGTCAATTTGACCTATGAACCAAAGTTGGCCAATCCCTGGTAGAACCATGATTTTCTAATTTTAAAAAGAATCATTTCCTGGCTTGGTAGAGAAGGAATGGGAGGGCATTTCCATGTCTTAATATGCAATTGCCAATGTCTTTTTTTGTTTTGTTTTTTAAATCAATTCATCTCAAGCAAGGTGATAATGCTATTAAGTCACAGAAACTAAGAGTGAAAGAGAATACAAAACACTTCAGAATAAAGTGAAAATCCAATCCAAAACAGGAAACAAGGGATAAATCTATTCCTGTTCAAAAGGACTGGTGAGATGTGTGAACTAGATGAGGAATGAAGAATGCGTAGCTCACATTGCTGGAAATGAACTGAACTGGTGACATATGCCCACTTTTCTGCACAAAAACAAAATCGGATCAAATGAAACACAAAACAACTGATTCAGTATTTCAACAAGTGATGTAATAATATTGACATTTGTGCCAATCAAAACAAAATCTGAAAAACACAAACCTCTTAAAGTTGGCTGTTTTCTAATACAATCATGCAACCTATCACTAAAAATGAGTTATGTTTTTCTTTTACGATGTCAGTATCTATCATAATAGGAATGAAACCAGAACACAAATAAAATAGGGAGATATATGATATATATATTTTTTTTAAGTGTTTCACGCCAAACAAGGCAGGAAGCCACTAGCATGCAAGGGGTTACAGAGAGTTGGAACCAGAGCAAAGAGGAATGATGAAGAAAAGGATGAAGAGAAGAATAGGGGATAGATCAAGGTATCTCAAAATAAAAAGTCAGATTTATAATCCAGAGTTCTTTAGCATTTATTTTTAAAAACAGCGCTCAACACATAGTAGAGCATATATATATATATATATATATATTTAAGCATATCTGATTAAGCAATTTTGATGTGTTTGTTTATTTTTAATAAGATTGTTCATAATTGCATATAAGTTTTGTTGTTTCATGATTTACAATTAGGGAATGATTTAAAAAAAAAAAAAAAAAAAGAAAAAAAAAAAAAGAAAAAAAAAAAAAATCTCCATTTGTGACTTTGCACATGACTGGAATTGTTAATGGTTTAACCAGAAAGGCAAAAATTTACTTCAGACACACACAACTATTTGTCTTAGATATTATAACCCTGATGATGATATCGTGAATATATCAAAAGTATTCAGAAAAATAAAATGAATAAATACAACCATGATGACTTCCTTGCTCACTTTAATCATGAAACAACAAAGCCTATATGTGATTATGAAAGGATATTATTAAAAATAAACAAACACAACATGTCAAAATTGTTTAACCAGACATGCTTAAATGAAAATATGCTGCCAAAATATACAGAATATATATTTTACAAACAATAGAAATTACTCCATGATATTAAAATTAATTTATAAGGATTTTCAAACCCACCAGGTTAACAAAACAAAATGAAACTGGCTTAAAACCAATTTTAAAAGTTGGGCTCTGTTTGAATAAAACATTGAGCTCTCTCCATGAATCAGATTTGATATTTTATATGATATTAAAAGGATTCACTTGGTTTATATATCAAATGGATTTTATATATATATATATATATATATATATATATATAAACTCTTTCTGAACTGAAAGGCTGATGAATATTTATGAGCTGCTCTTAAATTTAAAAATTTTGAAATACTAACAGCAGCAGCTAAGAAGTTCGCCTTTTGTCTTTGTTTATATATCTGGCAGAGGAGACATGGTGGAGTAATGTATAGTGGATCAGATTGAGAAATTGGAGAGTTGAGTTCAAATTCCAATCAGAGCCATTACATTCACTTACATGCTAATACTCTTGGGAAAGGTAGGAATCCTCTTCACCCCTTAGCTATGGATACATAAATAACAGGACAAACCAAGTTCTATAGCCATGGATGGCAACTGGTCTACTGCAGAAAGAAATGGCAACCCACTGTGGGGAAAAAATCTGTCTCGTCAGTCATGTATCGAAAGATACATTATCGCCTGAGCATGTATCACACATGACACATAACTAACTTATATATCTGGCACTAATTATAGTTTTATGAAACATCCTTTATTAATTATAGGTTTATAAAAATCCAGTATTAATTACAGGTTTCTATCTATATCCCATTAATGACCACCATGCCCAAAAGCTGGGGTGGGAGAAGCATTAATGGGATAAAGTAGGTCAGGTGGAGAACTTTTCAACTTCCTTTCTTGTGTGTGTGTGTGTGTGTGTGTGTGTGCATGCCACCAAAAATCTGGGGACAACTGAAGGCCCTAAATAGTTTCCTCATAGAAAAGGGAGGTGGAGAATTACAAAAATGAGGTTATTTCAAAGTGAATTGATTTCAAGAGATATGTGAAATTTCTGGCAAGTCATGGGAAATTTTACATAAGAACAGACTAAACAATCCTCTAATTTTGGGATAGCTCTTCTGTACACACACACACACACATATATATATATATGGGCATGTCGCCAACTGATTATGATACTGACTCTGGTTGACATCTCTCAATTCTGCAGGGAACTAGCAAAGTGGTCCCAGTATATAGCACTATTGGAAATTGACTGAAAACTAAACTGCAAGTGAAATTGGCTAGACAGAACTGTATGGATATTGATGATTATTAGCACAAAGTCGTAAGTCATTGTGACAGAGTTTGAGTATACTAGCAATGTTTAGATTTCAGATCATGCCAGTTTATATACTATCTACCAGAAATTATAACTAAAGTCCACCCAGCATAATTGCAGTATAAATTACAAGTGGATGCTAGGGATGTTGAAAAAATGTGCCTGAGCAGGAATCTGAAACAGGGATTGGCTTGTTACTATAGCCGATGTGCTTGGACATGAGAAGCCAGCCATTTCAGTTATATATGACCTGTGTCTAACTGAAAAGTTAATGATCCTGCAAAGAGTGGAACATTGAATAAATGACAGGGTAGGAACCTATGACAGCATGTCTGTCGATACAGGAGCAAGTTCCTGTGAAGAAATCAAAACCTGGGGTGAATAAAGAAATATATAGAAGGTTGAACCCCCACTTAACAAAGACAAGCATTCCCATTAGTAGTAAGTGAAAAATGAAGAATTCTGTGGAAAATTTGGAGTGGATGCCATTAAAGCTTTTCTCTTTGCCTTTCTTCAATCTCCATCTGAGGATAAATACCATGCTTGTTCTCTGTTGCAATAATGATAAATGTATCCTTACTGCATCACTTGATGATTGCTGATAGATAAGAAATGAGAATTTAACAAAATATAGTTATATTTAGGTAACAGATTAAAAAGAAGTTCAGGGAACCAACTTGCATATAAACTACACATCAGGGCTAGATAAATTTATTTATCTGACCTTGATGAGTGGATTGTATGTGAACATTTGCCATGGAAATAGCAAAAGTGTGGCAATTGGCTTGCAACATTGTATCTGTGGGGAAAGAGGCTGAGGAGTAGAAAATAATGTGTTCTTGTTTTCTTATTGAGCACTTTCTTTACAAACATTTACTCACATTTAAACATGTCAGATTCTCAGAATTTTAAATTTTCTGTTCAGTGTTATTGATTTGTGTTGTAGTAACCAAAGTGCTCAATGTTCATTTGCCCATTTTGGGCAATATCTTAAATCTAAATACATGTGCACATATATGCAATCTTTGCAAAGTTATTGATATGTCTTGTATCCATCATAGGGCACTCTCTGCCCAGAGCAGAACATACGCTCACATAAATCTCCAGAGTTCATTTGGCATTGACACGTGGTTCAGTGAGCCTTATTTTTCTGTTTTAGTACTAGGCACCTTGAAAGAGTTACCAAAAAATTGGATTTCTAACAACCATTTTTCCAGATACAAGTCCAACTATTTAACCAGGGGAGGGGGTCAAGTGGTTGATTCATACCTTTCCAAATTAACTGATTTGTTTGTTTAATGTCATGTCAACTCCATATGGGTCATTTAATGCTGAAACTTTATTTTCTTGAGAGCTTTGAAGTAATTTCATAATTTTACTATAAATAGGTATTGTTGCTAATTTTTTTTTAATATAAAATGTTTGCTGGTTTTTTTTTACTATAAAAATGTACTTTTTATACTTTCATAGTGTTTTGTTTTACTTTGGGGGGTTCACTATTTTCCCATAGCTGGGACCCTAACAGATGCTGCCACCATGGGTTAGGTTGGACCTGGGAACAACAGTTAAGAGGTGGTTCCACGGTCCTTAAAACCTCCAATCTCCTGATCAGAAGCCTTGCTGTTGAATGCATGTAAGTGAATGTAATGAACTCTATAGAATTCCAACTCTGCTTTCTGATGTGTTTCAATGTTATATGGCTTTAAAACAGACTGATGCATAAATATGCAGTTTAGACTTCAGAGCCATTAAAAATCTTCCAAACAAAAAAACAAAAAAACAAAAACCACAGTAATACATTTTTGATAAAACCTGTGTAAAAGAAATATGCTAAGTTGCCCAAATTATAATGCATTGCTCTTTGGTCCTCAGAGACAGTCTGAAGATGGCGCCATCAAGAATGGGAGACCAAAGCTGAAAACAGAAGATTGGCTTTCCCCAAGAGCTTTGAAATATTGCTGAGCCAGCCAAGGTGTCTTCACTCCAGGAAGGACAGCCAAACTAAAATGAACTCACAGTATCAGATCAATAACCCACCCCCACAAAAACTTTTTTTTTTAAGGGAAAGATATGATGTCAAGTTAGGAAGGATAAGCAATGTACAAGTATATACTGCACATGAGTGCCACACAACTGTGCAATTGCAACAAGAGTGCATCAAAAATATGCACTAACCTCAACCAAGTTTTAAATGTAAAATTAAAAAAATAATTTTTTTTTTAAACAATAGTTTTTTTATATTTATTTAAACACAACATTTCTGATAACTCGCAAAATGATATTTTAACTCTTTTAGATGATAAAAATAAAAAAGTGAAGTAAAACAAATATTAGTTTCTTAAAATTTAATATTTTTTAACAGCATGTCAATTCATTATGGGTCATTTAATGCTGGAATTTACTTTTCTTGGGAGTTTGGAAGTAATAAAAGTACAATATATATTATTCTGCTTTCACAATTGAATACATGGTAGATGATACTCAGCTTCCGCACATATACATTGCTTGGAGATGATTACTAGAGGCAGTGATATGTGTGTTTTATGTTGTAGTTATATTTTTGAATACAGTTTTATTTAAGAAATTGTAGGATATTATGTGAATTAGTGTCATGAAAAAAATTTTCATGTTGGTTGTTTGGGAATATTTTAAATGGATTTGGGTGAAGTTGCTACAATTTGTTGATAATTTTTTTATTTTTTTTTTTTTTATTTAAGAACGTATTGCTGATATCTTTACTATAAAAAATATATTTTTATGCTTTTATAGCATTTTGTTTTGTTTGGGTGTTCATTTTGGCCATAGCTGAGACCCTAACAGGGTCAGGGAGAATCTGAGAACAACAGCAATTAAGAGGTGGTTCCCCATCAGAAGCCATACTGCCGGATGTAGTTTATCATCATACCCAGGACTACTAACTGCATGATAGTCCATGATACATTATATAGATGATTGAGTTGTGCATTCCTTACACTAAATTACTATCATTTTACACCTTTTTTCTCTTTCAGAAAACAGTACACAATACTGTTTTGGCTTGTTCTTCCAGATTTATTTGCAGGCAAACATCCCAGCAAATGATGCAAACCCCGATGGACATTGGTGAATTGAAAACCTCCTGAATTCTTAGTTATTTACACCCAAATCATGAGTGAATGATACCCACATCACTGAAAAAAGTTTATATGACCAATTTGTTTGATTTCTGTTTTAAAGTATTTGAATTTAACCCAGTAACAAAATTTTGATTAGATGTCTGGTTGAGGTCATTAGTCAATGAGTTAGATCAGGTAGACCTTTTTATCTTGTGCAGTTTACTCTTCAAATGTGCTCCACTATTGTGGCCTTGTGTTGTACTAATACCAAGAAAAATAATTTTTTTTGTTTTTTTGCTCATTCATGTTCACTCAATAAAAGGCCCAAGATCCACTCAAGGTAGAGGGTTACTGTGTGGACATATTAGCATAGGGAAGAACAAGCATTATGAGCACAGAGCTTTTCTTTTCAGAGCTAAAGCAGACCTTAGAAGGAACTAGAAACAAGGGATGAACCTCTACTCCTGTTCAAAAGTTTGGGGAGGAGTGTAAACCAGATGATATTGATAATTCAACAAAAATTACAGGTTGATAAAATTATATTTCATTTCTTAGTGAATATTATTGGTTGCTTTTGACTAGATAGGTAAATTAATTAATGAAGAGTCATTTACCCAAATGCTAACTAATCTACTTGTGAGTGACTAGACATTGCATTAAGAAATCTGGAGATGGCAGGGAGAAATGGATTCATGCCTTTACTAAGGGTATTTGGAGAACATAAGCAATTTCAGTCTGAATTCAAAATTACTGCTCTGTGAAACAGACTCTCAAGAGGATGTTTTCCCCAATCACTACAATCTTAATCTGTTTAAGTCTAAACAGTTATCTTCCCCTCCTATCCATATAAACTACTCCTTAACATGACTCTCTACGTCAAGTTCCCCACTCTCAGGCCTTGTACCTTACTGTAAAAAAAAAAAAAAAAATTCTCCCCACCTCACTTATTCCAAAAACTACATTTCTACAAGCTGTAAGAGCAAGAAAGTTCTAAAAAAAAGTTTACTTAGGCATTCAACTGATACAGATATCTACCAATCTTAGTCAAACACAAGTTTAAAATAAACAAGCACCTAATGAGGCTCAAACACATTATACTAGCTCATTCACTATCAGAATAGGGTGCTAACCATAAATTTCAGCTTGGTACCTTAACATTTCTTTTCTGGTAAACAGGCACTTTTAAAAAAATCCTGTTTTTTGTATGAGCCATGAATGACCCTGAGAACATGTGTAGAAACTGTATATTTACAGTATAATCTGTCAAGGTTGCTACTAATGTGGGTGTGGCAGGGTTGTTTTGCCAATTCCAGAATGAATGGACATCTGGTAAATGTGAACAATCAAATATGGAGTCAGGCTAGAGAAGAGACAAATGTTTGGTGAGGCAGTAACTGGACAAAGGTCAGCTGTTCATAAACCTAATAGGAGACTGACCAAACAACTGACATTTGGAAAGTGATTAACAGATAAGAGGATAGATGATCCAGCACTTTGGCCAAAGATCACAGTTCTTCTGACCTTCACCCCTTTTCCACCTACTGTCCACAATGATGTTGCCATAGAAACAGATATTCTTTCCTAGGCATTACAGATTCTTTTTCTTTTTTAATTTCTGTATTAATTTATTTTCAGCAGCAAAACAATATGTAATCAACTATCAGTGAGGGCTCTTAAAATCCAGCTTATCATCACAGCTTTTTGCTCTTACCGACTCTCTCTCTCTCTCTCTCTATATATATATATATATATGTGTGTGTGTGTATAAAAACAAAAGAAAAACTTTAGCCAACATGTTTCATCCTCTGATGGACTTTATCAAGGCACAATTATATTTTTAGCTGTATCTGAATATACGTTTTGAGATTGGATTGTTAGGTTATTAATTTCACTGTTTAAGAAAATACAAAAAAACTGGAATAGTAACACAATCTTTGTGTCAGTGTGTGTGTTTGTGTATATAAGTAAACCTAAAGAGCCAGACAAACCTACCAAAGTTTCATCCACGCAGATTGTCAGGGTGAACTGGTTTTGCTGGACAAGTATAGCTGCTTATATTTATAAGATTATTAGTATTATATATATATTAATATTATATATATATATATATATATATATATATATATATACACACACACACCGGAGGTATTTGTAATGAGAAGTTCACAACCTGACCAAGAAAGAGATAAATAAAAATAAAATTCTAATATTTAGTCTTTTGTTTATAGGTCAGATTTTTGAAAGTGGGCTGGGCCAAGAATTTTTCAGCACTTCATTATATATATATATATATATATATTACACATACACACATGATAAAAACATAGTTTTAAGGTGTCACTTGTGAAACTCTCTTCCAGCTTCTTGTTTTCCAATCAACTTTGATCTTCAAAAATTTTAAATGCAATGTCAATTGCTATCCTCCTGATTATTCTTCTGCACTCACTGCTTAGTGGTGTTTCTGTTTTCTAATTCTTCCACACCCTGTAATCTGAAGATTGCATTCAAGCATGAAACTGCTGCCTCTCGGTGTTGACAGTGTCCACTTATATGTATGTACATATAATGAAACATGTTTTATTGAAATTCATAAGGTCTACATAAGATTTTATTACATTTTACATAAAAGTTATAATTTGCCCAGTGTGTGTGTGTGTGTGTGTGTGTGTATGTATATATATATATATATATATATATATATTTGACTCTCCCATCGAATTTGATGTATGAGGGTCAAGCAGATCAATTCCAAGGAAACTGACAGCCTGACACCAGCACAAAATTTGATTATACAGTGTAACCCGGATATAAGAGAGTTGTCGGGACCGGAGAAGAAGTATCTTATATCCGGGTTTCTCTTATATCCGGGTTTGGTCTATTTTGTTTAGTTAAGCATGGCTCTAATTTGGGACCAGAGAAAATCTCTCTTATATCTAGGTCTCTCTTATATCCGGGTTACACTGTAGTAGTGAAGGCTTTGTACAGAACCAACCACACTTTTTGAAGGGCTGAATATACAGAGACCTGGTGCACTATGCGCCACAAGGTCCCCTAACGAACCTCTGCAGGTTTTGAATTCACAGTTGTCCTACTCCTAGATCAGTTGTCATCCAAGGCTATAGAACCCAGTCTGTCCTGCTATTTACCCATAACAAGAGGGAGAAGAGGATTCATATCTTTCCCAAGGGTATTAGCACATAAGTGAATATAATGGATTTGACTGGAATTCAAACTTGGCTCTCCGATTCCTCAATCCAAGGTGCTATCCATTACTCCATGCCTGCTAATATACCCAAGTTATAATGGGTTTCTGTTTTGGCAACCTCATTATAAGTCATCAGCTCTGATCTCAGCTGAACACCTCCCGTTGTGAGTTGCAATAGCGAGGCTGTTAAACACCAGCATCTTAAAAAATGTTTTTGTTTTTAAGGGCAGAAAACAAACATCAATAAAAAGATTTTTATCAACATCTTGTGTTGCTGAAAGTGTGTGGAGATACCAACTAATGTTCTTCAAGATTTAAAAGCAGCCAGACATACAAAAGCTGGCTATCAGGCATTGCAAATAATCTGTTGTTGCAGAAAGTAAGCTGAGATAAGGCCAGGAATTCCTAGAATGAATGTGAAATGACCACACCCCGATTATCATGCAGTCCTCTTTCCAATATTACCTACTTAGTACACATATTTGATCATCACATGATGTCCTTAAGAGCAAGGCAGTGAATGAAACTCATGTACATTGTAATTAGCGATTGATTTGTTTTTTATGGCTTATCAACCCCTTTGTGGGTTATTTAAAATCGAAAAATATTTTGAATTGTAATATTGCATTAATAATTTTTTGGAGATAACAATGATATTTACTGATACAAGTCCTACTACTCAACCCATAGCAGAGGGGAGAAGAGATTGCTAACTTTTCCAAAGGTATTGCATGTAAATGAATGTAACAAATGTGACTGAAATTTGAACTCTTAATTCCAAATTCTCATTCCTAGTCACTATTCATTATGCCACCTGCACATCCATATATAGTTAGTGAGAAAAAGAAAACATACATAATAATAATAATAAAGAAAGAAAGTGAACAATAATTCTGAAATGACAGTACTTATGATTGTCATTGCAATATTTTGTTGAAGTTGTTAATCTCAAATATTTAATGATGTGATAAAGGAATTTACATGAAACTTGCAAGGAACTTATTCAATCAGTAAATTAAAATAACTAGTTTTAACCCATGAAATTTCATGGTTTTCCTATTTTAAATTTCTGATGAATCTTAATTCTTCAGTTAATGATTGAATAAGAAGCTCATTGCGAGTTCCACAACAATAAAATTATCTTAGAAATTCCCTCAGTGTAAAATATTTGAGCTTAACAACTTTAACAAAATATTGCAATAACAATCATAAATATGAATGTTGGTCATTATTCTAAGAAGTAAGGGGGTACAAATAAAGATTTGAAATTGACAACTTTTTCCATTTCACTGAAACAAATGTTAGATTTGTCTTTCATTTTCTCACTCAAACCAAGTAGTGTCTCTGATGTATTTTGTCTCACATGATCAAAATGGAATAATCCATTATTTATGAGGTATTAACAGGAGATGTTAAACAATTCTTTCTTTCTTTTTTTCTTTTTTCTTCACTGAAACCAAATAGGACCTTTGATATGTCTTGTCTTTCCATGTAATCAAAACGGAATAGTCTCATTATTTATGAGGTATTGGTAAGTTGTAACGGTCATATGAAATAACAAAGGGAGAGACAAGCACAATTATTATAGGATTCTCAAGTTACCATGAAATTTTTACAAGTACTGCTAGTACAAAAAACATCTATCAAAAGTGTTAAAAATTACTAAGTAAGGTATATCCTAATATGTTCTGGCAGGTAGGAGTAGAAAAAATCCAAAAATTAACAAGTGACAGTGGGTACGTTTATTTGGGTTATTGGTAGCCAAGTTCAATATCTACTTCCATACCAACATCCGTCTCTGATGCTGTGGAAGTGAAAGCATTACTTTCGGAGCAGCTGTCATATGTTACACTTTCAAATATTACTTACAGAGGAGATGAGTAGATGTCATACACATGCACATAAATGTGTAACAGTGTGAGAGGATGCATGTATGCAAGTGTACACAGTGAATGTCTTAAATGTTAATGTGCATGCATGTCCTTTTACATTTACATGTATGCCATCCCCCCCACCATCTGTGCAGAATTCCTGTGTCATCTTCTCACTAAATGCACTTTTGCAACAGCCAAAATTTCACTAGAAATAAAGACCTTGGGAAGGAATATAAACAAACAACTTGGATTTCTCATTGTTTATTTATTCAGTGTTTCAACCCTCACAAAATGTTTATACTGTAGATACTGTCCTGCTGCTATTTAACAAAATTAACTGACTTTTATCTGTCATTTTGCTGGGTGTGGTTTTTGCCTCTGCTTCCAGCATTGTGTGTTTAATACCACAGAACATTTTTTTTTGTTTTTAAATCTGGTTCACCTCAAGCAAGGCAGTAAAGCCACTAAGACACAAGGGGTTACTGAGTGAGGAAGGAATTAGAAACCAAGATATTACTAAGGAGCAAGAACAACTGACATTGCATTTAAATTGTCGAAGATTGAAGTTGGCAACCCCCCCCTACAGCAGTGGGAAAGTGACTGAATTTGTTTAATATTTAACAACCTATCAATCTTTATGAGATCATTTAAAGTCCAACAATTGCTTTTTTTTGGATAAAGTTGAATTGCTTTCAAAATTTTTTTTTTTTTTCCGTGTTGTCTTGCTTTTTTAAAAATATCCATTTGCTTTCAGAGCTGTGGTGTTGTTTTCGAAACTTTTCACCCAATAAGTGTCAAAGGTCTCTTTTTTATCATCAAATATTTAATTGGTATTATATTTTTTTGTAGAGTTTAACAAAAGTGACTGAAACCAAGATACATGATCAAGGCCAAGAACATTGCAGATTCTTTTTTGGATTTTACCAAGAATCTCTAAATAAAATACACTAACATACACCAACAAATAAGCATTTTTTTTAATCAAGTTCACCCCAAGTAAGGTAGTAAAGGGGTTACAAGGTTCAGAAAAATAGAAAACAAATATTACTAAAGAGTTTGACCAAAAGAAGAGTAATTAGCAAGACAATGGACAGTGATTGACAGTACATTTAACAGATTATAGTTGGCTGGAAAACATGGAGCTGGAAGGGAGTTCCACAAGTAAGAAGTGCAAGAAAAGAAACTGTTAGCATAGAATTTATGCTTACAGCTATCCAACTCTAAATTCATGAGATCTTGATGCCAGTCGGGTACTGCACTTAAATTCAAAAAGTCTAGGTACCATAGCAAAGAGCTCATCCAAACAATTACCATGAAAGTATTTCTAAAAAAGGCACAGGGAGGCACCTTTTGGTGGTGGGAAAGTGACTTGCATATTTTATATATATATATATATATATATATATATATATATATATAAAATATGAAGGAATGTAGTCTTAAGATGTGCTATATTTATGGGATAAATCAATACCAGAGATGGAGCGTGTGTAAATATAAAAGTGAACATAGAAGTCAACACTTAGAGGCGACAGTCTGTTTCATGCTAGATGCAATCGTGGCCTGATGATTGCATCTGGCATGAAACAGACTGTCGCCTCTAAGTGTTGTCTTCTATGTTCACTTTTATATATATATATATATATATATATATATATATATAGAGAGAGAGAGTCTGAAAATGTTTAGATTCTTTTAACAGTACTTGAGTCTTTGCTACCCCTACAGGTGCCTCTGCTTTCTAAAATTGCTGACCCCATATTCACAGCTGAATAGGATCCTATTCCCTCCAAAGTAATAACTTAAATATACTTCTCATTAAGTAACTTTTTTCTTTTCTTTTTAATCATTTCCCAACCACTGCATTTGTTGGACCCTTCCATCTCTATTTACATTTTCTAATTTTTCATATTTATAACCCACCTCTTTACTCGTTAACCAAGAGTAAACATTTTTTTTTTTTTTTAACTTATCAATAACAGCTGAATGACAGTTTAGCAAAAATCTCATATATATAAAGTAGGGTCAGGAAAGAAAACGGCACCTGTTGAAGATTTATAGAAACCAAACACTGGATGTGAACACAGTTGGTAATGCATTTTTGCAGTACACACAGTAATATATGATAAGCCATGTTTAGAACAATGAAAGATAGATTACAAAAAGTTTCCTGATGATATCATTGGTGTGAAAAGGTCAAAAAATAATGTCGCTGAAAACTTGATACATCCAATAATGCTATTGTACTTTCTGTATCTATTGCAGAGAGTCCTTCAGAAAAAGAGTACAGGCTGAAAAGGAATGTCTCACCTGATTCGGGGCAGTGGTGAATTCATGCATTTTCCAAGGTCAACAGGCCCAACATGAACAGAAACTAACCATCCCAGAACATGGCTATGATTTTCTTTTGTAGTTAATGGTTACAATGATTTCACATATAAACAGAAAATTTTTGGAACTCTTAGCACCAGTTCTGTGTTTAATTTTAAACCATTAATAAAAACAAAACAAGAAGAGAAAGGGGGAAAAAAGAAAAGAGAAAGGGGAAAAAAAGAAAAGAGAAAGGGGAAAAAAAGAAAAGAGAAAGGGGGGAAAAAAGAAAAGAGAAAGGGGAAAAAAAGAAAAGAGAAAGGGGAAAACAAAAAGAGAAAATTTTATAAACTATGTGCACATAACAGACCAGTGATTGGCATGGAAAGTGGGATTGTCATGGGTACTACACTAATCTCAAATGAATCACAATGCTAAAATAATTTAATTTTATAATAGATCAGTACATTAAGATGTATATATGGGTTGGTATTTACTAAACATAACTTAGTCTGGCACAAGACCAAACAAAGGAGAACACACAAACAATGGTTTATGATATTTACTTGCTTATCACTTTAACTAACCCTAAGATACGTAAACTTGAACCACAGCCACAATAATGGCTCACCCAAATAGACTAAAATTCACTAGCAGCGGCTTGCAAGACTAACTCACTCTTTATACACTTGGAAAGCAATCTGGAGAGTTCAATGTAGATATCTACTAAGTTAAACTTTATCTAGCACAAGGCTTCAATAATTGAGCAGTCATTAAGGATCAAACTCAAGCAATGGCTTGCAAGATTTGCTACTCATTGATTTACAGTACTTTCTTATATATATATAAAATATATGTATGCTATTCCTTAAATTGGAAATGTCCATCGTTTAGGTGTTATCATTGTGGAAAGTGGGCCTGGCATGTAGAAATCATATTCTGTTGCATTCACTTTTACACAAAACCCTTGGAAAATGTAGAAATCTATCACTTCTTTCCCATTTGCAACTAGGAGTTATTAGCAGGGCAGAGTGAGATCTCTAGCCTTGGTTGGCAATCAGTCTAGAAGAAGGATAACTCTGAATTCAAAACCAATTTGTATGCAGGGCTAGCAACTTTACCTTATAAAAGATACTTGTTATGGAGACCAAATGTAAAATCCCCTAGCATAGTGAGGTAGTGGTGTAATACTCCATTGGGCGGTCTACAGGATTGACACAGAATATGTTCCAATTCCATTCCAGGCTGTTCACTTTTACATGACTCTTTTAGAAAACGTGTGTCTCGCTCTCTCTCACACTGAGTTTGAGCTTAACAGCAGATCAGACTGGGCTTCTAGCCTTGGTTGACAACCAATCTAGGAGAACAATAATTCTGAATTCAAAACTAGCTTATAGATCCACCCTGCAAAAACCTATCTCTTGGAAAACAACAGAAGTACCTTGTGCAGTGAGGCTGAGTCCTCTCCACTTCATACAGAGATCAATCTGCTTCAAGTACTTTCTGGAGAGAAAAGGTCAAACAGGAAGAGGAAATAATTTGCAAGCATTTCTTTTTTTTTTTTCTCTTTCTTTTTTTTATAACTTCCGCTAGAAGTTTAAATAGATAAATTTCATGATTCTTCCCCAGAAAGACAGGCACTGAAGATTTCAAAAAGCAAAGGTTTAATACCCACATATAGGTAAGCTATAAAAAGTCTTATAAAAATTTATGTTTCCTTTGAGGACCGGAGCTATGGAGTCAATTTGTCTGCTCTTATTTTTATGCCTTCTTTGTTGTCACAGAGAACTGTGAAATATTTATGAGTTATCATAGCTTACAGGACAGAAGTGACTAATGGCTGCATCTAAATATTTACTCTTTCTTTTCCAGGGAGTTGGGGGCCTAATTTAAATTTTTTTTATCAGTTTACCCTCTTGGCTATAGTAATTTTGTTAATTCTGCACTTCTGCCTTTCATTTATTAAAAAAAAAAAAAAGAAAAAGGATTTTACCCAAAGCAAGGAAACAATGCTACTAAGACTCAAGGGTGGGTTAGAGAAAATGAGAAAACATTACTAATGAGAAAGGTCCATAAAACAACAGGATAGATTGTATGTTATCATAAATATCATTATTTAACACTAACATAGGAAATAATGATAGGTGTGAACACATAGCTCGACAAATCAAGAATGAAAGATTTATGTTACTTGTTACTTATGCATGTTGCTCAGCGGAACCTTTGCAAATTGTGTCATTGTCTCTTGAATATTGTATTTTAATATGAAATCAAGAAGTAAAAATAGTTTTGTTATATTTATAACTGTAGTAAAGCATTATGTAATTTGTTTTAACTACAAATATTTACATTGGTAGTTACCATATTGAGGCAGTTATTAGTCTACCATGGCCCATGGTGCAGTCATACTAGCTGACTTGCTGCTCTTGACCGAGTCAGGCAGTTTGCTGCCAGGCTCACAGCTGACTTGTCAAACTCTCTGCCTTTGGGCAGAGAGGAACCCAGACAAGGCTGTGCCAAAGGGCAGGGTCTTGTCTGGGGAGGTAGACAAACCTGGCCTCTTGTATGTGGGGTATATGGGGAATTTTTTCCTGAGCCTGTGGGCTTGGATTCACCCCACATAAACTAGCCTTGTGCCACATCCTGCTTTGTGGAGAGATTGGTAAATACCAGCATACTAGCCTACTTACCAGTGCCAATATACAATAGGATTTAAGTTTAGCTTTTAGTCACTGCTGCATTAGATTACACCCTATTTAGGGAGGTAATTTTAAAGATTTGATGGTCGTCTTATACGCAAAAATATATGGTAGTTGCTATTGGGCTTTCTTTCAATTCTTTCTGTACCATTATAATTAATAGACATTACATGTGTTTATTAATTTCATTTAGTCAAGTGGCTTTTTTTTTCCAAATCATTGTGTGGCTGAGTGGTTAGAACATGAATGTTTTAGATTACGATTAGCTGAAATACATTAAAAAGGAGTGAAGGGAATAGCATTAAATTACAAAGAATAAATAAAAACAAACCGAGACTCAATGATTATCTATCCTTCTTATCCTCACTGTTCCCACTTCCTACAATATTCTTTCCCACTCGTATGTACCTCACTTATCGTTACCATTTCAACTGCAACCCTCTATCTTGAGTGGCTCTTCAGCATTGTTTCAGTTGATATTCAGTAATTACAGAGATTCAGATTTGGTTTGGTTTATGGCATATCAACCTCAATGGGTTATTTAATGCCAACAAGATTTTATTGCTGGTAATATTTTTTTGACAAAAAGGTATTGCTGGTAGTAAAACCTATTTTTATAATTTCATAGTGTTTTGATTACTTTTTTTGGGGGGGGGGGAGGGGAGTAACTATTTGCCCATGGCTGGGACCCAGACAGGTGCTACCACCCCTGGGTCAGGGTGGACCTGAGAACACCAGCAAGTAAGAGGTGGTTTCATGCTCCTCAAAACCTCCTGATAAAAGGCCTTACTGTCGGATGTAGTTTATCATCTTACCCAGGACAACAGAGATTCAGTAATATGCAATCTCAAAAGGCAGTCATCACATTAGAATATACAGTAAAAACAGGAAAATAAACATTACTTTTCTGGCCACATTCTTTACAATGTACTAAGTCCATAACAATTTTTTTATTATTATTATAAACAAAACAAATTATTATTATTATTATAGACAAAAATTATTATTATTATAAACAAAACTGCTTTTGAAAAACATGTATGTTATACACCAATTTACTTAAATAAGTGCCCTCATCTTAGCTGTTATGCCACAACGTTTCGGCTGTTGTACATCTGCTCTTCATCCATTTCAGTTGGTAACCTTTGATTCAGTGGAAGAAGGTCCATGTTTCCAAAATCTGATTATTCTATGGGATATAAAATGCAAGGTAGAGAACGCAACCACCAGCACTCAAAATGTTCCAGAAGAGCTTGAATTATTGAGAACCTAACCACTAGCACTCAAAAACTTTCAGGAAAGCTTAGCTCATTAAGAACACAACCACCAGCACTCAAACATTTCCAGGCAAGCTTGTAGCACTGAAAGTTTTATGTAGAGCCTTGTTTTTGGAATCCTGCAATAAAAACTCCTCTGATCTTTTGAACAGGGGTAGAGGTTTATCTAAAATATCCTGTTTAGGACTGGGTTTCCAGTTCCTTCTAAAGTCTACTTCTACTCTTTAATTCTAATGTCTGCACCTAAACTCTGAAATTTTATTCACTACTTAATTTTTAGGCTATTTTTTTCCTCAATAGGAGTAGATATGTTTGCCTATTGTCTGGTTCATACTCCTCATTGGTCTTTTGAACAGAAGTAGAGCTTTTATCTGTTGTTTCCTGTTTAAGATTGGGTTTTCAGTTCCTTCTAAAGTTTTCTCATTCAATAACCTCTTGTATCCTAGTGGCATTAATATCTTGCTTGAGGTGAACTGATTAAAAAAATAAAATGTTCAACAAAAACAAAAAAAAATACCCTTTACCTAATTTGTCTATTGTTTTAATTCAATCTTCTCTCAAGTACAACGAGTTAAATTGAGATATAATAGATGCTGTCCTGCAAACTGACAACAAACAAAATGGACTAACTCACCGCAAGGCTTTGACTAATGTGGGTCCCCGGATACTCAGCTCTGTCAGAAGTTCATCAACATAGAGCTGGGACTTGAGATGGTGGGATGTATCAGTGCTGTTCGATTGAATATCCACAGACACCTCCACTAATCCAAACTGGTCAAACGATGTCGTCCAGCTGAAAGAAAAAGAAAACCAATAGAAGTTATTAAATAATAAAAAGAACAGCAAAATTATTTAAACTTATACTGATATTAATAAGCAAACACTCTTAATTTCAGAAAATACTGGAAATAAAATGGTTGCTATTCATAAATGACTATGAAATCATATAAAGTAATCTGAGAAAGGTATTGCAAGAATTTTTCCCAGTTGCATGTAACAGTGAAATGAACAAAACCTAAGACTTGAAATAACTGTTCAACAGCTTTTATTATTGGCTGAAAGAAGAATGCAAAATCAAGGTATTTTACAGGAAAAAAAAAAAAAAAGAGTAACATTTCCCAGTTAACAAAGTTGTTCGCTTGAGTAGATGTTTTTCAGAGAGAGATTTCTCCACTTGTTCCCACAAGAGGAATGAGAAATCAGAGTGGGGAAATGGCTAGGACTGGTACATGTCTTCTGCAGTAAGGGATGTGTATAGTCTTTTCTTTGGATAGGTGTCTCGAGGGGAGATTTCCCCACCTGTTCCCTCAAGGAATGAGAAATCTGAAGTCAAGCTGCCAGGACAGGCCGTGTCTTCTGCAACAAAGGTTGAGAATAACTCTTCAAACTGGACCTTGAAAGTAGAGGCCACTGAAAGGTAATAGTGGAAAAATGACTGAATAAGGCTTGGTCAAGACTTTTATGATTTCTGGAACTTTTGGTTGTACCCTGTTGATTACCTCCTGTTGATACTGCTGCTGAATCAACCAAAGTAAGGAAGCCCTCGCATGCCACAATAGCCAACAAGTTAGATAGTTTATATAGTATTTACAAAGAAAGTCACTTTGACAAATATTTCTAAGACAAAATGTATGAATGTATAATTGATAATCTCTCATCAAATCAACAATGACAAGCAACTTCTTCAGCAAACATTTTTTGGAAGTTGACCAGATTGGTCCTGTTTTGATATAGGAAAACTATAACTCTCCATAAAACTAAGATAACAGTATATTTTATACAGATTTATTTAAAACAATGTTTTCCACCATGAACTCTTAGACAATTCTTTTAGCAGTTGTATTAAAGATCAAGATTCAATGAGCATGAAAAATTTCCTTCTCTGAAATAAGACAAAATTGACAAGTTCACACTCCTCCCTGGTCTTTTGAACAGGAGTAAGGGTTCATCCTTTGTTTCCTATTTAGGATTGGGTTTCCAGTTCATTCTAAATTCCTTTCACGCTCTTTCACTCCTAGTAGCCTCTTTTGTTATAGTTGCATTATTGCCTTGCTTGGAGTCAAGTGATTAAAAAAAAAAGACAAAAAAAGGAAACTGGTTCAAAATTTGCACTTTCTATCATCAAAATTGACGGTAAATGTTAAACAGTTAAGACTAACCTATATATTTAGCAGGCGTCATCTTTGAAAATGTCTTCTCACATAAATAGGCTGTGCCAAATGCTAAAATTAATTGTCAGGCAAGAGATTTTAACAGAGTATTCTTCATCAAAGAGTCATTTGCAAAAGTCAGTTAACTTTCTCTCTTTGCCTTTTGTCTTTCAGCCAGTTATTGGAGTGAAGGTCGATCATTTGAGATCTTGATGAGAGGGCCTCAATGAAATATAAATCAGTCCCATGTTTTAAATTTTATACATAATATTAAAATGTGGGTATGTAGCCTAATGGTTATTGGCACAGAAAATGGAATTGGCATACAGAGTTCAAATTCTGGATCAAATGTCATTAAGTTCACTTTTGCACAAATACTGTTGTGAAAGGTAGGAATCTATCTACTCACACCTCATCTGACCAGTTATGAGTTAAAAAGCAGGACAGATTGGGTCTCTTTAGCTCTGGATGCTTCTCTGAACACTACAATCATTATCTATTCTCCTTATCCTCATAATCTTCACTTAGTTTTGGTCTTCTTATGTTAATATTAGACATCATTCAGTAACACTCTACCATGACTGGCTTTTGAGCCTTGTATTTGGTGAACTTTGTTAAAAAAAAAAAAAAAAAAAATCTCTGAATTTAAAACCTGTGACAGCACTGGAACCAGTATAATGGATAACCTGCTCTCCAAGCCAGCAGAGGGGATAACATTTAATAACAGAAAATATGCTGTAACCAGCAGCGTCAAATCAGAAGCCAGTAGTCTGGTTCGTCAAGGCAAATACTATTAAAAAGGAGAAAATACAAAAAATATTTCAAGATGATATCAGATGCCAGATCTGGTCCACTTAAGCTGAATCACCCCCTCCCCCGCCACAATATTTTTTTTTTTTTTTTTTTAAACAAACATTCACTGAATTATGATACAGGAAATCAATTATTTTATGAAACGTCATAAGCCTAGTGTTCATGTAACATATCATTTGAAACATGGATGGCATTTGATTTATGCTTATGGTTGTTTTCACTCTTTACTGTTGTTTATTTTGACTGTCAATAAAGAGAGGAATAAAAAAAAAAAAAGAAAAAAAATTAAATGAAAGCAAATTTGAGCCAGTTTAGTGTTTGAGTTAAAAACCAGATAAAGCACTGGAAACTACATACAAAAATCAATCAAGCACTTCACTAGGGGATGCTCAGCATATATAGAGCTCAACATTGATTACAAAAATTTCATAATGGAAATGGAAGTCTTAAAAATGAGGAGGGTCATTGACATCCTGCTGTGACTGACAAACTAGGTTGAATTATGACCTTTGTGGGTCCCTAAGCTAGTGACGTAACCTAGAAAAGGTTACTAAATGTTATGTAGTGGTTTCACAGTGGAAGCTTGTATTTGTACTAAGTCGGTCCTAAAATAGGTTTGACGTACAAAATGTTAGGAACTTCATATAATAGGTAATGATACAGAGTAATCTAGTTGTGGTTGCTGATAGTTTAGTATCCGACTGTCGTCCGACATCAACTGACTGACCGTCTCCCTGAGCGACTCACTCGTTACTCTTACTACTCCTACTTATTATAGGTGGGAGAGTCTATTAACTATAGAATAGGTGTGTTCCACTATAACACTAAATGAGAAATATCCAAAACGGAGGTTGGAAATGAAATGGTGATCTTTATAACATCAACAAAATACAATATTCACCAGTGGTGTGAAGTAGGTAAACCACTGCTAGTGGTGGACTAGTTAGATAGCATATTACCCCCCACCCCCTTACAATAGTGTCCAATGTATTTATGAGGATTGGGAATTACCCATTAGTGTTCATAGGTACGGCATATAACAGATAATGAAACTACCCTCTAAGTCGCATTCACTTGACATGTTTTTTTTTGTTTTTACTTGTGATATATTTTAATGACATTTACACAGCTTGAAGTAAACTTATTGCAAAATCTTTAAATAAACTAGAACAGCCATCTTTTGTCTATCAATAAGAAATATTATTATATAACCAAATTAGCACAAAGGTCAACAAAAACGTAGTAAAATTTTTTTATAACAGCATTAAAACAATCAAACTAAATATAAATTTGTCATATTGATATCATTTCGGTTTATGAAACTATTTAGAAGTTATAACATCTAGAAAATTAAAATCACCTCTTTATAAAAGCTTGAGGGCCCCAAGGCTGCAGGATAATCTGGCTCTGCTGACAAGAACCAAGTAAGAAATATTACTAAAGTGGACCTACACAAAATTTGAGCTCACAAAGAAATAAAAAACATTGTCTAATGGTTGTTGAACAGCTGGAAAATTGAAACAGAAAATATGCACAATATGAACATTTGCAGTCTTAAACTTTGCTCTGACTTGTAGAACCAACTCCCAAGAGGATACTTCCCCAATCACTACAATCTTAACCTGTTCAAGTCTTGGGACAACCTTTATCTTCCAAAGGTATCTTCATAACCTATGCTGCTTATACTGTAAACCTCTACCTTTAGTGGCTCTTGGGCCTTGTACATGGTGAAGATTTTTTGATTGCATTGCAATGTGTGATCAAAAATGGATTCTTTGCAACAGCCAATGGCATTCCACATAGTTGATGGACGTAAACAACCCAAGATGGTTTGGTTTACGGCATATCAACACCTCAATGG
>OZ010613.1:48408763-48418763 GCA_963932145.1 Acanthosepion lycidas | reverse complement strand
AAGATTTGAGTAAAAATGTCAAATGATCCTGATATAGAATTTTGACCAGCATTTACATATGACAATGTTTCTTGCACAGCTTGTTCAATCTCCTATCTTATTAGACATTGATGTTAATATTTTTTTTCACAAATTATACGTCCCAGTCTGGTTAACATAACGATATTCATAGACACAGTAAACCCTTGATAAATAGACTTGTAAACTTACTTGCTGATTAACAGCATTAGATTACAATATCTTTATTTGACATGAGCAGCCATACCTAGCTGGTTGATCAGAAAAAGCATTCAATTAGAATGGAGCAAAAACAATATCATGTTTAGATATAACAGTCTATCTTCTTCAATTAATTTAAAGTAGTTTCATTAAAAAAACATTTTGAATTAATGCAGTTACTGTTATAACAGAAGGACTCTGTATTTATTCAATCGAAGTTAGCCAAGTCCTGAAGGGGTAAAACAGCAAACATGAAGACCCACTTCAGACCACAATTATTTTGGAGTTTTTGAAATTCAATTTCTCAGTGTGCTACCAGGGATGTAAAAGAGGGATACATTTATAAAGCAATTGTTAAGTTTGATGAAAAGGAAGAAACCAGTAAAAAAATTGCCATTTTTCACGCAGGTTTTCACTAGATGGGTGGACGCAATTATCCATTTAATTGACTGTTAAACAATCAGCTTATTGGTATCCACTATCCTTCTCCTCATCCTTTCCTCTATCACTCCTATCTGATCTTGCTCCAACTCTTCTGTAACCCCTTGCGTCCTAGTGGCTTCCCGCCTTGCTTGGGGGGAAACGCTTAAAAAAAGATTGAGCAAAACTTGGATTAGATTGCTTGAAAATTGAAGCAATTTTTGGTTTAAAATTTGTGTTGAAATCAATTGCCATTTTTCACTAAATGCAGTGGAATAGAAATAAAAATGAGGTATGGTTGAACTCATCATGATGTAAGTAACCTGCATACCAAGTTCGAATGAAATTGGAGGAAAAAAGTTTAATTTATCAATTTTTGAGCAGCTTTATCAGTTATTGATTTTTCTTAAAATTATTGATTTTTTTTTACACTAAGAACCTATATCTTACATTGTACAATGTATGTTTCAAGTTTGGTCAAAATCAGTTGGATTGATCTTGAGTGAAAAGTTATCACACAGACATCCTCTTTATATATATATATATATATATATATATATATAAAAAATGTTAAAAAAAAGAATCTCATTAACTGCTGCACAAATAATTATTTTCGTCACCATAAATTGTTCTCAATTTGACTGCCAGAGTAAGAAAACCTAAGATAAAGAAATTTCTCATGAGTTAGCTCCGCAGATCTGTGAAGAAATTTCTTTATTCTGGCATTGTCTAAGGAATTTTTTTCAGAGAGATCTTATCAGCTTCTATGAACAATTCATTTCAGCACCTTAAGTGAAAATTTAAAACATATTTAAAAAATTTAGCTACTACCATGTAAAATATTTGTGAAACTTTTTTTTCCTCTGCAATTCAGAAAAGGATTTTTCATAATTATTTTTTTTACATTACATTGTTGACATCACTTTTTGGCTGTTGAGTTTCTCCAGTCTTCACCTGGAGTATGATGACCAGAATAATCTACAGGGAATTTTGAACTGAACCCTTTATTTAATCTACAGTGACAGATTGCTCTCATTCCATTGCCTATGTTTAGGTATATCTCATCTAGATATGGGCAGTGAAACAATAACAATTCATCAGAAGGAAAAAAGATCCTGTTTTTTTTTTTGGAAGTGGGGTCCTGTTTATAATATCAGTACAGTGTCAAAGCAATCCCTGATATTTTATGGAGCTATCTGAACCTAACTGTTCTGTATATGAAAGCACTTTTCTTTTTTTTAATAAAAATGTTTTAAATAGAGAACAAATGGATATATACATTTTTAATTAAAAAGAAAAAAAAATTACATAATAAAAGCATATATCCATTTATTCTTCATTTAAGCTAAATAATAATCACCCCCCCAATGCTTGTGCCCTACAAAAACAATTGAAAAAAACTTTACAAATACAGAAAATGAAAAAGAAATATGTAGATATCAATCATGTAAGCACACTTTCAAACTTGACATTTGCATAAAAACAGAAACAAAAAAACAAAAAAAAAAAAAAAAACAACAACAAAACAATTAGGTCAAAAAACTTTAAAAAGAGTCAAGGGATTGATTTTACACTGTATCAATATTATGAACAGCACCCTCACCCGGACTTCTAAAATGATAAGAAATCAATATCTTTTTTATTCTGACAAATGTCCTGCCCCAAAGAAAGTTTAATGAATGCTAATGTATAAAAATTATTTCTTGAAAAAAATTACCTCTAATTTTTATTAACAGACCATCCCCGTCTATTTGTGCTGTGTTAGTTTTTAAAGGTGTGTCATTTATAAGAGAAAAGTGCTCACTATCAGGGACAGGACAGTGTATGTAAATAAAAACAATCTAGACACAGGCATCAAAACTGAATGGCAACAGTGTGTGTGTGTGTGTATGTATATATATATATATATATATATATAGTTTATGCAAACTAGGTAATCCGCATGGGTAGACCCAAGGAGGATGATATCCAGAGAGCTCAATGTAAGATTCAGAGCAGATATATTTGAATAAAAACAGACCACTTTAAGGTTCCATGTAATAAGTTATTTCACCACAACCTGTTAAAGGGGTTGTGGTGAAATAACTTGTTACATGGAACCTTAAAGTGGTCTGTTTTTATTCAAATATATATATATATATATATATATACACACACACACACACACACACACACACAGGGTGTAATGGCAAAATTGTCCAATTGTTAGATTAAGCTTTGAACCGTTGTATCTGAGAAATGATTAAATTCTCTGAGGTTTTTATAACACTACTGGACTCTACTTTGAACTATAAGAATGTATTAAGCAAAGTTGAAATGAAGATCCCTCTTGCTGTTGTGAGCTCCTGATCCAGTTTTCCTCTCCACTGTTCCCTCTTTTTTAAACTTATTCACCATTCTCTTGATGGTTCTTGAATTGACTTTGAAGGAGGAAGTCACAGTATGAATGTTGGTACAATTACCGAATGCCTAGATGATCTTTTTCCTCTCATCATTGCTCAGTTGGGAAAATATAGTGGGGCTGACAGAAAATTTCAAATTTTTCTTTTTCTAGCTGAATAATGCAAATGGTTTTTCAGTGATTCTTAGGACAAATTATAAGATGGTTAAACATCTTATCTGAAAACCTAGAAAATGAAACTCTAGTGTTTTTTTTTTTGTTTTTTTTTTTAGATATTAAACATTTTGTGGGATAGACAATTAACACATGTTGTTACATGATTTGGACAATTTTGCTGTTACACACCATAAGGGTTAATGGATAGGTTGAAAAGGTCCTGTTGAGTGGCCACAAAGGTTACCAGACCTCAAACACCCTTTTTAGTGAGGCCATTTGAAATCAATTGTTTATCAGATGCACCTAAGAAATATTGAGGAATTTAAAGAAAAAATGAAATATGCATGCAGTAAAATGACAGAAAACTCTCCGATGTGTTAATGAAAGGCACAGCATTGAAAAAGAAGGAAAACATTTTGAACAACACCCAGAACAAATAAATAAAATTTTCATGTGTAATTATATTTTTAATAAATTATCTTTATGGTATGTGACATTTGCCTTACCATATATATATATATATATATATATATATATATATATATATTTGTTGTTTCTGAAAAATGCCTCATTGAAAAATTACAAATAACAGTTTCTAAATATAAGGAAAGTATCATCTATTCATTATATCTTAATGTATAAAATTGGATATAGATGCCATTGAAGGAAAACAAAATCTTTCTTTACTTTCAAGGTGAATGATTTAAGTCTGTTTAGTCTTTTAGACATCAGATTGTTACAGAAAGAAAAATCTCAAGAATAAGGAATACAAGTTCTAATCACAATGGAAACTTATTTTTTATTCCTGATTTGTATTGCCTCAGTCAGTTATATGGCATGCATGATACACGCTTAGGCAATCATGTATCTTTCAATACATAACTGATGAGGCAGATTTTATTTTCCCCACGGTAGGTTGCCATTTCTTTTTGCAGTAGACCAGTTGCCATCCAAGGCTATAGAACCCGGTCTGTCCTGCTATTTACCCATAGCTGGCGGGAGAAGAAGAGGACTCATACCTTTCCCAAGGGTTTTAGCATGTAAGTGAATGTAATGGATTTAACTGGAATTTGAACTTGGCTCTCCAAGCCACTATTCATTACTCCACCGTGTCTCTTGTATTGCCTACTGAACTCCTGGCTTCAGTTTAAACTGACACCTTTTTTTCCATATATCTGAACTATAATCATTCATCGTGAAAATTTCATTGGTATATATTGGAAAATTTCCAAGTTTTAATCTGAAAATAAGAAAAAGCAAACTTTAAGCAAATTGATAACATTATATGAAGAAAAGACAGCACCAGTTTAAAATGAGAATTTTCTGTATATCTTAACTACAGTTATAAACTATAATTTTGATAAGTGAAAATTTCACTGAAACTTCCAAATTTTTATTGGAAAAAAAAAGAAAAGAAAAGGGAACTTGGAGCAAAGAGGCCACAGTATGGGGGGAGAGTGGTGAAGTGTCAGCTTAACCCAAGCCAACAGGAGGATAGGGATTAAAAATGGAGCTCAAGAGAAGAAACACACATACATATAAAAAGAAACAGGTTAAGTAGTAAACTCCAAGCCAGTTTTACTTCTGTTGGATACTTGCTGCATTTCTTAAGGCCAGGCCACTGCTTGTCTCAGTACTTTAACACTGAGATTCTTTTCAGGAATGGGTGTTGGGGGGATTGTTTGGGTAAAAAATAAAGGAAAAAAAAAAAAAAAAAAAAAGGTCAATTTAAGAGAGTTATTTGGAGTAAAGAATTTGGCCAAGGCTTCAAATACTCATCCATTTGTCCTACAAGTTTATTAAATTACGAGTGAAGGAAAAAAAATGCCCTCTCACTTGGCAAGGAGAGCATAGCTTGGAACCAGTGCAGAAAGGGAAAATTAAATTAGCAACATTTGAACAGGAATTTACAAATTGTTGAAGACTGAGTGCATGCTTATATATATATATATATATATGTGTGTGTGTGTGTGTGTGTGCATGCATGCATGTGTGCGTGTGTGTGTGTGTGTGTGTGTGAAAGACACAGATATAAATAAAATCTATCTGTAAAAAGACAATATGAATAAAGACAAAAAGGAAAACATTTTACTCCTGTGATGGACTTTATCAACGCAGAAGGTAAGGATTTTATTTTGTGACATGTATTTATAAACAGGAGTAAAATATCATTAGGTTTACAAAATTTTTATATTTAAAAATGTTCTTCAAGCTAACTCTGAAAGTCAAGGTAAACTATGGAGGATGCTAAATGTAAATTTCACAGTTAACCATAAGAATATTTTAGGGAATTTTTCAAGTTAAAAATTTTAAAAACCTCAAAATTTTTTTTTTTTTTTACTTGTGTTTATAAATATATGTTGCAAAATAAATACATTTGCCATGATAAAATCATTCTGCCAAGGAAACATCATCTAAGAAAAGTTTTCCATTTTTTTGCCTATATATATATATATATATATATATATATATATATATATATATATGGTAGGATAAAAAACAAATAGGAAATATTTATAAATTTAACATGTTTCACTTATTTAGGCTTCATCAGAAAATGGAATGTTGCAATATTGTCTTTGTTCAAAATAGCCAAGAATTAGGAAGGAACAGAAGACTAGGTATAGGAAACAAAGAGATTTATTAAATACTCATATGTAGAATGGAAAGATTTGTGTAAATCAAATACTACTCAAGATCCTACTCTAATGTGGCTACTTACCATATTTATAAGTAGGCGCAGTCTATTGTCACAGTAGGGGGGGAAGAGCAGGAAATATGCGGAGTCCTACTCTATAACAAATATCAAGAGGAAACGGAAAATTTTGGTATATTTATTATTGTATTTTTTGTTTTCCATTAATTAAACAGACCTCGTGTATCTGTCCTGTCAAGCAACATTCTTGTGTATAATTCATGTGTGTATGTGTATCATAATTCTAGTTTTTCTGTGTGGGATTCAAATGATAAGCATTTCCTATTTGTTTCTTATTCCATCAGATTCTAATCTATATTTGATCACAATTCATATGCATATAAGCAAATAAACTTTAATATTTACTAATCTGTATTTGCTGAGTTTTGTAGAGATTACATTAATTTTATTTGTTACTATTAGTGTTGATACTGAAATGGCATGATAACAAAGTATTACAGAACAGTATTATATATATAAATATATGCTTGCACACACACACACAGGAATGATGTATAACATGGAAAAAACTTGTTATATTCTTGTTTTTTTTTTTTTTACATACATACATGCAAAGATAAAAAACTTTTCTTGCCTGTCAAAAACTTCTCACAGTGCACAAATACTATATTGATCTAAAGCTGAAGTGCCATGGAGTAGCACTCACTTGCAAGGTAAATTAAATAGATACGGCATTGAACCATACATAAATAATTGTATATCTTTTATAGGCAGTAAACCAGTGATAATAAGGTTCAAAACCAATTATATTTGAGTTTTAGTGTCTCTCAGTAACAAGTAATTATGAATTATTTTTTATACTGTTAGTCTACACAATAAAAGGCCCAATGATCATTCATAATCAAGGATTACTGATTCTAAGGGAGGAGGAGAAAAGGGGATAAGAAATGTATATTATAGGAATATGTGTTGGATAGATATCAGTTAACCCTGGACTTCAAGAGACACAGATTATAGAGGTAAAGGAAGCATCCTCTTGGAAGTTTGTTCTACAAAGTAACTCTTCAGTTGGGAAATAAGCTGTCTAAATGAAACTTACTCCTTACCAAAGAGAAAGGGGATGGTTTGCCACCATAAACATGGTTCAAGCTGTGAAGATCTGGGTTGGTGGAATGTAGGAATATAATTAGTCTGAATATCTGCCATAGTAGTAGAGTAATAAGACTTTTCATCTGTGGGATAAGGGTTGCAGGGTAGAGAATAATTCATCACTCACAAAGCCATATAATAGTTTTTGAACTTTGTAGAGGCTTGATACTTAGGATTGGGCAGTACAAAGCCGGATATGGCAGCAATACTCCATTCTAGGTCAGATCTAACTCTTGTGAAGATATGTGCTTGTTTTTTTTTTTATATGTTAAGGGCAGTTAAAACTTTTTGTGTTTATTTTATAAGACAATGTCTACATAAACTAAGAAAACCTAATTTATATAAAAAAAACCCACCCACTTCCTGCCAATGGTTTTGCTGCTAGCCTAAATCCAAAGTTTGTTGGAAAACCAAGACCAGCTCTGAGTGAACACATGTTGGGCATACATAATTAACTTGAGCTGTATATCCAAAGAATTGCTTTGCCAGAAAATGTTAAAGAATATTTATTTATTTGCATCATGTTTCACCCATAAATAAAATATAACTTATTCTAGCCAAAATCAAAAGTAAGTCTGATCACTGAAGATCTGAAGCAGCATCTATCCTTAGCACAAAAGGACAGAGTTGTGGGTCACCATAATGACTTTTTAGCACAAGCCACCTCAGTTTATCATTGGGCCTTGCATAAAATGAATGCTGCAGCATGCTGCCAATTTTCAGCTTATTTTAAACATATTAAATTTCTTTATTCAATGCTGTAAATGTTTTTCTTTGAGTGTGTGGGTGTTTATGCGCACGCACCTGGGGACTGATGTCCAATTTAATTATACTGCTTTGCAGAAGCAGCTGCCAAGAGGATGCTTCCCCAATCACTGCAATCTTAACGTGTTCAAGTCTAGTGTCAACTGTTACCTTCCCCACATATCCCCATAAATTGTTCTTCTTACTCTGTAACACTACCTTGAACAGAGTGAACATCACTGTATAAAAAATAAAAAAAAGGCAAGAATACTAAATATGTATATTAATCACATTTTGTCTTCCATCAACCCATGTGGCAAGCAAATAAATAAGAGAATATTTATACGATTTTATATAAAAAAAAAAAAAAATATATGTAATTTTAAGGTGAGTTATAGAATGTAAAGTGAACCAACAGATGCCATTATTAAGTTTTACTTTACTTTTTGATGATATCCATTTTTTTTTTTTTTTTTTTTAAATCAATTCACCCCAAGCAATGCAATAATGCCACTAAGACACAAGGGGTTACTGGGAGTGAAAGAAAATGAAGACTTTAGAAGAAACTGGAAACCCAATCTTAAACAGGGAGCAAGGGATAAACCTCTAGTCATGTTCGTAAGACTGGGGAGGAGTGTGAACCGGATGCTATTTTTTAGTTGGTACAATATAAACATAAAAAAACAAAAACAAAAAAAAGCACCATCCATCTTAGTAGAAGTTTGTTGGATAGATCAGCTGAATACATTATCACATTACATGTTCCATAACCCATTACATTGTAGAGGCATCACATATAATGCAGTCATCACAGCAGTGGGTGCATCTAGGACAGTGGTGCATCTACTATGAAACTAATGAAGCTTAAGCTTCAGGGCCCCTAATCCTAGAGTGGCCTCTGGAGCTACTTTTTTTTTTTTTAAATTTAAAGTTAATTTTTCTATAAAATAGATTTTTTTTTTTTTTTTAAGTGTTTGTTATTAAAATAAAGCCATTTTAGTGATAGAATTGTAAACCAATGTTGGCCTGAGAATATGCTCTTGATACCCATTTCATATGGCCTCAAAATTCCCACCATATCTATTCAAGCTTCAGGGCCCCAAAAAGGTAGGTCTGTCATTGCCTGACAGAGCCCATCCTTTTTCAGGCTGGTATTGAATTCACCGTTTTCCTTTTCCGAGACTGGTTGCTACCTCAAAGCAAGAGAGCCTGTCAACCATGTTATTTAACCTATAGTTGGGGGGTGAGCTTGATTTTTATTTTTCCCAAGAGTGTTTGCAAGAAAGTGAATATAATCAATGCAACCAGAACTCAAAGTCAGCTCACCAATTTCTTTTCCAACCTACTAACTGAAGACGCGTATGAACAGCAAAAGAATAAAATAGCAATAGTCAGAACAACTTTTCTCAAAATAGTGCCTTAACTGTTTTTATTAGCAGATGGTGGGGAGAGACATGACTGTCATGATGGGACATACCACATAATAGTATTATTCATGAATTAAAATCATGGGTACACACTCAAATTTTATGAGTGCACCTATGTAGAAATGAAGATCTGAATGACTGTATTTTTCTCTTGTCCAATAATTCTATACTGTTTAATGCAGAAAGTAGAGATTTTTTTTTTTAGATGTATCTTGAGAGCCATCACAGATAGAACCCTCTAAAATAATACAGTGTATTAAAAAAGAAATTTGTATTTTCACAGAGGTATTTTAATTATTTTTCTAAAAATGTTACCAATTTTTGTCTATATTTCTGAGATGAAGTATTGTAACTATTTGCATTGTTCAAGCTCAAGGCCATAGCATACAATAGCCAAAAAGTCATGAATACGACAATAAAGACTTTAAAAGTTTAAATGCAATGTTAATTGCTATCTACTGTCCTCCTTATTACTCTTTCCTCTTCCCACTTATTATTAATGCTTCTTCCACATCCAGTAACCACTTGTGTCTTAGTGGCTTTATTGCCTTACATGGGGTGAAACAGATTTAAAAAAAAAAAAAAAAAAAAAAAAAAAAGCTACCAATTTTGTTTAAATATCTCTAAAATTACTACATATAATTTTTTTTGGAGTGTCTTGTACTGAATAAATTGGTGTTACATCAATTTGTAACCTGTTGTGTCTTAGTGGCTTTATTGCCCTACTTGGAGTGAAATGATTAAGAAAAGAAAAAATTCATAAAAAATTCCAAATAAAAGAAAAAAAAATTCAAGAAAGTAAACAATTTAATAAAAATTTTTGGTTTT
>OZ010613.1:48393763-48403763 GCA_963932145.1 Acanthosepion lycidas | reverse complement strand
TACATACATACATACATACACACATTCTAACCTGAAGAAGACAGAGAGAGCAGACATTCTTGGCAAAATGCACTGTTCATAGATTTTACACTGTCTCATAATTTTCACTTTTGTTTTGGATACTATATCCTCCACACAATGTGTGTGTGTGTGTGTGTGTGCTCTAAACAATAAAAAATATTAAAAAAATTAAATTTTCAAACACACAGAATTGTATATTAATATTTTTTCACTTTAATTATTTCAATTAGGCTCCTCAAGTAGTTTTGGCCAGCATGGCCATCATCAGGATAAAAAAACATCCATAGATGATTAAATGACACAGGACAAACTAATAAAATGTTTATACTAATCAACCTTATTTAGTATTATTTAGTGGGTACATTATAATGTTCATAATTTTAAGTAATAACAATGGATTTAAAAAAAAATATTAACAGCTATATATAAGTGTGTGTATGTATTCAAGTTTTAAAGAAAATGTGCCTTTAAAATGCACAGGCCAGTAATTCCTTTTATAAATATATATATATATATATATATAGGAAAATGGTATATAAATTTTTTCTATCTCAAGTACAATTTCAGGGAAATCTATGACAAAGTGTAAAAAACATTTTGTGTGATGTATTTCATCCTTTGACTTCAGACTAAAGTGATGTTTGCATTGATGAAATGAAATCAGCTATACTGTGTAGCCAAAACACGCATAAAGAAAATTTTTGAATTTTTGAAAATCTAAAAATTTCAGTATCTCCTCTCCTTCATGTGCATGTTTAATCACATCAATGTAAACAGTGTGTGTGTGTGTGTGTGTGTGTGTGTGTGTGTGTGTGTGTGTATGTATATATATATATATATATATATATATATATATATAGTAATGCATTGAGTCTAAAAGAATCCTCAACAGAATGCTGAAAGCACTGAATGGCTGTTTTTTTCTCCGATTTTGGGACTCATCAGCGGTGCGCATACACTACTGAGAATTGAACCTGGACCATTCTTCTAGATATGATGAATTACTTTATAGTAATTATTATTATTAAAATTCCCCCAAAATATCTATCACTTGTATATCTTTGCTTGATTCAGATTGTAATGCTCTGGAGGGAACGGCTTGGGGAAAGAAAATGTGGCTCTTGGGGCACAAATCTGTTGGGTTATGTATACTTGGCTGAGTATCACCACAGCAGTGGTGCTATATCAAATCTAGTCAGTTTTTATTTTGTCACTGAGGCGCGTTGGTCCAGTGGCATGATGCTTGGCATTGTATCATAACGGTGAGATTCTCGGAAGTGGATGCGCACTGCTGATGAGTCCCTATTATGATGAAACAGCCATCCAGTGCTTTCTGTATTCTGTTGAGGATTCTTCTAGACTTGATGAATTACTATAAATGATTATTCAAACTCCCCCAAAATTTCTATCACACACACACATTATATATATATATAAAAATGGTGGACTCTCCCATCATATTCGATGTATGAGGATCAAGCAGCTCAGTTTCTAGGAACAGACAGCCCAAACATCATATGATTTGATTATAGTGGTGAAGGCTTTGTGCGGAGCCAACCACAGGGCCAAATACAGAGACCTGGTGCACTATGTGCCATGAGGTCCCCAAACAACCTTCCGCAGATTTTGAATTTTTTAAAGTGATTATATATATATATGTGTGTATATATATATATATATATATATATATATATATATATATATATATATATTAGTATGAATCTTTTTTTAAAGTGATTATATATATATATATATATATAAAGTCAATGTAATAAAACTATTTAATAAAAATGTGCATTTTACTAAATATTCTTCCAAGGCAAGGCATATATGTATGTATGTATGTATGTATGTATGTATGTATGAGGCTATGTTGGATAGGTAATAGCTGTCACTAGACTTTAAGAGGTTAAGATTGCAGTTATTGGGGAAGCATTCTCTAAGAAGTCTATTCCACAAAGTAATGACTCTTGGGAAGATAGACAACCAAGTCTACTTTATTTTCAAACAAGTGTGAATATGAATTTCACACCTTTTAAAAAAGTTATAAACATGTATGAAAATCATCAATTTAACTGAAGATCGAAGCAGCAAGTATGGATTTAAGAAAGATGTGTCCCTTAAAAAAAAAAAAAAGTAACATTTTAAGGTGTGTTCCTTTAAAAAGAAAGATAGCTGCAGATAAATCTATAGATAATGAAATAGAGGAGATAAATCTTAGTAACCATATACTTGAATTCAGAGTATGAGATGGACTAAAAGTAGAATGATTAAAAGAGATTATATATAATATACAGGTACATCTACCACAAGAAATGACATGTAAATGTTTTCTCGTAAAAGCCAGTATATTATTAGTAAAACAGCAAAAAAAAAAAAAATAAAAAATATTCTGATTCAATCTCTACATTTTTTAGGTGTGTGTGTGTGTATACCATAACTTTAAGCTTTGTTGGCTTGTGCCGGACTATGCTCAAACTTTTTGCAACTGAAGTCATTCAACAGGCTATTATGTGAGTTTGGTCTTAAAAGCCCCAGAGCTTTTAGCCTTGTGTCAGATAAAAAACAAAACAATGACAACATTGTAGAGTTGTTTACAGTGTTATGGTAAACAAGCTGAAGAGACACCTCACATTTTGACAGTCAAGTCAAAGCAGATATTTTCAAGCAATTAAAAACCGAGGAGAGGTAGTTTTATATTCTATCTCCGGGGTTCACATTGAGAGAATTAGTCACCTAAAACATTTCAATTGTGCAGTGACTGATTTTGAAAAGGCGCTCTACAATTGTGGCCTTGTGTAAAACTGAACAAATAATTGCAACACATGGAGGTGCTTTCATGAACAATATGGGTTAATTTGAAAAGTCTATAGAAGATAAAATGGTGAAAGAGCATTCATTGAATAGAATAAGACAATCATATGATACAGTGACATTGTGTGTGTGTGTAAGTGAGAGAAAGAGAAATCTTGTCATTAAACAAACATTCTTTTATTAATACAAGCAAGGAAACATTGTCCACTTCAACTTGACATGTATCTATCCCATTATATATATATATATATATATATATATATATATATATATAAGTAACAAAAATCTTGATAATCCGTATGGATAATCCAAAGGCGAATGAAATCCTGACAGCTCAATGTTAAGTCAGAGCAAATAATTTAATTTAAAAGAAAAACAGACCACTTTAAGGCACCATAGTAATAATTTATTTCACCAGAGAATTTTACTTTTTCTCTGGATCCTCATATATATATATATATATATATATATATATATATATATAGTACTTTTGAACACATTCTCTGCTGGTTCTCAAATCATTGTAATAATTCCTAAATGGATGAATTGGTTAAGCATGTCATATATAGATATATATATATATATATACACATACATATATTACATACACAAATACAATTATAAAACACAGTGTGTGTGAATGAATTGACAAAGTTATTGAAAAAAAAATTATGTATATTAAAATATATAAATATAAAAACACATACATACACAGGATGACATGCTAAAAAGTTCTTGGCTCAAAAAGGAATTTATTAAAAATATTGATATTTGGTCAGAATTTGGGAAGTGCACCAGGTCGGAAGCTCTTCAGCATCATTCTGTGTGTGTGTGTGTGTGTGTATATATATATATATATATATAAAAACAGAAGTTTATCAATGTTATTAAAATTGAACAATGTTCAATTTTCAAGTTGTACCTAACAATTTACACATGCATATACAAAACAGTGATAAACAAATGTAAATGTGTGTGTATGTATACATATATATATATATATATATATATGCACATACACACATATATGTGTGTGTGTGTGTGTAGATTTTGTTAAATATGATGGGAAAAGGAAACAAAAGGATTTCTGCCCATATATACATATATATATAGGGTTGTTTGATAAATTTGTTTAATTTTTTTTTTCATTCTAATTGTATTAGTTACTAAAAATTTTAACAAATCCGTCATTAATAAACTGAAGTTTTTGTGGATGGACTGAGCAGTAAAAAAACATAACACTATGGTAAAAATATTTCATGTTTTAATTAAAATGACTTTGGAAATAAAGAAAAAATTTATTTGACAACCTATTTACCATATACTAAGTAACATAAATATCATTATCCCATTAACATAAAAAAAAAGAAAAAATGAACGAAGTGTGTGTGTATATATATATATATATATATATATATAGAGAGAGAGAGAGAGAGAAAGAGACTGAATTTTATTAGGTATTTTCAAAAGTTTACAGCAATCTTTTTTTTTTTTTTTTTTTTTTTTAAAATAACTGAAGATAGAAAGCAAGAGAGACAAATGCATAAACCATTCAAAATATTTATATTATTTAATTTTATTTCCCTGAATTAAAATTCTCTGAAATTCTTACATCATAGTTAATATCTGATATTGTCCGTAAATAGGACAGTAACTCTGGCAACAAATATGAATGATTCATGGACAGGAAAAAAAAAAGAAGATTTTTGGCCTTTGTATACATGTACAGCAATGCCTTTTGGTGGTGTTTTAGGCTGATTTGGTTATTTTGAAATGTTTTATGTATTTAATGAATATATCTAAAACCTGATACAATTAGGATTGAACCTTAATCTGAAATTTATACATGATGTTGACTTTATTAGTGGAATAACATAGATAGAATATTTATTTTTCAAAGTACTATTGTGTAAAATAATTTTTTTTTCTTGTCATTCAGCCACATGCTTATGATATATCTAGACAGATAGTGCAAATAAAATGGCTACAGATATTTATTGGGGAAAAAAAGGGGTTAACAGCAAAAAGAATAAAATCAACAAACAAGGTTGAAAACAAGAGTTGGAAGGAGTTGGTATCCATTTTGCATTAATGCCCTTGGCAAAGGCTTGAATCAACTTCTTTCCCCTCCCAGTTCTGGTCGAAGAGTAGGCTAGTTGGAGTCCATTTAAACTTGTAAAGCAATCTATCTTGGGTATTTGTCTAGCTACCCAGTCCCCTTAAGGTTTCACTTGTTACTTAAACCAAAGTAGCATTGCTTCATGCAGGATTTAGGAAACAAGATAAAGAAAAAGAAAAAAAACAAATATATATATATATATATACACACACACACAACAGAAACTATCCTTGAACTGAAATATAATTCAAATACAAGCTAATGCTGATTTCTGAAAGTGTTCAATTATAGTCATACAATATTAAATTTAATATTTGTGCATATATATATATATATATTGTTCCTCACTGTTTCGTAGAACAGTTTTATGCACGTTGCAACCATCTATTTTATATATATATATATATTTATATACATGTGTGTGTGTGTGTGTGTGTGTGTGTGTGTAGATATATCTAAAAACAACACCCCAACAGTACAGTCATTGCTAAGTCATGTAATAAGTTTATTCATATAGGCATATATTTCTCATCACCCAAGGTGTACTTAAAAATAGAAATTTCAAAAAATGTTACAGAAAAAAAAAAAAAAAAAAAAATAACCCTCCAATCTCATATCATTCAAGAATAGATACAAAACTGCCCAATATGCTTCTGTTGATTGAGAGAACATACACACGTATGTGTGTGTGTGTGTGTGTGTGTATATATATATATATATATATATATATATATATAAAACCCTATTTGTATATTCCTTCTCTTATGTATATAGTAGTGCCCTATTTGAAATAGTTTTAAAGGATCTTTTCAATACCTATAAAACATTGTTAGTAAATTTACTTGCTAAAATCAAAAAATCATATTTCCTATTTTTATGTGTGTATATATATATATATATATATAAAATTGCGTATTTGGGCAGCAATTGCTCTTTTATAGAAGTTTCATTAAAGCTGACTAAGATTAAGCATTTTATTTAATTTTTCTTTTGTTCAGCTAAGTATTTTCTCTTCTAGGCATAAAGTGTGTAAAAATTGTCCAAATTCTCTGCATGTCCATGTGCTTTCGGCTATTCTTTTTGCCATTATCTAGAATGATTTTTAATTTTTTTTTATTTTTAACTGAAGGTATGGATATTTTTTTTATAGTAGATAATTTAATTTTCTTGTTCTGGTTGACTGGGGTTGTGTATTTGTTTATAATATTTTTAAAAGAAAATTAATCTCACTTATAATCAACATGAATTTTCTTTTCGAAACATTATGAAAAAATACACAAACCCAGTTGACCGGAATAAGGAAATTAAATTAATTTATCATGTACTATAAAAAATTTAAAACAGCTCACCTTATCAACAATAAAAACACACCTGCAAGATCTAAATTATAGAGAACCAATATTATTTATGAATTCACATGCCCCTTAAGGAAATGAGTTCCTGATCAAACCAAACTCATGAATAATTATATTGGACATACAATTACATGCCTATCAAGTTGACTCACATTACAATTATCTAACCATATTTCAATTAGGATTCATTTAAACACACAGAGAAACCTACCAAATTCCATTCCATCCACAACATAGTTGGAGAAAATACAAGTATAATAGCCTCATCCACAGTTAAAAAAAAAAAAAAAAAAGATGAAAAATAATGGAAACATTAAATTAAAAAAAAGCCAACAGTCAATAAGATCAACTATGAACACAGCTACAATGTGCTGGCCATATTTGCAAAAAAAAAACATTAATTCAAGATAGATACATAAAAACAAAAATCTATACATTCAGTTAAAAAAAAATCATCCTCAATAATGGCTAAAAGATTAACCAAATGTGCTTGGATAGGCAGAACATTTCTACCCTTTTCACACACTTTATCTCCCAAAAAGAAAATACACAAACGCAAGAAAAAAAAAAAAAAAAAAAAAAAAAAAAGGAAACAAAAAAAAAACCCCGAAAAGAAAATTAAAAAACGAAAAAAAAAAATAAAAACTGAAAGAAAATTAAAAATGCGAAAGAAAATTAAAAAAGGAAACAAAAAAAACGAAAAGAAAATTAAAAAAGGAAACAAAAAAAAACGAAAAGAAAATAAAAAAAAAAAAAAAAAAAAAAAAAAAACAGAAAGAAAAAAAAAAATAAGAAATGAAAATTAAAAAAGGAAAAAAAAATGAAAAAAAAAAAAAAAAGAAGATTAATCACAGTACCTTGTCAGTCATCTTTAAACTTGTACAAAAGAAAAATTGTTGCTCAAATACACATTTCACATTTTCAATTTAAAATTATAACCAGAGTTTGTTGAATTTGAATTTCTCTTATGCTAACTCCAGTAATAAAACCATTTTTAATCTGAAGATGTTCCTTCTGTTAACGAATCATATCATTTAGGAGTTTCCCATTTTTGACATTAATCTGCCCACCTCTTGGTCTGATCCACTTCTGAAAATCAAATTTTTTTTAATCACTTCTTGGCAGGGGCAAGAATTATTCACTACCCTCTTGTTCACGTATGCATACACATAAAATTTTTTTAATGGATTGTTTTTTTAATCTGACGTTATTTCTTATTAGTATAAACATTATTTTTAGTGGGTACAAATATTTGAGTTGATATCTGTTTTTATTTTCTTAAACAGTGAAATTAATGTCAGCTGGCCTAGATTGAGAAGACTGACGAAAGAAAAATGTAACATTTGACAGAAATGAAATCTGCATTTCCCTTTTCCATCAGGAAAACTATTCGTGTTCTTACCAATTTAGCCATGGGAGACTGTCATGGTAAAGCAAGGCTCAGTTACCTACTTAATGAATGTACCCGTTAGGGCTTAGAGATATATATATATATATATATATATATATATTTGTGTGTGAAAAAAATATATAGAAAATAGGAAAGAACTCGTAAGGTAAATGATCCAAAGTTTGAAACATGAGAACTCTTATGTAGTGATGGAATCATTTTTAAATAAATAATTATATAAATATATATATATATATATATAAAAAGGTAATAAATCTATTGGTATATAATCCAAGTGGATCCTAGTAATATAAAATATTAAAACTGATCCACAAAAAGAGCTTAATGCATTTATTAATACAGAGCCATATAATTAATAAACAATAAATCCAAAATTATGCCATATGGGGAATAGCCTATTTTGGCAGACAGAGATATCAGTCATCCATCTTATCAAAACCGGTGTGTGTGTGTGTGCGCATATATCTGTAATAGCTTAAATGCCACCCTATCAGGCAATATTTAAGCTAGCTCCTGCCGAGGGCTCTTAATTGGGCCATCAGCTTGTTCAGGAGTTCATCAGTCTCTGCATATTCTCAGGTCTCTTAGCTGCCATTTGATCTGGGTTTTCATTTTCACGGGACTTTCTTTTCCTCACTGCAGGCTTGGCTCTTTTGATTGTAATCTGGTCCTCTGTTGGCAGATATTTCTTTTTGAAAGCCTACTGTTGCCGTATGCGATAGGCAACCATAAACTACAGAAGAAGTCAAAATTGGTCCCTGCATTTAAGTATTGCATTAATATGTAAGCTTACCTTTTAAAACATCAATAATAATTCTTCTGCTGCCACTTAATTTAAAAACAATTTGATGTATGTAGGTCCTTACTTTCTGTACAAACAATTATTTTTTGGATGACTTTTGCTAGATTTCACAATTAGTTTTGATTATTCCCAAATTTATTTCCAAGTTATAAAAATTATCGTACCAAAAAATGTCTGTCGCAAAAAAATTTGTAAAACAATTGCAGTAAGGAGAACTTGGGAATCCTAAATTTCTGTACCATCAGCAATTGAAAGTTATAGAGTTGCGTCCCTTTAATTGAGAAAATGTGACACACTGACAATCACATTTATTATATAGATGTATGTATGAATTGGGATCAAATATGGACTGGAAGCTAACAAGATAAAAAAACAAATACGAAATATTTATCAATATAACAATGTAAAGTGAAATGTTAGATTGATAAACATTTCCTATTTGCTCTCTTTCTCTTTGTATATATCAAAATTATTTACCTATATAGCAATTTTTTTTACAAATATAGCATACCTTAAAAACAATATCTATATATTTTATATCTGTATATATAGCATACCATAAAAGCTATATCCAAGAGACCTTCTACCCATTATGCATCACTCACCAGCATATATAGTTTAGCCAAAACACAACACACATGGCCTGAAAATTGCTTTTAAGCATGACTGTTGCCGCAAGGTATGAATCCCAATCATTATGTATATATTGCCAAATTATTTACAAATAATAGTTTTAAAATTCTATCATTAATTATTCTTGTTAAAACCTAACAAAATCTTCATCTTTTAATTGTTATGTTAAATAATTTGAAGCAAATCCTGATTAATTCTTGACTGGTTTGCCAGCAGAGTAGAAGTCAAAAAAAGTAAAACAAAAACAGTTAATTAATATTTCATAAAAAATGGGTGAAGTGCTACTTTTTTTGTTTAATGAATGCAGAATGAATAGATTAAACATAATTATGCACATTGTCAAAGTTTCATGTAATGAAGAGAGAAATTTTCAAAACTTATCAATGTTCAGTTGCATATTTGAACAAGAGATGAAACGCAGACATGAAGAGACAAACAGAATATATGAGTTGTGTACAAATATGTGATTGTCCTGTGGTTTGAAAATCTACATCTGGCAGCAAGGAAGATTGGAGGTTTTGAGGAACATGGAGCCATCACTTAACTGCTGTTGTTTTAAGGTCCACCCTGATCTGGGGTGGTAGCACCTGTTAGGGTCCCACTTATGAGCAAATAGTGAACCTCCAAACAAAAATCAACAGTACATGTTTTTTTATATACTAAAATGAGCATCAATACATTTTTATAACAAAATGACAATCAATGCAAATATAAAAACACATCAGTCCCCTTAAATACCAAAATTCCATATACAGATCTGAAACCAACAATCAGTAAATATATTAGTGAGGTGTAGCAGAACCTATGGAACTCCTGCCCAAACAATAAACTGTTCAGAATTACTA
>OZ010613.1:48348763-48388763 GCA_963932145.1 Acanthosepion lycidas | reverse complement strand
CTGCTGATTCCACTGAACAAGTCTATGGAGTTTACTGTTTGATTCAGGGATTGAACTGAGTCACCAGGACAACTGCTTGCACTTTACTAATACTTTTACTGATAAACCTGTTAAGTTGGTGAATAGTTTGAATACTATGTAACCTCATTTCCTAGCAAAACTAATGCTGTCTGAATTTCTGAGATGAGGAATTATTATTTACTTCAACAAAAGAAAAGAAAGAAAAAGAGTGAAACCTCAGTGAGTACGGTCAAGTGTGACAAGCTGCAGTTGCAGCAGCACTCATCAAAAGGTAGGTTAGGTTTAAATCTCCAAGTTCTCCACTCGGAATTGTCCCATGGGACAATAGTGGATTAAAGCATTGATTTGTGAATTTGGTGACATAGTAATTGTGAGTTCAATCCCTGGCTCTGGCAGTGTGCAACTGAATTCCATGGAAAACTGGGCAAGCAATCACTGAACAGAACTAGAAGAGATATCTCTGGACATGAGCAGTGAAACAAGAACAATCTATCCCTGTACATTAAATAAAGTGTTTTCAAAATTCTCTGAAGGCTATCTGGATTGATAAGCATTTGATGAAGGTTGGATGGCATAACAGCCAAAAGATTGGGATAGTAACAACAAAGATGAGGACTATAGTCTACATGTAAATAAAACTAATTAGATTACAGTAGGGGATATTTAAAAACAATAACCACAAAAAACAAAAAAAAAACATGCTCAATCAGTATGGACCTGATGACATAATATTTCACAAAAAAAATCTGATACAGCGATAAAGGAACCAATTTTTATTTTTGTTTTGTTGAATCGCTTAAACCACACAGACATGAGTGAAGTTAAGATTTTTCACAAATTTGAGAGCAGTTTGTTTCACACAGCAACCTTGAGTTGACTGAAAAATGTCCAACTTTTAATGCCTAATAAATGATGCCAAAATTGGGACACTGCAATGTTGTCAACAATGGAATTTCAGGTTTCATCATTGTGAATATGGCAGTCACACAAGACACAGGTTTACTCAAAAGCATCTCTCTGCCGACTGAGGTAATCCCACAAACGAATATTTCAACACGAACAAGTTGCATCAAGTTCTCAAGTCAAAATGGTTGGATACGTCCTGGACAGACCTTGTAGATTATTGTATAGCTTTCAAAGCAGGTCTTTGAAAATATACACTTTGTTCAGTAAACAATTGTTATATTCTGATTTTTGTCTAGTGTGTGTGTGTGTGTGTGCGCACGCATGTGTGTGAGAGAGAGAGATGAGAACAGACTTATAGAGATTTTGGTTGGAATGGCTGATTTTCTGACTTATCTTTCCCCGTTTCTGGTTAGGATCTACTTCAAGACTGCTTCAGAAAGCAGAATTAAGAGAGATAATACAAAAGAGGTGGGAGGGAGTTGGGTAAAGATGGAGAAAACAAAGATGCTCAATGAATAAAAAAAAAAGAAACAAAAAAGAATGAAAGGAAGCAAATGTTGAAAGTGAAACAAAAGAAAAGAGAAATATCGAGAAAGAGAGAAAATAGTAGAAGAGAGCTGAAATCGACCTATCTCACCGTTGATATAGTTGTGTACTTTCCCATGAATACTAATGGTAGATGCTCAAACCCAGGTAAAATGCTAGGCCTTCACTGCAATATTATTTTACAGACTAATATTTCTCTGTTTAAAACTAAGTAAGCCTTAAAAAATATCAACATATATAAAAATAGAAATTAATCAAAGAAAAAAGAAGAGGAAAGGATGAAAAAAGCAAAGGAAAATGAGAGGGGAGAAGAAAAAAAAGAAAAAGTAGATGAGGAAAAAAGGAAGAAAGGAGAAAAAGTGCAACATACAGGAAAACTGAGAAGGATAAAAAAAAAAGAGAGGATAAAAAAAAAAGAGAGGATAAAAAAAAAAGAGAGGATAAAAAAAAAAAAAGAGAGGATAAAAAAAAAAGAGAGGATAAAAAAAAAAGAGAGGATAAAAAAAGGAAGAGAGGATAAAAAAAGGAAGAGAGGATAAAAAAAGGAAGAGAGGATAAAAAAAGGAAGAGAGGATAAAAAATAAAGAAAGGAAAAGAGAACAGAAGGAACAAAAGAAAGATGAATATCAATTACAGCAAGAGTAAAAGAATTTTTTTTTTTTTTTTTTTTTTTTTCACCAGGTGAAGTTATTTTGGATGTTTATCATTCCTTTGCCTCTGCTATTTGCAGTCTCCACTTTTCTCGTGGGTGGTGGATAAGAGAAGGAATGGAGAAGCAATATCAGAACCAAAAAGAAAAAGGAAAAAAAAAATAAGATTAAAAATTATCCAAAATGGAATCCTGATAAAATGAACCATTGGCTAGCAAGCAAGCAAGACAGACAGGCAGGCAGACAAGGTCTAGTGGGGAAAAATGGTCTGGGGTTTGCTTCTAGGAAAGTAGACAAGCAAGAGATTTTTAGCCAACTGTTTATTAAGCTTGCCAAGTGACTGATGAAAGCTGAGGAAGGGAAAAAGATTGATGTCCACCCCATAACAAATTTGAAAATGGCTGTAGCTTACCTGGGCACATATCATAAACACGTCCTTTGAAAAAGTTGACTGCCATGAAAATTAATTCAAAATAATAAATGAAATTCCCCACCACCTTCAAAATCTAATCAAAATGTGAAATTTAAAGCAAAGAAAAAAGAAAAGCACTTTTTAAAAACTCTCAATGCTAACTATTGTTGCATAGATGCACAAACACTTTCTGTCTTGCTACAATGGCTGTCGGTGTACAGAAATAAATCTCTCTCTCCTGTTCAAAATAGTTATCACTGCACAGGCACTCACTGTCTCTCTATGCTGGCTATCCCTGCACAGGCACTCACTGTCTCTCTATGCTGGCTATCCCTGCACAGGCACTCACTGTCTCTCTATGCTGGCTATCCCTGCACAGGCACTCACTGTCTCTCTACGCTGGCTATCCCTGCACAGGCACTCACTGTCTCTCTACGCTGGCTATCCCTGCACAGGCACTCACTGTCTCTCTACGCTGGCTATCCCTGCACAGGCACTCACTGTCTCTCTACGCTGGCTATCCCTGCACAGGCACTCACTGTCTCTCTACGCTGGCTATCCCTGCACAGGCACTCACTGTCTCTCTACGCTGGCTATCCCTGCACAGGCACTCACTGTCTCTCTACGCTGGCTATTTGGGTACAGACACTTACTGTCTCTCTACACTGGCTATTTGGGTACAGACACTTACTGTCTCTCTACACTGGCTATTTGGGTACAGACACTCACCGTCTTTCTACACTGGTTTGCAGTTAACTGACACTTTACACTGCATCCTTAAAAGATAATCTATCCTGACTCAAATCAAACTAGTATACCATTTTTATTATGTAGAATTTCAGCACATCACCACATACTAGAAATAAATTCCTAAGTTTTACTTAAATGATCTCAAAGCACAAGATTAAGGATGCTGGCAAAATGGACTTGCAAAAGTTGGAATGTGCTTCCTTTCAGTGAAGATGTGAAAGTTCTCACCTTATAAGGAAAGAAAAAAAAAAAAAACTTGTAATGGTCTATTGTACTAATGTATCATATGTCAAATAACTTTTAGTACAGAAAAAGTTATAGTTTATTATTAGTTATTATTTTTATCTCATTGTGTCTAATAAGATCTACAGCAAGAACAAATCATCTCTCCATGGCATAATTTATCATAGTATTTTGTTAGAATTGTACTGTTATTATTAATCTCTTATTGTGTCTAATAAGATCTATGGCAAGAATGAATCTTCTGTCACATTACGTTCCAGTGTATTCTCATAATTAGGTACCTAAAAAAATGGGCATACATAATGAAAAATATGCCCTTAATTCAACAAAAACAAAGTTTTATTGTCAAAATCTTCGTTATTATTAGGTGGAAAGACCAAATGTTTTTGATTATTAAATTGTTTTTTTCTATCCTTTTTAGAACCTTAAAAATTTGGGTTAAAACTTTCTTTTTCTTACATCAGTGGGTGACAATGAATTAGTATGGGAAACTTTAACTTCTTTTTGTGGTGAATTCGTACTTCTTACAAAAATCAAATTGTTAGATTTTAATAAACTTTCAGGACTTGTTCACAAATGAATGAAATTATTTTTGAAAGGTTTCGTTTTTATAAAATCTTGATAAAATATATATTTTTTAATCTGTCTTAACCCCTCCCTCACTTTATTTAATTTCATGAAATTTCAAGAAATTGCAGCATTTATGTTTATAAACACAAATCTTTGTAGAATTGAAATCAATTTTTTTTTCTTTTTAAAAGCAGGACACACATTTACAAATCAGCTCTGAACTTAAAAAAAAAAAACACAATAAAAGCAAGACATTAATTCAAAAAGCTTTTAATTGCTTTAATAAATAAGATATGTTGTGGACACTATTGTCTTAAAAAAAATTGTTTTTGATGAATAATGAAATTTTACAAGAATTTTCATTTTTAAAAAATTTTAATTAGAATAATTTATAAAGTTTTTAATTTTTCAAATTCAGTATTAATTTGTGGAGGTTAGGAGATATTGTTATTTAACAAAATCTACATTTACTAATCATAGGCTTGAAAATTTTGCTACTATTTAACAAACCTAGTATCTTAAAAAGAATTTTGCATTTGTTTTGTATGTAGAAATGTGCCAATTTTTTGTAAACCTGGACCTCTACAGATGATATTATTGGTAATTTCCTAACATTTCCTCAACAAGTGTCTTAATAAGACGATAAAGCCAAAGTACCTAAAATTCAATAAATATTAGATTACCGAGTAGTTGACAAATATAATGTGAGTCCCTTCTCTATAATTTTTTTTAAGTAGTTGTTATAGGTAAGTCTGCCTCAGATAAAATTTACAAATATATGTCTATTGAGAAAGTTGTCAAGATGCCATAAAAACACTCAATTCAGTGTTAAATAAAATGCATTTTGGTGATATTTTAAACTAATATTTGTTTCAAAGCAAATTAATTAAACTTTAAATCAGCTAATATTCCTCAAATTAAGTTTCAGAAAAACATATCTTATTTTTTAAAGATTTTTTAAGAGAATCATGTGTTTACATATTCACTAATATGGCTGTATTTTAGTAATTAAAAAAAAAAAAAAAAATCCCAATCAATTTAAATTCAGTTTGAAATGCAGCAAAGTATTTTGCTTATTGGAAATATTAGATTTAATCTATTACCTTGATATTAAAACTAAAATAAAAACTTCAAGAAAGATTTTTAATTTTTAAAAAATCATTTTAAAGTTTAGGTATCACTTTACTCTGGAGGTTTGGTTGATTTTGTTTAGTGGCATATCAACACCTCTATGGGTTATTTCATGCCAAAATCTAAATTGTATGCCTTCCACTACAGACATTTTGTACATAATTTTATACTTTCAGGATAACCAAGATATATATATATATATATATATATATATATATATATATATATATATATATATATATATATCTTTATATGTACACACACACAATATTCATGTTATGTTGTAAATGCTAAATATTTTGGTATAAAACCTATGTCTTTAAGGTAGGACATTATGTTGATGGCTTCAGTATTTCCAAATAGTTTTCTTGTGTTGATTTCCTTATAATATTTATGTCTTACAGTTGCAGAGTAAATATATTCAATTAAAAATGGGTTTCACCGTGAGGTTGTCGTACAAGTTGGTTCGTCTTCATTTTTCAGCAAGGGTAAATGAATAAGGTATGTGTGGCCCAAGTAGAGACTTGGACTACGTTTGAAACACCAGTTCAACTTATTTTTATGAGTTTTTCTTGGTTTTTAAAAAAAAATATAGTCTAATTGATTTGTTTTACAGTTTAACACCATATAAGTTATTTAAAGCTATAGGTTAAATAGTAAGACAGACTGATTATTTTCAGCCTTGGTTGGCAACCAGTCTAAGAGAAGAACAATTCAAAACCAGTTGGGCATGGACCTAGCAAATCCATCCTGTAAAAACCTACTTGCTATGAAAGCCACAGCATTAATGCTTAACATGTTGTATCTGAGGCCTTATGCACCATAGATGGGTTTGTAGGGAGAGTGAGAGAATAGGGTTTAAGGTAATCCCTTGGAGCTAATGTACATAAAATATTTAGACTAGTAACTTAGTTTTTGTTCTGAAATTTGGTATATACTGAATCTGATAATCTTACAAATTTACATTATTCTTAATACAAGTTCCAGAAGTCACTCACGGTACGGAATCACTGAATAGGGTTGTTTTATGGATGTAAGAATTGTAGATTATGTGTGGTACAGATAGCGAATGACTCAAGATTTGAAGAGGTTAAGATTGTAGTAGTCAGGGATCTTCTTGTGAGGTTGTTCCACAAAGCAGTGGCTCTTTGGAAGAAGCTACCTGAATGGAACTTCTTCCTTACTAATGAAATACAAAAGGAATGAAGATGGTTCAGTCCTGTGAATTTGGTATGGCAGAATGAGGGAATGTAGATCGTTCGAAAATTTTCCATTGAAATATTGATAGGTTTGCAATGTTGATTCTGTGGCAAATGGCTTGTAGGGGGAGAAATAATCCATTGTCTACATTTTTGAACTGTGTTGATGATGGAAAGTGATGGATTGATGATGGAAAGAGATGGATTGATCAGCTCTAGCCCAGATATGACAGCAATATGCCATTTTTGGCAGAACCAGTGCATGGTTCTTACCCCCACTCTCACAAATCTATGATATGGGGCCCCCACTCTCACAAATCTATGATATGGGGACCCCATTCTATTACATAGCAATTTTCATAAGGTAGTATTTATATAAAATAAAAATTTTATTGTAACCTAATTATGTACAATAATGGATCATATAGGTGAACACCATCTTAAATAAACCAACAACTGTTTGTGTCAATTTTTAACATCAACTTCAGATTTTCATTAAAGAGTTGAAGGATTTTGACATGTTCAGCATTCTGGATAAAAAATAGTGAATTTTACATCATGCTTTTTTATGATTTAGCAAAAGACGAAAAAAAAAAAAAAAATGCAAAAATTTTTCATCCTTTAATAGCCAGTTGTGCTTAGTTTCATTTCTAAGATATATAGATATAGACAGAAAAAAGTAAATGCTGACAAGTTAATGAGAGTCACAAAGCACTGCCCATGGCACCCCAATCAGGTTCCCTACAGTTTGGGCTGGGGGTAGTATGCGCAGGGCCTTGGTCTGATGTATAGGAGAGACAGAAGATGTTAAGATAAAAGGGGAAGTTATCTTCACAATTCTTGTTAAAACAATGTTCTCTTTAGTGTTACTTTCATAAGACAGGCAAGGAGACAACACTGATAATTCTAAACCTTATAATGGGCTAGCAAGGTTACCCAGTAAGGCTTGGTGTTAGGTTGATTAATCTATTAAAGACTTGCATGCTTGCGCACATACTTGTTGCATGGTTGATTGTATTTTTTTTATTTTTACTCTGTTAATGTGAATTTAGCTACCTAGCACACAGGGTGGGGGATGTAAAGAAAAATTATACAAGCGGCCCTTTTCCACATTCCTCCCATTCTTGCATGCGGGTGGGTGGTAAGAGAAACGTGCAGTAAAGACAGCGTTGAAATTTGAAAAGTGCTATTTTCATGAAAGAGAATGAAAGAAAAAAAAAAAAAAAAAAAAATGAAGTGGTTGTTGGAATGAAGGAAGAATGCAGGACAGGACAAGAAAGCCAGCGAGAGGTCCTGGAGGAGGAAGGAAGGGAAAGGAAAACTTTGTTAACCTTAAGGGGTGGATAAAGGTAAGGAGAAAGTACCCATGGAAATGTTTTGGCCTGTATAGCAGCTTCATTTTTACTAGCCTCTCCTCACCACCCATCCAGGTGGTGGACAGTCAAGTGGAAATATCCATCATTCTGGCAGAACAAAGCTGGTTATTAGTTATAGAGAGTAAAAGTGAAACTAAACAAAAGGAAAAGGTGTAGCAGTGTGAGGAGTGAGTGATAAACAGAAATGCAAAATGGATGTTTCTAAAAATAAAATCAAATGTAACAACATGGAGAGAAAGAAATGGTAAAATGGGAAATGATACAGAGAGAGGTAGAATGTTAAAAAGCGTGGAGAGAGAAAAGTGATTGAAAGAATGTATATAGAGGGAGAGAGAGGGTGAAAGAATGGCTGGAGAGGGAGAGCGAGAGGGTGAAAGAATAGATGGAGTTGCTGTAACAGCAACCCCATCTATTATAAACTTGTAGTAAGAAAGGAAAAAAAGAGAAAGGAAAAAAAGAGAAAGGAAAAAAAGAGAAAGGAAAAAAAGAGAAAGGAAAAAAAGAGAAAGGAAAAGGAAAAAAGAGAAAGGAAAAGGAAAAAAGAGAAAGGAAAAGGAAAAAAGAGAAAGGAAAAGGAAAAAAGAGAAAGGAAAAGGAAAAAAGAGAAAGGAAAAGGAAAAAAGAGAAAGGAAAAGGAAAAAAGAGAAAGGAAAAAGAAAAAAGAGAAAGGAAAAAGAAAAAAGAAAGGAAAAAGAAAAAAAAAGAAAAGACACAGAAAATGTACAACCAGATAGTTGGTTAACATTATTTTTATTTATGAAGACCAAAGTCTGGCAGAAGGCAACAAGTGAAGAGCTTCTAATGAAATCACTTATGCTTCCCAATGCACAAATAGGTATTTCTGAGAAAATAACCTCACAGATTCTTCTTTGGAATCTCTAGATACATAGCAGAAACACCAGACCATATATAGCAACAATATTCAATGCATGGATGAATGGGAGACTTATAAATGTGCAAGATAGATTCTGATGAGAAAAATTCTCTTGTACAACATAGTGAACCAATGTTCCTAGCAGCATTTGATGGAACCGACAGAACTATTGTAATTCTTAATGCCCACTGAGATTTGAAGAATTCTGCCATTGTCTTTCAAGTGACTAAATGTGAACAAAATCAATGCTGATATCTTTTAAAGATAACAGACTGCATTCATTAAGTTCTTGTATAATATAACATCAATATATCCACAGGTTTCATTGCTTGCTATTGTGTTATATCATAATTTTAGATATTTGAAATTTTGCATACACTAGACAACATAATTGTACTTATACTCTAAAAGCTTTTTGAAACTCATACACAGTAAATACTACTCAAGCAATAGGTGAATCAACAATGACCAGTCATAAAATTGTTTGTGGATCCAATTATAAAATTAAGGTGACCTAAACAGGCAAAAGAAATTAGAAATGTTTTATTTATTTTTTATTTTCAAGATTTAGTTTATGTAAATGAATGTCTTCAATAATTCACTGTAAATGTAGTTGTCTATGTTTAGTTTGTTTTATGGTATATCAACCTCAATGGGTCATTTAATGTCGACAACTTTTTTTTCTGGTAATATTTTTGTTTTGTCAAAAATCTATTTCTGTTAATATTTTTTTCCTCAAAAATGTATAGCTGGTAATTTTTTTTTTCTTTAAAAATTTATTTCTGGTAATTATTTTTACAAAGTATTTCTGGTATTGAAACCTATTATTACACTTTTATAATGCTTTTTACCTCAGTTTCGGGGTTAACTATTTGCACATAGCTGGGACCCTAACAGGTGCTACCACACTCTTAAAAGCCTCCTGGTCAGAGGCCTTGCTGTTGGACGTAGTTTATTATCTTACCCTGGACATGGATGTAGTTTATCATCATACCCAGGATGTAGCTGTCCATGTGTGTGTTTGTGTGTGTGTGTATATATATATATATATATATATATATATATATATGAATGCATATGTCTGACTCACATACATCTGTGGAATGATGACTAAAAACCAAACAAGAAAAAGATTCAAATCCATTCAATAAAAAAATAAATAAATAAAATGCTCTATATCCACTTCCAAAAATTAGCATTTTCATGTTTGTCTTTTAAGAAAATTTTGTTATTTGCCTCATGTTTGGCTGATCGAGATTTTCATATGGATGTCATTACTAGCACCCAACCCATTCAGAAATGTGTAAAACCAGTGGTTTTCAACCACTGACCTTACTAAGATATTCTAAAAAAAAAAAAAAAAAAAAAAAAAAAAAAGAAACAAACAAACAAACTAAAAAACGTCAAGCTCAGATATCTCATTAAATGTAAAATTAAAATGAACAGAAAAAGAATATAAGATTTTTTTTATTTTTAAAAAATTTAATTATCTTTTTATTACAAATTATAATAAATTGTTTTGTTTTAAATGTCATAAAAAAAGTATACTCTTTATTTTACAACTTTTTGGACCATCATAGTTTAAGTGTGCCCCCAGAAGTTTAACTACGAGATAAAAAAAAAAAAAAAAAAAAAAAAAAGAAGATTGAAAAACATTAGTCTAAACTATCAGCTATATGCAGCCATTTCCTTACAACAATAATTAAAAATGACTAATTGAATGAAGCCTGGAGGTCTTAGTCAGGATGATCCATTCTCAAACCTCAAGGAATGGCACTACCGAATCAGAAATAAAGAACTGTACCAAGTAGCAGAAAATAGATCACTTGAAAACATTCAACAGCAGCAACAATTAAAATCAATATTATATGTAACACGAAAAGAAAATAATGATAGTCAAGATGTTAACACTCCACACTACATTATTTACATTATTCAGATTATTGTCCTCATCTTTGTTGCCATATTTATCACAACGTTTTGGCCGTTGTACGCTCTGGCCGTCTTCAGGTGGTTGGAATGTTGAACTGAACCCTTTATTTATTTAGGAGATAACTGATAACTGACATCCATCAAACATGGCACGTGGAACTAGAACAGTCTACCCCAGTGAGCAAAATAAAGGATTCATTTTGACATTCCAACGACCTGAAGAAGGCCGGAGCGTACAACAGCCGAAATGTTGTGATAAATATGGCGACAAAGATGAGGACAATAGTCCGAATAATGTAAATAATGTACATAATACCTCAATCTCAGAAATATAGACAGACTCTACACTACCTTAAACAAAATGTTGGTAAGGAAACTCTCATAAATACTGGAAAAGAAAAAAAAAATCATTAGATGTTTAAACTTAATTCACATTTAAAATTGGCCCAAGTTATTGGAACACCCTTTATCTCATAGTAAGGAAAGAAAAAGAATGTATGTTAGCATTTACAAATTTCTATTAAAGTAAAAATTCAATAGATAACACATCAAGACTAATTTTAGTTTTTTTCTGTGACATACAATTTTAATTTTGACTAGACCACAATTAGTCATTCCTAAAAAAAACAAAAAAAAATTCAGTTTCTGTCATTTTGTCTAAACTGTTTTCAACCTTCAGTATAATGGAGAAGCTAACAAAACATGACAAAAAGAACATTTTATAATATAGAGCATTAGATAATAATAGTGTACCATGCTTATTGAAACATAAGCAGGTTTTACTGTGGTCTTTGGCTAATTATCAGTCACTACAATTCATTCGAGTCTATTTCAAGACAGCTTAATAGTCAAAACCAGCAGATTGGATGCAGTGAAATATTTTGTTTTTTAACGTACACCTTAAGTTCTAGTAAGATATGTCATGCATTAAGGGAAAGGGGGGGAGACAATGTATCATTGTTTGAAGATTATGGCAGTAAAATAAAACAAGTACACTACAGCCATTGGAGCTTAAGATTATAAGCTGAAGAGTCTGAGATTTTCTCTCTTGTTCCAAGTATAAATTAAATCATTAATAAATAAATTTAAAAATAAGCAGTTTTCAACCGAAATAAATAGAGTTTAAGAATTTATTCCTGAACATGATGTAAAATCAAAAATATATTTTACCGTTATTATTTTATTTATTAACTCAATCAACCATCATAGCTGTCCATTCCAAACCTAAATAAATAGTCTTCTAGTCATAATACCAGTACATTTGAATGCAGTATAATATTTGAAGAGAATATAATTCAAAGTCTCTTTTTATATACTGTCAAATACAGTAAGGATAACCTTTCCAACAGAAAGAGCAACTAAAATGGGTAGCACATTTAACTAGAAAGGAAAATATCATAGCATACCTATGGATGATAATGGGCATGTCCCCATTCCCATAAATACAGTAGTGAATACTGTATGTTGGTCTACCATTGAAGATTTTCTGTGGAATTCACTCAACTACTTTTACGTGATGCTGGCGAATTTTATATGTGTTGTTCTTGTTCTAAGTATTATCGTTCATTACCAACCTTCGTTTGATTATTCTATTCAGTAACCTTTCCTAAGTTACAGCAGAAAATGATGACATAATCCAGATATTGACTTTCTACATACCCTACATTAAACAAAAGGTTAGGAAGGAAAAAAATCCATCAATAGTATAAAGAATATAAACAATCAATTTGAGAAGTCTATTTTCCCTAAGAAATTGTTTCAAGAAAGATTTTATCAATTTTGAAATTAGACCAAATATGAATAATGTGAACAATAAAATTCAAACGATTTGAGGATTGCATTTTCCATACTAAAGCAACTGCCACTAACCTGAGCATAATGCTCACTATCACCTCAATTGCTACCCAGGATGTATTAGGTTGGTGCAAAAATAATGACGTAATAATGTCGTTTTTTGACGTAACGTCAAAAAACAACATTATTACGTCATTATTTTTGCACCAACCTAATAAATTCCCTTCTCATCTGTCATTCATTATCACATACCATTTTTTGGTCAAGTTATCCAACAACGGATTCATGCCTTACCAACGGCATTAGCAGTAAACAAATATGAGCAACTTCAGCAGAAATAGTGTGCCAGATTTTACTTTCCAAATTTCATAATATTACTGCTTTTTAATCTTGTAAACAGTAATTAAGAATTCCCCACTGCTGTTAAATTTTATGACAATGCAAATAGAAGTAGGTTAAAAGAGGTATAAAAGATACATACTAAAATTTGCTTTTATCACAGACCAATAATACCAACTCACTTAGATTTATGTTTAGTGTAAGGCATAAATTGTCTAAGTAAATCTAAAACTTTTCAATTTAAAATTCAAGTTGTAGCCGATACTTGTCTTAGAAATTACCTCCAGTTTTTATAATGGTAATTAATACCAACTGACATAGCACTTAATTGCTCCATTTCTGGGTATGACGATAAACTATATCTGTGTCCTGGGTAAGACAAACTATGTCCGACAGCAAGGCCTCTAATCAGCAAGTTTTGAGGAGCGTGGATCCAGACATAACACCCTTGATTTTTTTTCTGTGAGGCCCATTTGAAATTAGTTGTTTATCAGATGTACCAAAGAAATGTTGAGGAACTTAAAGAGTTAATGAATGCAGTAAAATGACAGAGGAAACTATACAATGTGTTAATGAATCAGGCACGTAGAGAACTGAAATGTGTTTTGAAAAAGAATAAAGACATTGTGAACAGCAGATATAACAAATAAAGAAATAGTAAATAAAATTATCATGTGTAATTAAATTTTTAATAAATTATCCCTATGGTGTGCGAGTGTGTGTGTGCATATATATAATGTAAAAGAACGAAGAATAAAATTCCAAAATTCAAAACATTAATTTAAAACAGGGGTCAATACAATTTCTCTTTGTAGTAGGGTTAATTTCTGATGCTTTCTCTTTCTTTTCTCTTCTTTTTTTCTTTTATTGATTTCTTATTTTGTTTCCTTTTTCTTTATATAAATCCTTTTATCTTTTAAGGAAAATTTTCCAAAAATGGAAAATGAAGTGATGTTTCATTAATTGCAATTTTAAAGAAGATTGTTTATTGTCATCATTGTTACCACCTGAAGAGATGTTTTATTTTAAATGTTGAAACAAAATGTACAATTTTGTAGTGGATACTTACATGTTCAAATGTAACAGATATATATATATATATATATATATATATATATATATACACACACACACACACACACACAAATGAACATTGAAGTCAACACTTAGAGGCTCTAAGTGTTGACTTCAATGTTCACTTTTATATTTACACACACTATCTCTGATATTGAGCACTTTATCCCATAAATATAGCACAACTTAAGACTATATATATATATATATATATATATATATATATATATATATATATATATATTATACACTGTTACATTAGAACATGTAAGTATCCACTAATAATGTGTGTGTCAGACATGCATGAAGATGAACATCAATGCAGACAAGAAGCTTGGATCCAATTTGGTATAAAAAAACGTTTGTGTTATGGTCTTCAGTCTTTGCCTCAAAAATTGACAGAGTGAATAAGAAATTATCTAAAGAAAAAACATCACCATTAAAAACTGCATTATATGTTTTATGATACATACAAAATAGATATATATGTTAACATCAGTTCCTCCCACAAATATAAAATTATAACATTAAGAAAATATGTTGCTGTCGTGTTATGCTCCAATTTCTCATGACAGAAGGATCATAAAAAAGAAATATTGCCCGCTTTCTTCGAAACAAGCTAAAGATGACAGCTAAAAGGCAGCAATTACTAGTCATATGACCTGTTGCTCCTAACGACTCCTAATGGAAGGGTTCATCATTATTTAACAAAGCACAGATAACCCAACAATTGTCAATGAAACTCCAGACTTAGAGCCACTTTGCTCACTTCTACTTTTAAGATATCATTTTCTCTGAAATGAACAGAATCTTGAAATAGAGGTCATTTTCATCAAGGATAGAAAAAAAAATGTCTGAAAAATACATTTTTGCTGAAAATATTAATTTTACTTTCTGATTAACTGGATAATTACAGATTTGCTTAATTTAATCAATTTAATTTTGTTTAATAGTAAAGTTCTTTTTAACTGTTTTATACGACAGAGGAAATGACACTTTGGACATCCTTACTTGCAAGCCCACAATATCAGTAATTATCAAAATTTTTGTCCAGTGTCTCATATAAAAAAAAAAAAAAAAATAAATAAAAATAATAAAGCAACCTTGGCTCATGGCTGCATCATGTGTGTGTGTGTGTGGAGTGATATAAACTCAATCACATCTTAGTATTTTATAAGAAGTTGCTGAAAACTTCACAGCCCAACCCTCTTCTTAAAGTCAGAATTTAAATGATCTAACATGAGAGTATGGATTTTCAGCATTGGGCCAAGTCGAGGACTTTTCAACACCCCCCCCTTGAAGTGCGTTGCATTAACATTTTGCGTTGTATTTAAGGTCAAAATAAAAAGAGGCACACTATAAATTTTGGTTTGTGATACATTTTTCAAGCATCAATTAACATAATGTCAATAAATTTCATTCTTGTTTCAACATGCAGGATAAAAAATATTAAACACAAAAATAACAAATCTATAGTAATAAATAATAATGTTGATTTGTGAGTAGCAAAACCATTATTGGCACATAAATTTTAGTCAGTGAGACAGGTTCAAAATTCAGTCTAGTCAGCTGTGTTCACTTTCATACAAATTGTAATGTTAGCCGTTTCTTTATAAGGAAACATTTGGCATGAGTTGATCAAGCAACTACTGCTACTTTAGTTACGTTTTTCTTAACTCCTTTGCCATTCAGCTGGGATCAAAGTGGATTATCTGCCTTCAGGTGGACACACTACATTTTATCTCTCAATGTGCTTATGTCTTTGGAGAAAGTGCAACACAACTGTGTCTTTGTCTTCAGGCAGAATGCAACTAAAAAAAATATGGAAAGGTGCCCAGTCTTGGGGTAACAGCTGCCTATGGTAGTACCTCTTTCATTGCACTAAAAGTGGGGATTGGTAGTAATACTGATGCAAGCACAACTGACTTCCCACATTAAACTGACCTTGTGTGAGGTGGTAAGTAAATACAAAATGCAGTATCTATCTTCAAGTGGACAAACTACATTCAATCTCTCACTTGTGCATCTGTCTTCAGACGGAACACAACTAAATGAAGGATGCCTGGACCTGGGGATTCCAACCTTGTGGCAGCATCTCCCTCACTGAACCAAAGAGGGAGTGTCAGTTTAATATCGACTTGAGAACGAGGAAGGCCAAGAGAGAGAGAGAGAGAGGAAGACAGCAAATATCCTATCAAACAAGCTTGTGTTATTGGTTGGCAGACCAGAGATTAGAAGAAATAGCAAAAAGGTGAACATCACTAAGAACAGCAAAGTTTAGAAAGTTGTGTGGAGGCATGAAAAGACATGGCACATAGAAGATTATTATTCGTTTTTTTATACGGAAACATTCAGCATTCATTGACCAAACAGCCAGTGCAACTTGGGTTAAACTTTTTTATTTTACACCCTGGATATCGGGTTGGGATCAAGTTGTAGTATCAGTTCTCCTCTCTAATGGTAATGATAATAATAACTGCTTTCTTTCAGTCTGTGCTACCATCAGTTGAAATTTATAAAATCTTTCTATTAAGATTATTTCCCAGGAAAATAGTTTTCTCAAATCTGTTGTTGCTCTTTCCAGTACTGATGAGGGTTTCCTTCCTAACCTTTTGTTTGAAGTAGTGTGGAATGATGACATCTTGATTCTGTCATGATTTCTTCTTCAAATTACATGTGATATCCATTTTACTTATTGTTGAAAATGTTCAAGTGATATGATTTCTGTTATTTGGTACAGTTCTTTGCTTGTGATTCTGTAGCATCAGTCTACAAGGCTCGAGGAAGTGTGTTCTTCTCGCTAAGATTCTGTGATTGCTTACAAAAAGAGTTTGAATCCATTTATTTTACCTTCAGCTATAACATAATTAGAAGATTATATAATATATATCTAATAGCAAGTTAGAATAGGCTCCTTTGCCTTGGGTGGCGACCAGCCTAAGTGAAGGACTACTATAAGTTCAAAACTGTGAAGAAGGAAGAAGGCAACAGGAATCAACCATCTTTCTCAAGAAATCATAGCAAATCAGTGATAATAAATAAGAGGAACATGTGGAGAGCCATGACTGCTTAGGTCCTCAAGAAATAAAACATTTAAAAAAAGAAATACATTTAAAAAAATATTACAATTTAATAAATAAATGTAGGCAATGAAAACATATCATCTAATAAAGTAAATCTTCCACAGTCTTGTGGTCTTCCTGCTGAGCAACATACAATGAGTGAAGATATTTTTTTATTTAAATAAGATTTTCATAAATAAATGTTGAAGTGAAGATTAATGATCAAATGGACACCATGAAGAAGAAATTCGGCCACCGTCTCGTTTTTATTATTTATTTTTTAAAATTCCTATGAGTCATAAATCAGCATGTTCATTTTTAGCCGGCATCAAAATATTAAAAGCTGGTTGTTGGAATTCCGATGTCTGCTGTTAATAGAAATTCTGGCTATTTTGCTAAAGTAAAAAAAATGCCATGGTTGTTTCAAACTAAATATCTCAGTTGGTATAAAAAAAAAATGCAATATGCACTTGCACAGACACATGAGAGGTATTGAAAAGTTAAGAGGGTTCTATACAGTTCCAAAAAATGCTCACTAAAGTAGGACAACTGAGAAGGGTCAATAATTTTTCAACATTCCCTTGTGTGGAAATATGAAACTTCACACTGAGAGCAGAAATGAAACAATGGGTGCAAGGCACAGGCGTCGGGGAGCAGTAGACACCGTGGCCAGGGGCACAGGCGTCGGGGAGCAGCAGACACCGTGGCCAGGGGCACAGGCGTCGGGGAGCAGCAGACACCGTGGCCAGGGGCACAGGCGTCGGGGAGCAGTAGACACCGTGGCCAGGGGCACAGGCATCGGGGAGCAGCAGACACCGTGGCCAGGGGCACAGGCGTCGGGGAGCAGTAGACACCGTGGCCAGGGGCACAGGCGTCGGGGAGCAGTAGACACCGTGGCCAGGGGCACAGGCGTCGGGGAGCAGCAGACACCGCGGCCAGGGGCACAGGCGTCGGGGAGCAGGAGACACCGTGGCCAGGGGCACAGGCGTCGCAGAATAAAAAAAAAAAAAAAAAATTTTTTTCAATGTTTTCCAAAAGCTAAACAAATCATTAAGGAACAATACCTATATAACATTAAATGCTGGACGATTTCCTCACAGATAAAAAGGAGATGAGGCAACAGAAGAGAGCTGAGAATAATATGGACGAAGCATGTGATGAACAAGGAAGTTTTAAGGAAAATAGACACAAGAAAGTCAGAATCAGAAGAGACTGGTGAAAGTTTTGAAACTCAGAATGAAAGATTGGAAAATTTGACACTCACAAGATATATTGAAGTCAAGAGGGACAGTAGAAATTAGCGAGCAATGAACCTAACAAGATTATTTAAATGAATGGCAGAACAGGAAGTGGGAAGGATAATAAAAAGACAAGCATTACTAAGAGCTACAATGAATAGGAAGTTGTGGAGAGCCATATTGAAGTGACATAGCATATAAAAGACAACATTAAAAGTAAACCCAAAGTGTTCTCATGGCTAGCAAAGCAAATATTTAATTAAGCCATTATTTTCCTATCTCTCCTTCATCAATCATGCTGATGTCAACATTGTCTGTAAAAACCATGTACTTTGACAATGAGTCAAAATATCAAAGACCAATGAAATAAGACCCCCCCATCCCAACTTCACAGCCCCATTTATATTTTCAAGTCTTACAAATCCATAGATAAAATCAGAGAAAAGGTGTGTAATGAGACTGATCTACCATGAACTAGCAAGTCTTTTTTGAGTGTTTACTAAAAACAATACAGTTTTTCACATTTATATACAAATAAATATTAATTTAGTCTGTAATAATTTGTGTGTTATTTATGAAACATTCATACTACGATCCTCAGCACCACAACAAACGGAGGGGGGTCCTAATCAAGTGGAAGGTAACCACACCTACTCCTCTCCATATAAAATAATGTGATAGCAGAAATCTGTCACTTTCGTATAATAATAATAAAAAAATAAAAAAAAGTAGTAGAAAAAATGATTTACCAAATTGTGATCCCTAGTATAAATAAAACCCCACCAACTGATTTGATCAGTAAAAATAATGAAAAGTACATTTCATAATTTGGATTAAAATGAATTTTAAATAAAATCTGTTTGAACAATGAACAAATAATATGACAGGCAGGGTTGGGGTTAGTGATTTAGTGTTGGGGGGGTTAGTGTAGCTTTAAGTACATACTTGAAAAAGAAAACAATCATTTGCTTGACCACATAGATTAGAATCATTTAGTGTAAAAGCTAAAAGTTGAGAATAGGGACCAGATGTGCATGCACAAAATTATATGATGAGCATCCTGAAGTCAAAAGACGACATATTTTGGTTTTAGGAAAATTAGAGATGGGATTTAAGGGGCAAGCGCAAATTGGTTGTTAAAATTATACATGTTCACAGAACTGATTCTCAGACTGCTTTGGCCTTTATATACAATGACAAATTTAAAAAGAGAAAGAAAAAGGAAAAGAGAAAGAAAAAGGAAAAGAGAAAGAAAAAGGAAAAGAGAAAGAAAAAGGAAAAGAGAAAGAAAAAGGAAAAGAGAAAGAAAAAGGAAAAGAGAAAGAAAAAGGAAAAGAGAAAGAAAAAGGAAAAGAGAAAGAAAAAGGAAAAGAGAAAGAAAAAGGAAAAGAGAAAGAAAAAGGAAAAGAGAAAGAAAAAGGAAAAGAGAAAGGGAAAGGAAAAGAGAAAGGGAAAGGAAAAGAGAAAGGGAAAGGAAAAGAGAAAGGGAAAGGAAAAGAGAAAGGGAAAGGAAAAGAGAAAGGGAAAGGAAAAGAGAAAGGGAAAGAAAAAAGAAAAGAAAAGAAAAGAAAAGAAAAAAGAAAAAAAGAAGAAAAGAAAAAAGAAGAAAAGAAAAAAGAAGAAAAGAAAAAAGAAGAAAAGAAAAAAGAAGAAAAGAAAAAAGAAGAAAAGAAAAAAGAAGAAAAGAAAAAAGAAGAAAAGAAAAAAGAAGAAGAAAAGAAAAAAGAAGAAAAGAAAAAAGAAGAAGAAAAGAAAAAAGAAGAAGAAAAGAAAAAAGAAGAAGAAAAGAAAAAAGAAGAAGAAAAGAAAAAAGAAGAAGAAAAGAAAAAAGAAGAAGAAAAGAAAAAAGAAGAAGAAAAGAAAAAAGAAGAAGAAAAGAAAAAAGAAAAGAAAAAAGAAAAGAAAAAAGAAGAAAAGAAAAAAGAAGAAAAGAAAAAAGAAGAAAAGAAAAAAGAAGAAAAGAAAAAAGAAGAAAAGAAAAAAGAAAAGAAAAAAGAAAAGAAAAAAGAAGAAAAGAAAAAAGAAGAAAAGAAAAGAAAAAAGAAGAAAAGAAAAGAAAAAAGAAGAAGAAAAGAAAAAAGAAGAAAAAAGAGAGAAAGAAAACAGTTAATAATCTTTTTAAATCAAAATTTGAAGTGTGACAGAAAAGAGTACCTATTTCTTAGCAAAAAACAAACAAGAAAGTGAATTCCAGCATGAACTCAAATCAATTTTTTAATTTTTTTTTTTTTTTTTTTTTTTTTTTGGCCGTATTCTTTCAGGAATAAACAATCATAGTCCTCCTGATTGCTTTTATTACTATTATTATTGAATTACCATGGCTTCTTGGGAAATATAATGGATTAGATTCAACCCGTATAATTTTTTTCATCACAAACATGCAACTACGTAAGGTGGTGGTTTGGTTTATTTTGTTTTACGGTATATCAACCTCAATAGGTTATTTAATGCTGACAACATTTTTAGGATAGATTCGTATGAATAGAATATGTATTCTTTGGTTTAAATTGGTTTGGTTTATTTTGTTTTATGGCATATCAACCTCAATGGGTTATTTAATGTTGACAAAATTTTTTATTGCTGGTAATATTTTGTTTTGTCAAAAATCTGTTTCTGGTAATATATTTCCTTCAAAATTGTATTGCTGGTAATAGTTAACTATTTGCCTATAGCTGGGACCCTAACAGGTGCTACCACCCCGGGTCAGGGTTGACCTGAGAATAGCAGCAATTAAGAGGTGATTCCACACTCCTCAAAACCTCCTGATCATAGGCCTACTGCTGGACATAGTTTAACATCTTACCCAGGATGCGGATGTAGTTTAACGTCTTACTCAGGACAGAAGGTGAGGTGGTGTTGAAAAGCTTTGGTCAAAATTTAGATGTGCAAGTTGGGTAATGGATATTGGTGCAGAAAGTGGAATTAAATTCAGGGTTAGTGTTGCATTCACTTTCACACAAATATATTCAGAAAAGGCATCAATTTGTCTCTTCACCTAGCTATGGGTTCAAACAGTATGGTAGGCTGGACTCTAGAGTCTTGGGTTGTAACTAGTATAAAAGAACTAAACCATAGAGAAGGTAACAAGAAATCATTCCTTAACTTTCCCAAAGAAACATGGCAATTCCCAGATTATAAAGAGAAAGGAATCTGTGGAAAGTCATGATCATCTATGTTTTGAAGGGATGTTGCGTAAATTGTGTAAGGTGTAATAAACTGTTAGTGTTAATGAGGTAAAAATAGTGTTTGGAAGACATGCGCAAAGGAAATGGTAGGTTTAAATAAGATCGGGGTTCTATAAAAGCAGTGCGTCTTTGAGCAGAAAGGAGATATTTGATGTGAAAATTTCAAAGATAGGTGTAGCCTAATTGGTGATAGGTGTGAACTTTCACAAGACAGGCAATGTTGGTGAAAGTTGGGGAGGTGAGATTGCAGGAGAAGAAAGCCATTTTTAGAGGGGACCATGAAATAAAAGTGTTGGAGGAGATAAAGTTATAAAAAATAAAAAAAAGCAGCAGAAGAGTAAGATAGGAATTGAGAAAGTATACAGAATGATGAGAGAAGTGTTAACAAAAGCAAAAAGTAAAAGAAAAGCAAAAAGTAAAAGAAAAGCAAAAAGTAAAAAAAAAAAGTAAAAAAAAAATCAGAAGACAAAAACAATTACAAAAGAATGAAGAAAAGACAAAAAGTGTTAGAAAAGAACAAATAAAAGACAAAAAAGGTTACAAAAGAACAAATGAAAGAAAGAAAAAGTAAAAAAAGGTGTAAATGAAAGAGAAAAAGAAATGGGGTAAACAAAAGAAAAAAGGGCGAATGAAAGAAAAAAAGCAAAAAATGTGAATTACTGGGTAGTTAAGAAAAAATTATTAGGTGTTCATGTTATATTCTTCAAGTAATTGTTACAGTTATATACTCCTTAGAAAAAATTACCAAACCTAAATCTCTCGAGAAAGTTGTGAACACCTCTTAAAAATGCCCAGCTACATGTTGAAAAATGCTTTTCTGCGACATTTTAAACTAAAGTAATATTTTAAAGTACATTTACATTTTAAAGTAATATTTGTTTGAAAATATTCCTCAAATAAAGTTTCAGAAAAGTATATTTTATTTTTCAATTTTTTAAAAGAGAATTATGTTAAAAGGTTGTGTTTACAGAATCACAAAGAATTGTACTAAATAACTGAAACCACATCACTTGAGGACTACCAACAGCAAACACAACTAAAATGGATAGCACTTGTAACTTGAAGAGACAATAATGACAATCAAAATGTTGACATTCCACACTACTTCAAAGAAAAAGTTAAGGAAACCCCCATCAATACTGGAAAGAGGGAACAGATACTGGACTTGAGAAACCTATTTTTTTGAAGATTTCTTTTATCTTATGTTTCAACAGCAAACTGTAGTGGCTGCTCAGTCAATGAATGCTAAATGTTTCCCTAATAGCTAATATTACCATTCTCACCACTAGAAATATAGGACTAATTTGTTACAAGTATGATCTATATTATACCTTCAAATAGATATTAAGTAAAAGACAATATGGTGCCCCTTTCTCTTTTAGTTATCTAAGCATTTAATGCAATGCTTTTAATTCGTCATACACATAACACATACGACAAATAAACTTTAAGGAATTTTGCTAAGATTTAAAACTGCAATTTATTGACTGATTCATTTTTTATGGCTTGTCAACTCTTTGCAGGTTATTTAAAGGCAGAAAATATTTTTAGATTGTAAGAAATAATAATGGTTTAGTAATACAAGCCTTATTAATTAACCCATAGCAGGAGGGGAAGTGGATTCATACCTTTCCCAACGTTATTTATGTGTAAGTGAATATAACAAAACCAAGGGGAATTTGAACTCTGCTCTTCAATTACAAATTCAGTCATTATCCATTATACCACCTGCACATCTAGTCTTAGACAATTTGGTATTTCGAAGCAGTCACCCAGGTATTAGGTTGGTGCAAAAATAATGTCGTTTTTTGACGTTAAAAAATACGTCAAAAAACGATATTTTTGCACCAACATAATAGTTACTGACCAGGTTCAATGCTGGTTAACTTTGGGATCATTTGGGAACCTATGTTTCAATGTTATATGGTTGTAAGCCTGCAATTTATTTATATTTTTTTTACAACAAAGTTGATTTTTTGCAGATGCCTCTTCATAAACTATTTTATTTTAAATATTCCTAGAAATAGACATGCAGCTGATATAGGTGAAGTTCATAAATTTACCAAATGTCATGGCTCAGTTTACAGGAGAAAAAGAGATTTAAAATGTATTGACTTTGGCAAGCTGTCATATAGTTTCTGTTGTCAAGGCGTCTCTTGCTATGTAATATTAGTGAACAATGCAAGTGAATATTGGACAATCAGTTTTTAAGTGGATACAAACTGAAAGCTTTTTGAATTTACTGAAACCAACAGCGATTGGTTGAATAATAAAAAAAAAAAAAAATGTGATAATCAACTTAGCAAGAACCCCAAAATAGGAAGGAACATTAGACAAGGATGTGTCTTCTCACTAGATTTATTTAACCTTTATGGCAAGGTGCTTGTAGCAGAACAAGAAGTCCTATTAGGATTTATTATCGGTGGGTACAATCTTCACAAAATTAGATAAACAGTTGACACTGCCATGCTGATGGCGGACACAGAAAGGAAACTGCAGAGACTGCCAGACATGGTTGTAAAGGAAAGCAGGAAGAAAAAACTATCAATTTTAAGAAGACAATGAATGATCATTAACAAGAGGAACAGCCCAAGATATAAGATGGAGTTTAAATATCTTGGGAAGTGTTTTAACAAATGATGGAATATGTGACACAAAAACGTGAAGATGAAAGATGACTTCCAAAAGCTAAGCAAAGTATAAAGAAACAGGAAAATTTCATTAGACACAAAGAAAAGAGAGTTGAACTGCTGTATAACATCCTACCTCTTATACAAGAGAACCCATGTGACTATCTTTGGGGACAGCAAAAATCTAAAAAAAGGTTTCAGTTTCCTGTCTGATCAGTGGCAGATGAACATTGCCGAGCAAATTGTCCAGATTCCAAATGGACTGCCCATTGAAATAAAGAAGACAGTAAAGTCTGTCATCTACAGAATGAAAGGACTGCCATGAAACTGAATTGCCCAACAAACACCTGTATGAGATGCTGCGGACCCCTGACCATTTCCAAAAGAAAGGAACTGAGGAAAATTGCTGGCCGGCAAAATATTGCTTTAGCATAAGAACTCTCACTTCGGCAAATTAGAACTCAGTGTGGAGATATCAACTCGACTGACGCATCAAGTTGATTTCTTGGCTTGATCTTTTTATATATGTATGTATTCGCTTGTACTTTCTGTTCTGCCATAATCCTTTTCTCCTTTGTTAAATTAATTTTCTTTTTCTCTCTTTACTGGCTTCTGTATTTATAAATAAATGTTTTATTTTGAAATTCATCATTTTGCATTTGTTTTTTGCTGACTCCATTCCATTCCCGAGTGAAGACTGAGAAAAGATCCCATGTTTTCCTTTTTTGTTTTTTAACCTGTGGCTCACCTATATGCTACAAGTTCACAACATATTTCCTCACAAATGAAAATGAGACTGGAGGCAACAGAAATATTGTTCTACAGAAGGATGCTGAGAATGCCATGGATAGAGCATGTAAGCAACAAGAATGTTTGAAGAAAAATAGCAAAAAATGATACTCATACTTCGGATCAGAAAGGGACTGTTGAAATTTCTGGGACACAATAAGGAAAGAGGACTTGGAGAATTTGACACCCACAGGATATATTGAAGGCTACAGAGACAAAGGCAAACTGCTAGTAATGAACCTAATGAAAGGATATAAACAAATAGCAGGATAGGAAGTTGGAGAGAAAGTAAGGAAACAAACATTGCTAAGAGCTACAAAAGGTTAGAAAGTTCTGGGTCCTGAAGGGTCTCAGTGCATGAAAAGAAAGATAAGTCTTCTTGTACATCTGCAAATTCCTAATCTTATTTGAGCCTTTTATATTGGGCAGCTTTTTCTTTGAGCCTGCTGTTTTGTTATATGTAAATCCTCTTTTTGTATGACTGTTCGACATCTCTCTGAAACTTTTACACACTAGTTATTTTTCTCTGTCCATGATTGATTGACTCTTTTTTTACAGTTTATCAATTTTTATGGATATTTTTTCAAGCAAATATTGCATTAACTATTTTTGAGAATAACTTTTTCCCCTGATACAAATCCTACCATTTAACCCATAGCTAGAAGGAAATGAATTCATACCTTTCCCAAGGGTATTTGTGCAAAAGTGAATCTAATGATCCCTGTTAGTTTGTAAATTTGATGACATGGTAATTTAGATCTTTCAATCTCTGGGCCAGGTAGTAGAGACTGATTCAGTGGAAACAGAGTAAGGAATAACTGGGCAGTACTAAATAACAAGAACAAAATGAGATATCCATAGATATGGCCAGCAAAACAAGAATGGTATATTCCTGTTGATTGAATAAAGGGTTTAGATAAATAGTCCCTGAAGTTTACCAGAAGCCTTGAGGGTTCAATGGCCGAAACATTGTAATAATAAAAACAAAAGATGAGGACATTAGTCTGAAGGTAAATAAACAGGTTATTTTTTTTATAAAATTTTAAATATTACTTTGCTTCAGATTTAACCCAGCTCTGTCATGTGAACAGTTGAGCTATACATTATGCGTTCGAGAGAGAAATTTTATGTAAAAAAGCTACCTGAAATGAGTAAAAGTCATTCCCCTTCTGGGATTGTCTGTCTTGAACTTTACCAAACTATTTTTGCCAAATATCATTTACTCCCAACACCCGCCAGATTTGGGGTAGTTTGTTTACCTATCGACATTTCCTTTCCCCTTGTAAACACTTCATCGTTTGAGTAAGGAGGAAGTGATTTGGGGTAGGGGTTCTGTTCACTTAATAAACAGCACTAGGATCAAGTGCAGTTTTAATCTCATCCTATGAAAAGCATAGAAGTTGCAAGAGTCATTGACCAGTTGAAGTCAGTTCTAGTGTAGCAAATAGGTATTACTTAATTTACAGAAAATAGTATTTATATATAATTGTGTATTTGGGTAGCAATCTCTCTTTTATGTTTCATTAAAGATGACTGATAGGGTACAGTAATTAGGCTTTTTATTTAATTTTTTCTTGTGCTCATATGAGCGTTTCCTTTTCTGGATATAAAGTGTGTAAAAGTTGTCCAAAAATTCTCTGACCACAGCTCAATTAGGACTCATTTAAATATACACGGAAACCTACCAAACACCATCTGCATTATATATGTAGAAAATACAAGTATAATAGCCTCATCCATATGTAAAAAAGACTAAAAATAATGGAAATAGTAATAATGAAAAAGAAAAAGCCAACACTCAATAATATCAACTATGAACATGGCCATAATGTGTTGACTGTATTTGGTAAATAAAAAGCAAACCACACATCAGTTAAAAAAAAACCAAAAAACTCCTTCATAATGGCTAATAGAATGGCTGAAAATACTCGGATAGACATAACATTTAGACAATTTTTACACACTTTATGTCCAGAAAAGAAAACACTTACACAAACATGAGAAAAATTGAATAGAAAGCTTAATCATAGTACCATATATATATATCTCAGAACATAGTATGATTACCTAGAATTCCCTTTAATATTATCTATTTTTTTTAGGACACCAACACTGCTAGACAAAAAAGGGGACAAAACTTGGTTTTTGTCTTGGAAGAAGGAAAATATTTTTTACTTCATTGATAAAAATAATATATTTTATTAAAGAAATTGTTTAAATCTGTAACAAGATGTAAATGTCACATTTAAATGTATCTTAAAATAAGTAGTATTTTAATAAATGTTGATAAAAATAATTCATAATTGATGATATGATACAGAAATGCTACAAGTTCTTTTACAATATTGGAATTTAGCTTGTTTTATGATATTGAACTATCAATGATTCTATTAAGATAGTGAAACATTACAGATTTTATTGTAATATTAAATTATTATTACACAAATATTATAAATTAAATAGAATATTTTATGCTTTTCTTTTCTGATTCAGAATCTGAATTTGACTTTTTTCTTCACCAAAATTGATATATTTTTTACCTTGTTCATCTCTTTCCTTACGTATTAAAGACTATAAGTAGATTAGAAGTAACAGTATCAGAAATAATATTCTTTAATCTATTCTACTTTGTAATCCATAAATATCCTTATAAATAATGTAGCAAATGTCAAAGACACTTTCAATAGGAAAATATAGTAAAACAATTAAAAACATCAGCCCAACAACAAGAGGCATTCTAGCTTTAGGTTGAGGCGGGGGTGCAGGTGAGAAAGAGTAGTTGAAATGGAGGTAGGTAAATCTGTCTGTGTTGGATGTCTCACCACTTGGACTTCTGGAAACAAGGTAACAAGCTGTCAAGATTATGTTGACCCAGTCTCTTTGACAAGTACCTGTCACCTGGCTTGGAGCAGTGGAGATGGTATGCAGCCCACAGTTACAGGTGATAGAGGCAGTTAAGTGTGAGAAAGGAAATTTCATGGCTTTCAAGTAATATAAGAAGTATGAAAATTTTTCCAGCAATCTTTTAACCAAGCTGGTATTCATAGCATCATTATTCAGTCAAAAATCACAACACTCACCTCTGCATACAAATTAAGATTAAACTGGGTCTATTTCATTGATGAGTTTAATTGTGGTAACAAATACATTTTGAAATTTCATTGTTAAACATTTCTTAATTAATAACAGCAATTGTCCAGCAATTCAAAATTCTAAAAAATATTCAATGATTAAATAAATGGGAATAAGTCTTTAAAGAAAATCATCAAGGATTTTTTTTTTTTTTATTACAGAATATTTTAATAAAAAAAGGTGTTAAAAACATCTGAAAGAATATATTCTAGACTTATTTTTTGGATTCAGTGCATAATTTTACACAACTTGAAATTAAATTTTCAAACCTATTCAATTTCTCTGGAGACTCATCTTTAAAAATGTAAGTATTAAAATATTCAGACTATATTTTGAGATTTCAAAAAGTTGAAGGCTGGTTATGATTGGCTTGAAATTTCTGTACATTGCTGGGAAATTTGTCCTGGACTTTCCCACATCAAAGAGTTTAGGTTAAAAAATTGTGACAAAATGCGAATAAAAACAGCAAGATTAGAGTGGACAAACTCTCTCTTTTAGGTGGACGAATAAAGAAAAACTCCTGCTTGGTGTGTAACAATAGAAGAAGAAACTGTTTATTTACATATACAGAAAAAGGGTAATGGGATAAAAAGACAGGAGAGAAATGAAGGGAGAAGAAAAATTCCTTTAAGGGAAGAGAAAATGTTCATAAAAGAAAAAAAAGTCTTGCTCAAAATATTTCTCTGAGCGCCTAAAAGTTCTTTAAGCAAGTAGAAGGTTGTTAAGGTCTAGAAACACTCACAGTTTTCCTCACAGTTCTTGTAGGGAAATGTTGAAAGATATAGGAATTCTGATGACAGAAGTCTTGTAGGTGAAAGAAGGCAGTTTTCAACTGGTCTTTAATAGTGGACTGATGTTAGTTCTCAACAGCCCCTTTGTAGGTAGTCCTTATTTGGTTGAAAGTGATTCCAAAGTTGACTTGTGCTCCCTATCATCGACCTCACAGATGGTGGTCAAGTTCTCACTACCAAATAGGTGAAGATTCTTCAAATTTATGGAGATTTGGGAGGCTCAGAGGAATCGGGAACTTTTCTCTCCAAAATTATTATACAAATTTCCTGGCCTCTTCATTGGTCAGAAAATATATTCTTATCTCTGATAACAATCAAGGCTTTGAGAGCCGGTCTTGAAAGTAAGAAAAAAGGTTGGAGTGAACAAGCTGTGATGTTTTCCCCAGACTTTATGGCACCATGGAAAGAATAATGGCAGTGGAATTCCTTTTTATATTTTCCAGCTCGCTTGTTAGTCAGAAAATATATTCTAATCTGTTTCTGGGAGCCGGTCTTGAAAGTAAGAAAAAAGGTTGGAGAGAGGATTGGAAAAATAGGCTAGAATGTGAACCCACAAAATATTGTATTTGTGGTTCCCAAATTAAATTCCAATAACATTTTTTTCTCAGAAAAATCCCCTTTTCATAAAAGAATGCCACATGGAATCGTAATAGAGATGCTGGTAACTTTAGATGATTTCAGTGTTGACAAAATTACAGACCTAATAAATGTAATATACAACAGTGGCGAAATACTGGAAGACCAAAACAGATTCATTTTCATAGCACTGCCTAAGAAACCAGGTGCAAACAAATGCAAACTCCATCAGACAATCAACCTAATGTGTCATAAAACTTATCTGAATTCTGATGGATAGTGCATACAGTAAAATTAGACCGGAAATAGGACAAAAGCAGCACAGGTCTGTTAAAGAGGCCGGAGCAAAGAATGTGACATTTATGTTCAGAATGATAATAGAAAGGGCAACACAAATACAAAATGATCTATACCTATGTTTTGTAGATTATGCAGAAGTGCTTGAGAGTGCATTTAAAGAACTATTTGAACTGCTTTGTAAGCTTGATTTATTTGGGAAGGATATTAAAATAATAGAGAACTTATACTGAGAGCAAACCGCCTGCATTTGGAGAGAGAATAAATTCCAATAATTACATATAAACAGAAAAGGGCATAAGATAAGGATGTACCTTCTTACCAGACTTATTCAACTTTTACAATTAAGTAATCCTAAAAGAATTAGAAGTCCTATCATGATCCATTATTGGCAGTCACAAATTCTCAAGAACAAAAAAAAAAAAATGTCTGTTTATATCTCTGATGAGGTATTATGATTATTTGCATTATTTAGACTGTTATCTTCATCGCCATATTCACAAAATTTCAGTTGTTGTACACTCCAGCTTTCTTCGGGAAGAGGCATGGCATGTCAAACTAGAACAATCTACCCCAGTGGATGAAATAAAGAGTTCGGTTCAAAATTCCCATCACCTGAAGAAGGGTGGAGTGTACAGCAGCCAAAACGTTGTGACTATGATAATGAAAATTAGGATAACAGTCCAAATAATGTAAAAAAAAAAAAAAGAAAAAAAAAAAAGTGTAAATTCACTTTCATCCTTTGTTTAGTTTTTATTACAATTCTAATCATCACTTTTTAAAACAATAAACATTGCTGAAGAATGAATGTAGTTAAAATAATAATAGTTGTGTCATGGGAAAAATAAGTCCTTTTCACATTCTGTTTTGTTTCAGGCATGATGGGTCATGTTAACCAAAATTTTGTATTCTGAAGAAAAAAAGAAAAAAAAAAACAAAGAAAAAAAAAAACAAAGAAAAAAAAGAAAGTGATTTGGCCTGCAACCAAAATCACTGGTAGATTTCTTTGCCCAGAAAAAAAAAAAATCTCCCTAATCATCATTAAATTCCCTCTGTAATATTATGCAATCACAGTGGGTTCAGGTTTCAGCAATTTGTAACAAAGATTCCCTTTGAATCTCAAACAAACACAAATATTTCCCACAGAATTCATTTATGTTGACTGATGTTTAGTTCTCTAAGTTCATGGACGTATATTGTAATTTCCTGTTGACACCATCTTATTTCTATTTTATGTGTCAATACACTTCATTATTAATAGTTTTATTCCATTATTGTTGCTTTTTATCCCAACATTCTGGATAGATACTCTTGAACCACAACAACGGAGAGCAGATATTAGAACTAAAATCATAGCATCCAATATGACTTGCAGTTGTGTCTTATACTTAGAAAGCTCAACTTTCATGCATATTGTTTGAACTACCCCAGCCACAGAAGTTTAGAGGAATAAATATGGAAAATGTGTGGTGCCATACTTTTCTGTTTCTGCTTCTCATTTTTCTTTTACTACCAAGCAATATTTCTTTAACAAAACTAAAAAAAGTGAAAAAAATGCTTCATGCCAAAAATTTAAAAACAAAACAAACCAAAGCAAAAGTATTTCTTGTGTTGGTTTCCTAATAAGAATAAATGCAAATGATCTGATGATATCAGAAATCTTCAGGCTGCTACACTGAATGCCAAAATATGGTTTGGAATCTTTGCATTTAGGAGATTTTCAGACAGAAGAAGATCTCTTTATCTTTATTGATTTCTCTGCCAAGATGACGTGCAGTCGAGTGCACTGTGGCATCTTGGGAATTCAGTGGGGTCTGAACAGCAAAGGGGGTTGCCAAGCTGGCTGATCATCTGCACGTATGGTTGTCTTCTAGGGTTCTTAATCTATGGATGTTCGGATAGAAGAAATTGTGTTTTGAAACTGAAAATTGTGAATACGTATTTGGATTGATTTGAATTGAGTAAAGTAAATATAAGTTTAAGCAGGAAATACATCAGCCAACAAGAAAGAGAGAGATAAAGACAAAGACACACAGGCAGATGTGAACAGGAGAACTGAATGAAGAGAAATACGTATAGAAAGAAAGAGTTGACAAACGAGGCGAGGATATATAGAAAGAAGAGAGACAAAGATCGGAAAGAGAGTGAGAGAAGTCAACAAATTTTGGACAGCAAGAAAAATAAATAAACCCAAAAGAGAAAGAGAGAGAGAAATAAACAAACCTGAGAGAGAGAGAGAGAGAGAGAGAGAGAAATAAACAAACCTGAGAGAGAGAGAGAGAGAGAGAAATAAACAAACCTGAGAGAGAGAGAGAGAGAGAGAAATAAACAAACCTAAAAGAGAGAGAGAGAGAGAAATAAACAAACCTAAAAGAGAGAGAGAGAGAGAAATAAACAAACCTAAAAGAGAGAGAGAGAGAGAAATAAACAAACCTAAAAGAGAGAGAGAGAGAGAAATAAACAAACCTAAAAGAGAGAGAGAGAGAGAGAAATAAACAAACCTAAAAGAGAGAGAGAGAGAGAAATAAACAAACCTAAAAGAGAGAGAGAGAGAGAAATAAACAAACCTAAAAGAGAGAGAGAGAGAGAAATCAACAAACCTAAAAGAGAGAGAGAGAGAGAGAGAGAAATAAACAAACCTAAAAGAGAGAGAGAGAGAGAGAGAAATAAACAAACCTAAAAGAGAGAGAGAGAGAGAAATAAACAAACCTAAGAGAGAGAGAGAGAGAAATAAACAAATCTAAAAGAGAGAGAGAGAGAGAAATAAACAAACCTAAAAGAGAGAGAGAGAGAGAAATAAACAAACCTAAAAGAGAGAGAGAGAGAGAGAGAGAGAAATAAACAAACCTAAAAGAGAGAGAGAGAGAGAGAGAGAGAAATAAACAAACCTAAAAGAGAGAGAGAGAGAGAGAGAAATAAACAAACCTAAAAGAGAGAGAGAGAGAGAGAGAAATAAACAAACCTAAAAGAGAGAGAGAGAGAGAGAGAAATAAACAAACCTAAAAGAGAGAGAGAGAGAGAGAGAAATAAACAAACCTAAAAGAGAGAGAGAGAGAGAGAGAGAAATAAACAAACCTAAAAGAGAGAGAGAGAGAGAGAGAGAAATAAACAAACCTAAAAGAGAGAGAGAGAGAGAGAGAAATAAACAAACCTAAAAGAGAGAGAGAGAGAGAGAAATAAACAAACCTAAAAGAGAGAGAGAGAGAGAGAAATAAACAAACCTAAAAGAGAGAGAGAGAGAGAGAGAAATAAACAAACCTAAAAGAGAGAGAGAGAGAGAGAGAAATAAACAAACCTAAAAGAGAGAGAGAGAGAGAGAGAAATAAACAAACCTAAAAGAGAGAGAGAGAGAGAGAGAGAGAAATAAACAAACCTAAAAGAGAGAGAGAGAGAGAGAGAGAGAAATAAACAAACCTAAAAGAGAGAGAGAGAGAGAGAAATAAACAAACCTAAAAGAGAGAGAGAGAGAGAGAAATAAACAAACCTAAAAGAGAGAGAGAGAGAGAAATAAACAAACCTAAAAGAGAGAGAGAGAGAAATAAACAAACCCAAAAGAGAGAGAGAGAGAGAAATAAACAAACCCAAAAGAGAGAGAGAGAGAGAAATAAACAAACCCAAAAGAGAGAGAGAGAGAGAAATAAACAAACCCAAAAGAGAGAGAGAGAGAGAAATAAACAAACCCAAAAGAGAGAGAGAGAGAGAGAAATAAACAAACCCAAAAGAGAGAGAGAGAGAGAAATAAACAAACCCAAAAGAGAGAGAGAGAGAGAAATAAACAAACCCAAAAGAGAGAGAGAGAAATAAACAAACCCAAAAGAGAGAGAGAGAGAGAAATAAACAAACCCAAAAGAGAGAGAGAGAGAGAAATAAACAAACCCAAAAGAGAGAGAGAGAGAGAAATAAACAAACCCAAAAGAGAGAGAGAGAGAGAAATAAACAAACCCAAAAGAGGGACAGAGAGAAATAAACAAACCCAAAAGAGGGACAGAGAGAAATAAACAAACCCAAAAGAGGGACAGAGAGAAATAAACAAACCCAAAAGAGGGACAGAGAGAAATAAACAAACCCAAAAGAGGGACAGAGAGAAATAAACAAACCCAATAGAGAGAGAGAGAGTGAAATAAACAAACCCAATAGAGAGAGAGAGAGTGAAATAAACAAACCCAATAGAGAGAGAGAGAGTGAAATAAACAAACCCAATAGAGAGAGAGAGAGTGAAATAAACAAACCCAATAGAGAGAGAGAGAGTGAAATAAACAAACCCAATAGAGAGAGAGAGAGAGTGAAATAAACAAACCCAAAAGTGTGAGAGTGAAATAAACAAACCCAAAAGTGTGAGAGTGAAATAAACAAACCCAAAAGTGTGAGAGTGAAATAAACAAACCCAAAAGTGTGAGAGTGAAATAAACAAACCCAAAAGTGTGAGAGTGAAATAAACAAACCCAAAAGTGTGAGAGTGAAATAAACAAACCCAAAAGTGTGAGAGTGAAATAAACAAATCCAAAAGTGTGAGAGTGAAATAAACAAACCCAAATGTGTGAGAGTGAAATAAACAAACCCAAATGTGTGAGAGTGAAATAAACAAACCCAAATGTGTGAGAGTGAAATAAACAAACCCAAAAGTGTGAGAGTGAAATAAACAAACCCAAAAGTGTGAGAGTGAAATAAATAAACCCAAAAGTGTGAGAGTGAAATAAACAAACCCAAAAGTGTGAGAGTGAAATAACCAAACTCCAGGCAGAGAGAGTAGAATAACCAAACTCCAGGCAGAGAGAGTAGAATAAACAAACTCCAGGCAGAGAGAGTAGAATAAACAAACTCCAGGCAGAGAGAGTAGAATAAACAAACTCCAGGCAGAGAGAGTAGAATAAACAAACTCCAGGCAGAGAGAGTAGAATAAACAAAGCTCAGGCAGAGTGTGCGAGAAATGAGCAAAGCTCAGGGAGAGTGCGAGAGAAATGAGCAAAGCTCAGGGAGAGTGCGAGAGAAATGAGCAAAGCTCAGGGAGAGTGCGAGAGAAATGAGCAAAGCTCAGGGAGAGTGCGAGAGAAATAAACAAAACATCTGAAGGAGAGAAGTAGACAGACAAGTTTTGTACAGAGAGTTAATTGTACAGAGTTAAGTTTCATAGTGACAGATAAATGAATCCGAGAGAGAGCGAGTTAGAATAGCAGGATTGAGAGAAAAGTCTACAAGATAACCAGACAAGGCCAAGATATAGATATTTGCAGATACACCTAGGCAGGATGTTTTTTGTTTTGTTTTGTTTTGTTTTTCTTAATGAAAACAAAGTGAAAATGGTGGGGGGGGTAACTAGTCACAGTTACAAACAGACGTATACTCCTTTGTATGTGATAAACGGTTGAGAATAGTGGACAGTTGGGAAATGCAAGAAAAGAAACTGTAGAAGTGGCAGTTGTATTTAGCTATTTTAACAGTAAATGGATGGGACCTAAATGCCAATCTAGTAGCATGCTTTATTTTATGCAGTCAGGACACCAGGGGAAAAAAGCTCTTCAGAGCAGTTGCCATGAAAATATTTGTAGAAAAGTCAGAGTGAAGCTGCATCATATCAGTGAGAAAGTGTCTGAAGTCAAGATGCCAAGTCAGGATTGATTATATTACAGATTCTACTTTTGGATTTTGTCAACAAGCTTGTGATGAATAACCTTAATGGTACAGGTAAGCTTCTTCAGCCTGTCTCCTGTAGTTTAGATTCTTTCTTTCTGTTGCTACATGAACAGCAGAACATCATTAACTATGTGAACCACTTAAATAAAAGGTAATACCTCTGTGATGGGAAACAAAGATGAATGCAAATTTGAGAGAGGAAAAAATTTGTAAATTCTTCATTTATAAAAAGTATTTGTTAATTTTAAGTGACAGACATAGTGGATGAGGTTTTGCTCTTCAAGTAGCAACAAAAATGAAGAAAGGCTATGCAGAAGGTAGACCTAGAGTAAAGGAGCTACCGTAGTCAGGCATGAACGAAAACTAAAGTACAGTATCTAAATCTTCATATCAGATATTTAACAGTAAGAAGCTTTTCTCACCATTTTCAGATAGCTTTGTACAAAAATAAAAAAAGAATGAAAACTATTTGCTATAAAATATGTCCAGGATGATGACCAATACTGCAATTTTGACTACAATAACCATGCTAGTGTTGCTCAGAAGTTGGGGTCATATTATACATGAACTATATGAAAAAAATCAGGTTTTTCACAAAAAACATTCTGGAGTCACATTGTACACAAAGTAGGTTGATACACAGGTATATATGCTAAGTAGAAAAATTTAAATGATCCCAGTTTTTTCAGTTTTCCCAATTAAACCCAGTTTAATATTTCATCTTAGACAAATGTTTTAGAAATTTAGATGTTTAAAATTTCAATTTAAAATACAGAAGCAATGATTATATTTAACAATTGTTTCTGTTTGTTGAGCTTTTAACCAGAAGCAACCCTGACAAATAAATCTACTTTAATCCAGCAGAAAAATACAAGCCAGCAAGAAACAAATAAGAACTGATGCAACTTTCATCAAAAATAAACAGGACAAAAATTTGAACAAAATGCTTGCAAATGTTAGTTGATGATATAAATGTTAAATTTATTTCAAAAAATTATTTTTCTTCGTTCTTTTTTGCATAATTTAAGTATTCAATTATCCGGAATTTTGAATTATCTGAACGTCTTTTTCAATCCCTTTCTTAAGGTGCCTGGATAATTGAGAAAGAAGTTCATGTACAAAAATACTACATGAAATAATGTCATAAAAAACTAAAACTTATTAATTTTAGAAAGACATTGAAAGTAAAATGATCACTCAAAAAAAGAAAAAAAAAAGACAAAGTAAAAAAGACTATCAGATAATATACAGTGGAGAAGGTTCCACGGGCACGCCTTGTACAAAGAGAGAGAGAAAAATAGACAAGTCTTTGACAAAGAAAGATAGAGAAAGCAATAGACGAGAGAGAGAGAGAGAGAAATGGAGAGGGAAAAGTTCAACTGTCAGCCTGCTGCTTATCATTAAATTGAACTAAAAAAATTTAATAATGACTGAAAATGTTTCACTTATTAATAATAAAATTACCTGAATTATAGTTTAGTTTTGCCTCTATATTTTATTTTTAGGAGACAATGCAACAGCAGTTACATAATTAACTGTCCCTACCTGAATACATGCACTTGTATTGCACGTGCTCTTAATTTACCTCAATACTTCTAACATCTCCACCTAAACAACTCTGAAATTTCATTTACTAATTTTTTTTTTTTTTTTTAATATTAGTAAGCAAATTTGTTTATCACATGATTCACACCCTTCATCCATATTTTGAACATGTGTAAGGGTTTATCCCGTGTTTCCTTGATTTCTGTTTAGGATTGGGCTTCCTGTTCTTTTTCTTAAAGTACCCTCATTCTTTTTCACTTCCAGTAACTCCTTGCATCTTAGTGGCATTATTGTCTTGCTTGGGGTGAAATGATTGAAAAGAAAAAAAAAAAAAAAAAAAAAAAAACAACAAAAGAAAAAGTATTTGAAAACAAAATTGTAATATATTTTTTCGTTGCGTACATGCTGGCATATTTGATGCTCAAGATTTGTCTAACTCAAGCATCAACTATCTCAGCCTCTAGACTGTTTTTTTACCCTTGCAAAACACATCTATCACAACAACTGTAGTCAAGAGCATAGAGTCATTGTAAACTTCCCTATCCCTTTTGACAGAGTATAGTATGTGCTTTGCCAGTGCTATATACGGTTCAGAATTCAGAGTAATCTCTAACCTTGTCTGGTAGCTAAACATGACAAGAATGACACCTCTCCCATATATATAGTGATTTTCCAAGTGTAGCATAGATGTGGCACAAGGCCAAAAATATGGGGTACCCAGTGAGCCCACCTCCCATATGGCCACTCGTATTCTACTAGGATGGCTAGCCAATCCCTATTGCAGATGCTTGTTCAGGCACATTTGTGCTTATTGAACACCAACAGGCCTCACCTGTAGTTTATACTGCAACTATGCTTAGTTACCATTTTTTGGAAAGAACATGTTATCTATCCTGATTAACAATTTGAACAAGGCCAGCACTCAAGCGACTTGTGACTTCATGTTAGCACATATATTGTCAGCCCCCCAATGGTTCCTTCTACCCAATTTCACTCACTAGGCTTGGATCAACCTGTGGCATGGTTTTCAGGCACTTTCCAAGAGGTACTGCACATTGGGATTGACTCCTCAAGTCCGATAACACCAGGAAGTCTCCTTTCCCGACAACTCGACCCATGGTGAGATTTAAACCCGGGTCTCATGGTCAGAATGTGGACGTTCTAACCACTCGACCATATAAGAAAAATCTATGAAAATTTTATGGTTTTCCTATTTAAATTTTTTCTGATCTATGACAATAAAATATCCATACAAATTCTATCATATCACTAAATACTTGTTCTTAACAACTTTAGCATTTATATATAATTGTTATTGCAATATTTTGTTAGATTAAATAAAAGGTTCAATTAAAACTTCCTGGAAAGTCAACCAGATCAACAAGTACCTGATGAAGGCTAGAAGGTGAAATGGCCGAAACATCATGATTTCTAATGTCTCCAACTGAACTCTGAAATTTTATTTACTAATTATTTATTTGCTTATTTTTTTTTTTCCTCCTCAATAGGAGTAGATCGATTTGCCTATTGCCTGGTTCACACTCCTTCCTGGTCTTTTCAAGATTAGCAGAGGTTTATCCCTTGTTCCCTGTTTGGGATTGGGTTTCCGGTTCCTTTTAAACTGTTTTCATTCTCTTTCACTCCCAGTAGGTCTTTGTGTCTTAGCAGCAGTATAGCCTTGCTTGAGGTGAATTGATTAAAGAAAAAAAAAGGACATTAGTCTGCATGTAAATAGTCAAATGATCAGTTCAACTTGTAGATATAAACATCTTTTGATCAATTGTTGAGATTGCATCACAGAAATAGGATGTAATAAATGAAGACTATTTAAAGAGAATCAGTCAGTTATGTGACATGTGTGATACATGCTTAGGCAATCATGTATCTTTCGATACATGACTGACAAGGCAGATTTTTTCCCCATAGTAGGTTGCCATTTCTTTCTGTGGTAGACCCATTGCCATCCAGGGCTATAGAACCTGGCCTGTCCTGCTATTTACCCAGAGCTGAAGGGAGAAGAAGAGGATTCGTACCTTTCCCAAGGGTATCAGCATGTAAGTGAATGTAATGGATTCTACTGGAATTTGAACTTGGCTCTCCAATTCCTCAATCCAAGCCGCTATCCATTACTCCACCAGTAAAGAGAATACAAACTCTAAAAGGAACTGTTCTTAACAGAAAACTGAAGTTGAAATAAGGAGAAAAGAAGGGTTGGAAAAGTTAACACTAACAGGAGTGCATCAAACGCAAAGGTTGTAAAGAAGCAGGTCATATTGAAAGTGGGAAAGGAAAAAGAGCTATGATCGCATTAATCTTGAAGGGACATGCTACATAAAGAGATATGAAAATGTGACAAAAACAATGGCGGGACAAATTCATTTGCGACTTTTATTTTAAGTATGCAAGAGTAAAATTAGAGCAGCTTGTCAAGGCAGATTTTCAAAAGATAAGAACCTTTTTTGATGGATGCTGATAAGGAATGCAATTTTTTTTCTTTTTGCTCAGAAATCTAGATTATAAAAGAAGAGTTGAGTCTCATGTCTGCATGTGACTTTGTAGGCACTTGTGCTATTTAATGTGCGCATACACAGATATAAAAACACAATTTGACCAAGTTGAACATAAAACACTGGAATAATGCAATACCACTCCCACTTAGTCTGGACAACACTTTCCCATAAGCTGAACAATAAAATTAATGCTGTAGACAAAAACGAAAGAAAAAAGAAAAAAACAAAAAAACAAAAACAGAAAACAAAAAGAAAACAATTATAAAATCTTATTAGGTTGGTGCAAAAATAATGACGTAATAATGTCGTCTTTTGACGTTAAAAAATACGTCAAAAAACGACATTATTATGTCATTATTTTTGCACCAACCTAATAAAATTTTGCAAATTATTTAATAAATACAGTTTAATTTTTTTTGTTTTATCTTGGAGGAATATTTTTAAGTCTGTCATTGAATTAAAATATACATATGTACACAGTTTGAACAAAAATTGAAATGAACACCAGCATCATGAATGCTAATTTCTTCTCTTTCTGTATTCCAACTGAATATATTTTTAATAAATGTAGTATTCTACCCTTAAGCACTCTGCATTATTAATATTACTTCTCTTTCTACTGCATTCTTTTTCCAAGCCTCTCAACTGTAGTAAACTTATTGTTAATTTCACTCAAAGGTGTTTTCTGTTGCCATAGCAGGACATGACAACATAACTATGCAATTCAAACAAATTCAATGATCAGTCACCTTAAGTTGCAGGATAAACTTTCTGCACAGCAAATGAAGTTACATACA
>OZ010613.1:48288763-48343763 GCA_963932145.1 Acanthosepion lycidas | reverse complement strand
AAAACTGGAAGGTGAGGATTGATTAGCTCCAGCCTAGAGATGGCAGCAGTACTCCCAATTTTGATTTGGTTTTGTTTTACAGCATTTCAATCTCAATGGTTTATTTAAGATACAATTTTTATTGCTGGTAATAATTTTTTACAAAGTATTTCTGGTATTAAAACCTATTTTTACACATTCATAGTGTTTTGACCCCAGTTTGGGGGTTAACTATTTGTCCATAGATGAGACCCTCACAGGTGATACTACCCCAGGTCAGGATGGACCTGGGAATACCAGCAATTAAGAGGTAGTTCCACACTCCTCAAAACCTCCTGATCAGAGGCCTTGCTGTTGGACATAGTTTATCATCTTACTCAGGATGCAGATGTAGTTTGTCATATCAAGGACAGTTCAATTTTGGGCTGAACCGCACCATCTCCTGCCATGCTCTGTCGTGTGAAGGAATCAGATACTTTCTAGAGCAGAACAATTTTTCCACCCTCTTCAGTGACAGATCATATATACGAATTCTACTTGAGGGATAGAGGAAACTGGAGCCCCAACAAATACTGAAAGCAAAATGCCTCATCCATTATGATAGAAGATTCAAGATTTGCTCAAGAGATGATGAAATGTAAATCGCATGGATTTTGAAGTATTGAATGTGACAAGCTGTGGTGACATCCTACTGGTTCATACAAACTGATTCTTAAAATTATAAATGCTTAGCAAACCGGTTGTTGGATTATCCCAAAATAATCTTATATATTAATAGCCAATGGTCTAGGTAAAATGTTAGTTATGCTACCATTATGCATGTGCTCAATGAAATTTTAATAGACATACTCCCTACCACAACAATAAACAGCAGTTTGCAGGAAAGAAAACAAAGGAAAAGTAAAAGACATAGATAATGGTAGCTGTGTAGAAAAATAGGCAAAAATGAGAGATCTTTGGGACTGCAGCAATTTAGTTTGAATGTAGCTAAGAACCCGTAATACAGCTGATGACACAAATCAAAAAGTATCATACTTCTGAACAGAAATATGATGAGAACAGAATTGCAATCTGGAAATATCTTAATAAATAAATATTTTCTATTATCAAAATGGTTTAAATTCTTCTGATACTGTTGTATCCTTAAAGAAGGTTACAAACAGACAAAATTGGTATTTGAGTGAAAGGAACAGTAACATGGGCATAGAAGAAAGAAAGGTTTATTGCAAAAGAGAATACACGACTAAAAGACAGGGAATCAGTTAGCAAGCTAGTAATTCCTGAAGCAAGTCTGCAAGGTATATTCTGTGCTTACTATATATATATATATATATATATATATATATATATATACTGATATCGTCAAGTCCACATAGGTGATAGGGAGTGCGAGACATTTCATTAGAACAGATATTATAAAGTGATTTTTTTCCCATTCTCAGATTGAAAAGAAAATAAGCAAAATAGGTTCCTAAAGATTACCTGCCATTAAAAAACCGATTCCTGGGAATTTGGGATGACATTGGTGACAAGCCACTTTTCACCATTGAGCTTGGTCAGAAGAAAGCCCTACATATACAGTCATTATTTTCATTCAGAACACAAGCAACTAAGTTTCTTTTAGTTTTTGCTTCTTTGCATTTTGCTATCTGTGACTAACTGTTTTTCAAACCCTTTTGAATAAGGAAACTTCCAGCAGACAAACACTACTAGTTAAGATTGTTCTATCAATATCACGACCACGACATTCTTCACCTGTATCAGTGCCATTTTCTGACAATTTTCCTTTCAAATTTCTGGAATGCGAAGTTATTTACATTACTTACATCCAAACTAGTATCCTCACCTTTGTTGTTATCATATTTTTGAGCTGTACCTTTAAATTTTCTCTTGATCCCGGAAGACTTCAAAGAATTTTGAACTGAACCCTTTAATATAATCGACAGTTGGTAGATTGTTTAAAAATATCTTATACTGCTCAGTTATTGCCTGTGCTGTTTCCACTGGGTCTAAGTCGGTACTACCTGACCCAGGGATTGAACTTACAATTACTATGTCACCAATGAATCATTGCTTTAACCCATTAAGCCCTGAACCTACAATTTGGAGCTGATTTATTCTGGTTATTGCTGCTGCTGCCACAATTGACTGCATTCACCATGGTTACTTTTGAAGCCTTGCTGTAAGTTCTCTATTAATGACTCTCATATGGAATTTAGTTTTATGTTATGCCTACTGAGGAGGCTTTTATAGCCTAGCATATGCACTGATTCACTCTGACATCTGAATCTTTCATTTTGAAATCTTATTAAACAATTTGTGCTTAATCTCTGTCCAGGTTTCATGTTTACTTTCAACCCTGGCAAGTCAACTGATATTTTCTTTCTAGATCTGAACAGGTCAAAACAGGAATTTTGTTGGGACTTGCGTGAATAGTCGATATTTTCAAGACAAAAATATAATTTGTTAGTTTTTTTTTTTTTTCATGCCAAGATGTTCTATTGGTTAACAAATCAAAAGTTTTAGGAGTAAAATCAATTCCACCAAAGCGTTTAGTGTTTTGGCAATAGTTGGCTTTATAGTACAATTTAAGATTTAATAACTAAAAAGCTAGCACAGAAAGATATCTGAATCATGTCAAAAAGCCACATACACGCACACACACCAAAAAAACAAAAAAAAAACATTGAATATAAATATTCTAACATCTATCTATATTTCTGAGATGAGGTATTGTGACTACTTACACTAAACCCAGTTGATAAAAGTGTTGGTTGATTGACCTGAAAGTGACTTGACCCAAACAATTGTGAGTTCAATACCTGGCCACAGCAGAGGAAACAAAAACATTGAAAAGATTTGAGTTACCAAGGATAATTAACTGAAACTGAGACAAGCAAAGGCATGGCATGTGGAAATAGAACAATATACCACCATGAGCTAAATATAGGACTCAATTCCAAATAATATCACCTGAAGAAGGCTGGAGAGTACAATGGCTGAAATGTCATGAATATGGCAATAAAGATTACAACAGTCAAACAATGTAAATAGAAATACTCTTGTGTGCTAAATCCAAGTGTTGGTACAATTAAATCATGTCTTTAATTTCCCCTCCAGCAATACTTTTTTTTTTTTTGGCATGTGTTGAAGGAATTAAAATTTCCAAGCAGAATGTTAAAAAATTCCCACCAGCATGACTATTCCAGACATTACTTCTGTCTGGTACAAATGAACAGAATAAATAAATAAATAAATAAATACAAGAGTTAAAGGTATAAAATTTGCAGATGTAGAAAAAGATTAAAAAAGGTCGTAAGATCTTAGTAAATTCAAAGTCCTTCATTTTCAATCTTACTTGTATTTAAAAACAGATAAATACAAGATGTTGCAACAGGTTATATTAGGTTGTTGCAAAAATAATGTCGGTTTTTGACGTTAAAAATACGTCAAAAACCGACATTATTTTTGCACCAACCTAATAGCCAATAAAAAAAATATATGATCCTCTGCACCAAGTAACTCCCTTTCCTCATTAAAGGGATATGCAAATTAACAAGGTTAGACATCAAGACTCACATGGGGAGCCTCTTTAATCTGCTTGTGCTTCCTTTTCTCCTGTAAACTGGAAGTAATGACAGTTACTAAAATATCGAAACTTTTTTCCAAATCCTTTCCACAATCATTTCAATTAATCAGAATGTTTACAATAAAAAGATACATCTGAAAAAAATCAACACAAAACTTTCTGTAGAAAAATGTAATTAAATTGGTTGGCAATATTATAAATAGATTTTATTTTTTCAATATTAATTGTGACAATGAAGAATTAAGTTGTTTTCTTTTGTTTTTTTTTTGTTTTTTTTTTTACTTATCTGATGTTATTAGGTTGGTGCAAAAATAATAAAGTAATGTCGTTTTTTGACGTATTTTTAACGTCAAAAAACGACATTATTACGTCATTATTTTTGCACCAACCTAATAAAAAAGAGTGTGTTCGAAAATGATATTAAAAGAGTGGAGGAGGAGGAGGTGTATATTATGAGGATACATAGTGGTTGACCCTGAACTTGAAGAGGGTAACATTGTTGGGGAATCAATGAACTGAGAAAGAAGCTGTCTGGGTTAAACTTCTTCCTCACCAATGGAATACAAAGGGAATGAGGATGAGTCAACTCATTGTACAGGGTATGGATGGTCCTAACTGTGAAGGTCTGAACTGGCAGAACAAAGGAATGTAGTTCACCTAAACATTTGCTATGAAAACAGCAATGTAGTAGTGAGGGGCAAGCAATGTTTTGTCTGTGGGGAAAGGGGTCGTAGAACAGAAAATAAGAATTATCTCATTAGTTCTCATCCCTATTTTGAAGCTGTGAATATTGCCATTATTAAACTCTGATGGAAAGAGCTAACCCTGAATTTTACCCTTGAGTTGTTAATAAGAAACTAATTCAAAACAGTTCCTGAATTACAACTGAAAAAGCTTCAGGCTCTCAGAATGAAGTCAATCCATTCAGAAATCCTTTTTATCTCTAAAAACAACATTTTTTTTTTTTTTATTACCCTTTCCATGCTCTTAGGTTTTCATGCCTATTCATTAATTACTATGCTGGCCACTCCTGAAATATGCTAAGATCCTGAATGATAGAAAACTAACAATGTCTTACCAATGAATAATTAAACAAGGCCTAAAAAAACAACAACCAAAAAATAAAATAAAAAGAAATATATATATATATATATATATATATATATATATATATATATATATATATATAAATGAAAGATACTAACAAAAAGCTTAGAGAAATTATTAAGAATAATTCCAATATTTTATTGTATTTCTTAACAATGAGTAGAAAGTGGATATTTAAGACCCGATTTCAGAAATAAAAGTGGGGGGGGGGGTGCATAAAAAATTAACAAACCTAATTGACTAAAACTGTTTAGAAATGAGAATTATTATTCTTACTATATTTGACAGGAAGTAAATGGCGGGACAGAAATGTGAAGGTTGGCAAAATGTAGGTGCAACATTGTGTTCACACGTGACATCTAATTTCCCTGAAATCTTGATTAAGGCCAGGTGTGCATTCTCGTCTATGAGACTATTCCCACACGACACAGAAGAGGAAACAAAAAAAAACAAAACGTACTAACAACAAAATTGACTCCCCTACCTTTGAAAGTGACTGAGGTATTAGCCTGAAGTGCTGAGTACAATAATCACCATGGACACTTTTTACGCACACTCATCATAAAAAAAAAAAGTAAAGACACTGAAAAAACTAAATAAAACCTTATTCCTTGTCCACCATATTCAATGAAATATGCAAAAAAGGATTGCTGCTCCAATATATATATATATATATATATATATATATATATATATATAAGAAAGGATGTTTCATTCTGGACGCAATCATCAGGCTGACAATTGTGTCCAGCATTAAACAGCCTGTTGCTTCCGAGTTTTGACTTCAATATTCACTTTTATATTTACATATGCTCTATCTCTGATATTGAGCACTTTATCCCATAAATATAGCATACCTTAAAACTATATTTCTTTATATATATATGTATATATGAAGAAGCAATAGCATATTTCCAAATAAAAACAAATGCCATGGTGACGATTGAGGACAACCGAAAGCGCTCATCAGAAAGCTATCGACTGGGATCCTACTTTAACAACCTGGACCCAAACATTAAGAAACTTGTGAGGAAGAAGAAAAACTGAGAAAAAGATTAAGTGGAATTCTGTAGTCTTTAAAACACATGCCTGAATATATATATATATATATATATATATATATATATATAAAAATATATTACTGGAGCTTTTCACAAATTTTTGTATTGGTGGCACACTTTTTAAAAATAAATTTTTTTTTTTTTTTCCAAGATTAATTTTTGTAAGCCACCTCAAATATTTACTTGAAATACTATACAAGATGAAATAATTCAATAAAAAGACTTTGTTAATAATTAAAGAAAAACAGCTGGGTAATTATTTTAGTTTCATGACACACCAGTTAAGAAAACTATGGCATATGCAGTCACACAAACATGCATATATGCACACGTGTACACACTTATATTCACACAGGTTCAAATTATATTCATTATGCACACACTATTGTAACCACACATATTGAAATATAATCACACACACACACACACACATGGATGTCTGATTATGAATTTTCACATATCAAACTTGAAACATTTTTTTTAAACTTTCATCTTTTCAATTCCTATCTCAGTCTCAGTTTTTGTCAGAAAACATTCCATTTTTCCCTTCCATTTTCTTTATATTTTATTATTTTTAACCTGCATATCATATTTTAGATTTCATCAGTAGATTTTATTGTTTTTACCATCTAATCCAAAAGAGGTGCTGCCAGCCACCCGACCTGTTCTCATGTATTGACAAGTTACTTTAGGTGTCCCTGATTAAAAAAACTTTCTTCACTCTCTGTGTTGTATCAACAAATCTGTATGAAGAAAACATCTAGTCATGATTCTGACAGTTAATTTCTCCCGGTGTCTGTCAGTAATTGTTTATTTAAAAGAGATGGACAGCAAAATTGGTCATGGCAGGGGGTTGAGGTGGGGGACTAAAACAACCTGGTAGTGTTGGTGGTGATTCATAATTAGTGGGAGGTGAAATTAAGCAAGACTGAACTTGCTGAGCAAAAATAAAATTCGGAGCTAAAATGACATCTAAGATGGAAGTTGATTATACAAGACAAAGTGTTCAGGTTGGCTAGAAAAATATGATTGTGTGTGTGTATATATATATATATATATGTGTGATGAGGTTTTATGAAACCTAATCAATGGAATTTGTTTCAAAGGGATTAAGTATTTTAAAAATAAGCCAACAGCATTTTGTTTTTTTTTTCTTAAATACAGAAGACCAAAAAAAAAAAAAAAAAAAAAAAAAAAAAAAAACCTTCTGAATTTAAGAGTTAGGAAAACAGTTTATAACTTGCTTAAAATAAAGCATTGTTTTTGGTTTAGTTTGTTTTACGGTATATCAACATCAATGGGTTATTTAATGCCGACAAGATTTTTATTGCTCGTAATATTTTTTCTCTTCAAAAATCTACTACTGGTAATTTTTTTTTTCCCAAAATGTGTTGATGATAATAACTTTTTACAAAAAAGTATTTCTGTTATTAAAGCCTATTTTTATACTTTCACAGTGTTTTGACCCCAGTTTAGGACTTAGCTATTTGCCCATAGATGGGACCCTAACACCAGCTACCACCCTGGGTCAAGGTGGACTTGGAAACACCAGCAATTAAGAGGTGGTTCCATGCTCCTCAAAACCTCCTGATCAGAGGCCTTGCTGCTGGACGTAGTTTATCGTCTTACCCAGGATGCAGATGTAGTTTATTGTAATGCCCAGGATGGGCATTGTCTTTGCTTACATGATGTTCTAAAGCCCATGTTGTTTGACTTTTACTGTTGCCAACCAACACATAGAAGGTGGGATTATTTTGCATTTTGATGCCGAAGGACATGCATGCCCTGTATTAACTAATAAGAGACACATTTTTTGTTCTGCAGTTTGAAAATAAATGGCTCTTTTTAAAGACATATTTTACTAGCCTACTGCACTTTCACAATTCATATCACTGAAAAATATCGAAATAATTTAATTCAACTATGTCTATATACTCCGAGTTTAGAATCTGTCCACCAGGTCTGCTGAAACCTGGCTGGGACCCATCCTCATCCTGCATTTTCATTTTAGGGAGTTGTTAGCCCTATTAACCATGGAAGCATTAAAAAAAAGAAATTAGACATAAAATAGTTGGCTTTCGGCTTCTTACTTTTCCTGCCAACTATGATCTTTTTTAAAAAAAAAAAAAAAAAAAAAATGAATTTCCCCCAACTTGTTGAATATTTCTGGAGGTGAAAAAAAATATTACTAAAGTCAGTCACCATGAATTTTCTTCCAGAAATATGTAGTTTACTAACGTAAAAATATTTAAGGCAAAATGGGAGAATAGTTGAGTTGAGGTAATGCAAGTGAGTGATGTGTCCCTGATTCAAGTGCTACTCACAGAAAAATACTATCTTAACCATTTTTCATTTCTTAACTTTCTAGTGAAATTTTCAACATCACCATAATTTGTACAACTGATGTCATTTCCCCCCCATATATATCAGTCTACGTCTATGCACAAATTGCATATCAGCCTACAGCACTGCACAAATTGCGTATCAGCCTACGTCATTGCACAAATTGCATTTTAGCCTACGTCATTGCACAAATTGCATTTTAGCCTATGTCATTGCACAAATTGCGGATCAGCCTACGTCAATGCACAAATTGCGGATCAGCCTACGGCAATGCACAAATTGCGGATCAGCCTACGGCAATGCACAAATTGCGGATCAGCCCACGGCAATGCACAAGTTGCGTATCAGCCTACGTCAATGCATAAATTGCATATCAGCGTACGTCATTGCACAAATTACATATTAGCCAACGTCATTGCACAAATTACGTATTTGTCTATATTCCCGATATGGGGTATTGTAACTATTAACACAATTTACATTGTTTGGACTGTTGTCCTCATCTTTATTGTCATATTCACAATGATTTGGCCGTTTTATGCTCTGGCCTTCTTCAGGCAATATACGTTGAAATTTCAAACTGAAACCTTTATTTCGACCACCAGGGTAGATTGTTCTAGTTCCACATAGGATATCTTAGTTTCAGTTATTTCTCTTTAGTAACTCCACTCTCCAAGTTTTTGTTCACCTGTGCTGTGGCCAGGTATTGAACTCACAGCCCCTTGAATAAAGTCATTGAGTTACTTCAATCAACACTTTCATCCACTGGGTCATGTTGGTTTGGTTTGAAATTCCAAAGTATATCACCAGAAGAAGGTTGGAGCATACAACGACCGAAATGTTGTGAATATGACAATAAAGATGAGGACAACAGTCCAAACAATGTAAATAGTGTAAATTATATATTGTTTAAAATTTGCTATAGAGGTAAAGTGTGCAGTGTGGTTATAGAAAACAACACCGTAAAGTAACCAGCAATTTTATATCTCAAATGCTCATGAAAAACTACCATTTTACAATTGTGATAGTAGTTGTAAATCTAGTTTTATTTACATGCTTGAAATGGCATGTGGCCAAGTAGTTATCATTCTAACTATGAGACCTGGGTTAAAATCTTCCCATCGATATGTCATAAAAGTGACCTTTTGATAACATTGGCATTGAGAGACAATCACAGCAAGCAGCACCAATGTTGAGTGCCATTGTGGCCGAGGGGTTGAACATACCGACCTTCTTAAAACTGATCACATTAGATTATGAATTCTCTCCCAGAAACTATAATTAAGGTCTGCTTAGCGTAGTTGTGGTATAAAGCACAGGATGGCTCTGTGGGTGTTGGACAAACACAGTGTGCCTGAGGAGGCATCTGTATCAGGGATTAGCTCACCACCCAAAGAGACAGATATACTCAGAAATGAGCAGCCAGTCATTATTTACATGACTGCTTAACATAGTTTGTTTCTACTGAATTGCTTGTTATGATGGCATCCAGCCATGCGTGTGCTTCAGAAAAATAAAAAGAAAAACACTAATTTTCAAATTATAGTAAATACAGCTCTGAACCATATTACAATTGTCAACACAAGTGTATACCATGAGATGGCAAGCAAATTGGACAACAAAAATTACAACTATATGAAAATTTAAAAAAGAAAAACTAAGTTAATATACCAAGACACAAGATATATATATATATATATATATATATATATATATATATATATATATATAAGATGTAGAAAGAGAAAGAGAGAGAGAGAGGAGAAAAAGAAAGAATAAATAAATTGTTTAGCTACAATGACCCAACCCCAGATGCAACAGATTCACAATTTTATTAAGAGGAGGGCAAGATTAATGCATGATGTCTGATGTATTCCAACAGGGAACTTCTGAGAGAGCTAAGCAATTTTTATCCATAGTTCAATGTATGCATGGACTTCAACTTTAAACTTGGCCTTGTGCCCTGTTCAAGTGGGTATATGGAGCTTGATTGATCGATTTGTCTGTTACAGCTTATCAACCAATTATGGATTATTTAAAGCAAAAATATTCTGGATTGTAAGATTTTTTTTGTACTACTATTTAACCCATAGCTGTAGGAGGAGAAGGATTCATACCTTTACCAAGGGTATATGTATGTAAGTGAATGTAATTAACCTGAATTTGAATTAGCTTCCCAGATTTCTCATTGAAAGTTATTATCATTCCCACCATCAGCATATCCATGGATATATGAAGAAACATAACTGCATTATTTAGGTACTTGATGAGACACTTTGTCCAAAATGTTTAATCAAAACAGTTACAACACCTCAGAATCACTTATTTGTTCTAAAGAAGTGATAGATTTTTATCTATTAATCCAACAGATTTAATTACTTAAACATTATTTTTAGTAGATACTTATATTTGAGTAGATGTTCCCTTTATTTATTAAAAAATAAATATGTCTATGATGAGGCACAGTAGAATAATGGATAGTGGTTCGGATTGAGGAATCGGAGAGTTGACTTCGAATTCCAACCAAATCCATTACATTCACTAATATGCTAATACCCTTAGGAAAAGTAGGAATCCTCTTCTCCCCTCAGCTATGGGTAAATAGCAGGACAGACTGGGTTCTATAACCTTGGATAGCAATTGGTCTACCACAGAAAGAAATGCCAACCTACTGTGGGGAAAAAATCTGCCCTGTCAGTCATGTATCAAAAGATACATGATCGCCTAAGTGAATATCACGCATGGCACATAACTGACTATGTCTATATGTTTGAATATTCAATAAATCTTATTAAAGAAAAATATGTGTTCTCCGGCAGATAATGTAGATCTTATTAAAGAAAATATGCAAAAAATATCTCGGAAAGATTTGCATTTATAAGGCACTATACAACTTTGCTTGATTGTTGATGCACTCCATAGAAGAGATTCTGTCCTGGGTATGATGGTAAATTACATCCGCATACTGGGTAAGACGATAAACTACATCCAACAGCAAGGCTTCTGATCAAGGTTTTGAAGAGTGTGGAATCACCTCTTAATTGCTGATGTTCCCAGGTCCACTCTGACCTGGGGTAGTAGCACCTGTTAGGGTCCCTGCTATGGGAAAATAGTTAACACCCAAACTGGGGTCAAAACACTATGAAAGTGTAAAAATAGGTTTTCATACACCCCAGAAATACTTTGTAAAAAAAAAAAAAATAAAAATACCAGCAATACATTTTTAGAAAAAAAAAGATATCAACTATAGTTTATTTTAAAAGAAAATATTACCAGCAATAAAAAATTTGTCGGCATTAAATAACCCATTGAGGTTGATATGCTGTAAAACAAACCAAACCAAACCATAGCAGAGATGGTCTAAATTACATTGAATCTACAAACTGTTTCTCCTGTCAAGGGGATCACAGGTTCAAATCCCACTGGAGAAAAAAAAGACATGTTTGTTCTGTAGACACATTGACATTATTTGTTTATTTATGTAACATTGATTCTGTATTCCAGTGAATAGTGACATCTCGTGAAGATGCCGATTCCAATGCTCCAAAACATAATGAGCCGGAATTCCACTCACCTGGAAATGACAAAGACAAAAAGTTGACTGGTTAATATGCAACCAAGATGGAAGAACTCTCCGTTTCCATTTCTCAAAGAGTTACGTACATGAAGCAGATTTTGGTGCCAGTGAGGCAGAAAATTCTTTGGGTGGCCTTGGATTATTTAAGCAATTTCCACCCCCCCCCCTTCCTGCCAAAATCTCACTTGGCACAAACTGCATCTGTTCATCGCACAACAGAAATCAATGACGACTGTGTCTGCATCTTGCCAGCTGCTGTTGTTGTTCTTCTTCGGAGAAACAAGTGCTACAATGACCTTCATTCAGCCAGAGATGATGCTTAATCAATTTTTGACTTTTCAAGGTTTTCTTTCAATTTCAAAAACACAAGATAAAAAATAAAGTAATAATCGCTTTTTAAATTCTGGTTGAATTGATTGAAATGGCTGTGGTCATGTGATGGAGGTCAAAGCAAAATTAATAATTAATCCCCCACCCCCAGTACTCCTTGTTTTTTCCTCAGCTGTGTTTCACCTTTTGGGATGATTGCAGATAATGCAATGATTTACCAGTCTTTGTACCATGCCAACAATTATGCTTGTTTGTTACCCAACTCTTAAAGTCTTATCCAATTCAAGAAAATTCTAAAAACTCTTTAAAGAAAATTCTAGTTCTTTATTTTTTTTTTTTTTGCAGGAAGGAAAAAAAGGAATTTTCCTGACAATCCAAGTGAAACAAATTTCTCCCATGTATTTTCTTGAACTGGCTGTAAAACCAACGAGTAAACCAAAATATATGAAACAAAAATCCTTTTCTATCATTAAAACTGGCAATTGCTCTGGTTACTAATTTATAATGCATGTCCATAGTAAAATCATTTTTAATGTGTTTACATTCCATAAACCAATCTACTGATAGAAAACAAAACTTGTTTCCCCTCTAAACACAAGTGGTTTGGTTTGATTTACAGCAGATCAACCTCAATGGGTTATTTAATGCTGACAGGATTTTTATTGAAAGTAATATTTTTTTCCTAAAAATGTATTTCTGGTAATATTTTTTTCCTCAAAAAATGTATTGCTGGTAATAATTGTTTTACAAAGTATTTCTAGTATTAAAACCTATTTTTACACTTTCATAGTGTTTTGACCCCCAGTTTGTGGGTTAACTATTTGCCCATAGCTGGGTTCCTAACAGGTGCTTCCACCCTAGGTCAGGGTGGATCTGGGAATACCAGCAATTAAGAAGTGGTTCCACGCTCCTCAAAACCTTCTGATCAGAAGCCATTGCTGTGGAATAATCATTTAAATATGTCATTGTCAAATTGTTAGGTTTCTTTTTTTCATAATAAATATTGTTTGAAAAACGCCTGATAATTATGCACCAACCCAATAGTATATGATATGAAAGCTGAACACAGGATAGGTTGCTCTCGAGGTACTTTTAACCAGCACAACAAGAGCAAAATAATGATCTGAAAACTGAAGCCATGTCCTTGTCAGATCTAAGTTTTCATAAGCACATCATGCACAGTGTCCACATTATTTAGATATGTCCAAACTACCGTTCGTATACACTCATTTCTTTTTCGATCAATAGTTAAAATTACTTCAAATGAATTAGTCCTCCAAATGATACTTTATCAATGACTGGTACTAAAAATCTCAAAAGGCTTTATCAAATAACAAATACTACGGCCCTTGAACACTTCCAACAGCAACAACAATAAAAATGAACAGCACATGTAACTCTTATAAATGCTTGAAAGAACTATAACACTTAAAGGACTTGAGAAGTTTAATTTCCTGAAAAACTATTTTAAGAAAAAGATTTTATAAATTTCAATCAATGGTAGTACTGTTTGAACAATGAGTACTGAACATTTTTTGCAGGGAAACCATAGCTACTAATTAATGCTTTTTCCAAAATAAGAATTGGTATAAGTGGATGTTAGGAATGAATGCTTGACCAAGGTAGATGGCACTGTTGACTAATTTGTGGTGCTGAGTCACTGACCAATTGTGGCTGACCTGTGGGTAAAATCATGGGTATATAAGCTTCTCTAATGTGTAAAGAGGGTGTTTGTGTGGTTGCTGAAATTTTAGACACCAGAAGATTGCATATTTTAAGATATGAATGGAGACTTCAACAAATAATGCTGTTCTTTCAAACACCTGACTTGATCGCAGAGGGATCACCATTCTTTTCTTCTCGATTTTCAATATATTAATCATCAGCAATGTATTTACCTTATGTCATCAGTTTATTTTATTGATAACACTTGCTTTGATTCCTCATCACTCACAATTACTTCCTTCCTGATTTTCAAGGTATCTTCTTTTAAAAATGCTGTGTCTCTTTAGAATGTAGATGATCGTGGCTCTCCACAGATCTTTTTTTTTCTTCATTATCTGTAAATTACCATGACTTCTTGGGAATGATAGTGTAGTTGTTGCTCATTGGCTTTCTCTTGGTTTTAAATTCCAAGTTACTCTTTTTCTGGACTGGTTGTCACCCGAAACTGGAAAGCCCAGTATACCTTATTACTTAACCCATAGCTAGGAAGAAAAGAAATATATTTATGCTTACAGTATTAAAGCAAAAGTGAATGCAACAGACTAGTCAGCAATCTGAATTTAGGTCACTACTAACTTTTATGTGCCGTGTTCATTCAGGACGTGAGCAATTATGGCTCTCCACAACTTCCTCGAACGTCCATGTTGTGAAGGGAAATGCATAGTAAAAACCATTTGGAATCTATATGATTTGATGCTGAAAAGTTCCCAGGAGAAAAAATTTCCCAAGACCTAAGCAAATTCTGTCAGTTATGTGCCATACGTGATACACGCTTAGGCGATCATGTATCTTTCAATATATGACTGACAAGGCAGATTTCCCCCAACCCCCGCAGTAGGTTGCCATTTCTTTCTGCAGTAGACCAGTTGCCATCCAAGGTTATAGAACCCGGTCTGATATTTACCCATAGCTGGGGGGAGAAGAAGAGGATTCATACCTTTCCCAAGGGTATTAGCATACAAGTGAATGTAATGGATTTGACTGGAATTCAAACTCAGCTGATTCCTCAGTCTGAGCTGCTATCCATTACTCCACCATGCCTCCCTAAACAAATTACTAAACATTAATATTTTTTAAGCAAATTACTAAACATAATATTTTTTTTACAGTCCAGTTTCAGTCAGGCTGTGAACTTTTCATACCTGCACCTTATTTCGTGGCATATAAGACTCCCTCCACCACTTTCAAAGCCCACCATTTCACCATGAAATATCAAGAAAAAAATTGTTGAATAGCACATCAAGTGTCACTGGTGCTTCATCCATGTTCCTTATTTGGCACAGTTTCTGAAATTTCTCTGACAGGAACCAAAAGTCTTACAACCCTTACATGATTCTGTAAATAAACCTTTTATAGATTCCTGACCACTAAAGAAGATAGAATGCATGTTTGTTAGCAAAAAGAAAAGCCCAATATGCAAATTACAAATAGAAGATATCAAAATAAAACAAGTACAAAAATTTAAATATCTGGAAATTATTTTAACAAAGGACGGAAAATGTGACACTTAAATATGGAAGGGTACTGGGAGAGCCAAAAATGCCTTCCAAAAGCAAACATCATTTACAAACAATGAAAAGAGTACTGAATTATTCTATGATATCAGTTCTCCTATATGGCAGTGAATGATGGACAATCTCCTCCAAGACAAAGAAGACACTTGAAGCAAAAGAAATGTTCTACAGAAGGATGCTGAGAATGCCATTGACTGAACATGCAAGTAACTAGGAAGTTTTAGAGAAAATGGAAACAAAAAGGAAACTTATACTTTACATCAGGAAGATATAGTTGACAATTCTAGTGCATATAATGAGAGAGGGCTTAGAAAATTTGATACTCACAGGACAGACTGAAGAGGGACAGAGGAAAGAAGCACATAACCTATTTAGTGAGCTTGGATGACGGAACAAAGTTTAGGAGAAATAGTAAAACGTTAAAATTTATTAAGTGCTACAAAGGATAGGAAATTTTGAAAAGCCGTGATCACCTAGAGCACAGAGAGACAATTCCTTGATTTTCAATGCAAAAATTTCTAACAATTTTTTTTTTGAAAGGCCTTTGAAAATGAGTATTTAGATATATGGTGATTAAAATATTGATTTATGGAAGTGGGTCAGGTAAAGAATATTGCAGCACGGCTTCATATAGAATCACAACAGTGAACATAATTTCTGATACAATCCTACCTGTGATAACAAGGATTACTATAGACTATTAGTATTTTCATATTTAGCTTCAAGAGGATGATGAAAATTCTTTCTTCTCCATTGTATACAACTTTAGAAGAAGCAACAAAAGACATCATGTCTGCAATATTGATTGCAACAGGAGAGAGATCAAATAACAAAATGACCACCTGCCTGTTTTTGCTTCTATACAAATGCATTTCTGCACCACTTATTCTAAATACAACTCTTTAAATTTAGTGCTTGCATATATATTTTTAAAAATCACCATCACAATAATCACAGTTAGAATAAGTTTGTCTTTGTAATTCACCCTGAGGATGATATCGTAAGAGACCGAAAGTTATTTGATAGGAAAACACTACAGGGCCTTCCTTAAAGAATTTCATCATAACATCAAGAAACTAGAAACTAAAATGTATTATTATAAAAATACACATATGTCTACATTATTCAATGAAACCTGTTTGAATGAAGATATTTTGTATATATATATATATATATATATATATATTCACACACACATACACAGAGGAATATAACAATAAAATTGTTCAAATCATGTTATAGTAAAATTTTGTCCATCCAGAAAATGTTTAATATCTAACAAAACATTAAACTAATTGAGTTTCTTTTTTCCAGGTTTTCAAATAATACGTTCAGCCATCTTGACATCATTTGTCATAAGAATCACTGAAAAACGCTTTGAATTATTCAGCTGAAAAGAGAACAGGTTAAAAATGTTTTGTTTCAGCCCCACTGAATTACCAAATGAGCAATGGCTAGAGGAAAAATTTCATTCAGGCCTTCAGTAATGGTATGAACATTCATACTGGCTTCCATCTTTAAAGTCTATTCAAGAACCATCAAGAGAACAGTGAATAACTTTAAAAAAGAGGGAACAGTAGAAAGAAAAACTGAATCAGGAGGTCACAACAGGAAGAGGTGGGTCATCATTTCAACTGTACATGAAACGTTTGAGGCAACCTGTTACTCCAGGAGAGAAAGTTAGCTTAGAAGGTGAAGAACATCACGAGTAAGTTGGAATATGATTCCGGAAAAATATACACATATATACATACATATACATTTGAACTTTATTTCAATACTTCATGATCTTCTGATCCTTAGCTATGATTAATTAATGATGAACATGTCATTTACATTTATGATCAATTTCATCTTGATTCTTTTACTAAGCTTCAAGAGTAATTATACATTCTTATTTTGCTTAAAGAGGAGTTCAATAGTGTTATAAAAATCTCAGAGAATTCCAATAAGATATCTTTAAGATATATCAGTTCAGAGCTTAATTTAACAATTGAACAATTTTGTCATGTAGACTAGGTTGCATTTGTCATTTGTGTACATATGTGGCTAGTCTGTCAGGCACATTAGTGTTTGTTCAACACCCACAGAGTCAACCTGTGGTTTATTGTTACAGTGGAACACAACTATTCTTTAGCTAATAGACTCTCCCACCTATAATAAGTAGGAGTAGTAAGAGTAACAAGTCAGTTGCCAGTCGCTCAGTGAGTTGGTCAGTCAGTCGATGTCGGACGACCGTTAGTCAGATACTAAAAGTATCAGTGACCACCACTAGATTTCTCTGCGTCATTACCTATTATATCAAGTTCCTAACGTTTCGTACGTCGAACCTATTTTAGGAACGACTTAGTGAAATACATGCCTCCACTGTGAAACTGCTCTACAACATTTATACTGCAACTATGCTAAGCAGACCTTAGTTACAGCTTCTGGGAGAGAGCGTGTTATCTAGAATGAGCAACAATCTGAACAACATCAGCACACTCAAACCCTCAGTCATGATGAATTGTGACTTCATGCTAGCACAACTATCAGCAGCTCCTAGTGTTCTGTCTGCCTCAATTTCACTCAAGGCTTGGGTCAATCCATAGTATGGTTCTCAGGCACTTTCCAAAGGTGCTGCATGCTGGGATTGTCCCCTTCCCCACTCCAGACTGATAACACAAGAAAGTCTCCTTTCTGAAAATTGACCGAAAAAAAAAAAAAAAAAAAAAAAAAAAAAATGAAAATATAGTTTTAATGGATGCTCCGTTTATGGGTAAAAGTGCTCAATATCAGGAACAGAGCATGTGTAAATATAAAATTGGACACAGGTCAACACAGTGCTGACAATGTTTCATATTTGAATGCAATCTATAAGACATATGCATACACTTTTTAATACTAATATTCATCCAATACAAAGCACAAGAGCCACTCAAAGTAGAGGGTTATAGTGTGCTGTCGTATGAGCATAAGAAAAGGCAAGTAGTAAGTGTGGTGAGAAATCCCATAGAAGCCAGAGTGGCTTGCATCTGGTGCATAGGAAAATAAGGGTCTTGCCTCAATGTGTGGCACATGGCATATGCAAGTTTGCTCCTTGAATATGGCATTACTCTCCTGTCTAGCCATTCCAGCAGTATATGCAGTAATGAGGGATTTTGTACAGTTTGGCATGCTTCAACCAATAGCAAGTTGTGTGCTGATTGGTCGAACTGGAGAAGGCTATTTACCTGGGTAATTGAGAATAAAAGCGAAGAACGCTTACTGGTTGGTTGACCGTGGTGTTGGCTTGATAAAAGTGGGCTGAAGCAGTGAGAAGGAAAGATGGATTTACATTATGAAGTGTGTGGAAATGAAGAACGTCGGATTGAACCAGCGGTTTCTTAAATTGTATGAGTGACATTCTAGTAATAAAGACCCATTTAAGCTACAATAAGTTATGCAGGGAAGATAACAGATAACCTCAGAGTGAAAGAGGTCAAGACTGTAGTGACTGGGAAAACATGCTGCTGGAAGTCTGTTCCACAAAGTGCCAGTTCTTGGAAAGAAGCTATTCAAATAGAACTTCTTACTAATGGAATATACAAATAAATATACCAAGATAGATTTATCAGTATCTATAAAGATATCTGCCAAATGTTCTTTGTTCTGTAAATGTAACTTTTTGCTGCATTAGAGTTATCTCCCTTTTTACTGGTGATGCAAGGTGGCTATGTTAATTTTAAGCCAATGATGAGCAATCACAACATGTTTACAAACACAGGAAGTGAAAAGATGAAATTTGGGAAAGAGTACAATAAAATTATAGAAAAATCTGAAAAAAAAAAAAAAAAAAAAAAAATACATAAATGCTGTCATTTTTATGGCTTGGTTAAACTAGTATGAAGATGACATAAGCAAGTGTTGTACGACTTATCTGGCATTCTTTTGAATCTTTTATTTACAGATCTACCACTTAAATGTTTCGATTCAATTTCAAAGTTTTTGTTTCAGCTGTCAGGGTTAATTAACCAATTAGTTAAATCCAAATTTGTAAAAACCTAACTATTTAACCCTGGGAACACTGTTAACCTTGATGTACTTTTACTATAATTGGGAGGGGGGTTCTGGGCTGAAAAATTTTGGTCTGCTGTTCCAATTACTAGAATCCAACCAAATGAGCAATCAAATTTTTTTTCTTTTTTAAATCCCTTCTTGGTTAGGTTAAATGAATTTTGGTACAGGCTTATATATATATATATTGAAATATATACTGGAAAAATATATATTTAATAATTAATAATAATAATCGAAATACCGACAGCTAAAAACAAATTATCATATTGAAAAATCCTTCAAATACTTCAATTATTTTTTAATCATAAAATGTCTATTTAAAACAGAATAGAAATATGGAGAAATTAAATTATTTCAAACCACCAACAGGGTAGATGGGGAGAGTTGTACAAACTCCAAACTGACTACCCAACCGTGGTTATCAAAATGAGGGAAGGGGAAGATATAGAGAAGTGGGGGGGGGTAAGCGAGGGATACAGAATAGGAGGGGCAGATTACAGTTGGGGGGGGGGCAGCATGGAGAAAGTAAAGTGGCTGATTGCAGAGAAAAAAAAGTTCAAGGCAGATGAGAGGATGCAGACTGGGAGGAGCAGGTTGCTATCGTGGTGAGGAGAGAGGGTGCAGAATGGTAGGAGCTGATTGCAAAGGTGAATATAGATTTCAGTGGGAGGTAGAGTATACAGGGGAAATTGCAAAGAGGATGAGGCAGGGATGAAGAGTAAGAGGAGCAAATTGCAGAGGGAGGGAAGAGGTGGGAGGGGGATTAAAAGTTGGAAGGAGACATTTCAGACCGACTTTAAAAATAAGACATTATTGACTTGCTTTTTATCTTTAAAAAAGAATAAATTTTTTGTTTTAAGTCAAAAGAGGGAAATTTTTTTTTGAGGTTTTGAAATTTTTTTTTAATGATTTTTTTATTTTTTTGTTTTTTGAGGTTTGGAAATATAAAAACATACAAAAATAAATGGGAATTATAAACAATATAGCATCACAGTAAGTGGTGTATTAAGCGGTTTTTCTAAGCTAAACCTCCTTTTATAATGTCATGAGAAGAATTTAATTTTATAAAGAAATTTTTATGACAAAATTTACATCTGTCTTCTGAGCCCAGGAAAAGATTTTGAAACAATGATGCAAGACTCGGGATAAAACACTCAATGCCTTGATCTGATAGAAAAACTGTATCGATCTACAAAGTTGCATATGTTTGGTGAGGAACCAAAACCTTGTGATGAGTATTACAAATAGGAAATGAGATCACTAATCAGTTTAATCTTTTCCTAGACTGTGACCTGCATATAGACAAGTACACATCTGAAGAAATGAGCCTATCACATCCAAAAGGAATCTATCTTTATAAGAGTCAGTTCAGATGAAGAATGTTTGGTTTGGTTTGTTTTACAGCATATCAACTTCAATGGGTTATTTAATGCCAACAAGGTTTTTATTGCTGATAATTTTTTTTTTACAAAAACGTATTGCTGATATTAAAACCTATTTTTACACTTTCATAGTATTTTGACCCCAGTTTGGGTTGGTTTGGTTTGTTATACAGCATATCAACCTCAATGAGTTATTTAATGCCAACAAAATTTTATTGCTGGTAATATTTTTTTCCTTTAAAAATGTATTGCTGATAAATTTTTTTTTTTTTTACAAAGTATTTCTGGTATTAAAACCTATTTTTACACATTCATATGTTTTGACCCCAGTTTGGTGGTTAACTATTTGCCCATAGCCAGGGCCCTAACAGGTGCTACCACCCTGAGTCAGGGTGGACCTAGGAATACTAGCAATTATGAGGTGGTTCCACGCTCCTCAAAGCTTCCTGATCAGGGGCCTTGCTGTTGGACATAGTTTATTGTCTTACCTCAGATCCGGACATAATTTATCGTCTTACCCAGGATCCGGACATAGTTTATTGTCATGCCCAGGACACAGATGTAGTTTATCATTATGCCCAGGACGGACTAAGAATGGAATATTGCTGCCATATCTAGACTGGTGCTGCCCATTTCTCACTGTCCAGCCTAGAGTTCAAAAGCATTTACATAGCACTGTGCATGATAAATTATTCTCCACCCTGTAACCTTTATCCAGCAGATGAAACATCACCAACCTTTCAAATACCATATCACTATTACTATGGCAGGTGTTTGGATGAGATACATTCCTTATTGCCACCAACTTGGACCTTCACAGCCAGAACACCTTCATGACACGTTCATGGTGGCAAACCATCCCTATTTGTGTTCCTTTAATAAAAAAAGCAAGTTCCACTCAGATAGCTTCTTCCCCAGAACTGTTACTTTGGGGAACAAATTCTTGAATGAATGCTTCCATGACAACTACAATCTTGGTCTCTTTAAGTCCAGGGTTGATCGATGTCTATCCTGCTCATCTCTATAATACTCTCAGCTTTCTTATAGCCATCATGGGTATGATGATAAACTGCATCTGGCAGCACATCTTCTGATCAGGAGGTTTTGAGGATCATGAAATGATCTCTTAATTACTGTTGTTCCCAGATCCACCCTGACCTGGGGTGGCAGTGTCCAGCTATGGCAAATAGTGAACCCCCAAATTGGGGTCAAAACACTATGAAAGTATAAAAATAGATTTTTTATAGTAAAAAGAAAAGTAATAGATTTTTGAAAAAAAATACTACCAGTTACATTTGACTCTTGATAAAAACCCTCTTTACAAAAATACATCAGTGAAACCTGATCTACAAATTGATTTCTTACAAAGAATACATATTCTATTCATACAAACCTATCTTAACTAACCCATTGTAGTTGATATGCCATAAAAAAAAACAAAAAACCAAACCTTTCTTATAGCCTCAATCAGTAAACCTCTACCACAGCCTTTGAGCCTTTTATTGGGTAAACTATCAGTAAAAAAAGAAAAAAAAAATTCCTAATTTCCTTCCAGAGACCAGTGTACTGATGATGATGAGGAGAGGGCTATGCTGATGACATAGTTATTCATGATCTCTAAAAAAGATGTACTGTATAATGGTTTGGGGAGAAAATGTAGTTGAATTCTAAGAAGAGGAGACATTTACAGACAATTATTAGTGATTAAATATTTTGCTCAATAGAAAATTCCACGATTCTCTTTTGAAAAATCTCTATTCTTTCTAGTAAAACTTATTACCCCCAACAATACTGAATGACAACACTGTCCCCTATTTTCTCCTCCACTGTGTTTGTATTGGCTTGGAATGAAAGTCTGTAGTGTTTTTCAACAGGTGGCATAGAAACAAGTGATTTTGTTTCACATGTAACCGAAATCAATAGCATATATACATATTCTGAAAGAGGACATTTCAGGGGATCTTTCTATACAATTTGTGTTTTTATGGTAAAATGGAAGAAAATGTAAATAAGCAGCAAAAAAAAAGGTATGTACCATTTATGGAGATGAATGAGTGGTTTGCTAGGTTTAAAAATAGAAATTTTGATGTGGAAGAATGCAGACCTGCAGTTCTTAATAAACCAAAACAAAATGCCGATTCAAAATAATCCAGGTGACATAAAGGATACTGCAGAGATACTCCATATCGCTCACAAGAGCATTGGAAGCAACTTGAAAACACCTGGATACATGAATCAATATAATTTTTTTCTTTCATGTAGATTGACAAAATTTTAATGGCCTTTGATTCTCTGCTCAAAATGAAAATGATGCAATTTTGAAAGGAACAATTACAAGCAATGAAAAGTGGATTGTTTCCAGCAATGTGGAGCAAAAATGAGCCTGAGGAAATCTCCAAAAATCAATTTGCATTTGACAAAGCTAATGCTGTATATCAGGTGGAATTTCAAGAGCACTGTGAAGCACCTTTTGCAAAATCAGAGACATTGAATTCAGACAAGTAATGTTCCCAAATGGATTGATCAAAGGCAGTAATTGATGAAAAGTGTTCAGAATTGGCCATTCAGAAGGGTGTCATCTTCCAACAGAACAATATGCCTTATATCACTTGGCAGACCCATCAGGAATTGCTATGGCTTGTCTGGGATATCTAACTACACCCGCAATTCTCACTTGACCATGCATGTTTAGATTACTACATTTTTTTAAATCTAATGTTCACCCAATACAAGACCCATGGGTCACTCAAGGTAGAGACAGTTGCTGTGTGAAATTGTATTAGCATAAGAAAGGGCTAGACAACAGGAAAGACAGGCAGCTAATTCTAAATTTCAATAGGTTACTTTAATATGTGTAAAATTTTGTTAAATGTGAAGAACTTCAAATTTTTTGGAAGCATGTAAGAGATCACTTTGACCAATTCATCACCTAGAATGATGCTATGTTCTTTGAGAATGGAATCATGAAGCAGATTCAAAGATGGTAAAAAGGTAGAACAAAATGGCATACACATTCACTTAAAAATGCTATAAATGTTTTCACCAAACAGTTTAAAGTGAAATGCTGAACAAAAAAAGCATTCTTCCTCAACTGATTACATAAATTAAACATTATACAAATTGAAATTCAATTAATATCTTCCTCAGATGATAAACTTACTGATCTACCTGGAAAATAATTATATATGTATATATATATATATATATATATATATATATATATATGTGTTTGTGTGTGTGTGTATATATATATATATATGTGTGTGTGTGTCTGTCGAACTGATTGCCAACATCCTGAAGAGAAAAACTACATAGAAGGTAAAGATCAATAAACAAGGTTCAATCTCAAATCAATGGCTCGGATTTCTAATGATGATTTTCAAGGTGGGCAGACCTTCACACCCATTAATGGATTGATTGTTTTGTTATGGCTTATCAACCTTCTGCAGGTTATTTAAGCCAAAACATTTTTTGTAGATTATAAGAATTTGGCTGGATTTTTTGTATGAAAATTATACTGCTAACTACTTTTTCCTGTTTTATCTTTTGGCTTTCATTGGTTAAGTTGACATAGAATCTTAGTTATGGCTGAAATTTTTTTATGGCTTATCAACCCTTTGCAGGTTATTTTAAAGCCAGAAAATATTTTCAGCTTGTTAGAATTTTGGGGGAGATAATGATTTACTGATACAAACCCTACTAATTAACCCATAGTTGGCATGGAGAAGAGAATTCATACCTTTTCCAAGGATACTTTTGCAGAAGTGAATATAACAAGTCCAACTGGAATTAGAATTCAGCTCATTTCCAATTCTGAGCCAATATCCATTACACCACCCTCAGATCCAAGCTTACAGCACCAAATATTCTCAAGTGGTCACCGATGTACACATTTTCTTACCTTCATTTCCACATTCCCCCTTGTTTTGTACAAAACACAAGTAAACACATATACTATACAAAACTCAGCATAAATATTATATGAAACTAGACTCAATATGAATGTAGCAGAAAACTAACTTTAATATGGCTGTAAAATATGTCAAACTAACTAATTTAAGCATTCAATTTTTTTTTCCACACATTTATAAACAAATCCATTAGAAATTGAAAGAATTCAACTTTGACCTTTTATTGCCTCCTCTCCAATGTAAACAAATTTAATTCTCCTGCTGTGTATCTAGAAATTTTGACAAAGCACCAAAAATCGGAATAATGCCCTGCCAAATTTAATAAACAATTAAGCTTGAATTCAGTATAAATTGCCAACATTTCAGATGGACTTGGCAAATCAAAAATGCAGCTTCCAAGATTGGGTAGCAATGACTCAACACCTATATAAGGAGTGAGAAGAGAGAAAAAAAAAAAAAAAAAATGAAAATTTAAGTTAACTTGCTAAAAAGAAAAAAACCCAGTATTCAACAAATGAAGAAGAAATCCACGCACCAGGTACAAAAGGTAAGTCAATATTTTAATTACACTTACACATCGATCATTTCAAGTCAGCTGTTTTTATTTTTGTATTTTAATGAGGTGGATGTGCAGGTGGCGTAATAGATAATGGCTCAACATGAGCAACTGAAGAACTGAGTTTGAATTCCAGTTGGGATTGTTAGATAAACTGACATGCAAAAAACCTTTGGGAGAGGTATCAATCCATCTCTTCTACCAGCTATGGCTTGAATAGCAGGAAAAACTATACGTCCTATAGCCTTGGTTGACAACCAGTCTACTACATAAAGAAATGGCAGCCTACTGCAGGAAATCTTCTGCCTAGTCAGTCATGAATCAAAATAGATATGATCACCTAAATATTTATCACATATGGCATTTGATTTGATTTTTAAGGAAACAAGTTAAACTGAGCATAAATATCTAACCATAGAAAAGCCATCTACAGATTAATAAATCAGTAACTATTTTCATGTGGTTCGGGCATTAAAATATTTCATACTTGAAAAGCCAATTACAAAGAGATATGAGCAAGCCTAAAATAGTGGAAGAATCCAGCATAAATAGTAAAAAAAAAAAAAAAAAAAAAAAAAAAAAACGGTAAGGACGAGGAAATGCGCAGAGGCGGTAAGGATGAGGAAATTTGCAAAGGCAGCAAAGATGAGGGAAAACACAAAGGCGATAAGAAAATTCGCAAAGGCAGTTAAGACGAGGAAATGTGCAAATGCAGTAAAGACAAAGAAATATAGCTCTGATTTCCAATTCCAAGCTGTTATGCATTACACCACCCTCACATCCATGCTGACGGCACCTGGTATTCCCAAGTGGTCAGCCATCTAGGTACTGACCAGGTTTGACATTGCTTAACTTCAGTGATCGCATGAGAACTGGTGTTTCAGCATGATACGGCCATAAGACAATAACAAAAAAGATGAAGCCATTAGTCTAAATGCAAATAATATATATATTAACTCCTCATTATAGAAATTCAAATATTAACAAATGTTCTAAAATCCAAGATTATCCATCTATTTAATTCTGCATTTATCACACCCTTTTTATTTCAATCTTCCTGCATTACTTAATTTTTAGAATTCTTTTAGTAAAAGTCAACTTGAGCAAATCTGAAGCTCAGCTTCTGTTTTCAGGTGTGGAACTTTCAGTCGCGATATTCGCGCGGGAAAGATAAACATGCTGAACATACAACACCTGAACAACAACAAGCTATAACCTGAAGCAATTTTCTCACATCTATGTGATATTCAAAGACGTAAACATGTAAAAACTGGAATTTGCTGCATCTGAACTTGCATACCCAATTGAGAAAATGTTGTTTGGTGCTAAATAGGGAAAGTAGCAAAAAACAAAAAAACAAAAAACAAAAAATATCCTAACATGCGTTGGTGCTGAACATGTTAAAATCCATGCCTGCCTTCTGAGCTGGATAAACAGTACAGATAACGATTTTTTTTTTTAAACTTAATCATCACTTTCAAGGAAGATAAGAGATGAAGATGATTGAAGACAGGATGACAATTAGAAGATGGTGATAAAATACCAACTAAGAGAAGGCAAAAACAAAAGAGAGAAGGTTAAGATATATATATATATATATATATATATAAACTGAAAAGAATATTAAAGAGAAAAGAGAAAAAGATGCTAATTGTTGGCTTCTCTTATTAAAAAGTGCAAACAAGCTAAAGCTCTCTTCTTCCTTGCGGGGTCATTCTGTCCCTGTGGATCAGGCCATCCTAACAACGACGCTAACCAGTTCATCCAATAAGAAACAAGACAGCTGGGCAGTCTCAACTTGCAATGTGGCACAAAGTAAAACAAACCTTATCTATAAATGGCTAATTCTCAGTGGAGACTTGTTTGTATAACATAACTATAAGCATCACCACTTTACACAGTTCTAATCTAATTTTACATAGAAACTAATTATTAATTTTTTGAACAGACTTCTTTTCAGGTTATTTCTGTTGCTCTTTATTACACTAGTAGTATTAGATGTAATAGTATTTATATTTCTTTAAGTGTTACCAATTATTACTCACTAGTTTTTACTACTAAAAATTTGATGGTTTTCCAATTTTAAATTTCTGATGAATCTTAAACACTTCCCAGGGATAGACACATTATATATATATATATATATATATATATAAAGAATATACTCTTAAGGTGTGCTATATTTATGGGATAAAGTGCTCAATATCAGAGAGAGAGAGAGAGAGTGTGTGTGTGTAAATATAAAACTGAACATTTAAGTCAACACTTAGAGACTGCAGGCTGTTTCATCCTAGATGTAATTGTTAGGCCTGATGAGTGGATCTAGCATGAAACAACCTGTAGCCACTGAGTGTTGACTTCAATGTTCACTTATATGTATATATATCTGTGTGTGTGTGTTTTTCCCGAAAGTGTCTTCTTCAGACTGATGAATAAACACGTTCAAAACGATATTCAAAAACCAGCTACAGAGTGTTTATACATTGATCTCGATTGTTTTTATGCTCTTCTGAGCTTGAAATGAGTCCAATTGTCAACTTGTACATCTGGTAAAGATGTTAACCACTGCTCAGGTCCTTTAAGGTGCCTCAGTTTCTTAGTTACTATATTAAAAACAAAAAAAATCTGTTTGAATATTAAATGTTTTTCTGAAAATAATTGATGAGGAAGGGGGGTTAATTCTTGAAATAATGATTGAGTAAATTCATGATGAGTTCTCCAACAATAAAATATCCATAAAATTTCCCCTCACACATTGTTAAATATTTGAGCTTAATATTAGGTTGGTGCAAAAATAATGACGTAATAATGTCGTTTTTTTGACATATCAAAAAACGACATTATTACGTCATTATTTTTGCACCAACCTAATAACTTTAATGAAATATTGCAATAACAATCATAAATATGAATACTATTAGTTATTTTAAGAAGTGGGTACAAATGAAAACATTGGAAATTAATTCCTTTTTCAATAATGCTGAAACAGAATTGTCTATATTATTGAGATGAGGTATTATGTACACTATTGACATTATCCGGAGTATTGTCCTCATCTTTGTCGCCATATTTATTACCCAGTAATAACCAGTAATAAGGAGTGCCAGAGAAAAGCGATAACAACAACAAAAATTGCAATATGAGCTCTAGTAAAAACATACAATGGTAACAGCAAAAACTTGCAATATGAACACTGGTAAAAAATGTGGGCTGAAGACATTAGGTTTATAATACCCAGAAATTCATACACAGATGTCCTCAAGGACACATAGCACAGTGGATAAAGGTGTTATTGTGACAGGACCTAAAGAGTGCAGGTTCAATACTCGGTTAAGGCAGTGCAGAACTTTCAGCGGGGAATTAACAGGAGATAACTGATAACTGGCATCCATTAAACATGGAACATGGAACTAGAACAGTCTGCCCCAGTGAGTGAAATGAAGGGTTCAGTTCAACATTCCAACCATCTGAAGAAGGCTGGAGTGTACAACACCGAAACATGCGACAAAGATTTGGACAATAGTCCGAATAATCTAAATAGCTGAAACAAATGTTAAACAAAAATTGACGCAAATGAGTCTGAACTTTTATTGCTGATAATTATAATAATAACTCACAATTCCTCTGCCTCCAAATTCATAAATCATTGCTTTAATCTTTTAGGCTATTGTTCTATGGAATGCTTCTGAAGTTTAAACTTTGATCCTCATGTTTAATGATTGACAGACACCTGATGAAGCCTGGAGAGCACAACAGTTGAAGCATGATGGCAACAAAAAAGATGAGGATATTAGTACAACTGTAAATAATGTTTCTTTATTGCACACTTGCAGCATGGCCCGGCGTTGCCCGTGCTTGATTCAAATGTAACCAACAGTCACTCTCTCACAGACATGCTATGGCTTCCCTATGTCTTTTCTATAAGTATTTTCATGGCAACTGCTCTGACGAGCTACTTTCTCTGGTTTCCAAACTACATAATTTAAGTGTGCTACTAGGTTGGCATCTCGGTCCCACCCTTTCCCTATTGAAATGGCTAAATGTAGCCATCTCTTCTATCCCAACAATTTCTTCTCTTGCACTTTCCACCAATGGAAGTCCCTTCTTCCTACTTGCTTCCCTGATAGCTTCAAATATTAAAATGTGGTGTCAATCGACATCTTCTAATGCTTTCATCCTGATCCCCATCCTTCTCTATATACTTTTCCTGTTTTCAATTTCTGGAACCCCTTGTGTGCTATTTGCACTCACACCATGCTTGAGGGTGATATGCTTATGGAAAAAAAAAACCTGATCCACAATTTTTTTTTTTTTTAAGTGGTCCTTGGTTGGGCTGAGAACATTTCATCATTCCTTCATAATAAACAAAGAACTTGATGGGGGCATGTTAAATTAAAGGTGAATTTATAATTGCATGAAAATGTCATGAAAATCGCACTCTCTGATGTGCAAAGGAGTCACCTTCAAAATGCTTTGCACAAGGAAGAATAAATAAACATCAAACAACATTCATTTCTTCCTATTTTCTTAATCTATCCATCCCTACCCCAAACAAAGTGAGAGATAAATTTTCTTTCTTTGCTTTTGACCCAGCTATTTTCTTTTTTTTTTGGTCACACACACACACACACACACACACTTCTTATGACTTAAATGTTATATTCAGTGGATGCATGTGTTCAAGTAGAAATCTGTATTTTAAAAAGTGTACATTTGTCTACTGGTCTGTGCATTCAAGAGTCTTAAGAAAAGAAAATGTGCTTCCCAACAGGGTTCAAACATGCGTCCCACTTATAAGGGGAAACCACTGTTAAGTCCAGTGTACCTGAGACTGCTCAGCCACAGAAAGCTTTCAAGAGTCAAGCAGAATCCAATTGCTCTGTTTAAAAAATGCACATAACTTTTTAGGATCTTAGCGATTCCCACATAAAGAGGACAAAGCTTGAAACCTGCCAGATTATACATATAAAAGAATTGTGGCCTCTGGCTGTTTGTTACCAAATTCCCCCTAGGGTTTTGGAGATAGACCCCTATAACCATATATATTTTGAAACTACATTACCCAGGGTACTTGGATAAGTATATTTTATTTTGATCAAAGAGGGTCCCCATTTGGTACCTATCCACTAAAACTTTTTTCCTATTGATTTAAATTAAATTTGAACAAAATATAGGAGGAAAAAGCCAGAAGATAGAGGTCATGTCTGTAAAATCAAAATGAAACAATATGGATGTCAAGTTGAGCAAGAAATCACCAATCAGTGGGTAGTGGCTTACAATACATATTTGTTGTGACAATTCAACTGTCATATCAATATTGAAATCTGCTAATCAATTCATTCAATCAATTATTGCATCAAATACATATCAAAGGGGTCAGATCAAACTGTTTTTGCACTCCCCACCACTGAAATGTTTTTCCACCTTTGATGTAAATTAAATTTGAACAAGAGAATGACTCCTGGGGTACTTGGATAAGTATATTTCATTTTGATCAATTTAAATTTGATCAAGGGAATGACTCCGATCTTGATTTATGGGAGGAAAAAGCCAGAAGATGGAGAAATTGGTAAGATCACTGAATTATATTGAAATGCATCACTTTTCTCCACAGATTATTATAATGATTTAAAATCAATCATCATTTTCTTACAAAAAACAATGTGTGACACCCAGCAAGGATCGGGTAATTCGACTAGTATATATAAGAAGCCAATGGATTTTATTTATACAGAATCTGTCATTATTTATCATTACTTAAACATTATATTTAATGGGTACACATTTCTGAGGAAACATCCATGTTATGTAGCCAGTGTAAATTTACATCTACTGACCTGTGCTTTGGAGTGTCTTAATAAAGGGAATGTGTCTTCTGGAAAGGTTCAAGCCTTTGTCCCCTTTATTGGGAAACCACTGATAAGATCCTAAAAAGTGGTGTGCATTTAGGTCTTCCTATTGCCTGGCAATATCATGTCAGTCATCTTTAATGAAATTTGTATAAAAGAAGGATTGTTACCCAAATATATATATATACACACACGCATGTATGTGATTAAATAAGTTACAATCAAGATTTATACATTTAATGTTTCCCTATTTAAATAGTAAAATTGAAACATTGTACCTCATTTAATCACACACACACATATATATATATATATATATATATATATATATATATATGTGTATGTGTGTGTGTGTGTATGTTTATATATATATATTTCTGAGATGAGGTATTATGTACACTATTTACTTTATTCGGACTATTGTCCTCATCTTTGTCACCATATTTATAAATATGGCGACAAAGATGAAAACAGTCTGAATAATGTAAATAGCATATATATATATATATATATATATATATGATTAAATGAGGTACAATCAAGAAAATATAAATTTAATGTTTCCCTATTGAGCTATATCAGTAAAATTGAAACATGCATACTGACATCATAAAAAGAACACGTGACATCTAGCCGAACTACAAATTCTGACCAAATATATTTTTCTTTTATTTGTATCCATTTCTGTTTGGAGAGAGATGGTCGCCACCAGGCATATTTTACCAAAGACATGCTATGTATGAATGAATCTCCAAAAATAGACTGACAACATCATTGAAATCACTGGAAGTTCCTTTGCAGAGACTCAAGATGTTGGCATGCAACAGAGACACATGGAGGAGCTAGTCAGGTGCTACAACCCTACGACAACACAGTCACAATATTGATGATGACCCTTTCTTGGTCAGACAAAGAACTTTTCAGCATCACGTCAGGTGCGAAATTAAGGTGTCTAGTAACCCTGGTGTATACACTATACAGCCAATGAATGGACCATGAAGTTCAGAATATTATATCAACTGTGGTCAATTTAATATGATGACTGTCATAGGTGAATTATTGAAATCAGACTTCAAATGCCAACTTTATAATAGCCAATTTCGACAATGAAACATTTTTATTAGTTGATTTATAGCTTCAAGTGAAGCCTTAAAAATTGTTTCCGCGTTAAAAGTATCACTTGGTGTTGGCATCTGAAAATCAAAATGTGTCAGTAAATACCAAGCACAAGCGGTTGGCAGTTTTTATTAGGATGCACACTACAGAGTTGTTTTGTTATCTCGTTGCTGGCAGTCTGATGTTTATTCAGATGTTATAGAGTACCAATACGTGTACGTTGCTTAACACTTCTTCAGACCATGATTATTATGATTTCCACAACTTCCTATCTTTTGTACCTCTTAGCAATGCTTGTTTTTTTTACCATCTTTCACTTATCTACCATCCATTTACACAAGCTTGTTAGTTTACATGCTGTCTTCCCTCACTGGCCCTTTTGCCTTCAATCTGCCCAGTGAGTTTTAAATTTTCCAAGCCTTCTATTTTCATTATATATCTTAGAAAGTTCAACTCTCTCTTTCTGATTCTAAGTGACTTGTTTGTTTCCATTTTTCTAAAAATTCCTTGTCACTTTCCTGCTCAATGCATGGTATTCTCAGCATCCTTCTGTAGAACCACATTTTTGATGCCCCCCCCCGACTCCCCTCTTGCTTCTGATGCCCCCCGACTCTCCTCTTACATGAGGAAATTGTCCAGCATTCACTGCTATTTATGAGGATTGATCTTTCATTTCTAGTAATATTTTCTTGTTTATTAGTACTTTTAGTTTTTGAAAGGCATTTTTTGCTGTTCCAGTCCACCCTCAGATTTTGTTGTTGCATTTTACATCTTCTGTTAACTTTCTAGATATTTAATTTTATGTACTTATTTGATTTTGACACCTCCAATTTGTAGCTAGTGTTTTGGACTTTTAATATCAAAATATTAGATGTGCTAAGAAGGTTGGCTCTGAGTCATGCAAGACAATTTTGCTCGTCAAAATTCATCTTGCACCTTTATAAATTTACTACTCGTTTGCACATTGAATATTGCTGCCATACCTGATCTAGTGCTCTGGTTATATATCTTGAGATTCTTGACAAAATCTAAAGAGTAGTCTGTCATGTCATCAGTCCTGACCTGGCATTTTGACCTTGGTCACTTTCCAATGCTTAGATGGAAGTTCTATAATAATTTTCATGGCAATTGTTCTAACGAGTTCTTCTCCTTGGTACATTGACCATATGAATCTAAGCATAATATTAGATTGTCTACAAGGTCTTATTATTTTACTGCTGAATAGAAAGTTTTCCACTAGTTACATTATTCAGACTATTGTCCTCATCTTTGTTGCCATATTTATTACGTTTTGGCCGTTGTACGCTCCAGCCTTCTTCAGGTGGTTGGAATGTTGAACTGAACCCTTTACTTCACTCACTGGGGTAGATTGTTCACATGCCATGTTTAATGGATGTCAGTTATCAGTTATCTCCTGTTAATTCCCCTCTCCAAGTTCTCCACTGCCTTAACCAGTTATTGAACTCACACTCTTTGGGTCCTGTCACTGGATCTAAACAATGCCTTTATCCACTGTGCCAGGTGTCCTTTAGGAAGTTTTCCCTGTGAAGTTGAGGTACCAGGTACAGTAATATTTACCCAGATGCCATCGGATACAAGTACTTGTATCTGGCCTAACTCCATAATATTGTTGTCTATATAATACTAAAAGTCTGTGCTTGCGTGGTGCAACTGTCTGGTGCATAATGATTTAAGTTGATCTGATTTAAGTGAATAAGATTTAAAAATATGAGTTGTTCATACAGTAAGTATTTTTATTTTAACTTCAGACAATTTTTTAAAAAGTATTTTCAAGTTAAAGACAGACACAAAGAGATCCCGCTTTGCTGTTTCGCCCATTTGTAGAGTAATTATTTATATTTCAGTTTTCCTTTAAACAAACAATATTTTAAATATTTAAAAAATATTTTTTTGGCATATTTAAAAAATTAGAAGTTTATCCCGGAAGTTCTGTTCCTATTAAATGCTGTAAAATGTTAAACAAACTTGTAAACCAGACCAATGATGACACAAACAAACTTTCATTTCAATGGAATGTTGAAATCAAATTCAGTGTTATATAACCTGAACCGTCAGCAACCAAAAAAACCTGGGAAGTCTAGTATTCAATATAGATAGTGGGAATCTAATATGTGAAGTGGTCAGTTATATGAAATTTTTGAAATAGATTCAAAGCAACAGTTTGGTAAAAAAGGTGTGTATGTATACATATATATTTGAACTGTTTTCCAATTACTCATATTTTTTAGTACAATCCAACTTCTTTTATGATATTACAATCTTGGTATTATTTTCGTAAAATTTTTTTTTTTTTTTTTTAATTACTCACTTGGCTCTATTTTGCAATCTGAGTTCCATTCTCCAATTCTATTTTTTTTTTTTTTCAAAGAATGTATAGCTGTTTGTATTACTGTTTTCTTTTTTTAAGTATTGCTGGTAATAATTTTTTATGACAAAGTATTTCTGGTATTAAAATCTATTTTTACACAAGTTTGGGTGTTAACTATTTGCCCATAGCTGGGACCCCTAACAGGTGCTACCACCCAGGGTCAGGGTGAACCTGGGAACACCAGCAATTAAGAGTTGGATCCATGCTCCTCAAAACCTCCTGATCAGGGGCCTTGCTGTTGGATGTAGTTTATCATCATACCCAGGACAATCTGGTCAGTTAATATCTACCAAGATGTTATAGACTACCAGTACTTATAGCTAGCCTAATTCTATAATATTGTCATGTTAAATATAAAGCACAAGGCCTTATACAGCATTAAATAAGTTTTCATGTACATTTTCCTATAAAGAATATCAGATGGCCAATAATATATTAAAATAAAAGAACACACTAAAAAAACGTGTCATGGGTCTACATATATAATCTTAGGTTTGGCCACTAACCCAACACATTTGCCAAAATTGCTGACAGAAAAGAAATTACAGCACCAGCCTCTTGGAGAACTATTTTGATAGAGTAGCTTATATCAGGGTGGAGTTTAGAGAATTTTGGTCAAAAGATAAGAACTTAACTACAAACAATGGCTGAAATAAGAGAAGTCTTTTAGGGAACTGAAGGTTTTAGAGATTAAATGTGCGGTACTGATTGATAAACAATGATCACTGACAAAGAAAAACAACCAATGGAGATAGCAGTGGGTGTGGAAGTTTTCTTTCTCTGACCCCCACCCCCACCAACTTTGTTAATGGTAGAAATACCCAAGCCCAAGTTGCTGCTTTAAGTTCAGGAAGATTTGAGCAACTGAAAAAAATTGGCTAACCTTTCAAAACATTTTTCTCTATAGGTTTTTTTTCGATAAATTTACAACTTTGATTGAATTAGGCAACTTATATTAGTTGACCTAACAGATACTTGCAGGATCTACAAATGCATCAATTGTTCATAGGGTTTTGAATTTATCACCCTTGATTGGCCAGGTGTTAACCTATCAATAATTTACTATTTCTAGTTAGATACCAGTCGACTTAATGATACTCTCCTCTACCAACCTAGTTTCTTGAAATGAATTAACTATCTTCAATTACATTTTCTCTAGATTTCATGCCAGAACTCATTAAATTCAATAAAACTTTTCCCTATGTTCTTCTCTGATTCTGTATAACAATCACAAAGTTGTGTTGTGCCTGAAAATTTTCCTTGTCAGAATCCATTCTGCACATTTATAAATCTACCATTTGTCCATGCATTGAAAACTGTTGCCATATCTAGTCTAGTGCAACTGCTGTACATCTTGAGATTCTTGACAAAATTCAAAGAAAGATCTGCAATATAATCAATCCTGACATGGCATCTTGACTTTAGTCACTTTCTCCCCTGTCTTTTCTAAAAATATTTTCATGGCAACTTCCCTGAAGTTCCAACACCATGAATTTAAGCAGGCTACTATTAGGTTGGTGCAAAAATAATGTCGTTTTTCTTTTGAAGTTGAACGTCAAAAAACGACATTATTTTTGCACCAACCTAATTATGGCTCACTGTTTTACTGTTGAAATAGCTACATGCAACTGCCACTTCTACTTTTCTTTTTCCCACACTTCTCACCACTCTTTTAATTTCTTGCTTCCCTGATAACTACAATCTTCAAAAATTCAAATGCAACATCAATCACCATCTTCTGTCTTCTTTAACCCTGTTCCTTTTTTGTCCTTTTCTCAATCATCCGTACTAAAGTCTTCTTATTTTCTTTCACTTCCTGTAAAGCCTTGTGTTCTAGTTGCATTGTCACCTTGCTTGGAGTGAAATGATAAAAAAAATAGCAACAGTTAAAGCAGCAACTGTTAACAACCATTTCTAGAGGAAATTTTTACAGGTCTTGCAGAGTCCATGCTTGGTTGAACAAGAGCTGTTATATAGATATATAGAGGATTGGCACTTTATAGGGTTGGTTGTCATAAGGTTTTTAGGTCATGTACTACTGCATTTGGCAGCAAAGAGTAACCCCCAGGTGAACACTGCATCTGGCTTCCTTTGATAGTCTCGTGTGAAATTTCTTTCTCTGTTCTGTGTCATTTAATATTTTTCAGCAGAACACCAAAACCAGCAAAGAGAGCAAACAGCATTTCCAAAATTAGCAGAAAAAAGAACAGAATCACTTTCTTTAAAGAAAATAGTCAACTTTCTTTTTTTAAATCCATTTTGTAAAGGAAAATTTTTTTTTTTTTTTTTTTATTTTTTTTTTTTACACCTATAATTTTGTTTGATATTTTTTTTCTTTTTTGAATTGGCACAAATAACCAAAGCTCCAAAACAGAAATAGATTCAGACAGCTTAGAAAAAGAAGCAGGGTGGGGAACACAAGTTTACAGAATTGGCACAGAAATTATTTTTCAACTTGAGAGTAAAGGTCTAAAACAGCCATATTTCATTTGAAAAAAAAAAAAAAATTAGTTGGTCTTCTTTGGGCACAAATAGTTCCACACATTATTTTTTTAAACTTTCCTAAATTTGTTTCAGTCACTATTCAAAAACTGTTGGTGCAATTTTCATTTAACCAGGCTTTCAGTTAGGATCAAAGTGTAGTATCTGTACCCCTCTCCAAGGTGTTTTTGCTTTCAAGCAGTTCATGTGGGAATAACAAGTGAAGCCTCGTCACAGACATTCCAATCCTATGGTTGCACTTCCCTTATTCAACTAAAGAGGGAAAGTGAGGATTCTGATGTTATTGTGACAGTAGTTGTAGACACAGGACAATTTTTGTTTTTGTTCCATATGCATACATACGGGTACCCTATATTAAATAGACAATTTGTTGTATCATACCGCCATGTGGTGGGGAAAGGCAATTACTGTGCCAAGGCTGTAGCTTTATACCAAAGTTATTTTAGCCCAAGTAAATAAACACAAAACTGAAAACTACAACAAATTCTGAACTTGCATCAATTCAAAATGCCTATCATCTCCATGCAATCATGTTAGAAATGGCTTCAAACAAATAAATCCTATACATTTTCAATCCTTTAGCAAACACTCTAGACAGGCTCTATGAAATCACAAATGAAAAGCTTTACCAAACAACCATCACACTACTTGAAGACAGCAACAAGAAATGAGGAGCACATTAACTAGTTTGGTTTGGTTAATGGAATATCAACTCCTTATGGGTCATTTAATGCTGAAAATTAATTTCCTTGGGAGCTTTGATAATTTTCCCTTTTTTTTTTTTAAACGATTAAAATCTATTGCTGGAAATGTTTATTATAAAAATGTATTTTTATACTTTCATAGTGTTTTGACCCCAGTTTGTGTTGTTCACTATTTGCCCATAGGTGCAACCCTAACAGGTGCTAACACACTGGGTCAGGGTGGACCTGGGAACAAAAGTAATTAAGAGGTGCTTCTATGCTCCTCAAATCCTTCTGATCAGAGGCCTTGCTGTTCGATGTGGTTTATCGTCATATCCAGGACGTACTTGTAACTAAAAGAGAAAATATAAAAACGTTAACTTTTCCCATCACCTTAAACAAAAGGTTCAGCAGGAAACTTCCATCAATATTAGAAAGATCTATAATATTTAATGGACTCGAGAAGTCAAATTTCCTGAAAAATGGATTTTCTAAATTTCACTGGTGGCACCACTAACTTTTTTGGTCACGGAAAACCAAATATTTCCGATAATAATTTTACCATTATGCTGAGATTATTACTAATTACATACATAAATTTTTTTTTTTTTTTGTTGAAGCAGGATCAGAATTAATCTTGCACAAAGCAAGGTGGGTCTTGCCTGACAAAAGATTTGTTATGACTTCAGGCAATGTTTTACAAGGCAAGATGCTCTTTCTGATGCCCAACTCCTCCCCAGCAGAAAAACTTGTAGGGGAACTGGTCTAGAAGCCAACCACCCATCCATGCTGCAGATTTTACTGCTTACATATTACCAGTAGCAGGTCTAAGCCTGACCTGAGATTATTAAATATTGGTTATTAGAGTTATGAATAGAACCCCTAGAAAAAGTAACAAAATCAACCTGTATATTTCTGAGATGAAGTATTATGTCCACTATTTACATTATTCGGATTATTGTCCTCATCTTTGTTGCCATGTTTATCACAAGAAAAAAAAAATGGCTGTTGAAGACATTAGATTTACGATACCCAGAAATTCGTACACAGAAGTCTTCAAGTGGATAAAGGTGTTAGTTAGATCCAGTGACAGGACCAAAAGAGTCTGAGTTCAATACCTTGTTAAGGCAGTAGAGAACTTTCAGAGGGGAAATAACAGGAGATAACTGACATCCATTAGACATGGCATGTGGAACTAGAACAGTCTAACCCCAGTGAGTGAAATAAAGGGTTCAGTTCAACATTCCAACCACCTGAAGAAGGCCAGAGATACAACAGTTGAAACGTTGTGATAAACATGGTGACAAAGATGAGGACAGTAGTCCGAATAATGTAAATAAAGTCAACCTTTGAATTCTCATGCACAAAAATGTAGTTTTTTTGTGGTTATTTCCTGTCAAGACAGGTTCATTTATTGAAAGAATTAATTTTATCTTTGTTCATGTTTATGTAAGAGAAAACCACAAATCCATTTCACATTGCAAAAACATCTTCAATGAAATCAATTGCTCAATATGTTGCTACAGAAGTTCACTGTGTCATACCAAACTATTTTCTAGATAGAATCCATCTTGCATATTTATAGATCTAAATGGGTTATTTATTCCTTCAAAAAATGTATTGCTGGTAAAAAATTTTTCCTCTAAAATGTATTGCTGGTAATATTTTTTCCTTTCAAAAATGTATTGTTGGTATTAAAACCTATTTTTAAACTTTCATAGCGTTTTGTTCCCAGCTTCAGGGTTTACTATTTGCGCATAGCTGGTTTGGTTTGGTTTACGGCATATCAACCTCAATGGGTCATTTAATGCCGACAACTTTTTTTTCCTTGTAAGAAAGAAAAAAAAGGAAAAAAGGAAAAAAAAAGCAGAAATGATCTAAGATGTAAAATTAGCATTCAGAAACTGAGAGTTTCATCTTGATACTTAACATTTCTGGCCTTCTTCAGATGCCCATTTCATTTGGTAACCTTCTAGAAACTTACTCTTGTGTGTGGGTGTGTGTGTGTATATATATATATATGTATATATATATATATATACACACACACACACATATATATGCCATTTTCAATAACTTAAAACTGAACAGCGAGACTATCCATACAGAACATGTGATTATGGCGGTGAAGGTCTTTGCAGTAGATAAACCAAAATCATTCGGAATCAACAAACCTTTGGTCAATTTTTGCATCAAGTCCACAAAAGAAAGCACTTATTTGCATACAAGAAAAATTTAATAAAAAACTTGACAGAGGTATCTTATCATTCTTGTTTAGACATTGATATATCCAAGAGGGGTTGCTGCCCAAATACACACATAATATATATATATATATATATATATATACACATACATACTATATTACATCACCAAACTTTATTAAATCCATTCTTAAAGAATCTAATGTATATTTATCTACCACAACTGCTATTTATATAAAAAGCATCCCCAAATCAAGATGAGGGCAACCATCAAACAAATAATATCTACTAGACATTTAATCACAAACATACATTATAATCTGAATACCTCATAAACAAACTAGAATTATGATGAACTTAGATACATAAATCAATATATGTATGTTTTTTTTTTTTTTTTAATTGGACTTGGAATCCTTTCAATTTTGAGCTTTGAAGGAACGTGTTACTTTGGAGCAACATAAATTACACTAATGTTTCTGAACAAGTCAAATGCACGTGAAACCTAATTAAGCAATGAAAATCAAACACAAAAATAAAAAGAACAGAATTAATTTCTTTCTTTTTTTTTTTCTCAAATTCTCTAATGAAGCTTTAAATAAAAGGGAAACATGTTAGATTGATAAACATTTCCAATTCATTCTTTGTCCTATCATCCTGTTGAATTCCTATCCATATTTGATTTGTATTTTATTACAATTCATATTCATATGTAGACATCTCTGTCCTGACAGCTCATTTTTTTGCCTCAAACCACAATCATAATGTTCTTCAAACTTATGGTTCTCTGCAGTTTCTTTTAGCTATGAATGGTCATGACTTTATGGGGAAAAATGGAGTAATTTCCCATTGCCTTATTTATGCTTTTCAATTCAGAGTCTTCCTTCTCTAGGGTTAGAATGCCAATCAAGGTCACTGATATTTAACCCATAGCTGGGTGTAATGAGAAAGCCATAACATAAATAAAGTTAGCCTTTTGATAAATACAAATTATTTCACACTGATATGCTGCAGGTTGGGAATTTAGGGCAATCGGATTTGTGCTACCCTGCATATATTAGAACACAACTACCTCAGTTTAAATAAGACCAGCAGCGTTATTCTCTTGCAAGATGGCAAATCTCTAACTTGTGTAGAAGGAAAAAATTCAAACAAAAAGATGTTCCTCCATACTCTGGCGTCTTCCCTAGAAGAAAATTGTCTCCTGCCAAGTAAATATTTGACAAGAATCAACATGGTCAGTTTAAACAGCAGGTGGGGTGGAAATGTGGCTCTCAAGATGAGGTCGGCTGGTTTGGTTAGAATTCAACAGACTTTTTTTTAAAAAAATGTCTTTTCTAATCAATATATTTATGAAAGTGAGTTATTTTGAGTTGGCTGACATTGTTGTCTTAATTGACAATTGCTGGGACCATGAGAACTTTATGAAGAAGGAGTTTAGAGAAAGAGAGAGTGAAGATTGAAGGGCAGATATGAGAGTAAAGGGGAAAGAGAAGAGTGATAAGTTGAAGGAAGGAAAGTGAGAGAGGTAGAGAGAAGTGGTGGAGAGAGAAGGATGGGGAGAGAGAGAAGGGAAGAGAAGAACATCCTCTAGATATAGCATTGAGATTAATGTTGAAAAAAAAAAAACAAAAAACAAACTCATGACAAACAATGAGAAAAGCCTTTCAAGAAAGATAAAATTTTTGTGGTCAGGAATTTAGAGAGACATTTCAAATATCTTGGCTGGATTATCAGTGAAGAGGGCTCTAGAATAGATATAATTTCAAGAGCATAAACAAAACTAAGAACCATCTGGAAAAAACAGAAAAGCAATCCAAGATCAGACCGTTGCAGGCACTGACCATCACAATCTTGTTGTACGCCTATGCATACTTGGCATTAACAGTTGAATTACAACAAAGAACCCATCTTAGAAATGAGAGATGATTGAAACACCTTAGGCATCTCCCATGCAGACTACATAAAAAATGGTGTAGTCTGATTGTTTTTTTTTATAGCCTAATCTTCTGTGGAATATTTAAAGCTGAAACAGATTTGTAAGAGTGAATATTGAATTGGCAATATTTTGGAGAATAACAATAATCCCCCCACCTGGATACAAATCCTACTGTTTAACTCATAGCTGGGGGGAGGCATTGGATTCATGCCTTTTCCAAGCATAATTGCATGTAAGTGAATATAATGAACTGAACTGGAATTCTGAATCTGCTCCCAGATTTCTCATTCCAAGCCACAATCAATTACACTTCACCTGCACATACATGGCACAGTGCAAGACGCCATCAGGTAAGAAAAAGACCTGTTGATAGGTCTTATAACCATCACTGAGAGGAGAAAGTTGAAATAGTATGAACATGTCATAAGAGGTGACTATCTATAAGGTACCACCTTAAGCAAAAGAAAAGGCAGACAGGAAAAAAATGGTCTGAAAATATTACCGAGTTGGCTGGAACATCATTTGCTGAAATTCAGACATTGGACCTTAATAACAGAAATACAGCAAAGAATTCAAGTTTTAGAAATGAGATGCGACAGAACCATAACTAGGCATATCCTGTATAGACCATATCATAAATGACGTAATGCACCATCAGACAAGACAACCTCATAACCACCATCAAGAAGAAAAAGTTAAAATGGTATCGACATGTCATAAGAGCCGACAAGCTTTTGACCTCCAAGGTACCACCTTTTGCTGAAGAGGTAGCAGGCATAGAAAAAAAAAATGGATTGAAAATGTCACTGAGTGAACTGCAAAATCATTAACAGAGACTTCAACATTGGCATACCACCGAGACATATTAAGGGAGCTGGTCAGGTTCTCAGCTGTGCAGGGACCCTATGAGCACACCCAAACATGGGACTAATGAGGATAATATATTTAAATAGATTTTTATGTAAATGTCAATTCTAAGAGTATATTCACTAAATATGCATCTATATGAGAGAGAGAGAGAGAGAGAGAAAAAAAAAAAAAAAAAAAATTAAACAGGCGCATGAATAAATATGTGAATATATAGGAGCACAGAATTATAAATCAGAGTTGGTTTGTTTTACGGCATATCAACCTCAACGGATGATTTAATGGCAGTAAGAATTTTATTGCTGGTAATATTTTTTTTGAAAAAAGTATTTCTGGCAATATTTTTTCCCAAAATGTATTCCTGGTAATAAAATTGCACTTTCATAGTGTTTTGACCATATTGGTGGTGGTGGTGGTGGGAGGATTTAACTATTTACCCATAGCTGGGACCCTAACGGGTGCTATCACCCCAAGTCAGGTTGGACCTGGGAACATCAGCAATTAAGAAGTGGTTCCACACTCCACAAAACATCCTGATCAGAGGCCTTGCTGTCAGATGTAGTTTATTGTCATACCCAAGACAGGAGCAGAGTTGGCATTCCAGTCAAATTCATTATATTCACTTATATGCAAATACCCTCGAGAAAAGTATAAATATATCACTTCTTCTCCCAGCTATGGGTAAATGGACAGACTGGATCCTATTGCCTTGGTTAGCAACCAGTTGAGGAGAAGAAAATCCTCAATTCAAATGAGCATGGAGAGGATTGAGCTCTGTAAGACTATCTTGCCCAAGACACACCACTGCTGCTATGGCTGCAGTACATGCGGTGCCCCTATGGTCCTAATGAGTTATGGGACATGTGATTGCGATCATAATAATTAAATGTACAAATAACTCCCCAAATAACATTGGAAAGGTAAAAGTACAAGGGATGAGAATAGTGTATCCTGCAAGACGATATCTGGCACAAAGTGTGTTTCTCAAGATGACCAAGTACGAGGACAGCATAAAGTTTCCAGGAGAAATTGCATCGTCTGGCATGACTTGTGACTTCATGATAGCACAACCATCAATAGTGCCCGAATAATTCCATTTCCCCAGATTCACTTACAAAGCATGAATCAACTTATGGTATGCTTTTCATGCACTTCTTCAATGTGCCACATGCAAGAATGGACTCCTCAGGTTTGATATCATCACAAAGTCCCCCTTCCTGACAAATTGTCCATGGTGAGATTCAAACTGAGGTCTCATGGCTGGAAATCAAACATTCTAACCACTCCACCATACACTCTTGAATGTCAATTCTAAGAGTATATTCAATCACTGAGAGGAGAAAGTTGAAACAAGTTTGATCAAAAAAACAATATCTAATTTTGTTATTGTATACTAATTTTTTTTAACACTAAAAAAAAAAAAAAAAATGGATAGACCTAATTGGTTCCTCTTAATCTAACTTGATTAGATGAATACTATATATATACACACACACACAAACACACATCTTTATAACTCGATATGTGACCTGATGAACCCCAGGTTGTTGTAAAATTATTTGGTCTGAAGAAACAAAATCTGATTGATTTTGCAAAATGAATTATTACCATGGATTTCTAAAGTCTCTGCTTTCATCATTATATTTTCTCTGTTCTTACATTGAGCTCTCTTTGAAATTATCCCTACTAATTATCATATATATATATATATATATATAGATAGATAAATGGAAAGAGTATAGTTGTTCCATTGAGAGAAAAGTGTATATTTTAAAGAGAAAAGACAAACCACAAATGTTATCAGTTATAATGTGGATTTTCTTATTATACTTCAAAGTATAACATACAAAAAAATCCATATAATAGCCAAAAACATTTCCAGCTTTTTCTCACAATATATATATATATATATATATATATATATTATATATGAAAATCTTTCTATCAGATCATTTGCAACCAAATAATGTAAACAGTAAAAAATCTTTCTTTATCAATGCACTTAAAAAGTGAATCTAGACAACACTCAACTTTAGACAGTGAAAATTTCAAATCCAAATACATTTAATATCAATCCATGTACTTACTGATCTTTTGTCTATACTAAGAACACCTGCTGTTGAATGATGTCCACTGCTTCTTCATATCCCAAGCAACTGTTCCTGCTCTCCAATTGTGAATTTCAGAAGTAATTCAAATTCATTTCTCTTTATTCTATTTGTATAGGCAATTGTTTTGTGCAAAATTTGACTTGGCTTATAAGATAATTAACAAAACCAGATACTGAAAATAAAAACAATGTATGCTGGCAATATTTTTTTTTTCAAAAATGTATTGCTGGTATTAAAATCTATTTTTATACTTTCATAGTGTTTTGCCACCAGTTTGGGGGTTAACTATTTATTCATAGCTGGGACCCTGACAGGTGCTACTACCCCAGGCCAGGGTGAACCTGGGAACACCAGCAATTAAGAGGTGGTTCCACGCTCCTCAAAACCTTATGATCAGAGGCCTTGCTGTCGAATGCAGTTTGTTGCCTTACCCAGGACATGGACGCAGTTTGTCGCCTTACCCAGGACATGGACGCAGTTTGTCGCCTTACCCAGGACATGGACGCAGTTTGTCGCCTTACCCAGGACATGGACGCAGTTTGTCGCCTTACCCAGGACATGGACGCAGTTTGTCGCCTTACCCAGGACATGGACGCAGTTTGTCGCCTTACCCAGGACATGGACGCAGTTTGTCGCCTTACCCAGGACATGGACGCAGTTTGTCGCCTTACCCAGGACATGGACGCAGTTTGTCGCCTTACCCAGGACATGGACGCAGTTTGTCGCCTTACCCAGGACATGGACGCAGTTTGTCGCCTTACCCAGGACATGGACGCAGTTTGTCGCCTTACCCAGGACATGGACGCAGTTTGTCGCCTTACCCAGGACATGGACGCAGTTTGTCGCCTTACCCAGGACATGGACGCAGTTTGTCGCCTTACCCAGGACATGGACGCAGTTTGTCGCCTTACCCAGGACATGGACGCAGTTTGTCGCCTTACCCAGGACATGGACGCAGTTTGTCGCCTTACCCAGGACATGGACGCAGTTAGTCGCCTTACCCAAGACGCAGATGTAGTTTATCATCATACTCAGGACTGTGTGCCACAAGAAAACGAAGACGGACTTTTTTAATTCACTAATAGTAGCCTGTAAAATTAGCTTATTAAGGCTTCTTAAATTATAATAATTGTTGATTATTTTCATTACAGAAACCATGGTCAAAATGTCACAGGCCAAAAAGTCACAGGAAAATGTTAGCACTTTTGTGCGTATTTCTTTGATAGACTTTTTTTAATCCTAAAAATTTAACTCTGAAGACAGTGTGAATGGTGGAAATTTCAGATCTCTGCTGCTGTGTATCAACAATATTTAAATTTAGCGAAAAAATAATTCTTATGCCTCCTCCTGCTATGGAAATTGACAGTAATAAAAGTTGTTAAAAATCTGCTACAGTGGGGTTCATATATACCAAACATGTCACTCACAAAACCAAATTGTGACTTTTACCCCTGTAACTTTATTACCAATCATGGTTCTGCCAACTGTTTACAAGCTTGTAAGGAATGTTATGCACTACTTTCCACTACTCCTCTTGCTTTCAATGTCCTGTGAGTGTCAAATTTTCTAAGCCTTCTTTCTTCATTACATGACCTAGCAATTTCAACTCTCTTTAACAAGTATGGTTCAAAAATCTGCTACAATGGATTCATAGTATACCAAACATGTCACTTGCAAAACCAAATTGCTAGCCAAAATTGTGACTTCTTTTTGGCCACATTAACAAATGCTTACAATTTATCACCTTAAAATGTTAAGACAATAAATGTCATCAATAGAGTTTCTATGGGTACATCTAGTTACTATTATTACTTCATCAATATTTAAAAATTTTAAAAATACTCAAATGAACAAGTGCCACATTAGTCTGGTTAAAAAGTAAAACTATTTCAAGCTGTTAGCTGTCAAGCCATGTTACCATGTTTGTCAAATAAAAAGCAGCCATGTTGAAGTTGTAATTATTGTTATTTCTTAAAGCAAATAAAGAGAAGCAGGTAACTCGAGAAAGGCCGCTATACTCAGGCCAATAATGCTTCAGACAGATTGCAACCAGGGCCAAAGAGTGGAAAAGAATGAAAGTGGGGGAGCTGAGGATTAAGTAGGACAAGGAGAAAGAGGTGGAAGGAGTTGGAAACAATGAAGAGAATGAGGGGGAAAAGGAAGAGAAAGAGAGAAAAAGGAAGAGAAGGCAAGAAAAGAAAAGAAGGCAAGAAAAGAAGAGAAGGAGGGTGGTTGGTTGGGGGAGGCTTTACTTCCCACTGTTATTTACAGGATTGTTGGTTAATCTGTAACAAGGTAAAGTTGGGTAACAATACTGTCCGTCATACATCCGGGTTCCCCCACCACCTTGTCTCCCCCACCACCTTCACATGACAATCTTATGTAGGACAGGCTGGAAAATGGCTATTATGGTCAGGTTGGGTTAGTTTATGTTTAAATTTGATTTTTTTTTTCCTGAGAAGTCTAAGAGTGGGAAAGGAAGGGAGACAGGCCAAAATGGGGAAAGGAAGGGAGACAGGCCAAAATGGGAAAAGGAAGAGTGGGGGGAAGAAGACAGTAAGAAAAAAAAAAAGGAGGGGAAAAGCAAGGACAGAGAGAAAATTGTGGAATTGGAAGAAAGTGTTAAGTATGGTATTAAGAGGATGGAAAATGAGCTGAAAATCGAATCTAATTAGGATAAAAGACGAGGGGAGAAAGAGTAGAAAGAAGAGTGGAGGGGCGAGAGAGGGGAGTGAGAAGAGCGTGAGAAAGGGAGGGAGAGAGATAGGGAGGGAGAGATATATAAGGCGGGAGAGAGGAGGAAGAGAGAGAGAGAGGAGGAAGAGAGAGAGAGAAAGAGGAGGAAGAGGAAGAGAGAGAAAGAGGAGGAAGAGGAAGAGAGAGAAAGAGGAGGAAGAGGAAGAGAGAGAAAGAGGAGGAAGAGGAAGAGAGAGAAAGAGGAGGAAGAGGAAGAGAGAGAAAGAGAGAGAGGAGGAGGAAGAGAGAGAGGAGGAGGAAGAGAGAGAGGAGGAGGAGGAAGAGAGAGAGGAGGAGGAGGAAGAGAGAGAGGAGGAGGAGGAAGAGAGAGAGGAGGAGGAAGAGAGAGAGGAGGAGGAAGAGAGAGAGGAGGAGGAAGAGAGAGAGGAGGAGGAAGAGAGAGAGGAGGAGGAAGAGAGAGAGGAGGAGGAAGAGAGAGAGGAGGAGAAAAAAAATGTAGCAAAGTCAAGAAGCCGAAAAGAAAAAGTCATGAAAAGTCAAAAGTTAATGAAAAAGAAAACCCATGAAAGAAAAAAACTTAAACTGCAGGAGACCAAAATAAAAACTCCAAAAAGTAAAGAAAAAACTAGTGAGACATTGAAAAATAACCGGAAACGAATCGAAACAAAATAAAATCAAAACCTTATTAGATGTTAGCAGAGGATAGAGAGGAGACTTAATGGGTATGGAAGCACCAAAAAGTTGCTGGTTGGTCTTCAGGGGTTGATAAATGGCAAAGAAGAAAGGCAGGTCTGCTGAAACAAATTAACACTTACATCTGGGTTAGATACACAAAAAATGCAATCGCTCAGTATAAAAACATGGACTTATTTGTCACAAGAAAGAAAGAAAAGCATAAATATTCATTTAATACAGGGTCAGCTCACCTAAAAGATAACATTGATACAAGCATTAACAATGATGTCACTCAGTGAATAACACTATCTCTGAAAGAATCAACTAACACTTTAGTTTTATAAAGATGAAATGACAGACTTTTTACCTGAAATTGTGCTTAATATGTTAACATGGCATAAAAATCCATTGCAAAATCTTCACCACAAAATTTATGCTAAGACGTCTAGCATGCAATACGTCGCCTCTCCAACCTCATTTGTGTTCTATGTTGATATTTCTTTTCAATAATGGTCATATTGTGTAAGGGCCAAAAGCCACTCCAGTTAGAGGATTACATAGCGGAATAAGCCACAGTATATGGGGATATGTTGGGAATAGAAACATTAATCCTAGACTTGAATAGGTTAAGATTTTTATGGTTAGGAAAAAAAATCCTCTTGGGAATTGGTTCCACAAAAAGTGAATGAACAAACTGTTTTTTTGCAGGTTAACATTTTGCAGGTTATTTAAAGCCATAAAATATTCTTGGATTGTAACAATGTCTTTTTGGCATAATAATGGTTTAGTGATACAAGTCTTACTAATTAACCCATGGCTGGATAGAGAAGAAGTGGAATCATACCGAATCAGAATTTGATAAACAAACAAGAAATTATGTGGATATAAAGAGAGGGATCAATTCTACATTACAGTCAATATATAACCTGATCACTCACTTTGTGGCCATGGTAGTTTCTATATTTATATTCCAGGGAATGTAACTAAATCTAAAAGACATGTCTGTGTAGACAGTATTTGATTGACTGATTGATTTGTTTGTTTTCTACAGCTAATCAACAAACATGTAATTTTAATGTGGATATAAAGTGGGGGACCAATTCTATATTAAAATCAATATATAAACTGATCCTTCACTTTGGGTCCAGGGTAGTTTCTCTACATTTATATTCCAGGGAATGTAACTAAATCTAAAAGACATGCTTCTGCATCTAATCAGTATTTCATTGATTCGTTTCCTATGGCTTATCAACATTTTGTACGTTATTTAAAGCTAGAAAATATTTTTACATTGTAAGAATTTTAGCATTTTTTTTTTTAGATAATAATGATTTAGTGATACAAGTTTTACTAATTAACCCATAACTGGGCGAGAAGAGGTAATTCATCTCTTACTCCAAGAGTATTTGTGCCTATGTGAATATAATACACCCAGCTGGAATTGGAAGCTGGCCTGCCAATTAACAATTCCAAGTTCCATTACATAACCTGTACATCCAAGTTTACAACATTTGGTACTCCAAACTGGTCATCAATCTAAGTACTGATCAGGCTTGATGTTGCTTAACTTTGATGATGGTATGAGAATGGGTTTTTAACTCTGCCAATAACACTTATAGTAATCCCTGAGCAATGACAATCCGTTTCTTGTGGATTTCAATCTTCAAGTTGTTCTAATGAATTTTTTTTTTTTATAGCCGGCATGTTGAAAACATATTCATGCTTAATGTGAAAAAATAGCACTGAGGGACATCAAACTGTTTACCTGTGAAAAAGATAACCAGTATAATAGATATAAATAGTTACAAAAAGGCTAGATCAGATCTTCTGGTTTCTCTCATCATTTACAGATCAAGAGATTTCCCTGTTCACCCCCAGGGGACTGAACCCTCAAGCAGCATCTCTTGCTGTATCAAAGGTAGGATCTAGGTTAATCCCACAGAATTGGGTCATCTCGAAGGGAAGCACTGACAGAGCTGTACAATTCAAAACTCATCAAGAGTACAACAAGGAGGTGAGAGCCCTAATCTATTCAATTTCTTCCTAGACTATGCATATATACAAGCACAGATATAAAGAGATGGGTACTGATCATTTAATCATTCAACACCACATCCCTTATACTCAGAATGATATCAGAAACTTTACTTAAAATATGTTTTAATAGAAAAATTTTAACACCTATTTAACTACACCTGATTCCTCAACATTATCAATATAAACAACTTCTTATATATGGCATGTTCCTTCAGGTGGTCATGGCTCTCCATAACTTCCTGTCTGTTGTACCTGCATCAGGATTGTTTTTTTTTGCTATCCCTTTTTGCCTGGCAACCATTAGGTAGGTTATTCACTGCTTTCTTCTCTTCCTCCTTCTTCCAATAGGACCTTTTCAGTATCAAATTCTCCAAGCCTTCTGTCTCCTTGTTTCTATTTTCCTTAAAACTTTGTCATTATTCACATAACCAATATATCTTATCAGGGCACCTTGATGTGGTGCAAGAGTTTGTCTCGCTAAAACAATGATAAGTGAGTAGTGAGTTCAATCCTCATGGGGTACTCAATATTTTCTGCCTTGTGCCACATCTAAGCTATGTTAGAAAGTCATTTTGGACACTTCCACATGGGGTAATGGCTTGGAGGCTGGTTTTCCTAGATCAATTATGAGTAGTGAATTTCAATCCACTTTGGGTACCCTATACTTTCAGCCTTTGTCACATCTAAGCTACATTTAGAAAATGATTTAACCTTGTGCCACAATTTTATTTAAAAATACAATAAATATACAGTACATGTTGTTATCCATATCTTTCTACATTTCTGTTACTTCAATGACGTATATTGCATAACAATTCAGCACTTTTCTCAGAAACATTTTCTTGTTTCTTAATACTTTGCTGTGCTTTTGGAAGACATCTTTTGCTATTCCAATGTGTCCTCAGATTTTGACATCATATTTCCTATTCTCTGTTAAAACATTACATAGATACTGAAGTTTTGTACTTGCTTGATTGCGACATCTCCAATTTGTATTTCATATCTTGGATTGTTAAAAGCTCGGATAAAAATTAAAATGAAAGTCAACCATGGTATATCTGATAGTAAATCTCATCCCAAGTAGAAGTCAATATGAAGGGGGAAAAAAAACCCATTGTTGGTTAATTTCTCATTTGTTGACATGTTTCTATTGGAGACCAAAAATCTGCAGCTGTTTTCATGGCTTTCTCTTATTTTTATTTGAAAAACTAATGGATTAAAACCCCAGTACAAACAATGCACAAATAGAAAAAAACACAAAGCATAAGAGAAGACAAGGCAGGCCATTCAAATCAATCAACACTGAAGGACAAAGTGTCTTTCCAATTTTAATATCCTAAATCCCAAAGATGAAGATTATGTTCTTTTTTTTCCTTTAGTTGAAAAATTCTTGTCTTTATTCTGGCATGTTAGGCAGTTTTTAAAGATGCTTTTCAAAAACAAACTATTAAGAAACAGAAAAAAGAGTGATGAACTGTTACTTGATATCAGTCCCCTGTATGGCAGCGAATTCTGGACAATCTCTTCAAAGATGAAGAGACTTGAAACAACAGAAATGTAATACTATAGTAGGATGCTGAGAATACCATTGACTGAACATGTTTGGTTTGGTTTGGTTTACGGCATATCAACCTCAATGGGTTATTTAATACCAAAAATTTTTTATTGCTGTTAATATTTTGTTTTGTCAAAAATCTATTTCTGGTAATATTTTTCCTTCAAAGATATATTGCTGGCAATAATTTTTCTTCAAAAATTTATTGCTGCTAGTATTTTTTTTTTTTTTACAAATTATTTCTGGTACTAAAACCTGTTTTTACACTTTCATAGTGTTATTACCCCAGTTCAGGGTTAACTATTTGCCCATAGCTGGGACCCTAACAGGTGCTACCACCCCGGGTCAGGGTGGACCTGGGAACACCAGCAATTAAGAGGTAGTTCCATACTCCTCAAAACCTGATCAGAGGCTTTGCTGCTGGACATAGTTTATCGTCTTACCCAGGACGGGGACCGAACATGTGAGCCACGACAATGTTCTAGAGACAATAAAAACAAAAAGGACACTTACACTTAACATCAGGAAGAGATAGCTGAAATTTCTAAAACCTATGAGGAAAGAGTACTCGGAAAATTTGATATTCACAGGAAAGATCAAGGGCAAGTGAGACAGGAGAAAGGTATATATAACCTACCAGGCGAGTTTGAGTGAATAGATGGCAGAGCAGGGTTTGGAAGAGATGGCAAAAAGACAAAATTTATTGAAAGCTAGAAAGGACAGGAAGTTGTGGAGAACCATGATTGCCAACATCTTGAAGGAACATAGCACATGGAAGAAAAAGGTAAAATAAATTGATTGAAGCGAGTCAGGAGATTTTACAATGTTGGCTATTTCATGTTGAAAAATGTTTTTTTTATTATATTGTATATATTAGGACATGCCCATCTGGGCATGTCCTAATATATACAATATAATAAAATAATATATACAATATAATAACTGTCACAGTGGGCCCAGATGGGCTAACTTTGGAAATAGAGGTATGATGATGTATAACTTGGCCCAATCTGTTTCTGATTAGTGATTAAGGTCTTTTCAGAAGTGTATGGCCAAGGTGAGTTCATAAAAGGTGAAATTTCTCAAAAATTAGGTTCGGAGTAAGATTGGCATTGCCGTCTCAAGATACAAACATTGGATGACTGACTTGGAGGAAGGTTTTGAAAATTCTGAAAGGGTTTAACCAATACCCCTTTGATATTGGTAACTTATGGTGTATGAATCTTAGCCATTTTTAGTGTAACTGATGAATTACAGCAAGGAATTTGTTGCATTTCAAGTAAAATCAAACCACTTTTTTGCCCAATTTTGAGTGAAAATCAGCAAAGATAATGTTCGCATATATTTTTCTGAGGCAATTCATAGCTAATATCCTGACTGTAACCCCCAAAATAGTAATATTACAACCATTTTCATCCATTTGGAGCTTAAATTTTTATTCTAGGATACACACAAAATTTTTCACTTAGATAAATTTACAGTCTCTGAAAAACTTTGGTCCTGCATTAAAGAAGAAAAGCCTAAGGGTAATATACTTCGGTATGTGAATCTTGGCCATTTTTGATACATTTCACATTTTTGACAAAAAAAAAAAAAAAAAAAAAAAAAAAGTTCAATTTTGGGGAAAATTGGACAGTCTTCACAAATTTTGTAGCAATTCTGATTTTACTTTGTCAAAATCTTAATGAATTCATCATGAATCAATGATTTTTCCTATCAGAACTCAATTATATGGTATTCAAAGTTTGAAAAAATGATACTAGCTATAATTTCCGTAACTTTAAAATAATATAAAATCAGTTCTATATATGCTAGAGATTTAATTTTTGTTTTGTTTTTTTCAGAAATTTAATGTAGATTCATTTTATAAAAAAGTTTTAAGTAAAAAATAACATGTTTTTTTTGCCAATTTCTACTTCTGGGACCAGTGTGACTTCACGAGGGTAAGCCTGTTGAACTTATGTCCAAGTCAATAGGGGCATGTCTGTCAGTATCTGCTTGCACCCGCAGGGTCAAGCCCGTTGTGATCATTCCTGCATTCACAGAGGCAAGACCGTCATGATTATTCTTTCACCCATGGAGATAAAACTGCTAGGATTATGCCTGCATCTATGGGGGTAAGCCTGTTGGGATTATGCCTGCATTCACAGATGCAAGCATGTTGGGACCATGTCCACATCTATAGAAGGATGCAAGTCAGGTTTATATTTTAAGTGTAAGCACCCAGCAGGAGGAGTCAGTGCGGGTTTGGTTTGGTTTATTTATCTTTTTTTTTTTTACGTCATATCAACCTCAATGGGTTATTTGTTGGTAATATTTTTTCAAAAAAGTATTGCTGGCACTTTTTTTTCTTCTTCTTCTTCTTCAAAAAAAAAAAAAAAAAAAAAAAAAAAGTATTGCTGGCACTTTTTTTTCTTCTTCTTCTTCTTCTTCAAAAAAAAAAAAAAAAAAAAAAGTATTGCTGGCACTTTTTTTTCTTCTTCTTCTTCTTCTTCTTCAAAAAAAAAAAAAAAAAAAAGTATTGCTGGCACTTTTTTTTCTTCTTCTTCTTCAAAAAAAAAAAAAAAAAAAAGTATTGCTGGCACTTTTTTTTCTTCTTCTTCTTCAAAAAAAAAAAAAAAAAAAAAAAAAAGTATTGCTGGCACTATTTTCTTCTTCAAAAAAAAAGTATTGCTGGCACTATTTTCTTCTTCAAAAAAAAAGTATTGCTGGCACTATTTTCTTCTTCAAAAAAAAAGTATTGCTGGCACTATTTTCTTCTTCAAAAAAAAAGTATTGCTGGCACTATTTTCTTCTTCAAAAAAAAAGTATTGCTGGCACTATTTTCTTCTTCAAAAAAAAAGTATTGCTGGCACTATTTTCTTCTTCAAAAAAAAAGTATTGCTGGCACTATTTTCTTCTTCAAAAAAAAAGTATTGCTGGCACTATTTTCTTCTTCAAAAAAAAAGTATTGCTGGCACTATTTTCTTCTTCAAAAAAAAAGTATTGCTGGCACTATTTTCTTCTTCAAAAAAAAAGTATTGCTGGCACTATTTTCTTCTTCAAAAAAAAAGTATTGCTGGCACTATTTTCTTCTTCAAAAAAAAAGTATTGCTGGCACTATTTTCTTCTTCAAAAAAAAAGTATTGCTGGCACTATTTTCTTCTTCAAAAAAAAAGTATTGCTGGCACTATTTTCTTCTTCAAAAAAAAAGTATTGCTGGCACTATTTTCTTCTTCTTCTTCAAAAAAAGTATTGCTGGCACTATTTTCTTCTTCTTCAAAA
>OZ010613.1:48261263-48283763 GCA_963932145.1 Acanthosepion lycidas | reverse complement strand
AGAAAGAGACGCGCACACACGATTCTGGAGAGGGAGAAAGAGACGCGCACACACGATTCTGGAGAGGGAGAAAGAGACGCGCACACACGATTCTGGAGAGGGAGAAAGAGACGCGCACACACGATTCTGGAGAGGGAGAAAGAGACGCGCACACACGATTCTGGAGAGGGAGAAAGAGACGCGCACACACGATTCTGGAGAGGGAGAAAGAGACGCGCACACACGATTCTGGAGAGGGAGAAAGAGACGCGCACACACGATTCTGGAGAGGGAGAAAGAGACGCGCACACACGATTCTGGAGAGGGAGAAAGAGACGCGCACACACGATTCTGGAGAGGGAGAAAGAGACGCGCACACACGATTCTGGAGAGGGAGAAAGAGACGCGCACACACGATTCTGGAGAGGGAGAAAGAGACGCGCACACACGATTCTGGAGAGGGAGAAAGAGACGCGCACACACGATTCTGGAGAGGGAGAAAGAGACGCGCACACACGATTCTGGAGAGGGAGAAAGAGACGCGCACACACGATTCTGGAGAGGGAGAAAGAGACGCGCACACACGATTCTGGAGAGGGAGAAAGAGACGCGCACACACGATTCTGGAGAGGGAGAAAGAGACGCGCACACACGATTCTGGAGAGGGAGAAAGAGACGCGCACACACGATTCTGGAGAGGGAGAAAGAGACGCGCACACACGATTCTGGAGAGGGAGAAAGAGACGCGCACACACGATTCTGGAGAGGGAGAAAGAGACGCGCACACACGATTCTGGAGAGGGAGAAAGAGACGCGCACACACGATTCTGGAGAGGGAGAAAGAGACGCGCACACACGATTCTGGAGAGGGAGAAAGAGACGCGCACACACGATTCTGGAGAGGGAGAAAGAGACGCGCACACACGATTCTGGAGAGGGAGAAAGAGACGCGCACACACGATTCTGGAGAGGGAGAAAGAGACGCGCACACACGATTCTGGAGAGGGAGAAAGAGACGCGCACACACGATTCTGGAGAGGGAGAAAGAGACGCGCACACACGATTCTGGAGAGGGAGAAAGAGACGCGCACACACGATTCTGGAGAGGGAGAAAGAGACGCGCACACACGATTCTGGAGAGGGAGAAAGAGACGCGCACACACGATTCTGGAGAGGGAGAAAGAGACGCGCACACACGATTCTGGAGAGGGAGAAAGAGACGCGCACACACGATTCTGGAGAGGGAGAAAGAGACGCGCACACACGATTCTGGAGAGGGAGAAAGAGACGCGCACACACGATTCTGGAGAGGGAGAAAGAGACGCGCACACACGATTCTGGAGAGGGAGAAAGAGACGCGCACACACGATTCTGGAGAGGGAGAAAGAGACGCGCACACACGATTCTGGAGAGGGAGAAAGAGACGCGCACACACGATTCTGGAGAGGGAGAAAGAGACGCGCACACACGATTCTGGAGAGGGAGAAAGAGACGCGCACACACGATTCTGGAGAGGGAGAAAGAGACGCGCACACACGATTCTGGAGAGGGAGAAAGAGACGCGCACACACGATTCTGGAGAGGGAGAAAGAGACGCGCACACACGATTCTGGAGAGGGAGAAAGAGACGCGCACACACGATTCTGGAGAGGGAGAAAGAGACGCGCACACACGATTCTGGAGAGGGAGAAAGAGACGCGCACACACGATTCTGGAGAGGGAGAAAGAGACGCGCACACACGATTCTGGAGAGCGAGAAAGAGACGCGCACACACGATTCTGGAGAGCGAGAAAGAGACGCGCACACACGATTCTGGAGAGCGAGAAAGAGACGCGCACACACGATTCTGGAGAGCGAGAAAGAGACGCGCACACACGATTCTGGAGAGGGAGAAAGAGACGCGCACACACGATTCTGGAGAGGGAGAAAGAGACGCGCACACACGATTCTGGAGAGGGAGAAAGAGACGCGCACACACGATTCTGGAGAGAGAGAAAGAGACGCGCACACACGATTCTGGAGAGAGAGAGACGCACCTGCACAAAATTTTGCAGAAGTGATACATGTACAGGCAGAGAATGTTTGGAAATAGAATGATATGTTTACAAAAATTGTCATGTTAGATCATGCTATCCTCATTCAAATCTGCTGAGAGAGAGAGAGAGAGAGAGATAAAAAAATAAAATCACTTATAAAGATAGTGAAAAAACAAATTATTAAAAGGGATATATTTTTGTAAGAAAGTGAGAGAGGAAAACAGATGAAGATGGAAGTAAGGAGAACAATTCAGAAAGAAAAGCAAATATTTTTCAGAGAGAAAAGTGAGACAAAATTTTAGGGATGTGGCAAAAGGAAGGGAACATACACAGAATCAAGTGACAACAGGATCCACTGTGTGAGTTAAAGACATTCATTTCTTCCCTCACTTCACCTCAACACTTGTACAGCAAGGGAGTAAAGCAGTAAGTTATGGCTGCTTGCTTCTTTCATGGCATTCAAGAACAGACTCCATTTTTCCTTCTTCCAAACCCCACCATGTCTAGCTCACTCTTTCCAACTATACTCCATTATCCAAAGTTGATGAGCTTCACTGGAAATGCATCTCCAAGGTTGCTGTCATCTTCCTCCTTGCTCAACATCCTCAAGCTCAGAAAAAATGTCAGAAATTGTGCACTGAGCCATGCACAAGATGCAAGTATTTAAGACGAATTGCGCAGAGTAGAGCTAGCGTTGTTGAATAATCAGTATTTTCTAATGAGATGATAGATTTGTTAGGATAATAAGGAAGAAGGAGAAAAAAAAATCCTAAACCTGCTGGACAAGGCGAATTGTTTAAGAGACCAGAGAAAAGGCAGCTTCTTTTGCATTGCACAGATGACAAAGATAATAATAAAAAAAAATTAAAAAAATTGTAATTTATTATTTTAACAGGGTGGCTACCTAACCAAGACTTTCCATCTCTATATATGTAGACATGATTGGGTCACTATGTCTAACAAAATAACTTCTGTTTAACAGAAACACTCTTCATAATTCATGAAGATAATGTGCATTTTGTCTGTGATAAAAACATTCATCACTGATTTGAAGTTCAAATTCAGGAAAAGGACTCAACAAATGAATGGAACCCTGCCTTTTGGAGAAAGCGAGACAAGTTGCATCATCCAAACAGAATCATTCCTTTTCATTATGGGCTTATGGCCACATCACATTGAAACACTGGTTCCTGTACAATTGCCGAAGTTAAGCAATGCAGAGCTTGGACAACACCTAGATGGGTGACCATTTGGGAATACCAAGTGCTGCAAATTTGGATGTGCAGCTGGTGTAATGAATAAAGGCTTAGAATTGTTAATTGGAGAGCAGAGTTTCAATTCACATTGGGTTCGTTATATTCATCTTACTTAAAAATACCCTTGGGAAACTTATGAATCCACCTATTCTCCCCAGATATGGATTAATTAATAATGCTTGTATTACAAAATCATAATTAAAAAAAAAAAAAAATAAAAAAAAAAAAATCTAAAAATATTTTCTGGCTTTAAATAACCTGCAAAAGGATGATAAGCCATAAAAAATAAATAAATCAAATCCTTTTCCTTATGAGTTTTCCTTCTCTTTTGTGTATATCCACAAGATTGCTCCTTAGAACTTTCTTATTATTGTGAGAGTAAGCTTCATGAATTTTCATTAAAATAGAAAAAAAAAATTAAGAAAAAGGAAACAAAATATTAGCTACCTGCTTGTCAGGATTCCTCATCTATACATACACAGACATGACCTGCTCTCTCATATGTCCACTCTTAGAAAATAACATGTCTATTTAACACAAAAATTTTCAAAATAAACATGAAAACTTTATTACATCACTGAACTGTTCATTAGTAGTTACTTATTAGTGGATGTATGCAGGTTTCAAGTAAGTATTTTTATTTTAAACACCAATTATTTATTACAAGTTTTACTTATTGTTACTTTTTATCCCAACACTCTGGATCAATCCACTCTTTATTATTACTATTATTATATTTCATCTTATTGTTGATTTTTTTCTTTTTATTTGTCGCAGTGTCCTGGGTCAATATATTAGTGAAGTAACCCTCTCTCTGCACTATTTTCTCAGCTTAGTTTTATCTGTTGCGCAAGTCCAAGTGTGAGGCAACTGATGATCATTAAACTTTCTACAGTAGTAATAATCTAATAAGGCTGCTGAACATTTCATAAACACTGTTGTCATGGTGAATGGCTTGGTTGAAAGGTTGGCACAGGTTTCATGTTCACAAAGGAATAGTATGTTTAAAAGTTTGACAAGGCCACAAATGCAGATCAATGTCATTCTTGTAGGAATAGTTTAAGAGACTACCTTATCTAGATACTATGTCTTTTCAGATTATGAGCAGTCATAGATCTCCACAGCTTTTGATTTTGTCACTAATCAATACTTTCTTTTTTAGAACCCTCCTTTTCTTTGTAGAACATTTTCAAGTCGGTTGATTGCTGCTTTTATCTGATACTTTCATTTTGTCCTATGAGGGTTAAATTCTCTAAGCCTTCTTTCCTCATTATATGTCCACCATATTTTCAACTGTCTCTGTTGTCAGCATTTTTTTTTTTTTTTTTTTATAGTTCCTATTCTGACAGACTTCCACATTTGTTGCATGCTTGATCTATGGTTCTTTCAACACATGCCAGTAAAATGACATCTCAGTTATGTCAAGTTTCATCTTATTTTTGTCAAAAGACAAGCTCAGTTTAGTTTGATACAACATCAGTAGTGTTATACTGATCCTTCCATATGGGAAGTGCTTACAAATCCAAATCCAGGAGCTTCTTACTTTTGATGCAGGAACTTCTCCCTGATTAATCATGTCCCCCGAGATCTAGCCACACTCTCTAAGCTTGGCCAATTGCGGGTTGGTGAGGCTATTGAACTCATAACTGGGGTGGATGGCTGTTGGCTTTGAGGAGTTCATCTGCTCTTTAACAGCTCGTTTTTTTGTGCTGCTGAAATTCTAATTACCCTCCTCATTAGACCAGGATCTTGTGGAGGAGCCGGTTTAGTTGCTGATCACTGTTTTGAATTCAGAGTTATCCTTCTGCTAAACTGGTTACCACTCAAGGCTATTGGACCACATTTGTTTTGGGGAGTGTTACAAGCCATGAAAAAGCACTTGGATTTGAACCCAGATATCAAGTGCTAGTGGGAATTGCACATTAGCCACATGGCAGGTCATGTTGATCGTCAATATTGAACAAAATACCTATGTACCTATCTCCTTGACCTCCATCAAGATTGTCGAGACCACAACCCTTTTTTTTCTTTCTCAAGTGGTTGCTAATCACAGCTAAAGAGCCCAATGTCCCCTACCAGCTGTGAGGAGAAGAGGTGGATTCATACCTTTCTATGACAAATTTGTATTAGTACAGACACAAAAGAGGCCTCGGGTCATTTGCGGACATATCTGCCAAAGACAGTCACATATGGGTTTCCCAATTAACAGCTGAACAGCTTGGCATATCCAGATACAGGCCTCTCTGTTTAGATCTGGGTCTTTGTCAACCATCTCATGGCAATAATAGCAGTGGGAAAACCAGTAGTCAACAGTTTGCTTTTGGCGAGACTAGCTTTGCTATTGTCGGAGATTTGGTATCTTGTAAAGACATTACCTTGGTGAATTTTGTTCCAGAAGTTACATACTACTTGCTGTGAGGTGGTTTTTGAGGTAGTGGCCTCACTTGTTGTTGTTCAGTTTTTTTCTTTATTTCTTCCAGTCTCTTTCCTTTTTCTGCCTCTTAATTGTTAAGAGAACCTAAGTGTCTTCCCAAGCCTCAACACACACCCTTGCTTTATTTTCTTACACTTTCCAAAGGGTATTTATGCAAAAGTGAATGTAATAAACTTGACTGGCATTCAAACTTGCCAATTTCTCATTCCAAGCTGCTAACCTTTACATTACCTACATGTTCTTTTGAACACAATTGTAACCCTATTTATTTTACATTCACTATCTCTGAAATGCACAGTACAGTATACTTGTCTAAATGTCTTCCCCCACCCAAAAAAAACGCTTTAAGTTAATAAATCTCACATCTCGTTTGTCAGTCTGCCAGTCAGGATACCTACCTTTGTGGTAAGCAGTTATATTTACTTGTCAATCAGTTAATTACTGCTGATGCAAGATTATATCTATCGGACCAGGTTATGTCTTATTTGCTTCTCTTCTTGATAATGTATTTCATTTACTAATTAAAATATCACTTCAACTTGACATCATGTTGAATTACAGGGTGTCTCAAACAATATTAATATTGTGGAAATAGCAGCTGAAGTTATGAACCAAAAATTGGTTGAAATTTTATTATATATACTGTAATGGAATGTTCCACTCTACCTATTGTGGACTGACTATATTGGTAGATATATATAGTGTTCACAAGATATACCTGGTGGAATTGCTTTGGAAATCACTAGCCTGCTAACAGATTCCCCGTCTTTCAGTAGTGTATTCTCTTTTACAATAAACCTCTCTTTCTTTCCATCTATGCCTTGTTGCTGTTCCTGTCACTTGAGTACCACCTTTGTCTGTTTGTAACCTTCTTTAAGGATACAATAATATAGAAACCATTGTTACTGTTCATGGTCTCCCTTAAATTCTAGAACAAGAAATTACATACAGTCGGATCGATATTCTCATCTTTGTTGTCATGTTTTGGCTGTTGTGCCATCTGGCTTTCTTCAGGTACCTGTCAATCTGGAAAACCTTCAAGGAATTTTGAACAGAACCCTTTATTCAAGCTACATGGATAGTTTGTTAGCATTCTGCTGACCAATTCTAGAGATAACTTGTTTCTATTTCACACTGCTCATTTATTGTTTAGGTCAGTACTACCTGGCCCAGAGATTGAACTCACAATCAGTTTTTCACCAAATTCATGAACCAACTAGTATAATCTGTTAGATTATTGTCCCATTCCTAATGCACTGTACTGTCTGCTTATTTTCTTTTTTGTATTTTAAATATGTCTAATACAAGATGTATATAATATGGAGAAACATCCCTAACTAATGCTCTGGGAAAGTTTCTTCTCTTTTTTGCAGATAACCAGGTAATACAGTAATCAATTTCATCTACCTGCCCATCTGTCTCATCTATACATAATGTCAGTTGGCTTGTCTCTGTGTTTTATGAGTGAACACATACAACTGGTCAGACGAAGATGAGAAAGCAAAGCAGATAACAGCAATAACCATCTCCAGAAACGGATCTGGGTTAGAAAGGCGGGAAGGGGGATCTATTTTGGGGGGTGGTTACAGGCTGGAAGAGGGAGGAAACTCTAGTCAGATGCACATATCTCTGTCAAGCCAACAGCACACAACAAGCCATTAGACGTGACTGCAGTTCTTCACAGCAGCCATCTCTGGCCCACAACTGACAGCCATGATGTCAATTAGTCTGATAGATTGGCCCAGAATTGGTTTGGGAGACAAGAACTTCCATGATACCAACCCCGACTCACTGGCAGCTCAGAAAGTAAATTGACCTCACCACCCCACCCCACAAAAAAAATGGAAGGATCAAATATATTTTCTGACAGAAAGGTAGGGTGAGTACAAGGAGAATAGAAAATAAACAAAAAAAAAAACATTGTGCTTCAGGTTTTGTTCTTTCTTTTAACTTTGTGTGTGTATATATATATATATATATATATATATATATACACACACAAACTCTTAGATGCCTAATAAAATAAGGAAAGACTTTTTTATTTTTAAACTTTCCTACCACCACCTACTATTTAATACCATCCCGTGAATTAATTTCATGCTTTTTTGACTCATTAAACAATTTTCTGACCATCTTAATATTGTGCTTAGAACTTGTTTAGTGCGTGTGTGTGTGTGTATATATATATATATACATACACACACTTAGGTGCTAATAATATAGGTATAGACTTTTTAGAAATTTTTTTTTCTACCCCCTCCCATACTTAAGGCCATTCTGTTAATTAATTTCACAATTCTTTGACCCATTAAATAATTTTCAAACCATTTTTTTTTTTTTTTTTTGGTGGTCTATAAAGTGGTTAGGGAAGCTGTTGTTGATTAGTATTTGTTTAATATTATTAAGTTCTTTGAGGAAGAGTAGTCAAGAGGATGAATTTTGGTGTGCTCTTTTTAGGAAGTTTTTTTATTACTGCTATTTTGTACCTAAGTGGGCATTCAGTTTTAAAGTTAAAAGTTGAAGATAAAATGTAGATCAGATATGGATAGGAATTTGACAAGATGATAAAATAAAATAAACAACAAAGTAAGAAATGAATCTCAATCTAACTGGTTTCACCTTTATTAAGGCTTCGTCAGAGATCAAGTATATATATATATATATATATATATATATATATATATAAAGCATTATTATAGTGGATAATTATATTTGAAAGAGATATCCTATTTTTATTTTAAACAATGTGTATTATCTCTATTGTCCTGTGCACTCAAGAAATCTCAAACATGCTCTCTGGCAGGTATTGAACATGCATCACCTTTTGTAGTAGAAACCATGGTTTGATACAGAGTGCTATAGCACTTGGTACATCAGATCGAACCATGGTTTTTCTTATAAAGGAGGATGCATGTTTGATTTCTACCAAAAAGCATATTTTCTTTACAGAGATTTCTTAAATGCACAGACAAAATACACACTGTTTAAAATAAAATAAAGAATCTATTTCAACTATGAATATGAACTAATAATGATGTCTCAATTAATAAAACTATCAGATTAAAAAATAAATTCATTTATATATAAAACACATACAACTTAATACTTATTTGCAATATTCGTCTTGAATTGTTTAAAATTCATTGAAGAAGACTTGCCAGTATTATTAATTCTTGACTAAATTTTCAGCAATCTTTCACCTTCCTGCATGCAAAATAACAATGTTAAAAGGATGTTTTTTCTTTGACACTACTATTATTTTAACTGTGTACAGTCTTTATAAGAATGTTCTGGGAAAGGTTCCATGCTGTATGATCCTGGATGTAAATTTACTGCGAATAAATTAATTTTGTACATGTCTTTATTTCATATTGTTTCCCTTGCTCCTTGGCACCATATTGTAATAATAGACATAATAAGAAGTTCTGAGACGACGCATTGTCATTATTAATTTTTTTGAGTAGTTTTTCTTTTCTTGTACTTTTTGGTTGTAATTAGGACATCCATTTTGCTGCCAAGAACTGAGCAAAAATTACTACCTCTGGCAAAAAAATATGGAATTAGCACATTTACATGATGTTCATTTAAGTTGTTTTTTTTTTTTGTTTTTTTAGCAGTAAATAAACTAATAACAGATAAGACGCAAAGCATTTTTTTATTTTGTAGCTGAACATTTTGGCTTCATAAAATATGCCTTAAACAAACAAGATTAAATTATTTAATTTTTTCCCATGCCATATTAGAGAATGAAAATTATGGAATTCATTTATAGAACAATAAAGGTATAAGTGAATTAAATTTTGAATTTTAAAAATAAATCCTTTAGAATTTTCTATATTTTTTTCTTTGAAACCGACTAGGTGACAATATGAATTTGGTTTGAGAGTTTTCATTTTTTCCCCCGCTCACATTCCCACCCATCCTAAGGGGAGGAAAAAAAAAAAAAAGTACATAGTAAATAGTATATAGTAAATAGTAAACAGCCAACAAAATGCTTTGACTAAATATCAAATCTGAATATTTTTTTTTTTTTTTTTAATACTATCAAGTCAGGTCAGGCTACTGGTAACATGTAACCCAGTACAATCTGCTACATGGCAGTTAAAGGCTAAAACTAGCTTCCCCACTAGCTTTTTTGCTGGTAAGGAAGACAGCATGACACCCCACAGGATGAAAAACAAAACCTGCCAAAGGACAATGAGCTAATGGCCAACATTTTTTATATATATTATATATATATATATATATATATATATATATATATTATATATATATATATATATAAACATTGAGGTCAACTTTGATCAGTGACAAGGTTTCATGCTTGAACACAATCTTCAGGACAGGTCTGTAGATTGTTTTCATGCATGAACAAACTGACGCTCTATCTCTGATATTGAGCAGACACACACACATAAGCATATCTTAAAATCATTTAAAGCTAGGCCCCTATCTTAACCTTGCGTGTTTTTGTGATGGGGTTAGTGTGGGGTCTCAAGCCTTGAATGGCAACCTTCCTAGAGATGGTATTTTAATAAAAACATTCAATTGTACTTGGTCTACAGAGAGTGTTTGAGTTGGACATCAGGATGAGCATTTGGGGCCTTTTAAAACCTACCCTCAAATGATTATGAGAAATCCTTTATCAGGTAAGACCCACCTTGCTTTGTGTGGAGATTAATCCTGTTCCTGCCTCAACAAAAAAATGGCAATGTATTAACTCAAGAACAGTCAAGGGAGATAACCGAGAAAGACTTGAATGATGTAGAAAGCAGAAGTTTGAGTCTAAGGGAATGACGATGAGTCAATCTTCAGGAAAAATCTTTAAGGGTCAGATGTCAAAGGTTGTGTTGGAGAGATAGTCAAGTTAGCTATGATAGGAAACAGATGGAACTAATGTAAGTCCCAAGCAAATAGAAATAGTAAAAAATTGCAAAATCTGAAAAGTCAATTTAAAAAAAAAAGAAAAAAGAAAAAAAAAAAAGGTCAATGGGAATTTTGAGCTATAAAGTTAATGAAAGTAAAGAGAAAACAAAAATAAATTAATCCTGGTTTGATAACTATGAAATATCTGCTGAGTACAGGATGAGGTACAACTTTTTTTGTACAGCCAGCATGCCCAACACAATGATGTCAGAGATCAGAGATACAGTGTAACCCGGATATAATAGAAACCCGGATATATGAGAAACCCGGATATATGAGAGATTTTCTCTGGTCCCAAATTAGAGCCATACTTACCTAAACAAACTAGACCAAACCCAGATATATGAGAAACCCGGATATAAGAGACTTCTTCTCCGGTCCCGACAACTCTTATATCCGGGTTACACTACAAACATGCCAGTTCTGATAACTTCAGTTCTAGGGAAAGCCAATCTAAAACATGACAACACAACCCAGTGCCGTCATGGCAAATACACCCTCATGATAAAATTTCTAAGTATAAAACATTATAAATACCTTTGTCTTGACAGTTTTTCTCACCAGAGTTCATTTTACACATTTATAAATCTACAATTTACCTTTGCATTGAATATTGCCGCCATATTTGCTCCGGTGCACCTGCTATCTTGAGATTTTCAACAAAATCTAAACAAGTCTCTAATGACTTGACTTCAATTCCTTCTCCACTGCCATGATGCGGCTTCCCTCCACCTTTTCTATAAATATTTTCATGGTAACTAGTCTAATGAGTTTTTAACCTTGATAGCATGACCACATGAATTTAAGCATACTACAGGATTGGCAACTATGCCTAATCATTTTACTATTGAAATAGATGTAACTAAGTTCTATTCTAACAGTTTCTTTTATTGAACATTATGCTTGTGGAATTCTCTGGTTTATTGTTTCCCTGCCACCTACAATCATCAAAAATTTCCATCTTCTATCTTCCTTGTTCTTTTCTAACCCCTTGCATCTTAGTGGCATTATTGCCTTGCTTGGATTGAAATGACAAAAAAAATAACAAAAACAAAATTATCAAAAGATTAAAAGAAGGAAATTATTTGTCTAAAATAATGACTTTCAGATGTCTATTTGATACAGTTCAATAAGAAAATAGACTGATGAGCTGGTGTACAAATTAGTAGAAAATAACCTTCTGTTAACAGCTGTTAGATTTAAATAATTTTATTTTAGTAAAAGAAAATGTGGCCCGATAGGAATTTTACTTTTATGTATGCCAAACAGTCAGACAAACAATGTCAGTAGTCAGGGACACCAGTCGAAAACCTAATAATCACAACTCATTTCAAATTCAACCACATGTTAAAATGTTAAAATTTCCTATCATAAAACAAGACAATTTTTTCTGGATTCTGGCTTTAAACTTATGGAAAGATCAAAAATATATACTGAACTTAAATAACATTTTTCATGTCTACTTTATAGAATTAAGCAAAAGAAAAAAAAATCATAATTTTGAGCTTGGATGAAAATAAACTTATCAGATTCAATGATGGCAGAATGGACAGCAACTTGAAATGAGAAATCCAAGAACAGGGTTTAAATTCCAGTGAAGTTTGTTACATTAACTTGCATACAAATATTCTTGAGAAAAGTATGATTCCATCTCTTCTTCACCAGATATGTGTAAATAGAAGGGCAGACTAGGCTCTATTGCCTTGGTTGGCATTCAGTAGAGAAGGAAAACTGTAAATTCAAATCAGTATGGAGAAGGTTGGGCTCTGTCAGGATATTTTGCCCAAGACACACCACAGCCGCTACAGCTGCAGTACATGTAGTGCCTGTCAGACGAATTGGTTACTGGACTCATGATCATAATAAAAAAAAAAAAAAAAAAAATAAATAAATAAAAAAAAAATTAGAAAAAATGATTGATCTAAAATAACCAAATTTTTTTCTGTTAAAAGCAAAATAAAAACTTTATCTCAGTTTGATAACTGGGTATGAAAATATCTGCTGAAAACAATATAAAGAAGGAATTTTTTTCCTGTACAGCCAGAATGCCAGACACAATGATGTCAGTGGTCAAAGACAACAGCATGCCAGCACAGATAACGTCAATATTCATGAATGCCAGTTGAAAATACAATAACCACAACCCAACACTATCATTGCAAACATACCTTCACAGTAAAATACCCTAGTTTTAAAGTTTACAAACAAAAATTTCCTGGATCCCGGTTTGAAACTTATTGAGATAAAAAAAATAATGTTGGCTTTAAATAATGATTTTTCGATGTATATCCAATATAGTTAAATCAAGAGTTTTTTTGTTTTTTTTTAATTATGGATTAGTGTACAAATAAAAAAAATCCCAATAGCCAAATCTGTTTCTGTGTTAGACTATTTTTACTCCAGATGCAGATGCTTTAACCACAGTTCATCCTATCAAACAGGATGGACTAATAAGGGCTGTAGTTTTCATGTATGCCAAACAAAATGATGTCAGTTCTAAGGATTTCACAACCCAGTGCTAGAAACTGTTAAATCACCATCTTTTTTCTAACAGAAATTCAGTATTATTAAAAAAAAACAAAAAACAAACATGATAAAAAATTATAAGAGAATATATATTCATATTACTCCTGCCCCATAATAGTACTTACATTAACATACACATTCCAGACATGACAACTATTATGGGACAGAGGTAGTAGCAGTTAATTCCTCTGGTTCCAGCAGATCTCGTTATTTCAGAAGGCAGATTTTAAAAATGAATGAAATACTGAAAAAGGGACCACTAAACTCAGAAACTATGTTACTGACTTTCTAGTGTACATATTTTTTTTTTTTAGGGGGGAGGGTCAATAAAATATGTTATTCTCTAATAATTAGACACCTCAAGACAAATAAAGAATTGGGTTGGTGCATAATTATCAGGCGTTTTTAAACAATATTTATTACAAAAAAAAAAAAAAAAAAAAAAATTTCAACAATAACATTTTTAAATGATTATTCTGGAGTGTATAATTATTGACACTCATTTTTATAACCTGAAAATAAAATATTTTTATTAAAAAAAGTAAACAAAACAGCAATTTTTATTAACAAAAATGCCTGATAATTATGCACCAACCCAATATTATCATGTGCTATAAATGGAATTTTCATTTATTTTTATGACCATATATTTGTCATATAATTCTGCAAATATTACTAATATTGTAGTTGAATCAATATTTCCTGGAGCTTTGTTGCTTATATACCTACTAGAAATCTTATAAAGCATTCAAGTAAGTCAAGAGAATCAGTTTTGTATGCATTTTCCAAAATTTTCACAGGAAGTCACAGACTTTATACAGAAATATACGTAGCATGTTGCCAACATTTGGTGATGCAACTTAAAAGGAAAATTTAACTGTCACCATTATCAGGAGACATGGTGTAAACAATATATGGAGGCATGGTAGTCAACATGTTTTAAAATAAATGAAATACTGAAAAAAGAACCAGCCTTAATTATCTTTTCTGAAATCTACTTTATATAGTACCCCCACACTCATCCCCAACTCAAAAAAAAAAAAAAAAAAAAAAAAAACTGGTTGACTGTACTATGCAAAATGACTAACAGAAAAGAATAGGTTAGTTTTATAAAATTTTGTTTTTACTATTATACTAAGCATACATTTAATAACTAATTTTACAAATTTTTACAGTGTGGAGAGAAGCATGGAAGTCCAAACAACATAATACAAACTGGTAAAACAAATTGTAGTTATAGGTAATTTTGTGAATATTTCAATGTTTATTTTCACCATCCTCATATTTACTGAACATCAATATATCAAAACTCTCTTTGTTAATTGTATCGTGATGGCCAAACCTTATAATTTGGTGAGTTATAAAGAAAAAGATTGTTAAAATATAGAAGCTACAAAAAATTGTTTGGTAGAATTTGATAAGCTGAGTCTTTCAGAAAAAATTGAAAAATAAAAAAAATAATATCTGTAAACATCAGGGAATGCCACTATCTTTATTTTAATGCAATAGATGCTCAATAGGAAGAAATATTAAAAAAATTCCAAGACATTAGGATTTTTTGGTGTGACTGCCTTTTGACCCATCAGAGTTGTGTACAATCCATTTGCACAGAGAAGGGTCCTTCATTTTTTATGCAAAGCCAACAAAAAATGTAGCAATCAAAAATCAAAAATCATAAAACATAAAACAAAGCATAACTGAGACATTTGCACAGTGTACGGGCCAACTGATTCTTGCCAGGCTGTCTAAAAAAAGGCAACTTTAAATTATTAATTTCCAAGAAAGGATAACCGATTTTCAATATATTCCAATGTTCTCAGATACATAAAGAAAAGTTGTTGTTTTAGTTATTTTTTTATTTTATGGCCTAACAATCCACCTGGATTATTTAATGCTGAAATCTAAATATAAAAATTCAAACTATATAATTCAAGAGAATGACAGTATTTCTCGATTAAATACATAATTAAATTACATAATTATGCAGACACATTTTTCCCCAAATACTTACAAAATCAAATGAGGAGTGAAAACATGTTTCTCCTTAACTAGAAATGATGATGTTAATAATAGCAAATTTTTTTTTTTTTACAATATCTGCCATATTTTCAATTTCACTATAAAATGTATTGATGGTCATTCTGCTATAAAAAATGTATTGTTGCTCATTTTATTATAAAAAAATCTATAGTTGATTTTTTTGGGGGGGTTCACTATTTGCCCATAGCTGGGACCCTAACAGGTGCTACCAACCCTTGCCATGGTTGACCTGGGAACAACAGCAATTAAGAGGTGTTTCCACACTCCTCAAAACCACCAATTTCCCATTCAGAGTCATTGCTGCCAGATATAGTTTATCGTCATACCCAGGACTACATAAAGAAATGATTGGACACTTAACTCTGCATTTTATATATATATATATATATATATATATATATATATATATATATATAGATAAGTAACACGTCCATTGGCATATAATCCAAGTGGATCCTAGTAATATAAAATATTAAAACTGATCCATGAAACGAGCTGTATTTATGTATTTATTACAGAGCAAATAATTAATAAACAATAAAATCCCAAATCCCCAAATCATCTCATATGGAGAATAGTATATTTCGGCAGATGAAGATATCAGCCATCTGTCTTATCATAATGTGGACTTTTTGTGTCAAATAGAAATTTAACTGTCAAAGCTAAAAAAAAAAAAAACAAACATAAAAATCTACAAGTCAAAAACCATATAAAAGAATTTATCCATTTCAATGTTTCAGTCAGACAAAAGGCACAAGACAGTGGCCGAGGGAGGTTGGAAGGTATTTGTCTTAAAGAGAAGTTTTATAAACTTAAACCTGAATATTAACCTTATGACATTAATTTGACGTTATATGAAGAATGAAATATTAATTTAAAATTAAAAGAGGAATAAAAAGGGGTTTAAAAATAACTTTAAAATATATAGATAAAATTCAGTTTGAATTTCTCACCTATTTACAAATGTTCAAACCACAAACTTTCAGTGATATAGAAATACATGTATGTAAATTTAAATTTTGAATGCCACATCAGTTTAGTATTTCAACTGCTGTACAAAAAGTGGCATTACTGAAGGTATTTATGCTCACTCTGTAAACACAATGCAGTTGTTGTCTGTGGTGTCTAAGCATGATTTGTTATCTGTTTTTTTTTTTTTTTTACAAATACAGATGTTGCAGTCAAGTAACGTTGGAGTTTATCTTCTTTTAAAAAGGGTCACCATTGTTTGTTAAAGAAATAATTTTTCAAAGCTTTTTTTCAGTTTTTACAACTGTAAGATCTGATGCTATAATTTGTATGAGAAACCAATCTTTAATCTGCTTTACCTACGTGGTAAGTAATAGCAATGTAAATCATTTGAACTGGGCAACAACTAAAAGGTGTAAAGGAGAGAGATAAGACATAAGGACATATCGGAATCAAATCAATAGGTTTATCACTTAGAAAAGATATCAGTGAAGAAGTGTACAAATATTTTTTAACTTTTTAATATCAACTTAGAGTTCAAATGACTTAATATATCTTGGACTGAATTTTTCTTTAACAATCTCAGTATCAGAATTTAAGTATCACTGCTTAACTGGTGCAAGGAATGGCTTGTAAATTTTAAGAAACTTCCAAAACAAAACTGCTTTCATTTAATCACCATAGAGAACCTTTTTCTACATTCTATCAGCATAGCTGATGCAAGCCTCCAGATCAATTCTCTGCAGATGGTTTGGTTTGTGGCATATCAACCTCAATTGGTTATTTAATGCCAACAAAATTTCTATTGCTGGTAATATTTTTTTCCAAAAATGTATTCCTTGTAATATTTTTTTTTCTCAAAAAAGTATTGTTGGTATTAAAGCCTATTTTTACACTTTCGTAATGTTTTAACCCCCGTTTTGGGGTTAACTATTTACCCATAGCTGGGACCCTAACAAGTGCTACAACTCCAGGTCAGGGTGGACCTGGAAACACCAGCAATTAAGAGGTGATTCCAAACTTCTCAAAACCTCTGGATCAGAGACATTGCTGTTGGACGTAGTTTATTGTCTTACCCAGGATGCCTCTGCAGTTTGTTGGGCACATGTTTTCTACTGACTTGAATGATTATATTGAATCAATTGCTAAATCTACTGCTAGGAAAGTTGGTTCATTGTGCCATGCCAGACAGTTTTTCTTGTCAGAATCTATTTTGCACATTTATAAACCTACTGTTTGTTCATGCATTGAATATTACTGCCATGTCTGGTTTGGTGCTCCTGCAATATATCCCAAATTTCTTGACAAAATCCAAAGAAGGTTTTGTAATATAATCAATCCTGCTCTGGCATCTCACTTTCCTACCACCATAATGAGACTTCCCTCTTTCTTTTCTAGAAATATTTTCATGCCAATTGTTCTGAACTTTCCTTCTTAGTACCTTCACCACATGAATTTATGCATACTACTAGATTAACAACTAGGTTTTATTGTTTTACCACTGAACTAACTAGATGTAATCATATCTTTTCTTGCACTACTCACCTGTGGAACTATCTTCCAATTGCTTGCTTCCTTGCCACCTACTACCTTAAAAAATTTAAATACAATGCCAATCACCATCTTCTGTCTTCTCGAAACCTATTCTTTTACTGTTCTTTTCATTCCCTTTCATGCCCAGTAACAACTTGCATGTTTGTGGCATTATTGCCTTGCTTGGGGTGAAACAATTAAAAAAAATAATCTTTGTGGACTATTTTGTCTAGTATTGTTGTAGCATACCCATACCTACGGACGTATGTCCCCCATTCACATAAATACAGTAATAAATACTGTATGTTGGTCTGCAGTTGGAGATTCGTCTCCAGCTGTGCCAGTCAAACTCTCTGCCTCCAAGCAGAGAGGATCCCCACATGAGGCTATGCTGAAGAGCAGAATTGTCTCAGGAAACAGCTACCTGACCCCATTTTATACGGGGTCTATGGGGATTTTTTGGTTGAGCCTACAGGCTTGGATACCTCACATTAAATTCAGCCTTGTGCCATATCTGACCATGTGGGGTGGTTGGTAGATAACCTGCAGTTGGAGATTCATTGTGGAATTCACTTGACTCACTTCTAGCAGTTCACTACTACTTCTATGCACCGCTGGTGAATCTTGTATGTGTTGTTCTTGTCCTAAGCATTATCATTCCTTACCAACCTTCCCTAGGTTACAACAAGTATACAATTAATTCCATCCTAATCTTATTCATTTCTTCTTGAAACTTGTCAACTGCCTGCAGAGCAATGGGCCACAGCCATGCAACATCATGATGCTGTGTTTTCAGTTCAAATTCCAGTTGAATTTTACATTGATTTTCAAATACCCTTGAGTAAGATATGTATTCCTCTATTCTTCTCCCAGATATGGGTTAAATAGCTGGGAAGACTGGGATCTCTAGCTGTGGTAGTAACTAGTCTAAGAGAATGAAAACTGAATTCAGAAACATAATGACCAAATGTTCTTTGGCAAAGCATATCACCTGAGGGCCGCCTCGACCAGGGTTATGATGAAGACATCAGCAGCAGCAGGTTATGTGTGATCAGTGGCAGAATCTAACAGATCAGATTTATGGCAGTAAACTGTAAAAGATCCTTCATACTAGACGATGGATGAGATCTAATCAATTTTGGGTCAGACGGAAACTGTGAGAATACAGAGAATAGCACTTTGTCCATTCTAATATATGCGCAACCAAAACCCCCATGATGACATGTAAACAGCCCAGGAAGAAGCATGTGGATGCTATAAGGCCTCCCAACAGATAACCATGTCTATTTCTCATCTCATGCTTAACCAATTTTGAATTCACATTTGTTGTTCTCCTAGACTGGTTACCATCAAGGCTAGAGAGTCTAGTCTGCCTTGCTATTTAACAAGCAGAAGGAAGAGACAGATCCATGACTTTTCAAAGATCCCCAGTATCAAATAAACTGTTTTAGCTGGAATTTTAACCTAGTTTGCCAATTCCATTTTCTCTACTGATAACCATTACGCCACTCATACCTTCTAAAATATTATTCCTGACATTGATGTTCACATGATCATGGACAAAATGTGGGTGTTTTTTTCACCCAGACATTTTACTTCTATGCAAATTAGTAAATAGATAATAGATAGGATTCTACAAATAACACCATCTGTTAACTTCGAAGAGAAACCATTGTTCACCAGTTCAACATGAATGCAGACCCCACAATATTATCATTCAGTTACAAATTTATTTTTGTATTCTTTAAGTTATGTCGGAAATAATGAAATAATTTCGTAAGTGGAGTGGCAATGTCAACTGCGGAGTCCTAAGGCGAGAACGCCTCATTCTTCTCTGCTTTAGTAGCCTTCTATTTAGATTGGCAGAAGAGGTGAGGGCAGAGGTATGTTATAGAAATCCCTCCACCTCATACTAACAACCTTTTTTGGTCTACAGCAAAACAAGTTGCTATCATTGTTCCTGTTTGTTATTACTGTGGTTATCTGACCCTGGTGGAGAGGGTCGCAAAGGGAGGATGTTTTCTTTTGCAAACCGGTCATTCATGAACTATCTCCACATTGGTCTTTTCAGTTAAAAATTCTACCCCAGTGAGCGAAATAAAGGGTTCAGTTCGACATTCCAACCACCTGAAGAAGGCAGGAGCATACAACGGCCGAAATGTTGTAATAAATATGGTGACAAAGATGAGGACAATAGTCTGAATAATGTAAATAAATGTTTCTTTGTTAGAAAACCTTGGTAAAAACAATTTTTTAAACATCTTTTACCCCACCCCTTATTTAAATTTTATGAAAATGAGAAATTAATTTTTGTACCACTTTATTATTTATACTAGTTATATGCTGAACTCCTTTGAGAAAAAAGGATTCCTTCCAGTCAGTTTGTGAAATACAGCAAAGTATTTTAATTATTAGAATTATTAAATTTTAAGCTATTATCTTGAAATTGAAACTAAAATAAAAATTTCAAGAAAGATTTTTAATTTTTAAAAATTAATTTGAAATCTTAGGTATTGCAATTCTGTGGAGGTACCTATGTAAGATGTCCATTAATTCAACACTTTTGGCTATAATACATCGTTTTGGTTCATGAAAAAGTTTCTGTGAATGGATGGCAGAATAAGGACAATGAGAGATGGTAAAGAGTCAAAAGATACTTAAAGGAAGAAAAGTCAGGAATTAATGAAGAGCAACGATTGCACACATGCTGAAGGGACATGTCACATAAAAAATAAACTTCTGTGGCAAGTGTGGTATGCATGGAAATTCCTGGTCAGAACTTAATCACGGGATCACTTAACAAGTGTCAATAATCTAAGCAAAGTGGGGTCTTGTTTGTGCCAGGCAAAGAAAAAACTTAGTAAACAATATGCTCGAGTGAGGATGAGTGGGCTTTATTAGTATTTCTCTTACTCACGCTAATCTTCCCCACTTTGTTCTTGTGACTTAATACCTTTGTCTAGAATATACTGTTTTGATAGCTTAAAAGTGACATGAAGACACACAAAAATTAGTATTATAATTGGTATTATACAAATGTATAGGTAAATGTAGGGGTAGGAAATTGTGGAGATCCATGATCACCCATGTCCTGAAAGGATATATCACAGTTCCAAAAAGTGCATGATATCACTCCCTGGAGACTGTGAATGGTTGCAAGGGGATGATGAGGAAAAAAGAAAGAGGTGGTTACAGACTAATGTTAGAACCAATGAAACATAGATTTAATCTTTCTTTTTTTTTTTTAATAAAATTCTCTATGAGTCACAAATGCTTAAATAACACTTATGCATCACAAAGAATCTACAGTTATTTTATCTTGTAGTCTTATGTTTAAGTTTGAAGCCTAAACATTTATTTGCTGGTGTGATCTGGACAGGATACATACTGGCCCGATCAGATATGTTACAAGAACTGAGGACCATTGTACTTTCACAATTTCAGGGGTCATGATTCTTATTAGGTAAGGTCACAGACATTAATTAGTTGCTCTAAGTTTTGCTGGAGATTCAAGGTAAGCAATGACATGCCTGGTCAGAACTTAAATGAATAACCACTTAGAGTCAATAATCTAACCAAACTACGGGGTTTTCTTTGTGCCAGGCAAAGAAAAATTTAGTAAATAATAAGCTACGTGGCTTGAGTGAAGATGGGCCTACTTTATTAGTGTTTCTCTCACTCACACTATTCTTCCCCACTTCCTCCTTACCTTGGGTGGGGTGGGGGTCAACTTCGCCTTCATGGAAAGATGGGGGGAGGGGGAACAGGACGGGAGGTGGAAACAAAGATATGACTCATAAAATATAACATAAGAATTTTCTTTCATAACTGCTGATTTATTTCTGTTTAAACTTTTCAATGACAGACCCACCCCCTTCCTGCATCCTGTGTGTGCGTGTGTGTGTGTGTGTGTGTGCCTTCACCTTTCATTCCCAGCTACCCATCCCCTCATTCCTTCCATACTGTCCACCACCTGCCTGGGGCCCCACTGTGTCTGGCTGTGCCACATCACATTGTTAAATCCTGTTTGTGTGTCAGTAATTAGGACACAAGTAATTAAAACACTGAAATCTAATTACAGAATCTGTATTTGTCATGTGACCCAACTGACAGTTATTTATTTTTTAGTCTGTGAAATAAGCAGGATTTTATTTTGGCATTGTTGCCCAGTGCCAAGGAACTAGTGAGAGCTCAGTGGTTGACTTTTGTGCTCAAGGACAAAAAGGTCTAATGTTCAATACTACATCAAGGCTGGATATGCTGGAAATATCTCAGATGTTAATAACAAAGATATCATAATTACAATGGCGTATATATTTCTGCAGTTACTGACAGAACAGTGTGAACAAAAGTATAGAAATAAAATATATATCAACTAGAGATAAAAGTAATTATAAAGATGAATAGAAATAAATAAGAGTAGAAGGAAGAGTGAATGGGTAAAGGCAAAGTGACAGGGAGGAAGAGGGGCAAAGTGACGGGGAGGAAGAGGGGCAAAGTGACGGGGAGGAAGAGGGGCAAAGTGACGGGGAGGAAGAGGGGCAAAGTGACGGGGAGGAAGAGGGGCAAAGTGACGGGGAGGAAGAGGGGCAAAGTGACGGGGAGGAAGAGGGGCAAAGTGACGGGGAGGAAGAGGGGCAAAGTGACGGGGAGGAAGAGGGGCAAAGTGACGGGGAGGAAGAGGGGCAAAGTGACGGGGAGGAAGAGGGGCAAAGTGACGGGGAGGAAGAGGGGCAAGGTGATGGGGGGGACAAGGTGACGGGGGAGGGGAGAAGGGCAAAGTGACGGGGGGACAAGGTG
>OZ010613.1:48176263-48256263 GCA_963932145.1 Acanthosepion lycidas | reverse complement strand
AGAGAGAGAGCCAGAGGGAAGGAGGCACACAGAGAGAGAGAGAGAGAGAGCCAGAGGGAAGGAGGCACACAGAGAGAGAGAGAGAGAGAGCCAGAGGGAAGGAGGCACACAGAGAGAGAGAGAGAGAGAGCCAGAGGGAAGGAGGCACACAGAGAGAGAGAGAGAGCCAGAGGGAAGGAGGCACAGAGAGAGAGAGAGCCAGAGGGAAGGAGGCACACAGAGAGAGAGGGAAGGAGGCACACAGAGAGAGAGGGAAGGAGGCACAGAGAGAGAGAGAGAGAGAGAGAGCCAGAGGGAATGAGGCACACAGAGAGAGAGCCAGAGGGAATGAGGCACACAGAGAGAGAGCCAGAGGGAATGAGGCACACAGAGAGAGAGCCAGAGGGAATGAGGCACACAGAGAGAGAGCCAGAGGGAATGAGGCACACAGAGAGAGAGCCAGAGGGAATGAGGCACACAGAGAGAGAGCCAGAGGGAATGAGGCACACAGAGAGAGAGCCAGAGGGAATGAGGCACACAGAGAGAGAGCCAGAGGGAATGAGGCACACAGAGAGAGAGCCAGAGGGAATGAGGCACACAGAGAGAGAGCCAGAGGGAATGAGGCACACAGAGAGAGAGCCAGAGGGAATGAGGCACACAGAGAGAGAGCCAGAGGGAATGAGGCACACAGAGAGAGAGCCAGAGGGAATGAGGCACACAGAGAGAGAGCCAGAGGGAATGAGGCACACAGAGAGAGAGCCAGAGGGAATGAGGCACACAGAGAGAGAGCCAGAGGGAATGAGGCACACAGAGAGAGAGCCAGAGGGAATGAGGCACACAGAGAGAGAGCCAGAGGGAATGAGGCACACAGAGAGAGAGCCAGAGGGAATGAGGCACACAGAGAGAGAGCCAGAGGGAATGAGGCACACAGAGAGAGAGCCAGAGGGAAGGAGGCACACAGAGAGAGAGCCAGAGGGAAGGAGGCACACAGAGAGAGAGCCAGAGGGAAGGAGGCACACAGAGAGAGAGCCAGAGGGAAGGAGGCACACAGAGAGAGAGCCAGAGGGAAGGAGGCACACAGAGAGAGAGTCAGAGGGAAGGAGGCACACAGAGAGAGAGCCAGAGGGAAGGAGGCACACAGAGAGAGAGAGCCAGAGGGAAGGAGGCACACAGAGAGAGAGACAGAGGGAAGGAGGCACACAGAGAGAGAGACAGAGCGAAGTAGGCACACAGAGAGAGAGACAGAGCGAAGTAGGCACACAGAGAGACAGAGCGAAGTAGGCACACAGAGAGACAGAGCGAAGTAGGCACACAGAGAGACAGAGCGAAGTAGGCACACAGAGAGACAGAGCGAAGTAGGCACACAGAGAGACAGAGCGAAGTAGGCACACAGAGAGACAGAGCGAAGTAGGCACACAGAGAGACAGAGCGAAGTAGGCACACAGAGAGACAGAGCGAAGTAGGCACACAGAGAGACAGAGGGAAGTAGGCACAGAGAGAGACAGAGCGAAGTAGGCACACAGAGAGACAGAGGGAAGTAGGCACAGAGAGAGACAGAGGGAAGTAGGCACAGAGAGAGACAGAGGGAAGTAGGCACAGAGAGAGACAGAGGGAAGTAGGCACAGAGAGAGACAGAGGGAAAGAGATAATGATCTCAATGTGAGATAAAAATGTTATTTAAGAGCCAACAACAAGTCTAAGACAAACTGAAGCAAGGAACCCATTATTATTTAGGGATTAGACAGAAAATCAGAGATGAATGCCCATTCTACTCAGCTTGGGACATTTCATTCAATACCTAATCATGGAAATTAGATAAACATCTGTGTCAGTTTCTTTCATACTGATTATAGGACATTATTCAAATTGTTTATTTAATCTTGATACAAGACTGAATAAATATGAATATAAAGCATTAAGCCTATAGTGTTTATTTCTGTGCTGATTTAAACTCTTAGATATCTTTCCTCTTTCAAAACTACTTGCCTTTGGTCAGGCTTTCTAAGTATTGTATTTTTTGTTGTTGAAAGATTGCAACAAAATTAACAAAAATGTAAATTAAAACTTATTTACTCTTCCTAACACAATCATAAACTTATTTCTCAAGCTTTCAGGATTTTGTCTCATTCTGAATTGGTAACAAACTGCCATAAGAAAGTGAAACATTGAACAAGTTTTTCCACTTTATCTCATTATTGTCACTTCTGTTTGGATATTATTTCATTAACACTTGTAAATAATAATGCAACATCTATTTTGTGTATTTTCCTTTCTGAAGTTTTAAGAAAAGTCTTTAATTAAAAGAACACTTAGTATAGACAAAAAACAAAAAACAAAAAAAAAAAAAACAGTTGAAATTTCTGGAACACATAAGGAAAGTGGGCTTGGAGAATCTGACACCCATAAGTCACATTGAGGGAAAGTAGCACATATTATTAGGTTGGTGCAAAAATAATATCATTTTTTGACATATTTTTTAACGTGAAAAAATGATATTATTTTTGCACCAACCTAATACTTTCTCAAAAGGTATATTAATGAGTGCAAAAACAAGGAATATTACAAAAGCAAAATCCAACCTCACAATCCTCAACCCAGGTAAAACACAGTCAGACAAGAATATTTTGTTATCATATGGTATTCTCTAATTGGAAAGCAAAGATCAAATAAGGCAGTCAAAACTACGTGCTCGTTGAAGGCTGCTTATCATTATACTAGCAACAACTAAGTACCAGAAATGCTTTACACTGAATGATATTCAATCACAAGTGCCAAAGAGAAAAACTTCTAAAAGAATTCCTAGCTTCATGTCTTAAATATTATAAAATTATAAAGCCTTTACAATAGATGACAAAGGATGATATTCACTTAGAAGTAGGAAAACGAAATGTTTAAATAATTCCTGTCAGGTCTTTCATATTTACACTGTGTATATTAAACTTGTCTTGTGAATAAGATTCAGAATGAATTATAGAAGAAAGGGAAAAGGAGCCTCAAAAGAGAAATGAACCTCTAGGATATTATGGGATATTGGGAGCAATCACCAAGATGGATGATAAACTAGTTATTGTGAAATGCCTTTGCTTCATAAACTGATTCCATTTGGCAATAGATCCTATTTTCCCAAAGAGAATATTGAGTGACAAACTTGCTTCTTCTGACTCTCTACTAATTTTGGCAAAATCTCCCCATTAAAGTTTTTCATTCTCTTTCACTCCCTGTAACCCCCTGCATCCTAGTGGCATTATTGCCTTGATTGGGGAGAAATGTTTTTAAAAACTTCTTCCAAAACCAGGAATACTATAAAAGCAAAATCTGTCTGCACAATGCTGAAATCAAAAAATAAAGTCAGCTGGGAATGTTTAGGTATCACTTAGTATTCTAAATTTGGAAAGCAAAAGGTTGAAATTGGACAAAAAGTACATTTGTACTTGGTATCAGAAAAAGTGAACTACTGAAGATAAGAGGAGCAACAAGTAACCGACCTGATGAGGTTGTGTAAATCTATGGCAGGACATGAGAGGGATACTAAATGGAAAAAACACTGCTTTGAGAGACAAGAAATAGGAAGTTGTGGAGAGTCATGATCACCCACATTATAAAATGACATGGTACATAAAATAAAACTGGATAATATTCATTCACAAATGTGACAAGGAAAAGCTTTTAAATAATTCTGTCTTTATTATTTAAATTATGCATATTAAGCTTGAAATGCCGGGTCTCATCAAATCACCCAAGTTAAGCAGCATCGAGCAAGGTTAGCATCTACATGGGTGACCACTTGGAAATATCAAGCTTAGATGTGTGCACAGTATTGCTTCCCAGTCAACTTTGATACCCAAAAATTTAAATGCAATCTTAATCGTTATCTTCTGTCTTCTCATTTCCTATTATTTTATTCTTCTCTCTCCTTAATATTCTTTCATTCAGTAACTGCTTATATCTTGGTGACTTCATTGCCTTGCCTGAGGTGAAATGATTAAAAGAAAACATTAAAACATAGAGAAATGCAAATTGAGGGTATGTTTACCTTCTAACCTGGTTGGACTGACTGGTCGGCCTACTTGGTTGTGTATTTAACCATCACATGTCAATGTATGTTCATGGGAAGGAATTTTTTTTTTTATTCCAATTTTTCTTCTCACGTGTACTTGAGTGACTTGCTCAGAGTTTGTGAGGTCATTTTCTGGACATTAAAAATCAAATGCCGACATTTTGAAAATTTTTTAAGTAACCACTAGAATTATGATAGAAGATAGATATCATATCACAAAAGTATAGAAAAGGTGGAGAAAGAGAAAATGTGGAGGAAGGGAGTAAAAAAAAATGAAATAAGCAAAAAAGAGAAAGAGAGAGAGAGAAAATAGTAAAGAGAGAGAGAGAAAATAGTAAAGAGAGAGAGAGAAAATAGTAAAGAGAGAGAGAGAAAATAGTAAAGAGAGAGAGAGAAAATAGTAAAGAGAGAGAGAGAAAATAGTAAAGAGAGAGAGAGAAAATAGTAAAGAGAGAGAGAGAAAATAGTAAAGAGAGAGAGAGAGAGACAGTAAAGAGAGAGAGAGAGAGACAGTAAAGAGAGAGAGAGAAACAGTAAAGAGAGATAAAAAACAGTAAAGAGAGATAAAAAACAGTAGAGAGAGATAAAAAACAGTAAAGAGAGATAAAAAACAGTAAAGAGAGATAAAAAACAGTAAAGACAGAGAGAGAGAGAGAGAAACAGCAAAAAGAGATAAAAACAGCAAAAAGAGATAAAAACAGCAAAAAGAGATAAAAACAGCAAAAAGAGATAAAAACAGCAAAAAGAGATAAAAACAGCAAAAAGTGTGTGGGAGAGAGAGATAAAAACAGCAAAAAGTGTGTGGGAGAGAGAGATAAAAACAGTAAAAAGTGTGTGGGAGAGAGAGATAAAAACAGTAAAAAGTGTGTGGGAGAGAGAGATAAAAACAGTAAAAAGTGTGTGGGAGAGAGAGATAAAAACAGTAAAAAGTGTGTGGGAGAGAGAGATAAAAACAGTAAAAAGTGTGTGGGAGAGAGAGATAAAAACAGTAAAAAGTGTGTGGGAGAGAGAGATAAAAACAGTAAAAAGTGTGTGGGAGAGAGAGATAAAAACAGTAAAAAGTGTGTGGGAGAGAGAGATAAAAACAGTAAAAAGTGTGTGGGAGAGAGAGATAAAAACAGTAAAAAGTGTGTGGGAGAGAGAGATAAAAACAGTAAAAAGTGTGTGGGAGAGAGAGATAAAAACAGTAAAAAGTGTGTGGGAGAGAGAGATAAAAACAGTAAAAAGTGTGTGGGAGAGAGATAAAAACAGTAAAAAGTGTGTGGGAGAGAGAGATAAAAACAGTAAAAAGTGTGTGGGAGAGAGAGATAAAAACAGTAAAAAGTGTGTGGGAGAGAGAGATAAAAACAGTAAAAAGTGTGTGGGAGAGAGAGATAAAAACAGTAAAAAGTGTGTGGGAGAGAGAGATAAAAACAGTAAAAAGTGTGTGGGAGAGAGAGATAAAAACAGTAAAAAGTGTGTGGGAGAGAGAGATAAAAACAGTAAAAAGTGTGTGGGAGAGAGAGATAAAAACAGTAAAAAGTGTGTGGGAGAGAGAGATAAAAACAGTAAAAAGTGTGTGGGAGAGAGAGATAAAAACAGTAAAAAGAGTGTGGGAGAGAGAGATAAAAACAGTAAAAAGAGTGTGGGAGAGAGAGATAAAAACAGTAAAAAGAGTGTGGGAGAGAGAGATAAAAACAGTAAAAAGAGTGTGGGAGAGAGAGATAAAAACAGTAAAAAGAGTGTGGGAGAGAGAGATAAAAACAGTAAAAAGAGTGTGGGAGAGAGAGATAAAAACAGTAAAAAGAGTGTGGGAGAGAGAGATAAAAACAGTAAAAAGAGTGTGGGAGAGAGAGATAAAAACAGTAAAAAGAGTGTGGGAGAGAGAGATAAAAACAGTAAAAAGAGTGTGGGAGAGAGAGATAAAAACAGTAAAAAGAGTGTGGGAGAGAGAGATAAAAACAGTAAAAAGAGTGTGGGAGAGAGAGATAAAAACAGTAAAAAGAGTGTGGGAGAGAGAGATAAAAACAGTAAAAAGAGTGTGGGAGAGAGAGATAAAAACAGTAAAAAGAGTGTGGGAGAGAGAGATAAAAACAGTAAAAAGAGTGTGGGAGAGAGAGATAAAAACAGTAAAAAGAGTGTGGGAGAGAGAGATAAAAACAGTAAAAAGAGTGTGGGGGAGAGAGATAAAATACGGTAGAGAGTGTGGGGGAGAGAGATAAAATACGGTAGAGAGTGTGGGGGAGAGAGATAAAATACGGTAGAGAGTGTGGGGGAGAGAGATAAAATACGGTAGAGAGTGTGGGGGAGAGAGATAAAATACGGTAGAGAGTGTGGGGGAGAGAGATAAAATACGGTAGAGAGTGTGGGGGAGAGAGATAAAATACGGTAGAGAGTGTGGGGGAGAGAGATAAAATACGGTAGAGAGTGTGGGGGAGAGAGATAAAATACGGTAGAGAGTGTGGGGGAGAGAGATAAAATACGGTAGAGAGTGTGGGGGAGAGAGATAAAATACGATAAAGAGTGTGGGGGAGAGAGATAAAATACGGTAAAGTGTGTGGGGGATAGAGATAAAATACGTTAAAGAGTGTGGGGGAGAGAGATAAAATACGGTAAAGAGTGTGTGGGAGAGAGATAAAATACGGTAAAGAGTGTGGGGGAGAGAGATAAAAAATGGTAAAGAGTGTGGGGGAGAGAGATAAAAAACGGTAAAGAGTGTGGGGGAGAGAGATAAAAAACGGTAAAGAGTGTGGGGGAGAGAGATAAAAAACGGTAGTGAGTGTGGGGGAGAGAGATAAAAAACGGCAAAGAGTGTGGGGGAGAGAGATAAAAAACGGCAAAGAGTGTGGGGGAGAGAGATAAAAAACGGCAAAGAGTGTGGGAGAGAGATAAAAAACGGCAAAGAGTGTGGGAGAGAGATAAAAAACGGTAAAGAGTGTGGGAGAGAGATAAAAAACGGTAAAGAGTGTGGGAGAGAGATAAAAAACGGTAAAGAGTGTGGGAGAGAGATAAAAAACGGTAAAGAGTGTGGGAGAGAGATAAAAAAACGGTAAAGAGTGTGGGAGAGAGATAAAAAACGGTAAAGAGTGTGGGAGAGAGATAAAAAACAGTAAAGAGTGTGGGAGAGAGATAAAAAACAGTAAAGAGTGTGGGAGAGAGATAAAAAACGGTAAAAAGTGTGGGAGAGAGATAAAAAATGGTAAAGAGTGTGGGGAGAGAGAGAAAACAGTAAAGTGTCAGGGTAGGGAGAGAATATAAAAAAGTAATGGAGGGGGCTGAGAGAACATAAATAATGCAATGTGACTTGAGATAGCATAAAAAAATTTGAGAGATAAACCGAAAAGGTCTAGGAGACAAAGTTTAAAATAAAAGGGAAAATAAAACAATGGTATTTTTGGTGAGGAAATTAAGTGGTCCCACTCCCACAAAAAAAAACAAACAAAAAAGAAACACAAATCCAAACCTGAAAGAGCTGAGAAGTCAAAGGTAAAAAAGCAATGTGTAAAAGCCTGAAGAAATTCAAGAAGAAAGAATGAAAAATGGCTATAAAATTAAACTTTTCTGGTGGGAGGGGCACAACCCTGACCCTCTGACCTCCATCTAACAACAAACAGAACCCAAACTTGTCGGACAGTAAAGGTAAAAATATTTGCCTTTTTCATAGCCCAGCATCCAATAAAACTTGTTATTCTACCAGGGCAACATTTTTTAGCTATTTCAGCACCAAAGAAAAAAAATACTAACCTAAATCCACAGTAATTTTTCCTTCAAAACTAAATTTTTTCTTTGAAATTGAATGACAAAAATAGAAAAATAATCCTATTCTGTGGTTTGTCTTTTGAAATAATATCTTCAAACTGTTTTTACCAACAGAGCCTCATAAAGGGGATCGCAAAAATAGGTATAGAGTAAGTATTTGTTGTGGAGATAAACACACCTCTCCAGAAAGGGATTTAAAATCGTCTAAATACATATAGACTGATGCTGAGAATCATCAGTGGGAAGAGTAAACAAGTAGAGAGAGATCTAACTTATCTGCTTACAACCTATTTCAGCAAGACTATGTCAACTCCAAGTGATATATTACTTCTTGATTGTGTTAATGATGACATAACATTGGTGACGAGAATTCACACATAAAAAAAAATAAATTATTTTGTTTCTTCTTGCTTAGTATCAATAGCTGGCAAAATTCAAAAAAAAATTATGGAAAAAATTTTTTTGGAGTCCACATATATTCATAACATAATGCAGAAGTTGATAAACTTCAAGGCTGTATGATATATAGCTATTAGGAAAGAAGCAAAATCTTTTTGTTCCTAGTTAAGGACTACTTGTACAAAGCTAAATACCCGATGGAAGAATTAAAGATAATCATTCAGCAACTGCAAGAATTCCAGAAGACATTATTATTATAAATGCAATGGGAATGGATTGAATATCAAGAACAGATAAAAGCAATCCTGAGAAAGCAAGGAACAGACAATGTGCCAATTTCATTTTTGCCAGACTCAGTCGCTAACTCCTATTATACTTCAGAAGGTACGAGGCCATTTTCAGAGAAGAATTTCAAGGATGGTCCAATGAAAAGAAAAAGGAAGATTTTGTCACATATGCTGGTAAAGTCAACCATGAATGTGAAAAATTTAAACTGGATGAACTATCTCTAGACAGTTTTAAATGTCTAATTTTCATTAAAGGTCTGACATCAAGCAGCGAGGTAGAAATATGCTCTTGAATACTTAGAAAACTTGAATAGGATTCAAAGTTAACAATGCATAGCAATGCAGAAGAGCGCCAAAAAAAATGTCAATTTAAGGCATGATACAGTGAAAATTGAGCAAAATGGCACAGCAGAAGTACAAGAAAAAACAGAAGTACCAAAAGAAAAAATCCAGAATAAAAATACTGTAAAACTTAACCCATGCTATGGCTATGGTATGCTTAATTTCAGAAAAGACTATGTAAAACCAAGAAATATTTTAATTGTGGAAAAACAGATCACAAATGAAGCTGCTGCAAGTCAAAAAGCAAGAGAAATACACAAATTAACTTGCTGAAAGTAGTGCTACCAGCTAAAAAACTGGAGTGTTCAAATAAGAAATTTGTGACAGTACAAATGAATAATGCTATGGTGATATTTCAATTGGACACAGGTACTAATATTACAGTTATTGATGAACAAACTTGGAACAGAATTAGCAAGCCAAACTTGAAAAAAAAAAAAAAAAAAAAAACACCACAAAAATAAAAAAAAAACAAAAAAAAAAATGAAGTTTCAAAAGGAAGATCAAGAAAGAAATTAATTATTCTTGGGAAAATTACATGTAACATCATTTTTGTGGGTAAAACTAAAAAAAGCAGATGCTTACATATTAAAAAATACCAACACAAATTTACTAGGTGTTGACTGGTTAGAATTATTTGAACTATGGAATTGGTTGATTAATTCGTTATGTGGAAAAACTGATTGTCATCAGAGAAAAAATTATAGCTAAAGAAACACTAAGTGAACAAAAAAATAATTTCACAACTATTCTCTCAGAGGAGTTGGGAAAATGTACAAAGTCAAAGGCATTTTTTAAATTAAAAGAAAATGTGGTCCCAGTGTTCAAGTCTAAAAGAATTATACCTTTTGCTGCATTAGACTTTATTAACACCAAACTAAACAAGTTAGAAAACTGCAGAGTTACTGAAAAAACAGATTACTCAGAATGGGCCACACCAGCAGTTTATATTAAAAAGAAAAATAAGATTCAGTTATGCGCAGATTTTTTAAATGGATTCAATGACTGCCTCCTGCATATCCCCACTTACCAACTCCAGAGGATATATTTGCCAAATTAAATAGTGGTAAATTTTTTTTTTAAATTAACCCGCCTGATGCATATCTTCAAATTGAAGCGGATGAGGAATGCCAAAAGTTTTTGACTATTAATACACAAAGAACTCTACAAGTTTAAAAGAACCTTTTGGTGTAAAAGTAGCCCCAGGCATTTTTCAGCAAATAATGGATATGATGTTGGTTGAACTAGATGGCATTATCAATTACATAGATGGTATACTTATGAAGAGTGCTACAGAAACACAGCATGTAAAACTGATTCAGGAAGTGTTTCAGAGATGACATGATTATGGCTTCAAAATCAGTGAACAGAAATGTCAATTCTTTCTGGACAAGATAAAATATTTAGGTCAGATAATCGTTGAAAAAGGAAGACCACCAGATCCTGCTCAAACAAGCGACATTAAAGACGTGCCTTTCCTAACCCTACAATCATTTCTTAGGTTAGCAAATTATTGTAATTTTTACTTAAAAAAAGTACAAAATGGAATTGGTCGGTGGAATATGAAAATGCTTTTGGAGGAATTAAAAAATCACTAACTTCACAACTATCACTGAAACACTGTGACCTGCACCAAGAGATAATAAGTAGGGTTGGGCATGATAAATTCAAAGATGATACAGTGAAAGAAGTCACTAACACTTCAAGAAGTTTGACAAATATGGAGAAAAGCTACAATCAAACTGAAAAAGCAGTGCTTGCTTTTAGTTTTGCTGTAAAGCAATTTCACTGGATGATATTAAGAAAATTGATACTACAAACTGACCATCATCCATTATTAAGTATATTTGGTTTGAAGAAAGCTGCAAACAATTCTACAATTTTGTTGAACTATGATTTCAAGATGGAATTTCTGTTGTCAAATAAATTGAGATCTGCAGATGGTTTGTGCAGATTGATATTAAAATGTAAAGACATCAAAGAGACTGTGATAGCTTTGCTGGAATCCAAAAGTGAAATTAAAAGCCTGGTCTGTCTATATTTCTGAGATGAGGTATTATGTACAGTATTTACATTATGCGGACTATTGTCCTCATCTTTGTCGCCATATTTATCACAACGTTTCGGCCGTTGTACGCTCCGGCCTTTTTCAGGTGGTTGGAATTTCGAACTGAACCCTTTATTTCGATCCCTGGGGTAGACTGTTCTAGTTCCAAGTGCCATGTCATGTCATGGCAAAATGGATGTCAGTTATCAGTTATCTTCTGCTAATTTTCCCTCTGAAAGTTCTCCACTGCCTTAACCGAGTATTGAACTCACACTCTTTGTGTGAGTCACTGGATCTAACCAACACCTTTATCCACTGTGCCATGTGTCCTTGAGAACATCTGGGTATAATTTTCTGGGTATTATAAACCTAATGTCTTCAGCAACCATTTTTACCATTGCTCATAATGCAATTTTGCTGTTATCATTGCATGTTTTTACCAGAGCTCATATTGCAACTTTGTTATCATTGCTTTTCTCTGGCACTCCTTATTACTGGTTCCCATATTGTATTTATTTCTATGCTTGGTTGGCTCAGGAGATTTTTGTGGCCTAGGATATATGTGCTAGAATTGGTCAGTATAAGTAGTACAACATAACAACTACCCTGGGTACATGGCAGCAGCCTCCAAAATCTGGGATAGGTGGGTACAAGAGGAGGAGGAGGAGGAGGACAACAACACTCAGAAAACAGTCTGCCTGCTTTATGTGAAGGGGTTATCAGAGAAAATACAAAGGATCTGTGGTCCATATAACATCAGGACAACCTTCAAGAGCTTGACAACACTTCGCAGATATCTCTCTCGAGTGAGACCCCCCCCATACAGGAGAACATGACTAAAGACTGTGTGTACGCTATCCCGTGTTGAAATGAACTGCTAACAACAATACAACATTTTCTATTTGTAGTGGAGTACTTTTGTACACTGGCAGAGTTGTAATTCCATTATCATTACAAAAAAAGAATTTTAAAACAATTCCACTTCGGACATCTGGAAATAATGATTGTCAAGTACTTGATGAGAAGCTACGTGTATTGGCCAAAGTTATCCAAAATACAGTTAGGAAATGTAGTGATTATAACTCAGCAACAGAATCACCAATAAATTATCAGGCATAACCGAACATTGATAAACTGTGGGTAAGACTACATATGGACTTTGTTGGACCACTAAATGGCTTGTAATATTTGTTTGGTTTGGTTTGGTTTATATCATATCAACCTCCATGGGTTATTTAATGCCGACAAGATTTTTATTGCTGGTAATATTTTTTTTTATAAAAATGTATTGCTGGTAATAATTTTTCTTCAAAAATTTATTGCTGGTAACAATTTTTTTTTTTTACAAAGTATTTCTGGCATTAAAACCTATTTTCACAATTTCATAGTATTTTAACCCCAGTTTGGGGGTTAACTATTTACCCATAGTTGGGACCCCAACAGGTGCTACCACCTTGGGTTAGGGTGAACCTGAGAACACAAGCAATTAAGAGGTGGTTCCATACTCCTCAACACCTTCTGATCCGAGGCCATGCTGCCAGATGTAGCTTATCTTACCCAGGACGTGGATGTAGTTTATCATCATACCCATACTATTTAATTGTGGTCAACAGTTTCACAAAATGGCCCAAGTTATTGAAGTGTAAACAACATTTGCCACAATAAATTCTAGTGAACTTTTTGCTAGATTTGGAGAAGCTGACAGGGTGGTATCCGATAATGAAACTCAATTTACTTCTAGTGAGTTTAAAAATTTCTGCAAAAGTGATATGATTTAACATTTGACAATGCCGATTTATCATCTTAGCTCAAATGGTCAAGAGGAACAGCTTGTTGACACCTTCAAAAGAGCATTAAGAAAAGCTAAAGGCTTGGAAGCTGAAGAAATGGCATTACAAGAATTTTTGAGAGTGTATTAAATGATATCAAATGCAAATGCCACTGCAAAAATGTCACCTGCACAGCTCATGTTTGCTAGTAAAGTTAGATCCATTTTTGACAAATTACTGTAAGGGAATAAGAAGAAAGTTTGGCAATTTCAAATCGGCGATGATGTTTTCTTTAAAAGCTTTAAGGCTGCAAAAGAAAATTGGCAGGAAGGAAAAATTATTCAGCCCCTTGGTAGTATAATGTATATTGTCGAAGGTGGATGATTTCATCATTAGGGATATATTAATCAACTGAGGTCTATATATGCACAGAATGAGCAAGCAGTAAAAGTCATTGTATTGATAGACATACTTTATAATACTTTTGAAGTACCTAGTCCTAAAACTGAAATTACAATACAACGTCAGGGTAAACAAAAAGGTAATCTGACTGAAATGTTAAAAGTGTACCCATGTCGGGAGAAGTATTGACTAAGGAAAGAGCATATATAAAAAGCAGGGGTGTTGCAGAGATGAACATACCTCTCTAGCAGAGGACTTGGGCATGTCCAAAGACATAAATACAGATGCCAAAAATTATCAGCAGAAGGAGTAAACAAGGAGAGAGTTATAGATCTAGCTTATCTATGAAAGACTGCCTGAGATAATGGGGGGGGGATAATCTAAGACAACTGGGAATATTTGGGGGGGGGAGAAATAGACAGGCGGGATATGAAAGGGGGTTAGACAAAGACAGGCGGGATATGAAGGGGGTGTGTGGGACAAAGACAGGCGGGATATGAAGAGGGGGCGTGGGACAAAGACAGGCGGGATATGAAGAGGGGGCGTGGGACAAAGACAGGCGGGATATGAAGAGGGGGCGTGGGACAAAGACAGGCGGGATATGAAGAGGGGGCGTGGTACAAAGACGGGATATGAAGGGGGGCGTGGGACAAAGACAGGCGGGATATGAAGGGGGGCGTGGAACAAAGACAGGCGGGATATGAAGAGGGGGAGGGACAAAGATGGGCGGGATATGAAGGGGGGGCATAGGACAAAGACAGGCGGGATATGAAGGGGGGGCGTGGGACAAAGACAGGTGGGATATGAAGGGGATGTGTGGGACAAAGTCAGGCAGGATATGAAGGGGGGTGGGACCAAGACAGGAGGTTGGCTAGACACCAAGCAGGATTAAAAACTATTGTCTGTCAAAGTTCATTAAAGAACAAAATTTTTTTTGGTTACAAGTTGCACAAAATATTAATCTCCCCAAAATAGGAACAAAAACAGAAATCATATAAATTTAATAGTGAACCTCTGTTCTCAGACACCTCACTTCCTAGAAAACTGGCATATCACCTCATATACAACCACGGCCACCAGGGTCACTGTGCGAATGTGCAACCATCGACACAGGGCAAACTGAAATAGGAATCTAGGTGCCTGTGTTCACTCCAACAGGGGATCAATATAAGATGCAATTTCTGTACTTTGCTTACTAGAAACATTTCACAAGATTGGAACTGGATATATGTGTCAGAGGCTATTTTGAAACATATGCCACAAACGCATTTTATAGACAAGTGGGAGCTTGTCCCACTATCACCCTGGCTGAAATAACCTTTGGAACATATATAATGTATAGCGATTTTCTAAGCCCGGATTAGATGTGGCACAAGGCCGAAAGTAGGGGGCACCCAGTGAGGATCGAACTCACTACTCAGTTGTAATTGTTCTAGCAAGACAAGCTTGCTAACTATTACACCGCCTCAAAGTGCCCCGCATATATAATGTATATATACATATATGAACATTATATACATTAAGTATTTTAGATGCTCCCTACAAAAATGAAGCTTTTTAAATATGAAAAAATGTTAGGTAAAAAAAAAAAAAAAAAAAAAAAAAAAAAACATTAGAAAGCAAGTGAAATTTCAAAATCAAACATTATAATTTTTTTTAACCAAATTAAACTTTGATATTTGTGCCATTATTGTGATTCAGCCCAATTTACACAGGAGAAACAAATATATGACTTTCCATAAAAAAAGAAAATCTGCTGACCCCAGCACTAAATTCAAACACTTACAAGAAAAATAGGCTGTAATAAATTTTCAAAGTTGACAAATTTTGACTGAAATGAAAAAAAAATTAAAAGAAACGAAAAAGAATGAAATCATTGATCAATTTGGACATTTTTTTCAGACAATATTAAGAACAGAATTATTCAGTTTTTAACAAAACACAATGAATTTTATACTAATTCTTTGCAAAATTTGCTATTGGTACATTTAGATAAAGTGAATATACTGATTAATTCAGATTTGATTTAATACAGGGTATGGTAGAAATACCTCCTACATAAAGGTAAGGGATTAACTAGATGAAGCTACCATTGCCACTAATATCTTACCATCATGTGGTGGGTGTGGTATTATTTCTGCTACATACATTACTTTACATAAAGGTAATTATAAAAGTTATAAAATTCATTAATAATTTTTTTTATTTTTTAATTGTGGCTTCCTTGATTTGGTTTTAAGCCATCTTTGGTTGACTCTGAATAAATTAAAAACTTAAAAAAAAAAAAAAAAAGCCAAAAAAACAAAACAAAAAAAAAACACACACAACAGCCGTCTTTTTTTGATCAACAAAGCTGTAGTTTTGGAAATAAAATGGCTGGCAGATACTCACCATAATCTCAAAAGTCAGGTTTTTCTGAACAGGCACAGTGAGGCTATGTTTCAGCCATGGCTTATCAGGTCTGAGGTTGATACGCAAATATTTCTTCATACTGGTACAATTTACTGAAAGATAAACAATAAAATCAAGGTAATCCAAGCAGGAATGTCAGAAGCTTTCTAGTGAAGCAAACAACTTTAAACTGATAAGGAGCCTCCACTGGCATTCTTTACTCAGGCAAAGAGGACCTTTTCATGGTACTCACTGAAAATAAGGAAGGCCAGTCAAAAACTGATGATTAAAATTCTTCACAGAATTTAAAAATTAGGATTTAAATAAAAAGATTGAAGAGTTGGACAATGAAAACTACACCATTTTACCAGGACAAGTTCAGGTAAAATATAGAAAATACAGCCATATCACATTGAAATACCAGTCCCTGTACAATCACCAAAGGTGAGTAATTGTTGAAGCTGGTCAGTACCTAGATAGCTTGAGAATACAAGGTGCTGTAAGCTTGCATGTGCAGGTGGTGTAATGGATAATTGCTCTGAATTATTAATCAAAAAGACATTTCAATTCTATTTGGGTCTATTATATTCACTTAAATGCAAATCTTGGGAGGGTACGAATCCACCTCTCCTCAGCTAGGGTTTGGTTTCTTTTACATCATATCAACATCACTCGGTTATTTAATGCCAATGAGATTTTTATCAGTTATGAGTTAATAAAACTTGTCTAACTAAATTATTATTATTGGAAGAAAAAAAAATTATAATCTAAAAACATTTTCTGGCTTTAAATAAGCTATAACGGGGTGATAAACTGTAGAAAATCAATTAAATTGCTGTTTAATGACCACATCCAGCTAGTTATTATTATAAACTACAATTAGGATCATCGCCTTTCTTGAGAATGAAACAAAATGAAGAAAACAAATTAATGGAGATGAGAGGGACCAAGAGACAAGGAACATAATATTGATGGAGATGAGAGGGACCGAGAGACAAAGAACAAAATATTGATGGAGATGAGAGGGACCGAGAGACAAAGAACAAAATATTGATGGAGATGAGAGGGACCGAGAGACAAAGAACAAAATATTGATGGAGATGAGAGGGACCGAGAGACAAAGAACAAAATATTGATGGAGATGAGAGGGACCGAGAGACAAAGAACAAAATATTGATGGAGATGAGAGGGACCGAGAGACAAAGAACAAAATATTGATGGAGATGAGAGGGACCGAGAGACAAAGAACAAAATATTGATGGAGATGAGAGGGACCGAGAGACAAAGAACAAAATATTGATGGAGATGAGAGGGACCGAGAGACAAAGAACAAAATATTGATGGAGATGAGAGGGACCGAGAGACAAAGAACAAAATATTGATGGAGATGAGAGGGACCGAGAGACAAAGAACAAAATATTGATGGAGATGAGATGGACCGAGAGACAAAGAACAAAATATTGATGGAGATGAGATGGACCGAGAGACAAAGAACAAAATATTGATGGAGATGAGAGGGACCGAGAGACTAAGAACATAATATTGATGGAGATGAGAGGGACCGAGAGACTAAGAACATAATATTGATGGAGATGAGAGGGACCGAGAGACTAAGAACATAATATTGATGGAGATGAGAGGGACCGTGAGACAAAGAACAAAATATTGATGGAGATGAGAGGGACCGAGAGACAAAGAACAAAATATTGATGGAGATGAGAGGGACCGAGAGACAAAGAACATAATATTGATGGAGATGAGAGGGACCGAGAGACAAAGAACAAAATATTGATGGAGATGAGAGGGACCGAGAGACAAAGAACATAATATTGATGGAGATGAGAGGGACCGAGAGACAAAGAACATAATATTGATGGAGATGAGAGGGACCGAGAGACAAAGAACATAATATTGATGGAGATGAGAGGGACCGAGAGACAAAGAACATAATATTGATGGAGATGAGAGGGACCGAGAGACAAAGAACAAAATATTGATGGAGATGAGAGGGACCGAGAGACAAAGAAAATAATATTGATGGAGATGAGAGGGACTGAGAGACAAAGAACACAATATTGATGGGGAGGCGAGAAGGTGACAGCAATTAAATTTTAGGAGAGAAATGAGAAATTTATAATGTAGAAAACACACAAGTGGGTGATAATAAAAATGACAAGATGCATAGAGGACAGATGGCAGAAGAAAGCAAAGGAGAAACTACATAAGGACAAAAAGCAAGGCACAAAGATCATGGGGAAGGATGGAGAGAGAGAGAGAGAAATGACATTGCGTGTGAGTATAACAAAGTGAGAGTGTGAGATAAAAACAATGTGAGAGAGTTATTCACTTGAGGGGAAAAAAGAGAGAAAACATTGTGTATGAGAGGGAGAAACAAATGATGGAGTGAGAGAAAGTTTAAGTGAAAAGGAACCAGTAATTCTGAAGACCATGCAATGTGCATTGAAATGACAGCAGTGATAATTAAAAAGTGTGAAGAACTCACGGCAATGAGAAAGACAGAGATAACGGACATGTGAGTGGGACCCTAAAGTAGAAACAGCAGTTGAATTGATTTTGGTGAGGTCAGGTATTGGCCCTTCATTCATTACAGGAAGAAATAGCTAAGTCTAAAACAGAAGGAAATTACTAATGCCAGCTTTAAAGATATTTCAACACCATCCACTGCCATTTTCTTGAACCCACCCAAGACAGACCCTTCCAATTCAGCTGTCAGCCATTTTTCAGTCACTCTCTGGTTTCATTTATAAATAATGTCTGCAGTAAAAGCATTAGACTCTAATGGTGAAGCCAGCCATAAAGAGAACCAAATGTAACAACATAGAAACTTGGAATATGATGAAGAAACTTGCTGAAATCCAAATACATTTTTGGCAACAGTTTTACGAGATTCACACCTCAATATGATTAACTAGATTCTAATATCAGAAAACACATTCACACACAGATACACACACACGTGTGTGTGTATCTATGTGTATATAAAGACAAAAGGAAAAATTATCTTGTCTGACACATTTTGTCTCACTGTGCATTGAGAAAGTTCATGAGAAGATGAAATGTTTCAAATGATAGGTTTTTCCCATCTTTATAATGTCCTTTCAGATATATTTTTAGTTATATCTGAAATATATATATATATATATATATATATATATATATACACAAATGTTTAGAAGTACAAAATTTATATATAATTTTAAAAACAAGGAATGTATTGATTTTAAAAGTCTCTAAGGCCCTTTCAACCAACATCTCATCAGGAGGTAATCGTTGGATAATTAATTAACGAAAAGAATAGTAACGACAATAAAGAGCAAAAAGGGGGCACACGCTAAAATAACAAACAAGTGTATATACTTGTAACGAGGGAAGGGGAAATAATGTGCAAATAAATAAGATGATGCAAAAACAAGTGAATATATATATATATATATATATATATATATATATATATATATATATATATATATTTTCCAACCAACTAATAAAATATTTATTTATTAATCCAACATTTTTAGCACTTTAAACATTATTTTTAGCGGATATTCATATTTGATTACATGCTCTGTATATTTATTAAACTGTATATTTATTTCTGTCTACTGGCCTGAATATTTGAGAAATCTTCTTGAGGTTTTTTTTCAAATACATGAGAAACAGGATTAAACAATGAGAATCAAGCAACACAAAAATAAAAATACAAGAATTTCTTTTTTTCTTTCCAAGTTTCATTCTCTAATGAAGTTTTAAGAAAGTGAAACATGTTACATTGATAATGTTTCTTATTTATTCTTTATGTCATCATTCTGTCAGATTCTGATCTATATTTGATCCAAACTCGCTCTCATTTGTGTGTGTATGTGTAAGCTTTATTAAATATGACTAACAAGGTGCTTTGATTAAGTTTTTTATATAATTTCTCATGATATTTTTTTTCTTTTCTGTAGATAAATTCTACAGATCTTGTCCAAATGTTTCCTTTTCCCAAGTGCTTTCAGCTATATATTTAATCATTTTTGAGTATTTTATTTATTGTTAACTGGAAATGGATTGTTGTCATATTTAATGAAGTTTACACTATATTAGCATTATAGAATATTACATTTTCCAAACACAGTCAGCATATTGTTTGGAAACAGATTATTGTGTGTGTGTATAGTTTATAAGGTATTTGAAGACATGTGATTGTTTAGCTGCAGTTATATGATACTTAGTTGTTTTTTGTTTTGTTTTTTTATTAATACGGGCTTCCATTATTTTTAGCCCTTTTCTTTCTTTTTTTTTTATTTTTTTACACATAGATGATGCTATTATATTTGTATTATCAACAAGTATGTTCTGAATAAAGTCTGGTAGGTCTCCATAAGTATTTAAATGAGACCTAATTAATCTTTGGTCAGAAAGATGTAACTCGGGTAGGTCTGATTTAAATAATTTGCCCATAGCTAGGAAGGTAGATTTATGCCTTTCTTAAGGGTATTTTCCCATGTGAATGTAACAAACTTGACTGGAATTCAATCTCAGCCCTGATTTCTCATTCCTAGCTACTATCCATTATACCACTCAGACATCTGTAGCAATATCAGTGTCAGCTGATATCTTGTTAAATGAAAACATCTGAAAGATGTTACAGAAATTATTTCTGCTAGTTATTGTTTTGATCATTATCAGCTAAGTGAAGTGGACCTTACAAGAATGATGACAAATGACTTGGACCAAAAAAGACCCTGAGTGGAACGAAATCCCAGGTTCTTGGTAAATTACCTTTTTTTTTAAGACAAAGATGACAAGACAAAGAACACTCTCTATAAGACAGTGGTCACTAGTAGCCGAAAACAGACACAGAGAAAGGCACAGAGAGGGATGAGAGATCACCACACCTGACATGAAAAGGGAAGACACATAATTAGACTGTTTGCTACCCCCAATCTCTGCCTTGCTCATCTACAGAAGAAGGTTACAACCAAAATAAAATTTGCTTTCTGCTTCACGTCTAATGATTTAGTGAAAGATTTTTTTTTTTTTAAGCCACAAGCATCTGACTGGAAGAAGTTTAAACCCGAGAATGAAAATGGGGTCTGGATTGAGCTGCAACACTATGCATCCGCTACTTTGGTTGAATGGAAGTAGCAACAAATAAGGCAATTGGCAAACAATCAAGATCATCCCTTTTCGGATTTATAATGGATAATCTCAAAAGTAATTAAAATTAAAGAAAAGGAATCTATCATTTTTGCAAAAGCCACCTGGAGTTTGTTCAAGAGGTCAGGAGACAGAGAAGAACTAATGACATCCAAAAATCATAGCAGAATGCAAAAACAATTTGGTTCTTTGTTTTGATTCACTTGACTCTAAAGAAATACACTAAAAAGAGGTCTGCCTATCTTTGGTATGGTACTATGTCACCAAAAATTATTTTAATCCCAAATATTTATTATTTCTATCAATATATATGTAAGAGAAAGTGCAAAAAGTTCTCAGCAAGACCAAGAAGCCCTGAAAAAATATATTTGGTCATATTTTGGGAAATGTGTCAAACTGCATTATATAACAAAAGCTTGTGTAATGAACGAAAGATGTATCTTCTTACAATTTTAGCTCTTCTTACCAATATTTGATGAAAGCCTGCTTAAATCTGCAGGTGTCTGATAGGACTGGTTAAATATGGATGAACAAAAATGACAAAATGTTTCACCCATAATAGTATGGTAAGGGAAACTCGGATGGGTTCCACCACAGAATATGTGATTGAGCGGCACTATATCAAGTCTAATTTGTTATCTCTTCATCACCAGACCCATTGATACAGTTGGTATGACGTTTGCCTAGTAATGTAACTGTCCAGGTTTCAATTCTTGGTAGTGGATGCATACTGCTGATGAGTTCCAAATACAGGATGAAACGGCTGTTCAGTGCTTTCTGCATTCTGTTGAGGTTTCTTCTAGATTCAATGAATTAATTAATTATAATTATCTCACTAATAATTTCTATTATATATATATATATATATATATATATATATATATATATATATATATATATATATAGCAAAGGTAATAAATCTGATCCAAGTGGATCCTAGTAATATAAAATATCAAAACTGATCCACAAATAGAGCACAATGCATTTATTGTACAGAGCAAATAAACAGTAGTAAACCATAAAATCCAAAATTACCTCATATGGGGAATACACCTATTTCAACCAATGAAAACTTTGTAAGTCTTATTCAACACCGGGATATAGAATGAGTTTGTGTTGGAATTAGGAATTTAACTGACAGCTGTCGAAAAACTGATACAGAATTTATCCATTTGATTGGATATATATATCTCCAATCAAATGGATAAATTATATATATATATATATTAGTTTGATATCATTATGCTAGTTATCAATTTTAGATAAATGTGATGTGGCTTCCTTGTGCATTTTCTATTAATATTTTCAAGGTAATTGTTTTGATGTCCTTTCCTCTTTGGTACCTTAACTTTACAAATTTAAGTGAAGTACTAGATTGGCAGTTAGGTCACATCATTTTGCAGTTGAAATGGTGAGATGCAATTCTAAGTACTATGCTAGTAGTTTCTCTTCCATCAATTTTTTTGCTTATGAAACTGTTTCTGGCCCCTTATTTTGCAGTTAACTTCCAGGAACCTGGAATATCGCTTTTATTATTTGTGATTTTCTAACACAAATGTATGGGATCTGATTGAGAATTGCTGTCTTTAATATTTGGAGCATTAATTTATCTGAAATCATATTTAAACATTCATCCATGATGATAGTTTAAGACATTTCTGAAAAGACGTTGGATGCCATTCACAATGTCCATATGAATGTCGACATCTAACAAGACTATTTAAAAGACGTGACTTGAGATTTCTAATTAATATTTTCATTCTGTAGGATCTTACAGTGCCGTACAAAAGTCTCCTCAGCCAAACCTATCCAGTGTTCAAATTCCTCATCTCACAGACTAAATTGGTCCTAAATAATGTATATACCAAGATAATTAATGCACTTTTCATTTATCAATTCAACATTCAGAATGTTTATGATGGATTCAAAGAAAGCGCCATCTTCCATATCCTGGATCTGTATTTAGAAAATTCTTGGAACTCTTGATATAGAATGTTCATCTTTTGTTCAAGATCAATTTCAGACAAATGAAAAACACCAATGTCATCAGCATACCATAGCCTCCATCACTGTTGACACATTGGTATTTAGAGAGAAAACTAGTGTGCTTTTTTCTATCAGCCTCCCCGCAAAAAAAAAAAAACACTATATATATATATATATATATATATATATATATATATATAAGTGCTGGTGTTAATAAAACAGTGACTTATGTCATACAACAGAACTATTACATATATATTAATAAATATATATATCACCCCTCACCAATAGCACGATTTGGGATGATATATTTTATCCCAAGTCATAAACACACACATTTGGTCAAGTGGTTACCAACAAAGCTGACTACCCCATCAGAACCTGATCTGGTAAGTGGAACACCTCAGATAACAAGATCTGTTAAAAGGCTGGCGAACTACTCGGAGTCAATGACCATCTGACCCAGCTATGGGTTAAATAACCTCATCAAACTGCAATTGGCCAAATGTGGGAGTATGGCCACATACCTGAAAACCCAATTAGGAAGAGGGTTCTTCTAACAGGGGTGAGAGGGCCCTGGATTTGCATATATACTTTGAGAAAATTACCCACAATATTGCAGAGATAGATATGACGTGTGATGCGATGGATTGTGGCTCAAAATGAGAAGCCAGAGAGTTGAGTTCAGATTCCAGCTAGGTTTGTTACATTCACTTATGTACATTTATTCTTGGGAAAAGTATGAATCCATCTCTTCTTACTCCAGCTATGGGTTAAATAGCAGGACAGAATGGGTCCTATAATCTTGGTTGTCGACCAGCCTACTGCAGGAAAAAAATGGCAACTTACAGCAAGAAAATTTTATGCGTAGTCATTCCTGAATTGAAAGACATGATTGCCCAAGCATATATCACCCTAAACTTTATGGTCACGATGACAAAAATTTTTAACCCCTCTCTTTGGAACAATCAGCTAATCACATATTAAGAATTCAGGCAACCTAGTTGAATTACCATAGTATGGAATCTTCAGGTGGCCAAGTGTTGTTTTGCTGGTTTTATAAACCCATCACAATGAATCTAAAATGTGAAATCTTAGGTAATCAGTATATTGACCAATCTCACAGTGGTGAGTACTATGGTATGCATGAAACTTAACACATTGATTGCAGGCTGCAAGTTATCTCGTGGTTGGCTGTTTTTATTATGACACCAACCACATGTTATCTGGTTTTTGTGGTTTTGCCATCAAGGCTGTAACCACAAGATTTTTTTCTGTTTTTAATGCAAAGAACTGGTACCTGGCATCTAAGGCAAGAATGAAAAATCATACAGGCAACTGAAAAACGTTTTATGAGAGAAACTGATTGAAAACTTAACATATGTATATGAAGTATTTCAATAAATTTTTATTGCCTGTGTTGGTTATTATAAAATTGTCATTTGAAGTCGGATCTTATAACTGACCTCTTTTAAAAGAAAACAATTCTCATAAAAAATTCATTATTCATAAAAGACAATAGCATTCATAATATATCTCATTCATAAAGCTATTAAAAGCTTTTTTATTAAATAATGTCTTATTTTTATTGCATTTTTTATTTTATGATTCAGAACAGGTTTGTCTAACTGTTGGTGCTGTTTTACAGATAGAAAAAATGAATGATTTAAATTCTCCAAGGACTTTTTCTTATAACTCATATAAACATTAAACACTACAAAAATGAATTTCTCAAAATTCCATAAGATTAACTAAGTGGGAGGTAATAAATGTAAAAAAAAGAAAAATATTATGTTACAAAGATTTTCTAAAAGAAACATTTCAGAAATAATTTAATTCCTTTGTGAATAAATCCTGAAAATTTTATGAAAATCCAACAATTATTTAACTTTTGCAAGAATTTCAAAATCAATGTGTTTTTTACTGCAAAAACAATAAAATTTCCCATATTAATTTATGGTCACCTGCTGATACACACACAAAAAAAACAAAAAAAAAAAACAAAAACATTTTTAACCAAAATTTTGAAGGTTCTAAACAGGATTTAAAAATATAATTTAATTAAAAAAATCCATTGTTTTTTCCTCTTGCTAAAGATTTTGATGATAAAACTAATTTTAAATTTACTTTGGGATACTTTTTCATCATGTATGCTCATTTTTAGCATTTCTTTAGAGAGGTGTGTGTGTGCGTATATATATATATATATATATATATATATATATATATATATATAAGTGAATGAGGGGTAGAAAGAGATAGAGATGAAAGAAACCTGAATAGAAAGAGTGAACAGCCTAAATATTGCAAGACATTAAAGTTTTTTATAAAAGAAAGAAAGAAAAAAAAAGAAAACGTAAAGAGCCGATGCCATAAAAATATGTTTATATGTTCTTCCTTTTTTTCACATAGGAAACTAATCCATTTTAAAGTAACATTTAAATAAAGAACATACATTGGCAACACAGATTAGAAGGGATAAGGGAGAGAATGAGAAAATACAGACAAAAGAACAACAACAGAGGCATGAGATCAACTTAGTTGTCAGTCAGTTATGAATTTAAACACACCCAGTTAGAATCTTAGAAAATAAAATACAAAACATCTTGATTATATATAAAAACTTTACATCGGAACATGCAAGTTACCACCTGATGAGACCTCTTTAGATGTCAAAACAAATATGCATTTTTGTCGTGGTAACTTGCATGTTCTGATGTAACGGTTTATAATGAATATTTATTGCTCTACTCTTGCATTGAATCCTTTTTTAAATTAATATTATGAATGTTTGAATTTACATTCTTTTTCTTTTTCTTCTTTTCCATAAATAAAAGAATTGATGGATTTTTCTTATTTATATTATTTAAAACATTTTTAATGGATACCCATATTTGAGTCAACATTTTGTTTATTTATTAACCAGTATATTTATTCATTTTCACCTACTGGCCTGAGCCTAAATATTTGCTATCTTTTAAGATTTCTCACATAATTAGGGCAGTAGACAAAAAAAATAAATATATTGTTTAATAAATAAATGGAGTGTCTATTCAAATATTAGGTTGGTGAAAAAATAATGTCGTTTTCTCACATATGTTACTATGTGAGAAAACGACATTATTTTTGCACCAACCTGAGTATTCACTACAAATGTGTTATATATATATATATGTGTTATATATATATATATATATATATATATATATGTATATATATATATATATATATATGTTAATAAATTAACATCAGCACAGTGTGATATCTTATATTTATATGTATGAATAAAATAAAAAAAACAAACAAGAAAATCTATTCTTAGCTGACATTTTTTATCCTGAGGGACTTTATCAAGGCAATGTAGGATTTATTTACAAACTTTCTTTATTCATAATCTAAACAATATCCAACAGAAACAAAAAAATATCTTGAATATTACTTGCTCATTTTTTGCCAGACTTTGAATTATGATGCTTTGACTAACCTTTCAACCTTTACTTGATGAACTTTCATGAAAGCTCTCAAATTTAAAAGCCTTGATGAAACAATGACAACCTAGCTTTACTGAAAATAATATGCACACACACACACACTAAAGTTCAAAAGTTTGAGACCACCTCTGGTAATTTTTTATATTGGCTCAAGAGTAATTGTTTTATATTTTAAATAAGAGAAAATTATGATGCATGGTTAAAAAAGTGAGACATGATTTTTTTTTAGAAATTTCATGACAAAGAAAAAAAAAAAAAAAAAAAAACAAAAAGAAAAGAAAAAAAAAACATTTTATGATTAAACTTTGCTCTCATTAAAATATCCCAGTTTTCTGTTTATGTGGCATGAACTATATTGTTCAATAATTACAGAAATGTCACACTTATCCGAAAGTTGCATGTTGGATCAGTTATTTTAATTCTGATTATAGGTGCTGGAAAACCTACCAGCACAAAAGAATTCTCTTATTACTATATTTGTACAAAAATGCACAACCTTAAACTTTAAAATTCAAACTCAGCATTGTGACCGCACGTTCCAAAATAATAACACATTTCTCATAGCATTTTTTCGGATTACATCTATATTTTTGTTGTCCTCTTATTACCGAGAAGTAAAAAACAAGAACAAATCTATTTCCATACCTGAGGATGTCTGTAGGAACAGACGAAAGCTTGTAAAAAAAAATCAAAAAAACCTTATGAAACTGGAATTTATAAACAGGGATCATATTCATATACAGGTTCGGGGTTAGTGTAACTTATTGAAATTGTTGGCAAAGATGTATTCTCGCCATTTAAGTCATTAACCTCTATATTTGTTTTTTGTATGAATGATTCATGTAATTATAAATTGAACAGCACCTATAATCGAAATTATATATATATAAGTGCTCTATTTTAATATTTAATAGTTCCTTTTCTCACCTGATTTCCTGCTTCCTTGCCACCTTTGATCTTCAAAAAATTAAATTCAACTTCAATCACCATTTTCTGTCTCCATGAATATTGTTCTTTTATTGTTCGTTCTCCTCACCAAAGTCTTCTTATTCTATTCTACTCTCAGTAACCTCTTGTGTCTTAGTGACATTATCACCATGCTTGGGTTGAAATGATTAGAAAAAGAAAGATATTTAACAACTTACCCATATTGTAAGCAGTGACAGAGACAAACTCATATCCAGGTGAGGCAAATGACATTTCCATGCTCGGCCTTGCAGTTTGCAAATGGAAACCATTTGAAAATTCCCAATAATAAACCAAGTGAGACATTTTACTGTATACACCTGAGGATAGAAGAAAATTTTTTTTATAAAAAGCAGGCAATTAATCAAATGAGTATCACTTAATAAAAGCAATTTTATTTTTTTTACATTTTTTCATTAAACTTCACTCAATAAAAAGGTAAAAAAAAAATTAAAAAAAATCAACATCAATGCATTGATTGATTCATTTTCCATAGGTTATCATCCCTTTGCAGGTTATTTAAAGCCAGAAAATATTTTTAGATTGTAAAAAATTATTTTTAGAGGAGGAGGTTTGATAATAGTTTTTAGTGTTACAAATCTTATAAATTATTAACCCATAGCTAGGGTGAGAAGAGGTGGATTCATACTAAATTAGAATTTGATAAAGAAATTATAATGTGGACATAAAATGGGGAATTAATTCTATATTGCAATCATTATATAAACTGGTCCCTCATTTTATGGTTTCTACACATTTATATTCCAGAGAATGTAAATAAATCTAAAAGACATGTCTGCATAGCTTATCAATATTTTATTGATTGACTGATTCATTTTCTACGGCTTATCAACCCTTGCAGGTTATTGAAAGCAAAAATATTGTTAGATTGTAAGATTTGTTATTTTTTGGGGGTGGGTGGAAGAAAATATTTTTAGTGATACAAATCTTACTCATTAACCCATAGCTGGAGGGAGGAGTATTTGCACATTAACAAATATAATAAAGCCAAGGGGAACTGGAACTCGGTCATTATCCATTACACCACTTGTATATCCAAGCTTACAGCACCTGGTACTCCCAAGTAGTCACCCATCAAAGTACTGACCAAATTCAACCTTGCTTAACTTCAGTGATTGTATGAGAACCAGTGTTCCAACATGATGTAGTCGTAAGCCAATGTCCATATAGTTACAAAAAATACTAGTTTAAGTCACAAATAATTACATTTTATTCAATTATTTATTCACCATTATTTGCAATGACTTCTTGCCACTTAGCAAATTCTCATCTTAACTGCCTGATTCACTTTGATACTTTTTCAGTAAAATTCTGCAGAGTTTGATATAAAAGTGTTTTTGGCAAATTCTTAAATCTGGTTTTTATTAGACAAAGTATTCTCCCATCAAAGCATTTTACAGTGATCAAAGTAAGGTGGTAATTGGTGGTTGCAAGGTCAAGTGAATATGGTGGATGGAGGAGAAAAGACCAACTAAGTTTCAAATTTCTTCTTATTTTTGCTGTCTACAGTCTTGTCATAGAAGAGAACAGCATTTTCTCTTTAATCCACTGTGTACGCCATCATAAAAAAAAAAAAGAACGTATGCTCATTTACTCTGTTTTTTTTTTTTTTAACTACTATGCATGTTTGGCATTCAACATTACAATTGATTCCAGTTATGGGTTAATTAGCAATACTTATGTTCGTCTTAGGTATGATGATAAACTACATTTGCATCATGGGTAAGACAAATTATGTCAAACAGCAAGGCCCCAGATCAGGAGGTTTTGAGGAGAATGAAACCAACTCTTAATTGCTGTTGCTCCCAGGTCCACCATGAGCTGGGGCAGTAGCACCTGTTTGGGTCCCAGCTATGGGCAAATAATGAATTCCCCAAACAAAAGCAAAAAATGATGAATTTATAAAAATACCAGCAACACATTTTTCTACCAAAAAATTACCAACAATATCTATTTATAGTAAAATGACTAATACATTTTATCTTTAGTTGAAGGCATACAACTGCATTCAAAATGTTTAGATTTTGGCATTAAATAACCAAGAGAGGTTGATATGTTGTTAAATAAAAACAACCAACCAAAAATAGAAATTACTTGAGTCAACATATTAATTTATAAAATCTTCCTATTAAAACAATTTTTCAAGTAAATAGGTTTCTTCAGTTCACAATTATTTCTCTCTTCAGAATTAATAGGGGGAAACCCTGTTTGGTGCATTTCTTTGTTTATGATTCTGAAGCACCATTCCACAAGGTTTGAAGAAGGACGGTCCTCGCTAAGACCTACAGGCTTCATTCGATCAAAACCATTTTTAATCATCGATTCAAGAAAGCAGCTCTATACAGTCAATAGTCTAAATATTTCTGAAGGACTTTGCCATCATGCATGACATCCATATGGAAGTCTCACTCTGATGAAATTATTTAAGTTAAAGTTTCAATTTTGTAGCAAATTTAAGTGTTGACTTATTGATTCCTATCCTGGGGGAATACAGATTTATTGCTTTTGGAAAGAAAACAATTGTGGCACAAGGCTAAAGGGGGAAGAAGGTCAACATTAAATATTGTAGATCAAGCTAATCATATTCACGAACCATTCATCCATTACAATTTGCTGATTCACTACAAGAACTCATACATCAACATTCAAATCTTACATATACCACAATATTCACAGGGAACCTTAAAAACAACCATGACATAAAAATTCCAAAATGTCCCTATTTTTTTTTTTTTTTTTTTAATTTCAATTTATTATAAAAAAAATCTAAAAATTTAAAAACATGAAATGTGAGGAGAGGAGATGAACCCCCTAAACGAAAGTAAACATTGAAATGAATGACTGCAAAACATTTTCTCCTCCTTAATTTATAGGAAGGGGAACACAAATGCATGCTGGGATTTTTTCTGAGCTAATAAAATAGGCTGGTTCTCAGATTTATCTGACTCAATCCCAGTCTGTCCTGTCTTGAAATCAGAACGCTAAGTTCACTTACCTAAATTTGCTCTTGTGTGTCAGCCCCAATTCTTAGTTTGTGAACTTTTTGCCTTATTACTGTTAATTTGTCGTGCATAGATTGTTTGCTTGTTTTATTTTTTACCCTGTTGCTTTTCTTTTTCTATTTTATTGCAAATTTTGTCAAATCTGTTTGTTGGACAGTCCTGCCATTCATTTACATTTAATCATCGCCACTCACTCTAAATCGGACAAAACCAAGCACAGTCTATTCTATGTTCAGTTTCCTTATCACCTATACTTAATTTCTTAGAATTGATCCATACATTGAGGTATTTGAAGTGTTTATTATTTGCTAATTACACATCTTGAATTTTTATGATGGATTCAGGGTATATGATGGTAAGTTTCTTTCTAGATCTGAGGGTCTGTTTTGGAAAGGTTTATCCTAAGTCCTATTTCTTGAAACACTTGGCAGTAAATTAACTTCTGTTGAAACACAAACAAAATTTTATCATCTACATAGCATATAATACCTTCTTAATTTTACCTCTGAAAATATATCCTCAGTTTTGCATAGCAAATTATGGAGGCAGAAAGGAGAGCTGCCAATGTGCAAAGTGGGATTGGTGTATGAAGTTCAAATTCAACAGATTCCCTTTCATACAAATACCCTTGGAAAGCTAAGCAATCCCTTCTCCTTGAAAGTAGAGATAAAACAGTAGGGTAAACTGAGCCCCTAGCTGGGGTTGGCAACCAGTCTAGAAGGAAAGCTGTAGATTTAAAACCAGTTAGACATATGAAGAGCAACCCCACCCTATAAAAACTACAGTTGCTATAGAAACCATGGTGGCATCTAGCATGATGCGACTGTGTCCCTTTATTCCATAGGGAAGGCTTCAGAGTTAACAACAACAACAACATACCAAGTTGTGCTATCTGACTGGCTTAAGATGCTATAGAAAACAAAACACTTGTACAGAGCCAAATTTAATAATACTTTTATATTAAATGCAAGGGTTGCACGTTTTATATGCTAACAAATAAAGTCATTTTGAAGAAAGATCTTTTGGCTAATTTACTGCACTTGAGAAATTTTAATCAAATTGCATCTGAAATACAAGAGTAAACTAATTAAATGTAGACAATTGAAACCATCCAAATAAAAGCACATAAACTCCAAGTGGAATGTGTATAGGATACTGAAAGACAATCAGTGTAATTATTTATGTAAAGCCAACCATTTAATGCAATATCAAATAACTTACAATTTATGAAATTTACATTTACTAAACTGAAAACCAGTTTTGTAATCATTTTATTAATACATTTATTTATAAGTAAGGGTGTACAAACAAAAAGATTTGAAAATGACTATTTTGCTGAAACCACCAAAAACACTTCTATCTTCACTTTCTTTCAGTTTCTCACTGAAACCAAGTAACATATATCTTTTGTTTTTCAATTCAATCAAAATAAAATAGTTCATTATTTATGAGGTATTGACAGTAGATTTCAAACAATTCTATCTATCTTTGATTTTCTCACTGAAACCAAGTAGTGTCTCTGATATGTAAATTCCATGTTTTTGCAGTCAAAATGGAATAGTCCATTATTTATGAGGTATTAGTAACAGTCACAGGAACTAAGTAAAGAAGGGAGGGACAAGAAGAATTACAATGTAGATATTTACTTCAATTATTTGCAAGTAATAATTAAATAAACGAGTCTTAACTACTTTGGAAATAACAATTAAATTTTATTTCTAAAAAACTAATTAAAAAAAAAAAAACACCATTTTACAAAAAGTTGCTTTCTTCAATTTCCAAAATAAAAAATGGCTTTAATTTACAAAAAATAAAATGATTAACTTGAAGTTTTTTCATAAAATTTTTTGTAAGTTTTATAAAAATACTTAATTTTTTGAAAATTATTTTATTTTTAAATATTGTTACTTTTAAAAAAAATTTTTCAATTTATAAAAATTTCTTTTCCTTTTCACTTACAAAATAAATGCATCATTATTTCATCCAGTAATTAGTTTAATTCTTCTGATATTTACTTTTCAGGTTTTGTTTGGGAATGAAAACACGTAAAAAAATCCTATCATTATTATCAGGATATATAAAATGCACACAACAGTCCTAATTCAATTGGACATTGAACTAAAAAATTGCTCCATTCAAGCCGAAGCATTTTAATAGTATTGTCCCAATAAAAATCTTGCTACAATGTGCCATTTTTGCTGTGTAAAGTTAAAACACATTTACAAACCAAAATCAAATGAGTTGTTCAGAATAATACTCTGTCCTCATTTATTTATACCTAGAGACATGCATCATTTCATACAGAGTTATTTCCCTTCATTATATCTAAGAAATAATTTCACAATCTATCCTTAGTAAAACTTTTTTCTTCCATATGAATCTAATTTTATGCACAAAAATGATCATAACTTACTAGCCAATGCATTTTTCAGCCTTCTATAATTTTACTATTCATCTTGAAGGAGGGAAGGAGTACTTATGACAGCTCTAGATTTGAGTGGCAGAGATTCTTTCAGGCAGCAGTGAATGCAGTATTTCAAGGTAATCTGTGGGTGGTTCTTAGTTATTTTAAAGGAAGCAATTCCATATCAAACCATTCCGGTTTCCTCAAATTCTCAGCTTGAAGTTACAGTTTCATTTGATATTTCAAATTCTCTGCAACCAGTGATAATTCAGATCTTAAATTATTAAAACATATTTATATTTCATTAGCAAGGATGTTAAAATACAAAGAAACATGTTAACCATGGCATTTTTCAGGCCAGATCATAGTGAAACTAACGATCAGTACTGGAGGCATATCACAAATCTCCTTATTTCACTGGGAGCAAAGATTGAAGACAGTCTCAAGTTCTGGGCATATATATCTAACAAAATACATTAACCAACTTATTAAGAAAATTGTACATAATACTGCTTCTACGGATCTCAAACATATTAATCTCCTATATTGTAATCAAATGCATACTAATTATAAACAAGATGAAAATATACTAAAAAATTTAGTATATTCTAATATATCAACTACAGATCCTAGCAAAAAAATTAAATTAATCATATACTACACTATCTAACTTAATTCTTCGCAATAATTCTTCTCCCACGGTTACAAATATTCTTAAATGTCTATAATTGGTAACAGAAGCCATTGGTTTATACCAACGGCTTTCAATTCATACAATTCATTGTCGTGTGGTCATGTGTGATGTCATGAGATGTGGTGCGATTTTCGCTTCTAGCGTCTTATATGCGCGCGTTTATCATTGCTTAGAAATCTTCTATGTAAACATTGACAGACTATCATCACTGTCTTGTCCATATATTGTTTAATATGTTGTAATTGACATCTTTGATAATGGCTTAAGTAAGCCGAAAGCTTAGATTGTATTAAAAAAAATATGGATCACTATTGTGAATTTCTTTCTTCTTTCTACGATAATGTTATTAAACGTATCAGAAGTTATGAAAAAAATTTACATAAAATAAATAGACAACACTTGTCTATATTATTTAATAAAACGTGTATGAATGAAAAGATGCTGCCTAAATACACACAGTGTATATATATATATATATATATATATATATATATATATATTAGACTTTGTCATTTCGTGGGTCAAGCATCTCAGTTCTTACAATCAACAGAGAACCCGCACATATTTAATTATAGTGGTGTAATTTTGTGCAGAACCAACCACACTTTTTGGTAGAGTCAAATACAGAGAACTGGTGCACAGTATGTCACAAGGTCCCCAAATAACCCTCCACAAGTTTTCCCTCTCATAGAGTGTTTACCACCCAAGGATATAGGACCCAGTCTGTCTTGCTATTTACCCATAGATGGTGGGAAAAGAGATGGATTCATACCTCTCCCAAGGGTATTAGCATGTAAGTGAATATAGTTTACTCAGCTCTCTGACCCCTCAGTTGGAGCTGCTATCCATTACACCACTGTGCCTCCACCATATATTTTACAGCAAAAAAAACAAAAATTACCTTAACATAGGTCTAGTCTCTTTCAAACCGTTCTTCACATGGCTATTGTCAGCCACTAAGAGCTTGTCTCAGAGCATCGTTCTAAATTTATTTTCAAGGTCAGTCTTCCTCTAGTCGGTGCCTTGTTAATGAGAGTGGGTTTGTGTTAGGGATTGGTGGGCGTGTAAGGTATCTTATCCCAGAGGAAGCGGTCTGGGTTTGGAGTTTATTTATGGCCAGGATTTTTGTTTGGAGTTTAATATCAATTCCTACAAATGTGGTGTTTCTTATAATGGTCCTGGAGTGTGTTTTTCTGCGATTCACAGTAAATAGTTTTTGTACTACTAAGCCATGGGGGATTTAAATTTAAGTCCATTAAGATTAATGTAAATTAGTTGAGTTATAGATTAGGTAACACCAGAGCACCCAATGGAATAACTGTCCAACACACTTATATGTATCCATATGTAATTTGGAATTTATTTGTATGCCCATATTTCATGATTAGTTCTCTCCTCGATTTAATAGTTTGCATTGATCTTTATATTTTATCCTGATTTTTTCTTCTAAACATAGGTTTCATCTACCCTTAAAACTATATATACATATATATATATATATATATATAAAATAAAGAAATAGGAACACTTACGTCACTACTGAGAAGTAACAGTCTGTTTAATGCTTTTAGTTCAAGCATGAAAAAGATGTTACCACCTTGCACACTCCTTATATTTATATATGCTCTATCCTGGATACGGATCATTTTATATATATATATATATATATATATATATATATATAGATAAGGTTGGTGCAAAAATAATGTCGTTTTCTCACATAGTAACATATGTGAGAAAACGACATTATTTTTGCACCAACCTTATATATATATGCCTTGATAAAGTCCCCCAGAGGATGAAATGAGACAACAAAGAATACTTTTTTCCCCCCTCATCTTTTTATTCATTTTGTTCCTTTACACATACACTATCTGATATATATATATATATATATTTCATACAATAAATCAAATGTTCAAGTGACATATCTGCTTAGATGACTGAAATGCTTTGTGTCAAATCACTCATCAAGGCCAAATGTTTGATAAATCACTAACTATTGATTTATTGAATATTATAGCTCTAGTTATCTACTGAGCACTTTTGCCAGAAGTACTGCTAGCCTGAGAAAGTACATTAAATTCACGTAATTTTCAAATTTTTTTCAGTTGTATTATTATTACTATATATATATATATATATATATATATATGTGTGTGTGTGTGTGAGAGAGAAAGAGACAAATTTTATAAGCGATACAAGAAAAATAAGATCCCTAAATTTTGGTCAATTACATCAGCTTACAGACACCTCAATCAATGGTGAGAATGAAATAGGATCCAACCCTGAATCGACTAAATCAGGTGACTCCAGGCCAAGGAAGAAAGCACTTTTGATGCATTTCCAAATTACCTTTTCTGACCCAAGCTGAAATTGCAAAAATCTACGTGGTAAAATTCATTGTCAAAATGGTGGGAATAAATGAAGAGAAACAGGAGAATAATGGAAGACATAACAAAAGAACACTTTCATTGCCAAGTCTGAAAATACTTGGTGATACATGACCCATATTAGTGGAAATGTGCCAGAAAATCATATTTCTGTTCAGGTGATTAACAATATGAACCTAATTTCTGCCTTGTTTTTTGAGGCAAGGATTATTTGTTATTATTTTGCACAGAACTCATTTTTGTTTGATTGATTCACTTTCTATGGCTTATCAACCCTTTGCAGGTTATTTAAAGCCAGTAAATATTTTTAGATAGGAAAAAAAAATTTTTGTGGAGAGAATGGTTTAGTGATATATGCTTTGCTAATTAACCCAGAGGAGAAAACCTGGATCAGAATTTGGTAAACAAGAAATTGTAATGTGAATATAAAATTGGGGGGGGGGGGGTCAATTCTATATTCCAATCAATATGTGAATTGAGCAGTGAATCGTCATATCTTTTGGTTCAATGAAAGAGGCAGACAAGCAACATCACTAGAAAGATTGATTTTTTTTTTTTTAATGGTTATCAATCCTTTACAGCCAGAAAATATTTTTAATTTACAAGAGGTTTTTTTTTTAAATTTTAACGATACTAGGTGGGGAGAAGAGGTGGATTCACACCTTCCCCAAGGGTATTTGCACATAAGTGTATATAACAAGCCCAACAGGAATCTCAACTTGGCCCTCTGATTAACAATTTTGGGACATTATCGATTACACCACCCGCACATTGAAGCTTACAGCACCTGGTATTCCCTAGAGATCATCCATCTAGGTACTGACCAGGCTCAATGTTGCTTAACTTTAATGATCTTACAAGAAATGGTGTTTCAACATGTTGTAACCCTCATTTTCATGAGAGGTCTTGCATTATGGGTGTTCTTTTCATCAAATTGTATAACCACAATATCTTTTGTGATATTAAGCCTTATTCTGATTTTCTTAATTTAGGACTTCAAGTTTAGTGGTATATACACCAATGCCCCAATGATAATTGAGACTAAAGGAGCCTGAACAAGATTGTTTGTTTTATTATTATCATTATTATATACTGAGCTGTTAAGACAAGTATCATTATCTTGGTTGTTTTCATCCCTGGACATAGGTGTCCACAATATCTTGTATGAGTTTTTCAGAGTGGATTCATTCTTGTGATGCCACTTTCACTCTTTATGCTTAATGAGTATATGAATTCACTGCTTGTCTTTGGAATTGAACTCATGACCTGCTGGTTAGTAGAAACACTCAACCAACTTTATATTACTTGTCTTACACTGGAGTTGAACTTGTTAGTGGCAAGGTACAGCAATGAAGATAGATGTTCATTGGTCACACTTTAAGGCAAAACCCCAAAAAACAACTGCAATGTAGCATTGACGTGTGGCTTTGAAGGAAGAAGGTGAAGGGCAAGAATAATATAGTGAAGGACTACAGAGAAGAGGGGAGGTATTTATATGCCACAAGACATCAGGCAGATAGATAGTTGTATTACATAACTCAAATTTTTGCATAATCCTGTAAAACTGAACTGAGCTTAGAAGAGCAATTTCTGAAGGCAGTGGATGAGCACACTCATCCTTAAAGCCATTGATAGTGATATTTTGTCCCTTAGTCCTGAAAAGTACAAAATTTGAAATTTTTTTTCTCTAAGTGTGTTCAAAAGTTTCCAGTCAAAGTGAAAGTGAGAGAAAGAGTGAGAGAGTGAGAGAGAGAGTGAGAGTAAGAGAAAGAGTGAGAGAAAGATAAAATAGAAGAAAAAAGAAAAACAAAGTAAAAGAAAAGTTAAAGAGAAAACAAAGAAAAAAAGAAAGAAAATGCTCTGTATTTCATGTCCTTTGGACACTATGTAACTTTTGCATGCAGCAAATATTGAGTTTTGTCTCATCAACTCCAGTCCAATGCTCATCTAACAAAAGTATTCTTGAGGAGACAAATTACATTTAAATTAATGATGCTGCTGTTTTATTTTCTCAATTTATTGCTAAAAAGACAAAATTACAAGTTGATCCTCTTAACAGTGATTTGTCACTCAGAGGAGACACACACATTATCTCTTTCTCTCTCCCTCTATATATATATATGTATATATATATTCAGACATGTTCTGTCTACTTGTTTTTGATAAGATCCTTTCATATTCATGAATAAGCTTTTTTGTGCGATTGTTAAAAGACAAGAGGAAAACACTGTGTTGGCTCATATTGTATTTATTCTGAGTACTTTCAACATAGCATAATGTCATCATTGTTAAATATAGATTAAGTATTTAGTGTTCATGGTTGAGAAGGACAAAGATCACCATTTTTATATGTGGAGTTACAAATGCTGTGTAATGGCTAGTTGACAGACACCATTTAAGGAAGGTAACTAGGAATGCTGTAGAATATATATTATATATGTGTGTGTGTGCGTGTATTTTGTGTATTTGGGCAGCAATCCCTCTTTTATGTAGGTTTCCTCAAAGACAACTGACAAGGTACTACCATTAGACTTTTTATTCAATTTTTCATGTGTTCATATAAGTGTTTTCTTTTTTGGAAGAGTCAAATTCATAGAACTGGTATGCCACAAGTATGCCAAACGAACCTCCACAGGTTTTGAATTCAGATGTCCTTCTAGATAGTTTGCCACCCAAGACTATAGGACCCATGTTGTCCTGCTATTTACCCATAGCTGCAGGGAAAGAAGAAATGGATTCGTACCTTTTCCAAGGGTATTAGAATGTAAATGAATGTAATGAACTCAAGTGGAATTCTAACAAGGCTCTCAGATTCCTCAGTTGGAGCTGCTGTTCATTACTCTACCATACCTCTAATAATCACTGCAACAACTAACTGCATATGAGCTCTGTCTGAAAAAGACCTACCCATTGAATGTAAATGACAAAAATATCTATCAAGGACAAAGGCATTTTAGTCCCACTTCAAGGTGCCCCCTTGAGACCTCACAATACTCATCCCAGCATCCCTTGTACTTTCTCAAACAACTTTGTAGAGTCTTCTTTCAAGATCTCCACTTGTAACATTCTACTTAATCTCATCCATGATCTGAAATCAGTTCCTTTTCAACTGTGATTTTAGCTTTGGAAAAAGCCAGAAACAATACAAAAAATCCTGATGAGATGTCACAGTGAATGTGACAGTCATACAATACACTCACTTATTCATTGCCATCTTGTAGCTGCATGAGAGTGTGTCTGTTTATGCATGTGAACAAAAGATCCCTCTGAACAGTTAGCAAGTTATATCAATGGGGTGCAACCAGTGACTGAAATATTTTAAGTGGTTGAATCTCATTGGCACATTTACTTGGCATGATGTCATCTTTATTTATTAAAAAAAAAAAAAATTTATTCACCAGAACTCTCAAACAAGGGGAGAAGACGCCCACCCCACCTAAAAAAAAAAAAAAAAAAAAAAAAAAAAAAAGCCAGCAGTAAATGAAATAATGAATATAATAATTTGTGATATCTTGGTTGATTAGCACCTATATAGATCATTTTTCTTTTTTTCACTGAAATCTATAAAAACAGTCTGTCCTTTTTTTTTTCTCTCTCTCTTATGTGCTTTAACAAACTGACAAACATTCTCTTGCTTACATCCCTCAGTGTATATGTTGATGCACAGGTGCTGTAATGGTTACTGAATTGGAACAAGAAAATTGGCAAGTGAGTTTGAATTCACTACTGACCACAAAAGTAAAGATCCCAACTGGCAGATTGACAAACCAGTTGTGAGATTTATTAGCTTAAAGCGATTTTGGGGGCAGACATTTAGACAAGGAGACTGACTACTACAGTTCGGAGAGAGTGAATGTTAAAATAAATAGAATCATGATTGTGTTTGATCTGATATGCAGGTAATATAATGGTTAGCAGCTTGAAACGTAACATTGAGCAGTTTGTGTTCTGGTAGCATTCATGACATTCAACTTTTCACAAATACCCTTGGAAAGGTATTAATCCATCTCTTTTCCCCACAGCTATAGGTCAAATAGTAGGGCAGTTTGGGCTTTCCAGCTGTGGTTGCCAACCAGCCAAGAAGAAAAAACTATAAATTCAAAAAGGTATGCAACTCTGACAAGGCATATACTCTGCAACTCACAGACTTGGCAATGAACACGATTCCAACTGATAGAAGAGAGCTGGAAAAAAATTAGAAAGATTAGGTTGGAGAAGGCACTGGGGAAAGTACTGCACTATCAAAACCAAACAAGTACAACAATTTAAACATCTGGGAAGTGTTTCAATAGAGGCGAGAAAGTGCGACACTGAAATCCGAAGGTACATTGGGATAGCAAAAGATGCCTCCCAAAAGCTAAGAAACAAAAACATCTTTGCTAGAAACAAAGAAAAAAGTATACCGAACTGTTATGTAATATAAGTCCTCCTATATAGCAGTGAGTGGACAATCTCTTCACAGATGAGACTTGAAGCAACAGAAATGTAGTTCTACAGAAGGATGCTGAGAATATCATGGACTGAACATGTGGAGCAACAACAAAGTTTTAGAGAAAATGGAAACAAAAAGGACAGTTATACTTAACATCAGGAAGAAATGGCTGAGATTTCTAGGGCACATAATGAGGAAAGTGTTGGGTATCCCCAAGAGTTACTTAAAGGAAAGTAACTACAATTCTATTAGGTTGGTGCAAAAATAATGACGTAATAATGTCGTTTTTTGACGTATTTGTTAACATCAAAAAACAACATTATTATGTCATTATTTTTGCACCAACCTAATAGGTTAGTTATACCAGCAAAATACTACAACAACCATTATAAGAGAAAGAAGGCTTGGAAAATTTGATACTCACAGGGACAGACTTATGGCAAGAGGGGCAGAGGAAAACATTGCAAAGCCTACCTAGTGAGCTAGAATAAATAAATGGTGGAACAAGGTTTACAAGAGAGAGCAAAAAAAAAAAAATTATTATTAAGAGCCACAAAGGACAGGGAAATTGTGGAAAACCATGATTGCCAATGCCCTGTATGGACATACTGTATAAAACAAAAAGGAATCTGAAATGAGTCATGATTGCTTACATCTGAAAGGGGTATGGCATTAAAAAAAAGGAAAATAAAAATTTTACAATTTGGTTAGGTTTTTCTTGTTAATTGCACATCAACCTCTGTAGGTGATTTTAGTGCTGGATCTCTTATTTAATATACTGAGGATTTGAAAGAAAGTTCAGTTTTTAGTTAAAAATGTTCAAAGATACAACTGTGTTCATGATTTGTTTGTTTTCTTGTTTAATGGCACATCAATCTCTGAAAGCTGTTTTAGTGCAGAATCTTTTATTTAGTGTACTTAGGATTTGAGAGAAAATGATCATTCGAAATTGAATTATTTTAACATTTCAGATTCAGACATTATTTCTATGAAAAAAAAAAAAAAAGATTTCCATTTGAATCTTAGTCAACATTTAAAACTTGAAAAGTCCACACATGAATCTTTGAATTTGGCTTCAGTTATAGATTTGAGCTCAGATCTGAAAAAATGATTTGTTAATATCCATTTTTACAGCTCTCCTTGAGTCTTTTTTTTTTTAAGAGAGAATTACAACAGGTCAGTTTGAGAAGGTTCAAATGATGGCAAGTTTAGCCAGAATATTTAATTTCCTTCACTGAGAAAGTAAAAGGGAAAAAAAAAAAAAAAAAAAAAAACTCGCTCCCATTCTTCCCAACCCCTAAGTCATAAAGAGTTTTCTCCAATTACAGTGAAAGTGATGCATATTGCTGCTTGCTGACAAGTCTACAGGGGGGCAGTGACGACAGATGATCAGCAACAGCCGGTGAAGCAGTCACTGAACTAAATTACAACTAACATCAAATACACATAATTCAGAGTTAGCTGACCTCAACATTTGCAAGAGGTCATTACTTACTACTAACTCAGAAAAAAAAGAAAAAAAGAAATCTCAATTTTAAAATGTGTATAAGAAACAATCAAGGTTACTTGGCACTGCCTGGATATAAATGCATATGCGATCAACCAGGCAAATGTAATTAAAAAGAAACAGACTTAAGGCTTAAGATCTGTCTATATTTCCCCAAGGACACATAGCACAGTGGATAAAGGCATTAGTTAGATCCAGTGACAGATCCCAAAGAGTGTGAGTTCAATACCTGGTTAAGGCGGTGGAGAACTTGGAGAGGGGAATTAACAGGAGATAACTGATAACTGACATCCATTGGACATGGCACGTAGAACTAGAACAGTCTACCCCAATGAGTGAAATAAAGGGTTCCGTTTGACATTCCAAACACCTGAAGAAGGCCGCAGCATACGATGGCCGAAACGTTGTAATAAATATGGCAACAAAGATAAGGACAATAGTCCTAATAATGTAAATAGTGTAGCTTAATATATGTCTTTCATAAAATGTCTTAATAATTTACTGATTTCACACTTTTTCTGAAAAAAAAAAAAAAAAAAAAAAATCTGTTCAAAAGGAACACTTACAATCAAAATCACAAAGAGCTGAAATTTCTTGGACACAATGAGGAAGGAAGGAAGGCTTGGAGAATTTGACCCTCACAAAGCATATCCAGAGCAAGAATAATAAGGGAAGGCAGCTAGTATGAAAAGATGGCAGAATGGGATGGTTGGCAAGAGGAGAAATTCTGCTAAGGGTCACAAGGGATAGGAAGCTGTAGAGAGCCATGATCATCCATGTTCTGAAGGGACATGGCATATAGAAGTGAGCACATGGCCAACTGGTTAGAACATTAGCATGCTGACCATGAGACCTGAATTTGAATCTCACCATGTTCAATTTGTCAGGAAGGTGACCCTCTCGATAATAATTTTTGTCAAGCTCATGATGAGTGTACTAATGCAGAATCACAAGTCATCATGACAAAGTGTTTGTTCTATCAACTACGCCAAAGTATGCACTCTCTTCCATAAACTGTAACTAAAGTCTGCTTACAATAGTCACAATATAAACTACATGTTGCCTCTTTGGGTATTGAACAAACACAAATGTGCCTGAGAAGGTGTCTACAACAGTCTACCTAAGCAGACAGGTATACTTTGGATTTTTTTTTTTTTTTTTTTTTGTTTAATGGCACGTCAAACTGTAGGTCATTTTAGTGTCAAATCCTTCATTTAGCATACTTATAATTTCTAAGAAAGTTTGTAGTTTTTGTAGTTTGAAAAAAAAAAAAAAAAAAAAAAAAACGTAACTCATGGATGTCTGTACGTAAAAAGAATCTTGTAGGGGAAGCCATATTGTTTTTATGCTGACAAATTAACGCAAAATCACGGTGACCATGAGATTTGAGAAAATATAAATATGCAGTGTACAAAAGAGGGGGGAAGTCAGTCTACAAATGACCAGACAATATGACGAATACAACATCTACAGTTTTTAGTTAAAGAAGTTCTAAGAATTTTTGTTTTGATTTTTTTGAGTAGTGCTCCTGCTATACATCTAAAATTCTTGACAAAATCCAAAGAACGATCGATAATATAATTGATCCTGGCCAGGCATCTGAACTTCAATCATTTTTATCACTGACGTGATGTGGCTTCCCTCTGTCTTTTCTACAAATATTTCCATGGCAACTGGTCTGATGCCATATTCCGGCATCTTGAACCATTCTCATCTTTAGTGCTTTCCTCAATTCTCTCTGTTCTCAGTCTTCTCATTCTCTTTCACTTCCTGTAACCCTTGGCATACTAGTGACATTACCGCCTTGCTTGGAAGAAAAAAAAAAAGCTATCATTTATTTTATAAAATGAAGGATGTTATTCAGGTTGGTTTATCTAAAAAGCTTGTTCAGGTCTCTTTTTATGGAATTTTTTTTAGATATGGTTAAAGTCAGTACTATCTAAGTATGTGCTTGGTGGCATATAGTTCATGGTATGCTGTACATATTGGAAGTTCCTTGTTTTTTTAAGGAGAAAAAATGCATTAGGTGAGTATGGCCAATGTGAAGTTTAGTCAGGACTACTACTTCTCTATCCTGGAGGCCATCCTCCAATGGTGGGTTAGATTTTTGGAGTTTGTTTTGTGTGCCCTTATCCCAGGATTCTTGCTATTTTTTGGTAATGGATTTGATAATAATTTCTTTCAAATTTCTGTCAGGAATTTCAATGTTTGATGTGTTGGGATTTTTTTTTTTTTTTGGCTCCTTTATCTGCCTTTCTCTTCTTCTCTTCCTGAATTCCAATGTGTATGGGTATCCAACAAAAAATAATTGTATAGGCTTACTTGGATCTAAATGGATAGCTATAATGCTTTTGAATTTCCTTTTTGTGAATTTAAATTTGAACCAAAATTTAATTTAAAAAAAAAAAAAAAAAAAAAAAAAATCCTAACATCAGTAATTTATCTGCACTGATAAATGGCTTCCCTGGATCAACCATTATGACCTGCTTTTATACTATCTGGTTTAATGTAGAAATTATTTTGATATTTGTAAAATGGCAACCACTTAAGCTATAAAATATATCCAATTAAAAAGAAATGATGAATTTTTTAGATATGTTTTTGTACCTCAAAGTTGAGAAATCACTGAGGATTCAACTGTTAAAAAGCAATAATTAATACTGACCAAACTAAAGAGAAAATATTTTTCTGTTACCAAATGGAAATTAAATTTAAGTATGGGCTTTCACCCTCTGAATAAACATTTTCAGTAAATTCTTTGCTATTTCTACAGAAATGCATCTCTTCAAGAAATGATAATTTTTTTTTCAATTTTTTTTTTTTTTTATGTATTCCTTGGCAGGGATGGTGCTGGGCTTACACTCCATTGTTTTGTCCACAACAATCAGTGAAATATTTTAAGTATACAATTTATATTCCATTTCGACTCTTTTGCAATAATTTAGCTATTGATTTTCAACCATGTCACTGCAATCAGTCTTATGTATCAATCTTCTACCTGCAAACCTTTGGAAGTTGCTGGATGATACCATTAAAAAGTTTCAGGAGCAGTTCAGACTTGATTTGGATGTGACCAAAGAAGTTACCATCTGGAAGACGATGTGGAGCAGAGCTGCTTTTAAACCAGAAACAATCTTTCAAACTCTGAAACCTCCAGTGTCTTGTGCTAAAATGTTTCTGAATATTATGCAAGTTCTTCAACTTTTTGCACTTAGCAGTGTGTCTGCCAGTCCTGCTGAGTAAAGTTTATAAAAAAAAATCAAAATGGCGGTGCTCAATGGGTAAAAACAGATTTAAAGCACTTGTTCTTTTGTATGTTCACAAAGACATTCAGTTTGAGTATATGATAAGATCATGAACTTCTAGGCAAATAAGTATCTACAAAAATTGACTTTAGTAAATTCTCTTTCATAAATTTCATTGATATGTAAAATTGTAAATACAAACTTTTAGAATAAAAGTGTGATTATAATCACTTTGAATCTAAAAGTTTGAATTTACAATTTTACATATCAAATAAATAAAAGAAAATGTATATATATATATATATATATATATATATATATATATATATATATATGTGTGTGTGTATACAAAAACACACTACTCATTTCTATAACCTAATATATATGATCACAGTTTAACATTTTTAATTGAGATTTTTTTTTACTGATGAACATGCCCCCTCTAACTGAAAATTCTGTATCTGCCCCTGATATTACTATCAATTATGCTCTTCAGATTATAAATTAAAAGAAAAAAAAAAGAAGCTAATTTTCTAAATTTTAAGAGGGGTTCAGTGTGAGGTATAAATTCACTGTAAATTGATGTCTGCTGCACAAAGCAAAAAATTAAAAATATAAAAGTTAGGTAAATCAAGTAAGAATATTCCTTAACCTTTAGCAATCTGCACAATAAAAACTACCTTTTCCACTGCATTCTTTTTCAAGGTCTTTCAGTTTGTGTAACTTTATTGGTAATTTCACTCAAAGTTGTTTTCTGTTGCCACAGTAGGATATGACAACACAATTATGAAATCCAAACACTATTGATCAGAGTCACTTTCAGTGGCAGGATAAACTTTTTTTGTGCAGCAAGTGAAGTCATATTCAGAAGGATAAAGGTTAAATATTTACTTTTTTTTTATTTTAACTTGAAATTATTTTTAATTTTCTAAGCAAGATTATGCTTTATCATGAAGTATAAGCATTTTGTTTTCTTTGCATAGGGGGATCAATTTACAATGAATTTACATAGAAAACCCCCTCTTAAATCTGTAGTGCTTAATTGATTATAATACGAAAACAAGATTTGAATAAAATGATTATTTCTTGATTAGGCGTGTTTCTGTAGAAACCACAATTCACTTAACTAAATCTATGTTTACTTTCCTCTTGTACGCAATATGTTACTGAGAAAAACGTTCATTTTTAACAGTATGAATTGGTATGGAGAAGCATGGCAAGTGAAGCTCTATTTGTAAAAATTTGTCACTGCTTGAGTGTGTGTGTGTGTGTGTGTGTGTGTGTATATATTAGGTTGGTGCAAAAATAATGACGTAATAATGTCGTTTTTTAACGTATTTTTAACATCAAAAAACGACATTATTTTTGCACCAACCTTATATATATATATACATATATATATATATATATATATGGGAAGCTTCTGTTTGTCTTTATTATGGACAATAAAGTGTCAACCTAATTTTGGGACTGAAGACACACAAGAAATCCAGTTATGACAGGTTATGGGAAGTTGTCCTCAGACGTTATTTCAAGTCAAGAAAGCTCAGCACATAAGTATATATTTTTTTTCTATTAACTTTTCCCTTCCTTCTTACCAGGTGTCCAACATCAGGACAGGCTGATGTCAAACATCTTGCTAGAAGCAAGCAAAAGTTAATAAAAAAGATTAATTAAAAGAACTTTTATTGCGTTTTAATACTTACCTGAAAGTAAACTACTGCTAGTCTATTGTGTGTGTGTGTGTGTGTGTGTGACACAGCACTCCTGACTTCACACAAAGTTAATTTTCAGATGATCACAATTTTTGTCCTTCACAGCCATGAACACCACAATTTACCTAATTAATAATAATTAATAATACTCTGATGACGACATTATGCTATGTCGAAAGTACTCAGATAATCAATAAAAATATGAATCAATACAGCATTTTCCTCTTGTCCTTCAATAATCACACAAAAAAGCTTACCCGTGAATATGAAAGGATCCTACTGAGAATAAGTAGACATGTTAAAATTATTTAACAAAACCTCTCTCTCTCTCTATATATATATATATATATATATATATATATATATATATATATATATATAAATTTATTCGAAAATTATAACATAAATATGTTATAAAATCACTACAAAAATAGCCACATTGTTTCAACACTTCTGGTGTCTTATCAAGTGATGGTGTTGTCTTTATATATATATATATTAGTAAAACAGCATGGAAATATGAATTAACAATGCATGGTGACTATCAGTTTCACATTTCAATGCAATTTTCAGACCAAGATATGAAAGCCAATATGTGGTATTGATTCCTAATTTCACACTGTCAATATCTGTAAACCAATCTCTGATACTGAGCTTTCTTCCCTATAAATCTTGTGTTCTTATGATTTGTTTTTTATCTCTGGACATAAATTATGTAGAAATTTTACAAATGTTCTGCATGTCTGAGCACTTTCAGCTATACTTTAGCCATTATTAAGGAGGATTTTATTTTTACTTTTCACTGAATGTATAGATTGTTTATATATGTATCTAGAGTTATAGGAATGTTTTATTTTCCAAACATGGTCAGCAAATTGTGGCCACATTCGTAGCTGATATTATTGAGTGTTGGCCTTTTCCATTTTTATTAATAATGCTTCTGTTATTTTTAGCCCCCTTCCTGTTTTTATTTTTAATTTTTTTCTTTACGTGTGAATGAGGCTAAAAATATAGCCAAAAGTGCTCAGATATACAATGGAAATTGGAACCCGGCTCTGAGCCATTATCCAACATACCAACCACACATCCAAGCTTACAGCACTTGGTATTAACAAGTAGTCAACTATCTAGATACTGACCAGGCCTGACGCCATTTAGCTTGGTTTTGTTTATTTTTACGGCATATCAACCTTAATGCTGACAATTTTTATTGCTGGTAATATTTTTTTTTCAAAAATGTTTAACTGGTAATAATGTATTGCTGGTAATAATTTTTTACAAAATATTTCTGGTATTAAAAACTATTTTTACACTTTCATAGTGTTTTGACCCCAGTTTGGGGGTTAACTATTTGCCCATAGCTGGGACCCTAACAGATGTTACCACCCCAGGTCAGGGTGGACATGGGAACACCAGCAATTAAGAGGCGATTCCATGCTCCTCAAAATCTCCTGATCAGAGGCCTTGCTGTTGGACAGAGTTTATCATCTTACCCAAGACGCAGATGTAGTTTATCGTCATACCCAGGACAATGTCACTTAGCTTTGGTGATCATATGACTGGTGTTTGAACATGATATGGCCATAAGCCACTCCTTAAATGACAAATGAATTGTAGCAAGTCTTAATAAAAACAAAATAAAAGAAATAAAAAAATGTAAAGGGTTTCGCTTTTGTCTTTCTGACTTGGTTGAAAATGGAATCAGGTTCAAATGAATTTGTTTCTCTTTTGAACTAATCATTAAACTAAGATCAAGATAGATGAAATCAAATCATTCTTAGTTCCTTAGTGTTCTAAATGTAGTAATGCTAGTTTGAAGAGAGAGGTGCCTATTTACATATGCATACACACAACTTGAAGAGCATTTATAAGATGCTATCTACAGCTCAAGAAAAAGGAAAAGCCAATTTAAATTTATTTTATTGATCGTAGATTTTCTCTCGAGACATATTGGTGGCATATATGGCCGGCTGTCTCCATGGCATATGTACATGTATGCAAATCTATGTATGGTCTGATCACGTGTAAGTGAAAAGACAAGTTTATAGCCAACAGGTAAGTTGAAGTAAGCAAGTGGCCTGAGTGGAGACAAGAGGTGAAGGTCTTGTAAAAACAGGCAAATGCGTCACAGATGGTACAAAGAACCCAGCCAGTAAATAATATGCTTTTGCATAAGATATTGACATTCCCTGAGCAGACTGTATTAATCAAGCCATGAGCGATTCTGAGGAAGGAGAAGGTTGACACCGAAAATGAAATACTGAACACAAACCTTGCCACCAAATGGATTTATGCCAATACACAACAATAAACAGAGAGAGGAGGAGAGAGAGAGGAGGAGAGAGAGAGGAGGAGAGAGAGAGGAGGAGAGAGAGAGGAGGAGAGAGAGAGGAGGAGAGAGAGAGAGGAGAGAGAGAGGAGGAGAGAGAGAGAGGAGAGAGAGAGAGGAGAGAGAGAGAGGAGAGAGAGAGAGGAGGAGGCAAGAGAGAGAGGAGAGAGAGAGGAGAGAGGAGGAGAGAGAGAGGAGAGAGAAGGAGGCGGCAAGAGAGAGAAGGAGGCGGCAAGAGAGAGAAGGAGGCGGCAAGAGAGAGAAGGAGGCGGCAAGAGAGAGAAGGAGGCGGCAAGAGAGAGAAGGAGGCGGCAAGAGAGAGAAGGAGGCGGCAAGAGAGAGAAGGAGGCGGCAAGAGAGAGAAGGAGGCGGCAAGAGAGAGAAGGAGGCGGCAAGAGAGAGAAGGAGGAGGCAAGAGAGAGAAGGAGGAGGAAAGAGAGAGAAGGAGGAGGAAAGAGAGAGAAGGAGGAGGAAAGAGAGAGAAGGAGGAGGAAAGAGAGAGAAGGAGGAGAAAGAGAGAGAAGGAGGAGAAAGACAAATATGAAAAAGGAAAAATATGAAGAAGAGAAATAACAGTCATTGAAAGAGATCCGGAGGCGGAACGGTGTCATTGAAAGAGATCCGGAGGCGGAACGGTGTCATTGAAAGAGATCCGGAGGCGGAACGGTGTCATTGAAAGAGATCCGGAGGCGGAACGGGGTCATTGAAAGAGATCCGGAGGTGGAACGGGGTCATTGAAAGAGATCCGGAGGCGGAACGGTGTCATTGAAAGAGAACAATGTTTCTTCTTCCCACTGTCTTTTCAACAGATATTTACATGGCAACTGCTCTGGTGAGCTCCTCCCCACAACTGGTGATCCAATTACATGATTGTAAGCGTACTACTAGACTGACAACTTGACCTCACCATTTTACTGTGAAAATAGCTAGATGTAGCAGTCACTTCTACTCTAACAGTTTCATTTCTCTCCATTTTTTTGCTTCTGTGAAAACTACAACTTTCAAAAATTTAAATGCAATGTCAATCATCATCATCTGTTTTCTTGAACCCTGTTTCCTTTTTATCCTTTCCTCAACGCTCCCCATTTTCAGTCATCTCATTCTTTTTAATCCCTGTAACCCCTTGTGTTCTAGTAATACTAGATTTGCAACTAGGTCCCACCGTTTTACTGTTGAAATAGACGTAGCCACGAGTCCTATGGTAACAGTTTTTTTTCTCACATTTTACACCTGTGGAATGCTCTTCCGATTTCTTGCTTCCCTGATAAGAAACTTTAAAAATTTAAATGTGACATCAATCATCTGTCTTCTTGAATCCTGTTCCTTTTTTGTCCTTTCCTCAGTCCTCCCCATTCTCAGTCATCTCATTCTCTTCCACTACCTGTAACACCATGCATGCTTGTGGTGAAATGATTTAAAAAAAAAAAAATGCTTAAGTAAGGAACTTCCTTCTTAGTTTTGAAACGGAGTGGAAACGAGGCTGTCTTGTCTGTTAATCTTGACCAAAGTTTAATTACTTGAGTTCAAGAGAGAGACCAATCGATTTGCATCAGGTTCCAATTTCAACAGAATCAGAAAGTGAGATACAAGATCCATCATATTTGATCAGAGTCATCCACATGAAAAAAATTTCAATTTTTTTTTCTGGATAAATTCAATAAGTAATTAGGGAATAAATCTATTGTTTTTGCCCTTCCTTCACACTCTTCAAATTTAAATTGATACCAAATAGAACGTCTACAAAAACATAATGAGTCTATTGTTGTTAACAATAATTGATAATTGAAAACTAGTTATTTACAAATTGGCTCAAAATTTACATCCAATCAATAGTCATAAAAAGAGAAAGGTTTTATCACCATCTTAGGAAAATATCAGTTTTCATGTTCATTGACATTTACATGGGTTTCCAAACCACAATACAAATTGTTGAAAGGTTTGAAATATCAAACCCCAAAATTCAAGCTTCATATCACAAATTTACCCCCCACCCGAATAAAGCTACCCTCTTTGATGACATACCAGCCCCCAACACAGTCTGCATTTATTATAGTATGAGGAATATTTAAATATTTTCAGTCTGACACACTTCTCCAAATGACCCCAATATCCGATTTTGTTCTGAAATCCCTTTGTTGGTATAGCATTGCAACTCAGACCAGACACCAGGGTCATTCTCAGGGTGCAGCTTCTTCCAATTGAATGCTTCTGGCTTAATACATGAAAAATAATTCTTGGGTCTGATTGTTACACACTAAATGAAACCAGGAGACCAAATTGTAGCAGCTGGCAAATTTTTATTCTGTTGCAACCTTCTACTGTAGGCAAGCAAGGGTGAACTGCCTAACAGGCTTGTGCCTTTTTTTTTTCTTTTTTACATGCCAATCGAGCAGTCTATGTATTTTAAGCTGCTAGGGACCACAGTCTTATAGTTAACCAGCCTTTTTTGTCAGCTTTTGTCTAAAAAAGTAATTCATCAAGTATATTGTACCCGGCTAGCCTTTTTCGTCAGGGTCATTTGACATGGTTCTTGAGATCCACTTCACTCAGGTGACCTTCTTTATTAAGATGATAACTGTTAAAAATGATTTCTGTAAAATCCTACAGATGTCTCTTTAAAACAAAAGATATCAGCTAAGAACTGATATTGCAACATTAAATCAAACTTTGCAACAGATCATTGTGCAACTACTGGTAGTCTATAGCAGCTACATAAACATTAACCAGAGATATTATTAGGTTGGTGCAAAAATATTGACGTAATAATGTCGTTTTTTGACGTCAAAAAACGACATTATTACGTCATTATTTTTGCACCAACCTAATAATTTTATATTAAACCTAGATTATTCTTTTAGCTTTGCTTTTTGGAAACAAAGGAAGAGAAGTGTTATATTCCTTAAAATGAACTAGTTCCAAACCAAATGCTTTCCAGGTCCATTTTATGCTTGTAAAATCTGTGATAGCTCTTTAGTAGCAAATTCATCTTACAGTAGTAGCATCATGTTATCTTTGGCTGGACAGTTGAATTGTATTCAAGTTATCAATATATGATTTTATTTCAAACAAAACAGTTCTTTAGTCACCTTCTAAAACTCTGCAATGTTCCAGGTGATGTTTCCTAGATAAGTTTGATACTAAATTTTGTATGACTTGCAATTTTTTTTAGATAAAATAAGCTGTTCTAACTTGGGTAACTAATAAAGTAATTCCAATTTTAACCAAGTTTGTATTACTGGATAGCTCAATTTGGCTAACCGCATCAAAGTAGGGTTAGGATTACTTGGAAAAAGGGTAAAAAAAAAAAAAAACAAAAAACAAAAAACAAAAAAAAACAAAAAAAAAACAGCATTTGGCTGGTTGCTTAGCTTAATGACATATCAATCCTTACTTCCATTATTCGGACTGTTATCCTCATCTTCATTGCCACATTCACAACATTTCGAATGATGCGTGCTCTGGCCTTCTTCAGGTGACTGGAATTTCAAACTGAACCCTTTATTTCATCCATCAGGGTAGATTATTCTAGTTCCCCATCCCATGCTTCTGAAACAATCTAACCCAGTGGGCTAAAAGGGTTTGCTTCAAAATTCCAATCACCTGAAGAAGGCTGGAGTGTACAACGGCCGAAACATTGTGAATATGGCAATTAAGATGAGAATAACAGTTCGAATAATGTAAATAATCATATTACCTCATCTCAGAATATAGACAGATATATCAATCCTTGTTCATTTATTAAATATTACTTCATAATTTATAGAGCAAAAACCACAATTTATGAGATAGGTAGACATGGGTCCAGTCTGTAATCAAGTCAAAAGGTAGGTATGGAAATTTTTCCCTAAGGCGGAGAATGTAGTTGGCATAATTTAAATCCCAATGGCAAGACATGAAAAAAAAAAAAAACCATGGTTACTTACATTTATGCAACACTAGTACCCTTGCCCCCCACCCAAAAAAAAAAAAAAAAAAAAAAGAAGAAAGGAACACACAATCACATGTCCAGAAGACTCATTAGTAGCATATCATAATGGTTGATGCATTGCTTAGTGTTTTACTGTTTACCAACCTTTTGCAGGTTATTTCAATCCAGAAAATATTTCTAGATTCTAAGACTTTTTTGGGGATAATGATTTACTGTTACAAGTCCTACCCATTAACCCACAGCTGGAGGAGGAAGAAGTGGATTCATACCTTTCCAAAATGTATTTTGTATACAATTTCATTTTATCTTTGGAGATAACAATGGTTTAGTGATACAAGTTTTACTAATTAACCCATCTCTGGAGGAAAAGAGGTGGGTTCCCAGTTTTCACAAGGTTATTTGCGCATAAGTAAATATAATGAACCCAACTGGAATTGAAACTCTGCTCTCCAATGAACAATTTCAAGATGTTATTGATTCACATCACCTGCATATCCAAGCTTATAGCACCTGCTATTCCCAGACAGTCAGCCATCTAGGTACTGACCAGTCTTGATGTTGCTAAACTTCGGTGATTGTACAAAAACTGGTCTTTCAATATGATATGGCTGTAAGCCAATGGTTGATGGAGGACACAAGGGGTGAATAAGCAATTGGATAAACTGTTTTCCTCACTTCCAAAATCAGTATTTCCATGGCAAAATATCAGAATATTTATTTTGGGAAGTGGGTCAGGCTAAGAATTTCTTGGCAACTCTCTGTATCAGTTGTAGAAAATTAATACACCCATTATCAACCTTGACAGGGCTAACAATGGTTTACTTGTAATGTGCCAAGTCAGAGAGATGTTTTTCTTCAGGTCCTTCTGATAAAACCAAAAAGTATAGACAAAAATGGTAAAGATTACCAGAAAATAAAATTATAGAATTAAGTGCATTTGTGTGTGGGACTGTAAAATTAATTCTTACTCATTTTTTTAACTCTTATAGAACTTATTTCAAGATAAATATGTGTCAACATAAAAACCTCTTAGAAGAATATTTTGTGTTAAATGACTTTTTATACAACTGCATACCAGTCATAAAAAAAAGGTTTTACAAAACTTATATGGCAATAAAGCCACTAAGATTGGAGGGAGTCTACTTAGTGTGAAATAATATAAGAAAACAAAAAAATATTAAGGAGTGAGAACAATAAAAGAACAGGAATTAAGAAAACAGAGGATAACGATTGACATTGCATTTAAATTATTGAAGATTAACGATGACTGGAAAGCAAGAAGCCAAAAAAGACTTTTTACAAGAAAGTAGGAGAAAAACTGTTAGCAAAGAACTTATGGTTACATCTAGCCAATTCATTCATAAAATGATGAGACCTTGTTGCTAATCTAATACTGCTCTTAAATTTGTTGTCTAGATACCAAAGAGGAAAGCACATCAGAACAATTACCATGAAATTATTCATAGAAAAGGCACAAGGAAGCTCCATTGTCAGTGGGAAAGTGACTGAAGCCGAGATGCCAGGTGAGGACCAATAATATTGTTGATTCTTCCTTGGATTTTATCAAGCATCTCTAAATAAATAGCAGAAGCACCAGACAAAATTTGGCAGCAATATTCAATGCAAATGGTAGACTTATAAATATGTAAGACAGATTCTGGTAAGAAAAATTGTCTAGCTTACGACACAGTGAACTAAGTTTCCTAGCAGCAGATCAAACAATTCATTCAATACAATATTTCCACTTCATGACAGCAGAAACATTGGCCTGAGACTGTGTGACTAGTCACTTTCCTGGAGGATAGCATCAGCTATGCTGATGGAAGGCAGAAAAGAATCTCCCAAACAATTACTCTATTATTTTGTTTTGTCATGTTCATAAGAGTCAGGAAAATGCCCATGAAATTCAGATTTAAACTGATAACAATTAAAAATTTGTAATGTATGTTTGTGTGTGTCAGTAGTGTAATGGTTATCAGCAAAATGAGTGAAATTGGTAAGCTATATTCATTTTTTTCCAATGTTTCTACCAGTTTATCTGAAGTGATTATAAAACCAGGTATAGCAGATCACATATAGATGGAAAAGGGAAACACTGACCTCTCTTTGGAACTAACAAAGAAATCACAACAAAATATGAAATTTCAAATAATTGGAATATATTATCAAACCTTTTAATAATGAGTTAAGCATGAAGATGATTAATAAAAGCCAATAAAATTATTTTTAAAGTATTACAAATAAAAAGGGTAAATTTGATCTAATTCAGTAAGAGTGTGTTTAATACACTGTTGTGGAGTAAATAAGACACCCCCCAGTAACACAAATGAACTAGGCAAGATGCTTTAAATAAAGAACTCGGTAGAAGTTCATTGAAGTCAGTCAAGGAGAAAGAATTGATGACGTCATTATGAGTAATCTAAGCAAGACATCATATCATAATCACTAGAAGTGAGTTATAACAGTGGTGATGAGGTATTGAAACACCTATGGAGTAAGAAAAGGTACTTTTTGCTTTGGTGCACATGATAAAAGTGGAAAAAAGAAATTAGAAGCATGTTGGTTTAATTTTTTTTCTTTGGTATATGTAATAAAGAGAAAGGAAAAACCCAGATGTTCTTTAAATATGGAAGAATTATTGGCCCAAGTGGTAAAAATACAACTGCAACAGTTGTTTGGACTCCAGAAACAACAACAAAATTAAAATAATATTGAAGAAAACAGAAAATTCCCCAAGTTCTTTTACTCCCAATACAGTGGCAAATGCCATATCTGAATCCACATACAATTCATATGGTGGAATCACCATTTATTCTTATTTTAGAAGATACAAGCAAATTTTCAAAAGAATGCAATGACTAAGAAGAAAAAAAAAAACTTTTGTTGAGAAATTTAGCACCACTAGAACATGAAAAATACTATAATTTTGTACTACTAAAAAAAAAGAAAAAAAAAAAAAAAGAAAAAGAAAAACATGAGAAATTTCCTTTGAAGGAACAGTAAATGTTCCAACTAAAAGAAAAGTTGGTTATTCAGTACTTGTTGGAAGTGTATGAATCTGACAAAAAACCCCCCAAAAAAAAAAAAAAAAAAAAAAATGAAGATTTTCTCACATATGCTGGAATTGTTAACAAGGCGTGTGAAAGATTCAAATTAAATGAACTGACTCCAGATATGTTTAAAAGCTTAATTTTCATTCAAAGATTAATGATGAAAAAAGGTGCAGAAATAAGTGTTAGAATTCTAACAAAACTTAAACAGCATAAAAAACTAACGTTATAAGAAATATCAAACGAATGTCGCAGAATCATAAATCTGAGATACGATACTGAAGAAATTCAAGAAAAAGAATGTGCAGACATAAAAGCTAAAGAAAAATGTGGAAAAAGAAAAATTTTGTTTTTCGATTTTATCTAGGTCCCACTCCACATTTCACCTCAAAGTTCTAGAGTCCTTGCATATCAGATCCAGTGGGCCTTCCCTTTGTAAACAGAGGGAATGCTTACTGAGTCTGAATGTTACTGGACTCTAGTTTCTTGAATTTCATTTTTTTTTTTTTTTTCCATTCGTTAATTTAATTTACATGCTTTTATATTTTTTTTTATTCCCAGAAAAATAAACTTGATAAGTCCTGGGATAAAACCGGTTGTTCTTTTTTAGCTTTTTTAAGAAATGCCATATAAATTTTACCTTTTCCTAGCTATTATTAAATTCTGTACCACAAAAAACTTATTTCAAAATGAATCTACGTTTCCAATGTGGAAGTTTACATCTCAGAATCAACTGCCCCTTTAAGAATTCAAAATGTTACAAGTGTGGAAAAGTAGGACATAAAAAGTCACAGTGTAAAACTAAAGAAAGGAAAAGTTCACACAGAAAAAAATGTATACACAGCATTACAACGGAAAAAAAATAATTCCAGAAAATCAAAGAAAATTTGTGTATGTGAAAATTAATAATGTGGATGTAAAAATGTAACTAGACACTGTTAGTGATATCACAAAAAACAACAAAGCCACATGGAAAGAAAACGAAAACCCTATATTAAAAAGAACTGAGTATTTCATGTAGCATTTTGAGTATGAAATTATTTTTTATTGGTGAAATGATTTGTAATATTTTATTTCATAACAAGTGTGTAAAAGCTAAAGCTTATGTGTTAAAAAACACTACAAACTTATTCAGGACTGACTGGATGGAATTATTTCAGTGGGATTTACCTATAAGTATTTATTGCAAAAACGTAAATGGGTAAGATACCAGTTTAAAAAAAAAAAAAAACAATGAAAATTTAAAAGAAGAAATGAAAAAATGTTTTCTGGATGTTCTGTCAGATTCGTGCGGTTGGTATTCCAAGGTCAAATCAAAATTTCAAGTGAAAAAAAGGTCAATGTCAGGGTTTAAACCAATACGTAGTGTACTGTTTGCAGCATTGGATCAAGTCAACAATGAATTAGACTTGAAAAAATAGATGTAATTGAAAAGATTGACCATTCAAAATGGGCAGCACCAACAGTGTATGTAAAAATAAAAAAAAATAAAAAATTCGTGTTTGTGTTGATTTTTTGACAGGGTTAAACAAATGTTTAGAATCCCATAGCTACTCATTGCCAAGTCGAGAGGAAATGTTTTTGAATTTAAACAGTGGAAAATTTTTTTCGAAGCTGGATCTTTCTGAAGTGTATTTGCAAATAGAGGCTGAAGTAACTTTAAAAGTTTTTTTTTGCACGTACAAATTTCAGGCCATTTAGTAAAGCTCTCCACTACCACAAGCTAGACCAAAAAAGAGGCAACAATAAAATTTGCAGTGAAAAAAATTTCACAAATTGATACACAGAAGGAATTTTCATTTACAGACAGACTAGGGATTTCTATTATCAATTTAGGATTCAAAAAAGAATTCCTATGCATACAGTGAACAGATTACAATGCTGGGGTACAGTCTTATTAAATGACAATTTCAAGAAGGAATACCAGCCATCCAAGAAATTAGGACATGTTGATGGTTTATCAAGATTGATATAAAAAATACTGAACCATTTGAGGACACTGTTATTGCAGCATTAAAAAGTGAAATAGAAATTAAAAATATATTATGCAATGTTGTCCATGAACTACCAGTTACCCTAGAAGAAATAAAAGTAAAAGCAGAACAAGACATGTTTTATTTCGAAAATACAAAAATACCACTAAAAGAAAGAAAGAAAGATAGACGATATTTAGAACGCAATCCAGACTTGAACACTTACTCACTATGTGACGGAGTACTGATATTTGCAAACTAAGTAGTAACACCTATCATATTACAAAAGTGGATATTAAATGAATTTCATAGTGGACATCCGGGAATTTCAAGGGTGAAATCTCTTATGAGAAGCTATGTATACTGGACCAAAATGGATCAAGACATTGAAAAATTAGTAAAAGCCAGCAGAGGTTGGGCTCTGGCAGCAAAATCACCTACCACGAAATTACAACCTTGGCCAAAGAAAGATTCTCCATGTTAAGACTGCACATAGATTTTGTAGGTGCAATAAACGGATCACATTATCATGTGGTAGTGGATAGTTTTACTAAGTGGCCTGAAATCTATAAGTGCAAAAAAACCAACTTCTCCGGTTACTGTGAACGAGTGCAGAAATTTAACTATATGTGTAGCGGAGTGACAGGTGAAGTAAAATGCGACACAGAAATTTAAAGGAGAATAGGGATAGAGAAAAGTGCTTTCCAGAAATTAAGCAAAGTATTAAGAAATAGGAAAATAGGATTAGAAACAAAAGAAAGAGTACAGAACTTTTGGGGGATAAAGCCAGTCTGATAAAAAAAAAAAAAAAAATCTTTAATTAAAAATCTATATGTATTTGAGAAGCAAGTCATTTCATAAACAATAAAAACAATATTCTTATTTCACAGCAACAGTGGCAGACTTTTGATAAATGAAGCACACACATGAAGTAAAAGAAATAAAAAATGAAAATAAACAAAACTTAAATACTTCTTTTTAATTTTTAATTAACAACTGCAGAAGATATGGAGATGGGTGTTGCTGGCATGAAATGACAAAGAATAATTCTTCGTTGTTTCATGCCAGTTTTGTTTAGAAAAAGCTATTTCTAAACTCACCCTTTTATACTACTTACACACTAGAGTTTGTTCAGTTATATTATTATATAGTTAATTTAGAAATAATCCTTATTTACTGTCCTGAGGTACAACCAGTCCAAAAATCAATTGCTTAGCAAAAGCTTCTGTAAGCCAACTGGCATGGTTGAATACAACACACCAGATTGGCTGAGAAAAAAAGTTTCAAAGGATAAAATTTGGCATTGGACAGATGCAAAAAAAAAAAACAAACAAAATAAAAAAAAAAAACAACAAAATAAAAAAAAAAACAACAAAATAAAAAAAAAAACAACAAAATAAAAAAAACACAACAAAATAAAAAAAACACAACAAAATAAAAAAAACACAACAAAATAAAAAAAAACACAACAAAATAAAAAAAAACACAACAAAATAAAAAAAAACACAACAAAATAAAAAAAAAACAACAAAATAAAAAAAAACAACCCCCCCCCCTAAAAAAAACAAATAAAAAACAAACATTATGGATTAATATTAGGTTTGTCAAATGTTTCTTTGTCTAAAATATTAAGAAATTCATGATTCTGTTCGGCATTGCTAATTGTATAAATTATAGACAGCCGAAAGTGTGATCTTGTGGAAGTCAAAATCAAATGAGTTCAGTAATCTGAATCTATTTGTGTCAGAGTAACAGGTGAAGAAAAATGTGACTGAAATAGAAAGGGGATTAAGAATGGTGAAATTAAGCAAAGTATTAAGAACAAGGAAAATATGATTTGAAACAAAGGAAAGCGTACTGAACTTTTTACATACAAATCTCCTTATAGATGAAAAAGGAAACTTGAAGTGAAAGAAATGTGGTTCCATAAAGAAAACAGAATACCACAGAAAAAAAAACATGAGCAATGAGGAAGATTTCAGAAAAATAGTAACTACATGGAAATTTCTATCAGAAAGAGATGGATTAAATTTCTGGAACAGATTTAGGTGGGCTGAGAGAAGTTAACACTCCCAAGGACATACTGAAACTAGGGGGAAACAGTAACCTACTGAAGGTGTTTATGTGAAAAGATGCTAGAACTAGGATAAGAAAGCTACTTGGAGTAACACAAGACAGGAGGAAGTTGTGAAGAGTCATGATCGTACACCTAAAAGTAGACTAATCACATTTCTTTTTTTCCTTATTATCGATTATTTGATACCAATAATTAACAGAAACAAAACAAAGCCATCTTTTAGGATAATGTCATTTTCTGGGTCAGCTTTAAGATATGCAAACTGAAACGTAAACACAATTTTCGATATAAAAATAAAAAAAGAAGAAGAGGAGTTTTATATTTAAATTGAAATTAGATGAGATGAAATAATGGCCAACAGATGTTACACAGTGACAACTGCAAATAATGCCTGGCACAAGCACAAACAAACTCTGACAGGAATACTTTAATCATGCATTGGACTTACCAAAAGCCACAAAGTACAATGCAGCAGAAAAGCATAAAGAAGATTCAAACTATTAAACCAATACAAATAATCCAGTCTAATTTATCTACTTTACAAAATAAATTATTTATTATGTCAAATCAGGATAATTTGTAGTCAGATTTCAGGAAACAATGTAAAATGTTGCTTTTAGAATTTTATTAGGCTGGTGCAAAAATAATGTCGTTTTCTCACATATGTTAATGTGTAAGAAAACGACATTATTTTTGCACCAACCTAATAGTTGCCATTTACCTCCAATGAATATTTTCAAGTAAAACAAAGTTTAGTGAGAAAAAGAGACAGCAATAATAAAATTAAATAAAACTAGTAAGAAAATAATACAGTGTAACCCGGATATAAGAGAGTTGTCGGGACCAGAGAAGAAGTCTCTTATATCCGGGGTTGGTCTATTTTGTTTAGGTAAGCATGGCTCTAATTTGGGACCAGAGAAAATCTCTCTTCTATCCGGGTTACACTGTAGTGATAATGAAGAGTGTATTGACCTAGAGTGTAGGGATAAAAAGCAACAATAATAAGATTGTATAAACTTACTAATAAGAAGGTACATCTTTCTGAAGCCAATTTGTATTATTACATAGAATAGTTTTCATCTGGCTCCCAATTTTTTTTCTTTTATTTTAGGTGTCAAATATTAACTTGATGCTGCTTCAGGAAATCTATGGAGAGATTACCAAGTGAATGTTATTTTCTGATAAAATGCAACATTGGTATATTTGTGTGCTAGGAAAGTGCAAGAATATCATAATTGAAATTAGGTTAAATGGCCATTAGAATGGACATGGATCAGACTTGGCATAGCAATTTTAAACCTTACAAGGAGGAATTGCTCAAATGCACCAATAAGTTCCACATGCTTACAGTCAAGAGAGTGCCTAAATTTGCCTGCAATTAGGAAACACAATATTTCAATATTCAACCTTAACATCTTATGTCTCATGTTCAACTTTGTGAAAGTTCTCAATTTTCAAAACTATGTCTCATAACCATTTGTACAGGGGTCAGGGTAAAACCCAAACTTAGGAGCAGATGTATTATAAAAAGTATTTTTTTTAAATTTGCTTTTAAGCAACTGAAAATGAGAAAAGATTTTCTTTGACAAACAATATTCAATAACACATTCCATCAAATATGCAGAATAATCAAATTTAGCACTACTTAAATTGAGTGGTCCATTTATAAAAAGAGAGAAAAGAATTTTTGGAACATTCTTTCAACCTTCCTCAGTCTGCCAACATTTGTCAGAATATGAAAATATTGGTTCGTTATCATTTTAGAAGTTAGAAGTGGGGATCTTGTACATAATATCGATATGTTATAGAATCGATCTGACTTTTCATATATTTCCTCAAACTTAGCTGTTTGTTTACAAATGACCAGTTTGAAACAGTATTTACATTTTTTTTTTTTTAAATAATTTCAGCCCAAGCAAGAAATTAATATCATTAGGACTCAAGGGGTTCCTGGGAGTGAAAGAGAATGAGAAAATCAAAGTTAGGAAAAAGGACAATAAACAGGTTTCACGAAGACAGAACATGGCAATTGGCATTGCATTTAAATGTTAAAATTGTAGGTGGCAGAGAAGCAAGAAATTGGAAGGTAGTTCCACAGATGAAAAGTGCAAGAAAAGAAACTATACAGGATAGAATATACAGCTACATTTAACTAGTAAAACAGTGAAACTTAGTTGCCAGTTTAGTAGCACACTTAAATTCATTGTGTACAAAAAAACTTTTTAATTTAACAGAAAAATCTTTTTAAGGAACCAATAGATATATACATTTTTATGGGTTTTATTTCAAGAAAATATCTTAAAACAAGCACTTTTGGCAAAATAGTTTTTTTTTTTTTCCGTTTTTTGCCAAAAGATTTGTTATTAATGAACGAACAGGTGTAGACATTTTTTAAAGTAGTATCACATTTTTAATTAAATAATAAAAATTTACATAAAGTAATAAAAATTGAAAAAAAAAATAGGCAAATATCAATGACGTAAACATATTTTGAATGCACAACTTTTACAAATAAAGAACGTGCAGATAACTGTAAAAGTTGTCTTGCAGTTCATGTTTAGTCCTTTCTGGTATATCACCAACTGTTGAAAATTCCATGATTGTATTCTATCAGGTCATCCAATAAGTTCTGTCCAAATTTTACCTTTTTTTAAAATGAATGAAATTTAAAGAGTATTTTATGTCTAATGGAGCTGAACATTATTTTTATGTTTAGATGCATTTAAACAGATCAAATTTTATTTCTGAGAACAATAAATTTAAATTTTGTTTGATTAAAACCCTGCTAACATGGAAGTACTCAAGAATCATTTGAGGCACATAATGCTTTAAGAGTTCAAGAAAGGAAACTCAGCAGCCAAAGCGGCTAGAAACATTCACTCAGTTTATGGAGAGGAATGTGTGAATGAAAGAACTTGCAGAAGATGGTTTGCAAAATTCAGAGGTGGAGATTTCACCCTTGAAAATGAAGATCGAACCGGACGTCCAGTTGAGTTTCATGAAAAGCTTCTTGAAGCAGCCCTTGAAGAAAATCCTGCTTTATCAGTTGAGGAATTGGCAGTGATTCTCAGTTCAAACCATACAACTGTTCATCATCATCTTCAACAACTTGAAAAAGTTCCATAACTTGGAAAATGGGTGCCTCATGAATTGTCTGAAAACAACCTCAAATCTCGAGTTGACATCTGCTCTTCTCTCTATTCTCGCCAACTTTTTCACCTTTTCTGGATAGACTTGTGACTGGCGACGAAAAATGGATCTTTTATTGAAATGTTAAGTGTCATAGACAGTGGCTTGGTAAAGGGGAAGGACCCCAGCCACAGCCGAAAAGGGAACTTCATGGGCAAAAGGTTCTTCTTTCAATCTGGTAGGATCGCCAAGAATTAATCCACTTTGAATTCTTACCACCTAATGCAACAATTAATGCTCAAATATACCGTCAGCAATTAGAGCGTTTGAACCAAGCTTTGAGGAAAAAAAAGACCTGCTCTAGTGAATTGAAAAAGGGTGATGTTTCATCAGGACAATGCGCGACCCCACACAGCAAGAATCACGTCACAAAAGATCGAAGAACTTGGTTGGGAGAAAATTCCTCATCCACCTTATTCTCCCAATCTTGCTCCTTCAGACTGCCATTTGTTTTGTAGCTTACAGGATCATTTGGAAGAAACAGCTTTTGTAACACAGGAAGAGGTTAAAACTGACATTTGTGAGTTCTTCGAATCAAAGCCAAAAGAATTTTACAGTAATGGAATTAGTAAGTTTGTTAATAGATGGAAGGAAGTCATAGATAATCAGGGAAAATACATTGTTGATTGAATCTGTAATTAAATGTAACATTTGGTCACTAGTTTTCTTTATTCAAAATTCGGACAGAACTTATGGGATGATCTGATATAAAGGATTAAAATTCCATGCTTGTATTCTATAAAGGATTGAAATGAAGCTCAATGCAGAGACTGTGTTTAACTAACAAGATTTGTAGCTGATTTCAATTCTTATTCACATCATCCTTACAAAATAGGAATTTAAAACTAAACAGATTTTAATCAGAAATTTTGATGATGTACAGGCAGGAGTTTGCACATCAGATTACTCATATCTCAGGCCATACATCATACAGAGACTCATGTCACACATGTACATAACATACACACATTGCATATGTCACACACAGACATCACATATGACATTTTTTTTTGTGCGTCTCAGCGGTTATTCAAAAAGGACAAAAACTGAAGTGGTTGGAATGTTAAAAGGTGACCGTGACATTCTTTACTGCTGAAAATGCAACATAGTCTTTCAAATATTTAAGTAATAAATGGGGACTTTTTTTATTTTATTAACATCAGCCATCTTTCCATTACCTGCCAACTATAATTATGTATGACGACATTGATAATTAAAAGCTCATGACAAAAAAAAACGCTCACAAAATGCAAAAACATACATACACAAAAAAGGCTTACTGCCATATAGCATTAAAACACTACCTCCTCCCAGTCACCATGATCACCAAAGTTAACATTTAGCACTCTGCATCATTTATCAATAGTACTTCTCTGCTTATTGTATATAGAGTCTCCTAAAAATATAGTATTTTATTTATTAGCTACATATATTTGAAATTGCAGTACCCCAACTCTCAATTTCAGTCAAGATTGTTTAAGGTGTTACCATTGACAGATATGACTACACAACCAAGACATTCAAATTCAACTTGCATTGGCAGGACAAACATTTTACCTGGTAAAAATAGTTACCTACAAAGTGCTAACAGTCAATCTATATTAAGCCTGGTCAGTACCTAGATCAGTGATCACCTCGGAATGCCAGGTGCTGTAAGCTTGGATGTGCGGGTGGTGTAATGGATTATAACTGAGAATTGTTAATCAGAGAGTTCCAATTCCTGTAGGGCTTGTTATATTCACTTACACGCAAATACTTTTGGGAAAGGTATGCATCTATCTCTTTTCCTCCTCTAGCTATGAGTTAATTCCTAAGACTTATATCACTAAATGTTAATCCATAGGAAATGAATCGATCAATAAGAAGATATACAAAAAGAAAACTTTTCCATTCAGATAAATTTGAAATAATGCAATAAAATTATAGAAAACAATTTGAATGGTGCTAAATTGGACTAAGCATTTATGAAAAAAAAAAAAAAAAAAAAAGAACAAGTGTTTTGTAGCATACCTAGGGACCATAATAGGTATGTCCCCATTCACATAAATACAGTAGAAAACAGTATGTTGGTCAGCAGTGGGAGATTCATTGTGGAATTCACTTGACTCACTTCTAGCAGTTGACTACTATTTCTATGCACCACTGACGAATCTTATATGTGTCGTTCTTGCCCTAAGTATTATCGTTCATTACCAACCTTTGTGTAATTATTCTATTCAGTAACCTTCCCTAGGTTACAACAAAGGGTTTCATTCTTCTGCAGCATACTTTCACTAGGATTGTTGATAGATTTTTTTTTTTAATCTTTTTTTTAGAGATAATGATTTACTGATACAAGTCCTACTAATTAACCCATATAGAGGGTAGAAAGGTGAATTCATACCTTTTCCAAGAATATTGGCATGTAAATGAACATAACTAACCTGACTAGAATTTGTACATGGCTCTCCAATTTCCAATCCAGAGGCGTTATCTATTACACCATTCACAAATCTAAGCTTACAATAGCTGGCATTCACAAAACGGTCACCCATCTAGGTACTGACGAGGCCTGACATTGCTTAACTTTGCTGATTATGGTTTAACATGATATGGCCCTAATCTACTAAGATTGTTGTCTTGTTATTCTACAGAAGGTTTTCAGTTGTTTGAGGTATCAAAAAGAATATTCATTATTCCACACAATGGCTTGACAAATAGCTTCATCTTTGTCATATTTAATACACAATCAAGTTGTCAATATTAAAAATGAAACCTTAATTTTCATTATTTCACACATTGTCTTAACTAACGTCTTCATTTTCTTGTTCAGTATGCAATCAAGTTGCTTACAGCCATATCACATTGAAACACCGATTCCTGTTTGTGTTTTTATAACTGTTGTCATCTAGGGAAGGTTTCTGAATAGAATAATGATACAAAGGTTAGAAATGAATGATAATACTTAGGACAAGAACAACACTTAAAAGATTTGCCAGTGGTGCATAGAAGTAGTAACCACCTGCTAGAAGTGAGTCAAGTGAATTCCACAATGAATCTCCAAATCTAGATCAGCATACAGTATTTACTACTGTATTTATGGGAATGGGGACATACCCATTATTGTCCATAGGTATGCTACAACAATAACAAAAATGAAGATACAAAATGGAAAAATGTATTTAATAAATGATATCAATTCATGAAATAATCCTGATTATTAATCCATATTCCAGAAGAAATCCATAAATTTATAAAGTTATTTAGAAAATGACATATTTTTGAGTTGAGAATATTTGAGATTTGAGTTGGGTGCTTCATCATAATGTTGAATGGATTAGCAAATTGGGTTAAACAACTGTTTAATCCTCATGAAATTCTTCACACCTGAATTTTTATATTGTGTCAAAGTTAAAAACTGTTGTCTGGATAATCTATGTATCTATAGTAGTGTCACAATCATGAGGAGCACAATTGTTCAAATAAATCAGTGTATGATAATTTTCTATCTTTAATTTCCAGAGAGAAATGGCTAACAACAGTGATACTAGCCTAGCATTTGTGAGTTTAGTGACAGTTCAGAGTTCAATTCCTCAGCTAGGCAGTGTATACATGGAGACTCAGTGGGAACTGAGTGAGTAATAATTGAGCAGTGTTACACCCAGGGTTTCGTTGGGACTACGATAGCCGGGACGCAATGAGAAAAAAAAATAAGTAAGAGATCCCAAGGTTCGATATAAAAATAAAGAAAAGAACGTTGGGAGGGGAATTCTTCAATTCCGGATGTCAGTAAACGCAGAGAGAAAATGGAACAATACGCAGACACAGAACAACAGAAGACAACATGAGAATATATAATACAAAGATTTTATTTATAGAATACACAAAGTGTGAATGTAAGAAAAAGAAAAAGAAAACTAAATAATACAAGGGATGGGGAGATAAGTTACCAATTAAACAGATACTAATGTGGCGAAATACATATGAATATGAAGATAGCAGATTAGAAGATATGGAAAAACATGCAGAAACTTACATAAGGTTGGAATCAACGTCGATTGACTATTATCGGGGTACAGTTTCTTCAAAGGATATTCATACACTTTTCTGAAAGTAACGGATGGGATTGACAATGTTCTAACATGAATTTTTGACTGGCGACGTCCAATCCGTGTTGATGGCGAGGAGAACACACAGAAAAATCACGGGAGTGTAGCCGACTTGGGTCGAGGATGTTGTTCTAGATTCTAGCGTCGATCCTTTGGTTTTTGGTGGCATCTAATTCTTCTGGCATCAAACAATGAAGTCTGGTTTCGGTGACAACTGCTTCTTCTAATGGCAAATAGCTAAGACTGGTTTTGGTGACGTCCGACCCCTCTGATAGCCAGCAATTATGTGAGATTGTTGTTACCTCAACAAGTGTGAAACGAAAACTGCTATATGTCGAGTCACGTGTTGGCCCCCAAAAAAGGTATGCGTCATTTACGGGCCCTGTTAATGTCATCCACACTTATCTGTCAAACAGCGTTCGTTTTGGCCAGCGACTATGGACCTGGTTAATATCATTCGCACATATCTGTCAAACAGCATTTGTTTGGCCTACGCATCAGAGACCAGGTAGGAAATGGGGGGAGAAGGGAAGGTTCTTTTCCGAGAACTGGCCCTGACTCATCTGGGTATAAAAACAATATATATCTCACAATCTGCATATTCAAGGAATAAAGAAGTTATTAAGATTCATATGTTTCGTCGCAAATAAACAAGGTACTGAAAATATACTTATAAAATCTGAGGTGAGGGTACAAATACGAGGTTAACGTAACAGCAGGAAGAACAAAACAAGAATAGTCAATGCCCATAGATTAAATAAAGTGTTCAGTTCAAAATTCCCTGTAGGTTGCTTGGATCAAAAGGAACCTGATGAAGGCACAAAAGCTGAAATGTTGTGATAACAACAAACATTCGGACAACAGTCTCTATGTAAATAACCAAAACGGTTCAAATTAATAACTGTATCCTATTATAACTGTCCCTCCCTTCGTTAGTTTGCACAACCATTACGCCCTGCCAGTATCTCATAAATAATGAACTATTCCATTTTAATCAAGAGGATATCATAAACCCTACTTGGTGTTAATTAAAGAAAATGTTTAACGTCTCCTGCTAATACTTTATAAATAATGGACTACTTTGTTTTGAATGTGATTCGGGAATTTCTATGGATATTTTATTGTTATGGAAGTTAACATGAGCCTATGCAATCATTAACCAAATAATCAGAAATTTAAAATAGGAAAACTAAAATTTTCACAGATTAGAATTAGTGAAAATAATTTCTCTAGAAATTCCTGAGGGAAATGACTAATAAGCAAGATGAAAACAACAGTTCAAATAAATCAGTCACAATTTAAAATAAAATTAAAAAAAAAAAAAAAAAAAAAAAAAAAAATTAAAATCATTTTCCCCACTAAGTTTACAGCTAACATTTGTCAACTGATGCTACTTGTAAAAGTTTAATTGCAAAGTTTTCTCAAATATAAACATTGCTTCAATGAAGTCAAAACTTTTAGGTACTTATTCTAGTCAATGAAATTCAACCAAAGATTAGAAAGACATTTGCCAGAGAAATGGATAATACATAGCATTTTAACATTTCCTTGTGTCGGTCATTAGACGAAAACAATGACTCTTATGCTGTCATCCCACGTCATTCTCGCATGATTAATGATGGTCCATCAATTCTGCTTGCTTTGAATAGAGGACATTAAAAGGAGAACGGTGGAAAAAGTAAAAATCAAATTTGAAACATATCCGATATAAAAACTGACTGCGATTAGTCATGTAACAAAGATATAAAATCTTAAACAAAAATAAACCTGTCCGATTTCTCTGTGATGAGGCACTGTTACTATTATACACAAATTCTTCTTGACCAAAATTTGAACTAGCAAATAATCACAAGTCCTTTTTACAAAAACAAAGAGACCCCCAACCACCACCTCCCGGTAAAAAATATGCAATCTTCAAGCAAAATTTAATCAAACATAATTTACATATATCACAGTGCATCCATTATTCTGTTTGTTTTTTCCTTTTTTTTTTTTTTTTGAGGCTGGGGACAAAACATGTAATGTACTTCCCTGGGTGGGAGGAGCATTTAATAAAATATTCAAAAATAAATGAAAAAACAAAACATTAAGATACGAATCCTACACAGTGATTTAACCTATCATTTCATCATTGAGGGAATCATCAGTTGTCTACCATGTTAGTTTTAAGTTCAAGAACAAAACTGCTGTTTACACAAGTTTTGTGATTCCTTGCAAATCCTTGTTGCCACTTTTGTGATGTTGGATGGCTTCACTTGTCACTTTTGCTATGTCAAGAGAGAGCTTGTTATCACTTCAAAAATTCTCGTTATATTATAGACGCCAGTTCTAGTAATAGTGTGCCTTCCAATAATATCCGCATTAGTAATAGTGGTTCACATAGTAACTGCCAGATAGTATGATGATCAGTAGAGAATCATCCATATAGTAGAGAGAATGAATGTAGCAATATTGAATAGACAAGAAGAGTGAACAGTGATCGTATAGTCATCATGCTACTTCTTATTTATTCACTTCCTATATGATCATGTGATCTACTTAATAATGGAATCACCTGTGTTACTCACTTGTGATAGGTTTCAAACTAGTGTCATCAATGACACTTACTCTTATACAACAATAAGCATGGCACCCTTAGTAGCTCTCATGATCTCCCCTCAAAATTTCTCAGCTGTTTAGGCTAAAGAGCCATAAAGTAAAATGGAACTACTTATGGAAAAAAAAAAAAAAAAAAAAAAAAAAAAAAAAAAAAGAAAAGAAAATAATAAAACAAAGAGAAGAATACTGAGTGTACTTCTCACTAGACTGACAGTGGTATCAAGTGAATACTTTGTTATTTGTTTTGTTTTTTTTTTAAATCGAGTTCACCCCATGAAAGGCATTAAAGCCACCAAGACACACGGGGCTACTGGGTGGGGAAGGGTTAAAAACAGGAGCATTGTTTAGGAGCAAGAACAGAAGAGTAATCAGGAGGACAGCAGATAGCGAATGACATTACATTTAGAAATATGTACATTTCCTTATATTTTTTTTTTATTACTATCATTATTTATTGATTTATTTATAGGACCCTTTAGAGTCCTCCCTCTTCAACTCAGAGGCACCATCTAGTAAACTGTTACTCATGTCAGTTGTTTGACTGTTCAACAAAGTCTATCCAATGATCTGCAGATCTTTTAGGAACTTTATGGTTGATGTAGCAACAAAGACACTATGTCCAATATCCACTGGACAGATCTTTGTTTTTTTTTCGCCTTGTTTCTCCATCATTCTAACAAGTTTTGTATACTGAGGTTTCCTCCTCTTATAGACTTCTTTATCCATTTCTTTTTTCTTCTTCTTCTTTGTAGTATTATTCTTTGTATTATTATTCTTACTACTACAACATAAAAACCACTGGATGCAACAGAGACCTGAAGAAGGTCAAAGAATGTTTGAAGCATCTTCCTAACATCAATAAAATTGAAGATATTAGTAAAAATAAAAAAAAGTGAAACCAAACTACTTTCTAAAGAATTTCAGGAAACAGTAGAAACTCTTTGTTTTGGCAGGTGGAATCAAATATTTCAAAGATTTTGTACTGGTTATCACAGGGGCATCATTAATAAGGAAAAATACATACAAATTTAAATTTTACTTACATTATTCATATTCACAATATTGTCCTCATCTTTGTCATCACATCGTTTTGTCCATTCTGACCTCTGGCCTCCCTCAGGGGTATATTGATCTGGGTAACCTACAGGAAATTCTGAACTGAACCCTTTATTTAATCTACAGAGATAGACTATTCTTGTTTCACGATCCATGTCTTGGGATATCTCATCCAGTTCTTATTTATAGTACTGCTCAACCATTTGTGCAGAGCCCAAGTAACCACTGCATGACTCTAGGATTGAACTCACAACAGCTGTGTCACCAGCCTATCCCTGTAGATTAAATAAACGGTTAAGTTTAGAATTCCTGGTAGGTTATCCTGATTAATATACACCTGAGAAAGGCCAGAGGGCACAACGGCCAAAACGTTGTGATAACAACAAAGATAAGGACAATAGTCTGAATATTAATAGTGTAAATAATGACAACTCCTCATCATAGAAATTCAGACAAAAATTTAAATTTGACAAATTTCATATTTCTAAATTAGAAACACATCATTAAAATATGTAAGTTGACCATGTTCAAACTTATTTTTATTAATTATTGACAAAACAAGAGGTTCTAACAAACTTAATATAGAATTTAGTTAGCTAGTTTACATAAAAAGATAAAACTTATACATCATTTGAAACTTCTATGAAAGTATCATATTGCAAAATTTCACCTTTCTCACATCTATGGCACTCACTGGACAACAAAAAAGATTTTTTTTGTCCGTTTTCCCAAATGATTTAGGACAATTTTTTACTGCTGAATCTGAAAATGACATCCATTTCTCTCGATCAGGTCATGTTTTTGTTCGAATTTGAGTTTTTAAAAAGTTGATTGCATTTTTATGACATTATCAACTGAATTTTAATATTTCTCATATGAAATAAGTTTTTAAGGGAAAAAATGATTTCTAACACAATTTATTAATTAAATGTTACAAACATCAATTACAATAAACTGAATAGTATACATTGATAAATGTAAGTACATGTAAATTGCATGTTATGTCATCATTGTTCAAAATTCAGGGCTTGAAATTCCGCTTACTCAAACCCTTAAAATGATTAGCAGAAGGGGTGTGTCTCTTTAAAGTACAGCAGTAATCAGCCAATATGATTGCATCGCACTGTCCCCGATACCTGGTCTCCATTTCTTTCATGTCCTGATGGAATCTTTCGCTCTGTCCATCACTCATTGAAACCAGATTCTCAGAAAACCAATCCATATCTGAGAATAAATAATGCATTTTGATGCTCATGTTGAATCCTAGGTTTCTGAAAGCAGTCAGGATATTGATGACAAGTTCTGCATAGTTCCTGGCCTTGTTGTTGCCAAGAAGGTTCATCACGATCAGAGCAAAAGCATTCGATGCTTCCAGTTCCACTTCATATATTGAGTTTTCAAATTCTGGATCTCTGATGAGCTGACTGATTTGAGAACCATCAAAGATAGCAGCTTTCAAATTCTCCATCATCAATCCTGCAAAAGCCTGGCACAAGTAAGTGAAGCAGCTACTTTCCTTGTCCAGAACTTTGGTGAACTGCTTGATCAAGCCCAGCATGATGTGCAACAGTGGAAAAAGTATCCTGTCTCTGTCCACCAGAGGCTTATTGATGACATTCGTTGCTCTGCAAGGCATCAATTCCTTCTGAACAGGCCAGTCCTTTTTTTTGTGGAATGCTAAGCAATGTCCCTAATATCCCACATGCATAGAAATCATGCGTAATTGGTGAACCTGAACTATTGTGCCAACAAAAACGTTCACCATCTTCAGGTTAATGCAAATAAACCACTCATACTGATTATAAGGAATTTTCTCCAGCACAGATTTCTCCTTCATTGTAGTCAAATGAGTGAGGGGGTACAGAGGCAAATTGGTTGCCATTGTGTAGCAGAACACTTTTCACTGATCACTTGCTGCTCTCAAACATTCCTCAATCTTTGGTTTTGTACTGTGGCATTCCAATTTTGCACAGAAGCTGTTCAGAGAAATAACAAAGGTAAGGTTGATACCTGATGCATTAGAAGGTGATGCAAACATTGTCACAAAGGAGTTTTTCATTTCCTTCAATTTGGATACCAACAGTTTGTCAGAGGACTTTGACAAGCTGAGATCGCAAACTAGATCATTTAGTTTCTTTTGGGAAAAAGGATGTAGAACACTATTTGTCAAAAACCACTTCTTCATCTTTTACAACAATACCACCACCACCACCACCACCACCACCACTACTTTGTATTCTATGGTTTTGTGTTGTATAGTTTAATTAGTGTGTTTTGGGATGTAAGCCCTTTTGTAAATGGTTGCCAAAGACATTAGGTTTATAATACCCAGAAGTTAATACACAGATGTCCTCAAGGACACATGGCACAGTGGATAAAGGTGTTAGTTAGATCCAAAGAGTTGTGAGTTCAATACCTGGTTAAGGTGGTGGAGAACTTGGAGGGGGGAATTGATAGGAGATAACTGATAACTGACATCCATTAGACATGGTATGTGGAACTAGAATAGTCTACCGCAGTTAGCAAAATAAAGGGTTCAGTTCAACATTCTAACCACCTGAAGAAGGCCAGAGCGTACAACGGTCAAAACGTTGTGATAAATATGGCAACAAAGATGAGGACAATAGTCCGAACAATATAAATAGTGTACATAATAATACCTCATCTCAGAAATAGAGACAGATACTGAAGCATTTTCTTCTGTGCTACTGGTGTATAAATATTTTGGCAACGTTTTAATGCTTATGAAGCTATTTTTGGCTGGACATACTCCTGATGGATTAAAATTATTAAGTTTATAATTGACATGATAATTATTTTTATTGTGTGAAATATGTTGCATATTTAGATATTTTAATGGACATTACAATGTAAACAAAACCCTAAAAAAAGCATGTGACCATTGGTCAAAAGTTGACCTGATTAAGCAAAACCAATGTGATTTTTGGATTCAGCACATCAAAATTGTCATGAATCAGTTAAAAGAATTTCAAGAATAAATTTAGTGTTGACCAGTTTAATAATGAAATTATTCAAATTTTACCTTTCACCTGGCACAGTGAGAAATTAAGATTTTTTTCTTTTGAAAAACAAAATCACCAAGTCACATGTTTACAACTATGTCCACATGAAATATGAGACACACATCAAAGAAAAAGAGGAGAATGATTTCCCGCCTTTCAAGATGCCCACTACTGCCCCCACCCTGCAAAAATCCCCAAAAAGCTAACTTCTATTTCCTATTAAGGCACATTTTATTCTTTCCTCTTCGGAAAAGGAAACTACATAAATATGGACATGTATATATTTCAAACATGTAATGTCAATGATGTTAACCTCCAGGAGAGGGGAGAGAGAGAGATTGATTGATTATGCCTCCACGGAATAATGTTTTCCACTGACGAAGTCAGTAGATTATATTGAATCAATTGCTATGTCTGCAGCTCGGAAAGTTGGTTCATTATGTCATGCTAGACAATTTTTCTTGCCAGAATCCATCTTATGTATTTATAAGTCTACCATTCATCCTGGCTTTGAATATTGTTGCCAGATATGGTTTGGTGCTCATGCTATATATAGAGAGATTCTTGATAAAATCCAAAGAAACAGTTGTAATGTTATTGGTCCTGATCTGGCATCTCAGTTTCAGTCATTTTCCAACTGCCATAATGCAGCTTCCCTATGCCTTTTCTAGAAATACTTTCACGGTAATTGTTCTGATGAACTTTCTTCTATGGTAACTAGACTTCATGAACTTAGTGTTTCCTGTTTTACACACACATACAAAAAAAAGAAAATCATCATCTAAAAAACATCTTTTTTTTTTTTATTTTAATAGACAGGGGAAGCAGGGAACATAAGTAATGACCCCGCCCCATAATGAATTCTCTCAGCCCAGGTTCTATTTAAAGCTTAAATCTGGCCTTGCACAAATGTTTATATGCTGTAACAATATATGATATTTAAAAACAACAGCGGTAAAAACAAAAAAATGTAGTGGTAGAAAGCTGAATGAGGTGGGCTAGGTTGTTCAATTAGACACATTGAACACAAGAAATTTAAAACAATGTATCTCCTCATAATTATCACCCACATTTCATTCATTCACTCTATATATATGTTAAATTTTGATTTTGTAATTAGCAGTTTTAAATTTTAATATTAAATTTTATCATATAATTTAGTAATTATTCGTTGGAATAAATTCTTTTTTAATACTATCCATATTTTAAACATCTGAATAGATATTATAACATGACTTCGTTATCAAGCTTTTTGAATTTTCCTATACTTGTGTTTTGATTGGTCCATCTAGCCTTTGTAACAACGTTTTCCCTTTGCGTAGGACTGATAATTAATTTGAAACTTTTAAAACCATTTATTTTACATTCAACGTCATCACTTGATAAGACACGGAGGGTGTTGAAACAAAATGGTTATTTTTGTAGTGATTTTATAACATATTTATGTTATAAATTTTTTAAAAATAAATAATTATATCTGCTCTACTTTGTATTGAGCACTCTTTTAAGAACAGTAATTGTTGGTTATTGGAATTCATTCCATATACACCAATCATATACTTGGATATATATATATATATATATATATATATATATATATATATATATATATATATATATATATGAATATATATATATATATGAATATATATATATATATATATATATATATATACGAGGGTAAGTCAAAAATGATCTCCACTTTTGCCATACCATCTGTATTATGAGCACAGATAATAATAATTTTTTTTTTTTTTACTTTTCTTCATATATAATCCCATCAATAAAAACTTTATTTACCCTGAAAAAACCTTTTGAAGGACCAAATGCATCACATAGGAATTTTTTCCATTTTATCATTCAATTCAGTCACTTATGTGCCATCTATGATACACATTTAGGCAATCATGTATCTTTTGATACATGACTGAGGAGCCAGAGTTTTTTCCGCAATTAATTGCCATTTCTTTCTATAGTAGACCAGTTGCCATCCAAGGCTATAAAACTCAGTCTGTCCTGCTATTTAACCATAACTCGGACGAGAAGAGGAATCATACCTTTCCCACTGGTATTAGCATTCAAGTGAATGTAATAGGATCCGACTGGAATTTGAACTTAGGTCTCCAATTCCTCAATCTGAGCTGTTATCTATTACTCTACCATGCCTCCTTAACTTGACATATATAGTTTATTATATATCATATTCTCTGACATTGCCTTCCATCAGTATGACTGATGCTAACCTGAAGGACAGTAACCCATTGAACCTTCTTGGTTTAATGTTTTCCATTGACATGAAATGGAACAATTATAGTGAATCATTTGATAGGCCTGTTGCTCGGAAAGTCGGTCGACAATTTTTCATAGCAGAATCTATGTTGCACATTTATAAGTTGACCATTCATCCATGCATTGAATATCACTACCAAATATGGTTTGGCTTCATTTGGTTTGTTTTATGGCATATCAACCTTAATGGGTTATTTAATGCCAACAAGATTTTTATTGCTGGCAATACTTTCCTTAAAAAAAATATATTGCTGGTAAGATATTTTTTTTTCCAAAAATGAATTGCTGGCAATAATTTTTTCTTCAAAAATTCATTGCTGATAATTTTTACAAAAATGTATTGCTGTACTAAAACCTATGTTTACACTTTCATAGTGTTTTGACTCGAGTTTGCGGGTTCACTATTTACCCATAAATGGGACCCTAATACGTGCTACCACCCTGATTCAGGGAGGACCTGGAAACACCAGAAATTAAGAGGTGGTTCCACACTCCTCAAAACCTCCTGATCAGATGTCGGATGTAGTTTATTTTCTTACCCAGGATTGAAAATGTAGTTTGTCATACCCAGGACGGCCAAATATGGTCTGGTTCTTATATGTATTTAGAGATTCTTGATAAAATCCAAAAAAGAATCTGCAGTATTATCAATCCTGGCCTAGCATCTTAGCTTCAAACCCTTTCCTCCTGCTGTAACAATTTCCCTGTTCCAATTCTATAAATATTTTCATGGAAATTGTTCTAACAAGTTTTCCTTTTTGGTATCTTATCTTCACATAGCTGAAGCAGACTACTAGATCAGCAGTTAAGTCTCAACATTTTATTGTTGAAATTACTAGATGTAACTGTAAATTGTATTCTAATAACTTCTTCACTTACACTTTTCCCCTGTGAACGGCATCCCAGCTTTTTGGTTTCCTGTCAACTGCAACATCATCTCTGTCTTCTTGAATCCTGTTCTTTTATCATCTTCTCTCCTTAATAAAGTTTTCTCAATTTCTTATTGTTATAGTGGAACACACCTATTCTATAGTTAATAGACTCTCCCACCTATAATAAGTAGCAGTAATAGTCGCTAAGTTGCTCAGTTAGTTGGTTCATTCAGTCAGTCGATGTCGGACGACCGTTAGTCGGATACTAAAACTATCAGCGACCACCCCTAGATTTCTCTGCATCATTACCTATTATGTCAAGTTCCTAATGTTTTGTACGTCGAACCTATTTTAGGACCGACTTACTGAGATACAAGCCTCCACTGTGAAATTACTCTACAACACATACTCTCAGTAAGCTCTTGTTTTAGTGGCTTTATCACCTTGCTTGGGATGAAATAATTAAAAAAAATAAAACAAAATACATACTAACATATTGTTGTGACCTAGGGAAGGTTACTGAATAGAATAATCACACGACGGTCGGTAATGAACGCCAATACATAGGACAAGAACAAGACATATAAGATTCAGTGGTGCGTAGAAGAAGTAGTCAACTGCTAGAAGTGAATCAAGTAAATTCCACAATGAATCTCCAACTGCAGACCAACATACAGTATTTACTACTGTAAATATGTGAATGGGAACATACCCATTATCATCTGTAGGCATGCTACAACACATATACAAATAAACAAAAGAGAAAAATGATGAACCATTTAAAAAAAAAAAAAACAAAAGTTGTTGACTTACCATTAGTCTTGGCAGAAAATATAATAGGAATTCCCACAGCTGTCGGTCTTAGAATACGAAGGTCAATAGTGGTTACAGGGGCTTCAATAAGTACCTCACATGTCTCTGTCACATTGGAAACTTCGTTTACAGCCATTACAGTAATGTTGACAAAACCTAAGTATGGGAAACGATGTTCAATACAGAGCTTGCTTTCATTTCTTAAAACAATGTCAGGATTTTGCCAGGATGTGCCAAAATCCCACCACAAGGACACATCTGACCCTCGAATCACTCGCACACACAGCAAAACGTTAGAGTCATGAGGCAGAACCTCATTGAGCAGAAGTTCTAAGAACTCAATTGGTTGCTGAATGACAACTTCCTGGGGTAAGAATTTGGTGATGTTGCTCACTTCATTATAGGCAGAGACACTGATGTTGTATCGACCAGGGGTGTGAAACACATAACTTCGGCTGGAAGTTAGATTACCCCGAGTAGAAAAAACTTCTCCTGCAATATTCCAGACAAAGGTAACTTGGTTTCCAGTCAACACCTCGGCATAAAAGGTGAGGCACTCACCTACTTTCAGCAGGTATGAAGTTAACTGCTGTAACAGAACTTTTCCAATTGCTTCCCGGGTGACAACCATTTTTTGTGCCTTTTCCATGGAGTTTTCACTGTTCTCGAAAACTGCCGTTATTTCATAGTGCCCCTTCTTCGAGAAAACGTGCATTAGCTGTGCAAAACCTGTTTGGTTAAGAATCACTTTGTTTTCAGATTTAATTGACCAGGATACAAACGTGACATTGGTCAGCAATGGAGAAATTACAATAAAAAATGCCTGCGTGTTTGTAGCAATAAAATTTTTTGACACAATCTTAGTTGTCGTTGGTTTCTCATGGACTACAATCTGGACATGAAGTGCTTGGGAAATGCTGCTAATATTGTTTTTGGCAAGAATTTGAGGCTTAAAGTATCCTGGTTTTGTGTAGACATAGCAGATTTCTCCAAAAAGCTGGCAACTCTCTCCATAATCTTTGAGTAGAAACACTGGTTCTGAACAGTCAGATATGGCACTGGTGTTTGTGGCATCAAGTGAGAAAGTACCTACGATGCCATCTCCAAAGTTGACAACCAAAACTGTATCTTGGCGGGTAGCCGTTTCTAGAGACACCAAAAAGCGAATGGACTTGTTGACTTCAACATAACGTGAAAAATTGGCAGGTAAGGAAAACTGAAGGTTTTCCAAATCTTCACTGTCGACAACCTGAAAATATGAAGACAGAATGTGATGACTGGAGCCAAGGAATAAACCATTATTTCATACAAACAAGTCAAAAATAAAAAAAATAAAATAAAAAAATAAAAATTGAATAGAAGAATGACAAAAGATTTGCTTCTGAATTAACTCTTTCACTATAATATATTTAAATTTTTCCTCACATTTTTTCAATTGAGCTTTCAGTACTACATCTGCCAGGAAAAAAATGAAATCATCATCAGTCCCATAGTTGGGTGTAGCCATAGACTGAGTTCTGACTAAGAACATTTATATTTCTTGGTAGTTATAGGCACTTCAACATGGTGTCGTGGTTAGCAAGTGTGTCTCACTAGATCAATTACATTGACTGACCCATACTTTCAGCCTTATGCCACATCTAAGGTACACTTAGAAAAAAAAACAAAAACAAAACAGAGAGAGTCTTGGTAGATAGTCATTCATTTGTAATATGCTTTGAGCAATGTAGATCTAGTGGAGCCCATGCCACTCTAGGTCTTAAGTAGTATGGGATAATGAAAATACCTGAAGTAAATCAGTTGAAATCTTGACACAAGAAAATGTTATTAAAAATGTTTAAAATCAACATAAAATGTCACAATGAACAGGTGTTAGAACAATAAAATTAACATTTTCTGAATAGAAACTGCAAATTTCCTGATTTGTTATTGTTTTATCTTCTTTTTTAAGAATATAATTTGAATCTCTAATTCTAAGATTACCATAGAGCGAACATGTAAGCAATAAGGAAGTCTTACGGAAAATCCTAAAAAACACTAATACTTACAATCAAAAAGAGAGACTTGAAATTTCCTGGACACATAATGAAGAAAGAAATCTTAGAAAATGAAAGAGAAGGGGAAGCAGTCAAGAGACCAGAGAAAAGACCTCTTTTGCCTCAGGGGAACTCTGAGGAGACCTCTTTCCCTCGGAGGAGACAGAAGACCTCTTTCATCCTCTGATAGAGATTTTGAAAAGATACTGAAGCTTTCTGGATTTATGAACATTTTCTGAAAGCATTTAA
>OZ010613.1:48101263-48173763 GCA_963932145.1 Acanthosepion lycidas | reverse complement strand
TGAATGGCTGTATTTATATGCTACCATTGTTGCCCATTATCTTAGAACAATTTTTCCAGTCACAGTGGGAAGGACATCTGACTTAGTTATCATTGGGGCTTATTTTGTGCACCTGCCTGATTGTCAGAAGTAGGATTGTGGTGACAAAGAAGTCAAAAAAGAAGAAACAAAATAAATAATTTATGATTATGAGTAGCATTATTTTTTAAGTCTTTTGTTGAAAAGAAAGCATAGAGGTGGGAGCCAAGACGAGCCGGGGGAGTCGTAGGGGAGGGGAGCAAAGACGAGCCGGGGGGGTCGTAGGGAAGGGGAGCAAAGACGAGCCGGGAGGGTAGAGGAGGGAGCAAAGACGAGACAGGGTGGGGGGTAGAGGAGGGAGCAAAGACAAGACAGGGTGGGGGGTAGAGGAGGGAGCAAAGACAAGACAGGGTGGGGGGTAGAGGAGGGAGCAAAGACAAGACAGGGTGGGGGGTAGAGGAGGGAGCAAAGACAAGACAGGGTGGGGGGTAGAGGAGGGAGCAAAGACAAGACAGGGTGGGGGGTAGAGGAGGGAGCAAAGACAAGACAGGGTGGGGGGTAGAGGAGGGAGCAAAGACAAGACAGGGTGGGGGGTAGAGGAGGGAGCAAAGACAAGACAGGGTGGGGGGTAGAGGAGGGAGCAAAGACAAGACAGGGTGGGGGGTAGAGGAGGGAGCAAAGACAAGACAGGGTGGGGGGTAGAGGAGGGAGCAAAGACAAGACAGGGTGGGGGGTAGAGGAGGGAGCAAAGACAAGACAGGGTGGGGGGTAGAGGAGGGAGCAAAGACAAGACAGGGTGGGGGGTAGAGGAGGGAGCAAAGACAAGACAGGGTGGGGGGTAGAGGAGGGAGCAAAGACAAGACAGGGTGGGGGGTAGAGGAGGGAGCAAAGACAAGACAGGGTGGGGGGTAGAGGAGGGAGCAAAGACAAGACAGGGTGGGGGGTAGAGGAGGGAGCAAAGACAAGACAGGGTGGGGGGTAGAGGAGGGAGCAAAGACAAGACAGGGTGGGGGGTAGAGGAGGGAGCAAAGACAAGACAGGGTGGGGGGTAGAGGAGGGAGCAAAGACAAGACAGGGTGGGGGGTAGAGGAGGGAGCAAAGACAAGACAGGGTGGGGGGTAGAGGAGGGAGCAAAGACAAGACAGGGTGGGGGGTAGAGGAGGGAGCAAAGACAAGACAGGGTGGGGGGTAGAGGAGGGAGCAAAGACAAGACAGGGTGGGGGGTAGAGGAGGGAGCAAAGACAAGACAGGGTGGGGGGTAGAGGAGGGAGCAAAGACAAGACAGGGTGGGGGGTAGAGGAGGGAGCAAAGACAAGACAGGGTGGGGGGTAGAGGAGGGAGCAAAGACAAGACAGGGTGGGGGGTAGAGGAGGGAGCAAAGACAAGACAGGGTGGGGGGTAGAGGAGGGAGCAAAGACAAGACAGGGTGGGGGGTAGAGGAGGGAGCAAAGACAAGACAGGGTGGGGGGTAGAGGAGGGAGCAAAGACAAGACAGGGTGGGGGGTAGAGGAGGGAGCAAAGACAAGACAGGGTGGGGGGTAGAGGAGGGAGCAAAGACAAGACAGGGTGGGGGGTAGAGGAGGGAGCAAAGACAAGACAGGGTGGGGGGTAGAGGAGGGAGCAAAGACAAGACAGGGTGGGGGGTAGAGGAGGGAGCAAAGACAAGACAGGGTGGGGGGTAGAGGAGGGAGCAAAGACAAGACAGGGTGGGGGGTAGAGGAGGGAGCAAAGACAAGACAGGGTGGGGGGTAGAGGAGGGAGCAAAGACAAGACAGGGTGGGGGGTAGAGGAGGGAGCAAAGACAAGACAGGGTGGGGGGTAGAGGAGGGAGCAAAGACAAGACAGGGTGGGGGGTAGAGGAGGGAGCAAAGACAAGACAGGGTGGGGGGTAGAGGAGGGAGCAAAGACAAGACAGGGTGGGGGGTAGAGGAGGGAGCAAAGACAAGACAGGGTGGGGGGTAGAGGAGGGAGCAAAGACAAGACAGGGTGGGGGGTAGAGGAGGGAGCAAAGACAAGACAGGGTGGGGGGTAGAGGAGGGAGCAAAGACAAGACAGGGTGGGGGGTAGAGGAGGGAGCAAAGACAAGACAGGGTGGGGGGTAGAGGAGGGAGCAAAGACAAGACAGGGTGGGGGGTAGAGGAGGGAGCAAAGACAAGACAGGGTGGGGGGTAGAGGAGGGAGCAAAGACAAGACAGGGTGGGGGGTAGAGGAGGGAGCAAAGACAAGACAGGGTGGGGGGTAGAGGAGGGAGCAAAGACAAGACAGGGTGGGGGGTAGAGGAGGGAGCAAAGACAAGACAGGGTGGGGGGTAGAGGAGGGAGCAAAGACAAGACAGGGTGGGGGGTAGAGGAGGGAGCAAAGACAAGACAGGGTGGGGGGTAGAGGAGGGAGCAAAGACAAGACAGGGTGGGGGGTAGAGGAGGGAGCAAAGACAAGACAGGGTGGGGGGTAGAGGAGGGAGCAAAGACAAGACAGGGTGGGGGGTAGAGGAGGGAGCAAAGACAAGACAGGGTGGGGGGTAGAGGAGGGAGCAAAGACAAGACAGGGTGGGGGGTAGAGGAGGGAGCAAAGACAAGACAGGGTGGGGGGTAGAGGAGGGAGCAAAGACAAGACAGGGTGGGGGGTAGAGGAGGGAGCAAAGACAAGACAGGGTGGGGGGTAGAGGAGGGAGCAAAGACAAGACAGGGTGGGGGGTAGAGGAGGGAGCAAAGACAAGACAGGGTGGGGGGTAGAGGAGGGAGCAAAGACAAGACAGGGTGGGGGGTAGAGGAGGGAGCAAAGACAAGACAGGGTGGGGGGTAGAGGAGGGAGCAAAGACAAGACAGGGTGGGGGGTAGAGGAGGGAGCAAAGACAAGACAGGGTGGGGGGTAGAGGAGGGAGCAAAGACAAGACAGGGTGGGGGGTAGAGGAGGGAGCAAAGACAAGACAGGGTGGGGGGTAGAGGAGGGAGCAAAGACAAGACAGGGTGGGGGGTAGAGGAGGGAGCAAAGACAAGACAGGGTGGGGGGTAGAGGAGGGAGCAAAGACAAGACAGGGTGGGGGGTAGAGGTGGAAGCAAAGACAAGCCAGGGGTAGAGGCAGGAGCAGAGTTCGGAGCAAAGACAAGCTGGAGTAACAGAAAAAGACTTCAAAAGCCTACAAGTCAAAAAAATTCTGGTGATAAAAACAAAGATGACAAAAAAAAAAAAAAGGTCACCTTTAATATAGCGACATTTTGAGAGAGAAAACAGCTCAAGAGAAAAACAGGATTTGGAGTGCGTGAGTTGAAGGTTTTGAATGAATTTCAACAAAGACAAAATACTAAGAGAATTCCAAGTAGAAAAGTACATTTTAGTAGAGAGAATGACAATTTGGAGACATCATTTCAACAGAGGTCAAGCTTTTTTTGGCAGATGAAAGGATAACTGGGATAGGATTTTGGGAGAAGAGAGGTGAAAAATTTTCATAGAAAATACAAGGAAAGAAGAGAGTGGTTTTCAAGAGAATTCATGAGAGAGAATAAAAAAAATTGAAAGAAATTCTAAGAAATCATAGAGAGGAAAAATAAAAATTCAACTAAAGTGAGAGAGAGAGATGAGCAAAGACAGAATTCTGAAAATTGAAGGACCAAGAAATCAATGACAAAAGAATGAAGACAGAAACAGATAACAAAAGAGAAGAGAAGAAAAAAAGAAGGAGAGTAAGGACAGAGGATAAGAGAAAAAAAAGATTGGGGGGGGGGAGAAAAGAGAGAGGGGATAAACTGAGTAAAAAAGGGGCAAGGAGCAAAGGAGATAGGGGAACAATGACCAGAGAAAAAAAGAGGGCCAGGACCAGAAAAAGAGTGAGGAATAAGATAGGACTTGGTGGGAGGCAGTCTGTCAAAAAAATGGAAGCTGGAGAACAGAGAGAACATCAAATAAAGACAACGGTGGAGAGATGAAGTAAAAGAAGAAATACTGCTGAGGCACTGTAAAAAGGATTTGGGGGAAAAAGAATAATGTATATATATATATATATATATATATATATAAAATGTGTGTGTGTGTCAGAGAGAGAGAGAGAAAAACAGAGGATTATGCTCATGCTGAGGCAGCATGTAAGGAACTGCTGAGCTGGGTGAGGTTTTCACCCTCCATAAACATTTCTCATGATTCACTTAGTTTTGACATTGATGTAGCACCTGACTGGCACTGGCCTGGTGAGGGCAGTGATTGAATTGAGTGGGTCAATACAGGATAGGTGGGACTTTCATAATTTGGGCCTGAAGAAAGCCAGGGCTTCACTACCCCTACCGATCAACTCTTACCCCAAGATACTGAAGCATCAAGGATACGAACTTGAAGTAACACTGGCTGTTGGATTTATTGAAGTCAAATAACGAAAGAGCTTATTTGTAGGCAGAGACAAACACGAATATGGCCAATTTTGAGTTGGCTTCCCAATGAAAAGAAGCGTAAAGTTGTCTAAATGGTTAACAGCATCAAAAATGGAAGAAATAAACCAAGTTCAAGTACTGATTGTAGAATAAAGTTGAGTCATAAATAATTTCCGTTTTTGCTTATCAAATTTACTCTGCAAAAACTAAGTCACAATTACATTTTATTCAATTATATATTCACTATTATTTGAATGACTTGTTACTGCATGCCAGGAAGGTCTTTAATACATTTTGAGTGAAATTCTGCAGGATTTGAGGGGAAAAGTTTTCCTCAAACTCTTACAGCCTGTTTTTCATTAGAAAAAGCTTTCCTCATCAAAGCATTTTGCAATAATTAGGTGATGGCCTCATTGTATATTTACAAGACATTTGTCTTTGATGATTGTCATACTTATGCACTGTATTCTGCACATGAGTATGGATATACATTGCATGCAGATAATAGTTAACTTTTTCTGAGATTTTTTTTTTTACCTCATTTTTGTGACTAATACAAAATATGAATCCCGAGTAAAAATGAAAGCTTGGCCAAGACTCAAAATTGAATCTGATATTTCAGTAACTTATCTTACATGGCTGATGCTTTAGCCAGTTAGGTTGTCTAAACTGTTGGCATGGCCTATGGCCATATGTTGAAACACCAGTTCTTGTTAAATCACCAAAGTAAGCAATGTTGAGCTTGGTCAGTATACAAACGGGTAGATAATGACTCGGAATTGGAAACACCCTTGTGAAAGGTATGAATTTATATCTTTACCCACAAGCTTTTCTTTGGTAGTTCCAAATCTGTGCAAGGTTGACTTGAGCTTGACCAATGCAACAATGATTATATTTCAACTAACTTATGGGCCAAGAAAAGTAAAGATATAACATAACCATGTTTAAATCTTCCAATGAAGTGCAAACTTTTCTTTTGTCGTTGAAACTTTGCATAAAGCTGACTTGATCTCTCCCATTAATATGATGTTTATTCTTACTTACCCTAACTTATGGAGCAAAATGTAAACGGATATGTTCAAGAGACATTGATAACTTTGTTTTACTACAGTTTATATAAAAAAAAAAAAAAAATTGAATAAATGGTCCTTGGTAGAAGCCCAAAGTTTTGAATGATGTTGCTTTGTTTGCAGGTGAACACTCACTCCACCTACAATATACACAAACATGCAACCTTTTAAAATGCATAGTAACAGGACAGACTTAATTAAAATTGCTTTTGAGATTTGACAATGGACAGGGTTGGGAAAGCATTTGGTCTGCAACCAACAATATCCAGTCATGAGGGAAAAAAGAAAGGAAACGAGAAAAGAAAAGAGAAAAGGAAACGAGAAAAGAAAACGAGAAAAGGAAACGAGAAAAGAAAAAAGAAAAGAAAAGAGAAAAGAAAAAAGAAAAGAAAAGAGAAAAGAAAAAAGAAAAGAAAAAATACCATTCAAGCATATGCTTCAATGGTTGACAACATCAACTTGACCAAAATTAACAAGTAATTAAAGCAACAGAATCGATAAAAGAGTGACCATTAAAGGTTTGGTGTTTCATGACCAAGGGTATCAAAGAACAACATGTTTTAGACAAGCTTTCAAAGCATGTATTATAATTATTATTATTATTATTGATTAAAAAAAAAAAAAAATCTTGTTCAAACTTGAAGAAATAATAAATTAGTTACGGTCATAAATAATTCCATTTATCAAATTTATTCTGCAAAAAATAAAGTTCAATTACATCTTATTTGTTAACTGTAATCATTTGTTGCCACTTATCAGACAACTCTTCAATAACTTGAGTAAAATTTGTAAGTCTTCATGCAAAAAAAAAAAAAAAAAAAAAAAAAAAAAAAAAATGGCTATTGTACAAGTCAGGATAAAGTGAATAACAAATTGGTTTTGCTTTACATCAATTCAAGTCAGAACTTTCCAAGAACCTACTTATAGATAAAGTCTTGAATTGAGACGACACAAAGTAGGAATGAAACAGTCTGTTCTACCTGGGCAGTTATAGACACCTGAATTACTGCAAAATGCTTTGATGGAGAGAATTTTCTCTAATGAAAACCAGATTCAAAAGATTGGTGGAAACATTTTCAGGTCAAAACCACTAGAAATTCACTGAAAAGATTTCAAAGAGCTATCTGTTAAGTGGCGACAAGACAATGCAAATGATAGGGATTGAATAAAATGATAAGTGAATAAAATATCATTTAACTTTATTTTTTTTTTCAAGAATCAAGTGTAAAAAAAAAAAAAAAAAAAAAAAAAATTATGAGTCAACCAAATAAAAACATGGAAGACGTGCTGTATTTCAAAATCTACAAATCAGTTTCTGATTGGAGTTCAATTTTTTCTTTTCTGTGATTTAAATATTGATAGAATTAATCAAAACTCAACACTTAAAGGAAAGTATTTTTGAAGAAGACAAAAAAATTTAAAAAACCTCTTTGCATTGATAGCTAGAACCAAACGTGGTACGTTTTGTATGCAAAATCTCGATATTCTGTTTCACACTAAAATCAGGCGGGGGGGTTACGTAAATAGAAACATTATAAATATCAGGGTAATCTATCACTATTTTCTTTTATTTTTTTTTTATTATTTCTTCTGAACGAATCAATCCATTATGCGATTTTGTAAAATACAACTGATATTTTGCTGGGCTTATTTCATGTTCCCTTCCCAGCTCCACAAGGGAAACGGCGTACAACAAGAAATATAACGTTTTCAAGTGTAACTGATATTGACAATTGGAAACAGGATGTGGCCAAAATAGATGTGAAGAAAAGAAAATAGGTATAGCAAAAACAATGAGAGAGAGAGACACACAGAGAGTAAACAGGAAGAGAAAGCATGGAATACATGAAAGAGAGGCCAAAATAAAGAGGGGAAGAAAGGGAGGGAAGGAGAGAGAGCGAGACAGACAGACAGAGCACGACAATGCCAGAGAGACAGACAGACAGACAGACAGAGCACGACAATGCCAGAGAGACAGACAGACAGACAGACAGAGCACGACAATGCCAGAGAGACAGACAGACAGACAGACAGAGCACGACAATGCCAGAGAGACAGACAGACAGACAGACAGAGCACGACAATGCCAGAGAGACAGACAGACAGACAGACAGAGCACGACAATGCCAGAGAGACAGACAGACAGACAGACAGAGCACGACAATGCCAGAGAGACAGACAGACAGACAGAGCACGACAATGCCAGAGAGACAGACAGACAGACAGAGCACGACAATGCCAGAGAGACAGACAGACAGACAGAGCACGACAATGCCAGAGAGACAGACAGACAGACAGAGCACGACAATGCCAGAGAGACAGACAGACAGACAGAGCACGACAATGCCAGAGAGACAGACAGACAGCACGACAATGCCAGAGAGACAGACAGACAGAGCACGACAATGCCAGAGAGACAGACAGACAGAGCACGACAATGCCAGAGAGACAGACAGAGCACGACAATGCCAGAGAGACAGAGTGAATGCTGGAGAAGGAAGGATGGATAGAGAGAAGGGATTGTGAAGAGAGGGAACAGATGTGAAGCAATGAAAGAGCGCAAATGACAAATACTAATGTTAAAAACAAAAAAGAAAAGAAAAATGTCATAAACTCAGAAAAACAATGAAGGCATTTATGGCCAACAATGCAATGAACATTCAGAAATTGTGAGGAAAAAATGTCGGAATAAAATACAAAAGTAACTTAAAAAAAAAAAGAAAAAATGAAAACTATGGCCAAGGTTAAAATTATAACATGATATCATACTGGAACATTACTTTCTTTGAAATATTTGTTTTCTCTTTTCTAAATAATAAACAACTTAAGCAAATAGACACATACATACATAGACACAAAACAAACAACAACATGGCCAATGTGGTAAACTTGATTTTGCAAAGCAATTATTTATAAAGTACATAACCTTGTCTATTGGGTCTTAACAATATGAAGAAAAAAAAATTCAAATATACATAATGTGTCAAGCCTGTAATATTGAAAGAGTTGAAAAAGAGAAGTCTCTAGAAGTTGCTAAGTGAATAGATTGCTGTGGAAACTAATATATTTCATTGCTCTGCAAATGGTAAAAACATTGCAGAGTGAGGGCGATTGATTGCTTTAAGAGACTGCAGAAACTTCCACAACAAGTTACTGGCAAACTGACCCAACCTGAGGTGGCTGTGAGGGAGTAACTATTTTGAGAAATTCATTTTGTCCTTTTACAACATTTTAATACACAGACAAAACATTTACCTTCTGGCCATGATCAAGTGAATATCAGATATCTGTCATGTGTTGCCTTTTTTTGTTTACTAACTGATCCTGGGATTGAACTCATGACCAGTAGATGAGAGTAACACATGCTTTAGCCCACCCCTACATTCAGGGCCAGTGCAAGAGTCTCATACCCTCCCTCAAATCTATGAAACCTCCACCCCACTCAACTACATCACATTCATATGTATTCACATTTATATGTATTCATATAAAATGCAAATTTTATTTTAATAATAATAGATCATATACAGTAAAGCTGAACAATTCAACTAGAAAAATTGAAAATAAATACAATGTATCTAAATACAAATTAGAGACATGTCATAATAGATCATTCCAACAATGTTTTGCAGTAAATCTGCTAAAAGGAGCCCAATTCTGCTTGTCAAGCTCCCCCATCCCAATTAGGGTGTTCAGGGTTAGTATGCACCGACCATGTCTACATTAATTACGCTACTCTCCTTAAGGACATTCATTTTGTAGTTCAGATTTCAGATGAAGAATTGTTACTATTTACATTATTGGGACAGATGCCCTCATTTTTATTGCTATAGTCACATTTTGGTTGTTGTACATTTTGACCTCCTTCAGGTGATATACATTGGAATTTCAAACCAAACCCTTTTAGTCCATGGGGGTAGATTGTCCTAATTCCATGGGCTAAGCATTTTTTTTTTATAAGTATCTCAGCTTCAGTTACTTCCATTTAATTACACAACTCTAAGTTTTTTTTTTCCCTCTACTGTGGCCAGGCATTGAGCTCACAACTCTGGTTTGTTTTGTTTTTTTATGGCATATCAACCTCAATGGGTTATTTAATGCTGACAAAATTTTTATTGCTAGTAATATTTCTTTTTTCAAACATATATTGCTAGCAAGACTATTTCCTTCAAAAATTAATTGCTGGTAATATTTTTACAAAAATGTCTTGCTGGTATTAAAACCTATTTTATGCTTTCATAGTGTTTTGACCCCAGTTTGGGGGATAACTATTTGCCCATAGCTGGGACCCTAACAAGTGCTACCACCCTGAGTCAGGCTGGACCTGGGAACATAAGCAATTGAGATGGTTCCATGCCCCTCAAAACCTCCAAATCAGACACTTTGCTGTTGGATGTAGTTTATCGTCATACCCAGAACAGAATACCTTTTGGGTCAAGTCACTTTTTGTATTACTAAACCAACACTTTTATCCACGAGATAAAAGTGCTGGTTGAATAACTACATAATTTTTGTGAAAATTTTAACATTCTGTGTCTAAAAGAGCAGAACTGCTACTTTTATGACAACATGTACTCATGTATGGATGCAGGAACCAATGATTGGTTGCCAACAAAGGATAAAAGCTGCTTTTTCAAATAATCAAACCTTCATTGATCAGGAGAGCTTTTGAATGGCAGATATGGTTGGAAAGAAGTGACACAAATGATTGAGAACAATCAGATATATAGTATCTACTTGTTATAGTTTAATATTTTGTTAGTTACTAACTTATCATTTGAGAGTTTTTGTTACACTATTTGCTTATTTATTTTTAACACAATGTTAATAGTTTAATGAAAATATACATACAAAAATATTTCTTATCTGTCTATATAATAAATGTGGCTATCAGTGTGTCATAGTTTTTCAACTTTACTCCTAGAATCTGTAGCCCAATATATACCATTTTGGAATCAGGCTGACAAATGCAGATTAGTGAGGCTATTTAAACCATAGTTTGGGTGGGTTGCTTGGGCCTTAGGAATTTATCCTCTCTTTAACAGCTCTTGTTTTTCTTTTTTTGTGTTACTCATATTCCACTAACCCTCCTCACCAGAGCAGGCTCTGTGGGATGGTCACCAATCACTCAGGTTTTCAATTTGTCCTCCTACAGTGGTTGCCAGCAAAGACTATAGGACATAGCCTGTCCTGCTATTCAGCCCATATTGGGGGTGAGAGAAGAGATAGAGTAATGTCTTTCTCAAGGGTATTTGGATGCAAGTGAATTTACTGAACTAGACTAGAATTTGAACTCAGCTCTTTGATTCCGAAATAAGAGCTGCTATCCATTACATCCTTAATAAGAGAGTTTTTAACTTCAACTGGCATAATAATTACACCATAGACCTTATGGCTATCAATCTGATAGTATAAGCCTGGTGCTATACTTGGAACAATGGCAAATCATTGTTCCTTTTATATAAACAAAACTGAAAGGTCAGCCATCTTTAATGTACTTAATGTCCCATATAAAAGTAGCAGAAATCAGATAAATTACAATGTGACATGATTTTCTAATGAATAAAATAGTTTGTGAAAACAATTACACTAATTAAGAGAATTGCTGCCATTAATTGCACCTTCATTAAAAGCTTAAAAAAAGAATTCAAACATCCTCCAACGCAAAAATACTCCTTGTTTGAGTAATGAAACAAAAATGCATTTTAACTTGAGTGAGAATTCATAAAACTGAATATTCCTGTAAATAAATGCATCGTTTCTATATGCTGTGTCCTGTCTGGATACGATCGATCATGTCTCTTCACTACTTCCCATCCTTTGCAACTTTTATTGATATTTATCTCCTGACTATCTGTTGTAAAGTGCTATTGAATGAGGAATAACCAAAACGTTGGTTTGTTGTGCTTTACGTCATATCAACCTCAATGGGTTATTTAATGCTGGCAAACATTTTTTTTTTTTTTTCCTGGTAATATTTTGTTTTGTCAAAAATATATTGCTGGTAATAGTTTTTTTCTTCAAAGAATTATTTCTGGTAATAATTATTTTACAAAGTACTTCTGGTATTAAAACCTATTTTTACACTTTTATAATACTTTTTGCCACAGTTTCAGAGTTAACTATTTGCCCACAGCTGTGACCCCAGGTCAGGGTGGACCTGGAAACACTAGCAATTAAGAGGTGGTTGCATGCTCCTCAAAACCTCCTGATCAGAGGCCTTGTAGTTGGATGTAGTTTACCGTCATACCCAGGAAAACGGAGGTAGTTTATCGTCATACCCAGGAAAACGGAGGTTGGAAATGAAATGGTAATCTTTATAACATCAACAAAATACAATACTTACCAATGTGATGAAGTAGGTAAACCACTACTAGTGGTGTTCATAGGTACGGTACATAACACTATCCTTTTTATTTCCTATATTGTGACTCATTTACACAAGCTTCTTGGGTACTCATTGTTTCCCCCATTAACCCGCTTTTTTTTTTTTTTTTTTTTTTTAAATCATTTCACCTCAAGCAAGACAGTAATGACACTAAGATGCAGGGGCACTGGGGAGGTGGGGATTAAAAGAAAATAGGAAAACTTTAGAAAGAACAGGAAACCCAATCCTAAACAGGGAACAAAGGATAAACTGACTTCTGTTCAAAAGACAGGGGAAAGAGTGTGAATGTACTGTGTATCAAATTCTCCAACCCTTCCTTCCTCATCATGTGTCCCAGAAATTTCAGTTGTTTCTTTCTGACTTAATGCATAAATGTCCTGTTTGTTTCCATTTTCCTTAGAACTTTCTTGTTGCTCACTTACTCTACACACAATATTTTCAGCACCCTTCTGTAGAACCACAGAATTTTTTTTTTTTTTTTTTTTAAAATCAGTATTACCCCATGCAAGGCAGTGAAGCCACTAAGACACAAGTAGTCACATTGTGGAAAAATTAGGAACAGAAACATTAATAAGAGGAAAGAGTGATCAGGAGGACAGTATATAGTGATTGACATTGCATTTAAATTTTTGCAGATTAAATTTGGCTGGAAAACATGTAGCCAGAAGGGGGTTCCACAAGTGAGAAGTACAAGAAAAGAAACTGTTAGCATAGAACTTAGGGTTACATCTAGCAATTTCAACTGAAAAATGATGAGACCTACTTGCCAATCAAGTACATGCTTAAATTTGTAAAGTCTAAGTACCATATTGAAGAGCTCATCTAAATAATTACCATGAAAGTATTTATAGAAAAGGCAGAGAGGCAACCTTACAGCAGTGGGAAAGTGACTGAAGCTGAGATACCAGATCAGGACCAATAATATTGCTGATTCTTTGGATTTTATCAAGGAGCTCAAGGTAAATAGCAGGGCACTGGACCATATGTGGCAGCAATATTTTAAGCTTGTATTTATTACTGGGCACTACTTAAATCGACTTTTAGAAGCCGTGTCCTGTTTATAATATCGATAGCGTGTCATATTCAAATCTCTGACTTTTACAGACTTATTGAACTTCGCTTGTGTGCAGATGAAAGACATTTGGCAAGGAAATTACAAAAAGTTTTTTTTAAATAAAGAACAAAATGCATATTTTAATTATTAGGTTGGTGCAAAAATAATGTCGTTTTCTCACATATGTTACTATGTGAGAAAACATTATTTTTGCACCAACCTAATAAAAATTTACATAACTATCAATTTATTCTTCATTTGAGATAATTATTAACCTCAAATGTTTTTCATCTGCTTCTAAAAAATCCCACATTTTTACAAATAAATCTTTAAAATATTAAAAAAGTTTAAAGGTTAAAAAATTTGAAAAAAATTTAAAACATATGCAGATATCAATGATGTTAACAGTTTCAAAATTGAAATTAGTAAATAACAGCTTCGTCCAATAACTCTGTAAAAGTCAGGGATCAATCATATTAAAAAAAAATCTTATTTAATTCTGATAAGTGTCACAGCCTAAAGATGGTCTAAGCAATGTTAATCAGAAAAAAAAATATTTCTTTAAAATTTTTCCATATTTGTTTTATAAATGGACCAGTCTATTTAATTAGTACCTATTATTGTGTCCTGGGTATGATGATAAACTACATCTAGCAGCAAGGCTTCTGATGGGGAGTTTTTGAAGAATGTGGAACCACCTCTTAATTGCTGCTGTTCCAAGATCCACTCTGACTCAAGGTGGTAGCACTTGTTAGGGCCCTAGCTATGAGCAAATATTTACCCCCACCAAAAAATGGGGTCAAAACACTATGAAAGTATAAAAATATATTTTTATAATAAATATACCAACAATATATTTTCATAGTAAAAAAACAATTACCAGCAATACACTTGTAAAAAGATAAAAAATGTTACCAGCAATATACATTTGAGAAAAAAAAAAAAAAATAAAATAAAAAGAAGATATTAACAGCAATACATTTTTGTAAATAAAAGTACTAATGCTACTAAGATAATTAAATTTTGGTATTCAATGACCCATACGGAGTTTATATGCCACCAAACAAACCTATTATTGCTTTTAAGGAAGAGCTTTGATTGTTCAAAAGAATTCTCACTTAATTTGCAAATTATCCAGATGATAAATCTGGTGAATTTGTCAATATCCTTTTTGTTTTTAATGTGAAAAATGTACTAACTTATTTTTTTTTAATCATTCATCCTTCCCAAGCAAGACGATAAAGCCACAAAGATACAAGAAAGGCTGAAGGAAACTTTGAAAAGGTTGTTGAAAAGAAAGGACAATAAAAAGAAAATGATTCAAGGAGACAAAAGACGGTGATTGACATTGCATTTACTGGAAAGCAAGAAGCAGAGAAGAGAGTTCCACAGGTGAGAGAAGAGACCATTAGAATAGAACTTATGGCTACAATTAGCGCTTACGACAATATACTGTTGAAACAAGATTTTCTTCTGATCACCAAAGTTAAGGAACAATGAGCTTGATCAGTAAACAGATGAGTAACCACTAAGGGAATACAACATATTGAAAGCTAAAATTCTGCTGATGGATACAGTCTTCCTACTTATATGAACAAAAGACTTCAATATATGAAAGTGTTTCTGGATTGACAGGTTGCAAGGTTTACCTGCAGTTGGGTGGATGAGAGTGGTTATGCTTAGCAATTTCAACAGTAAAATGAGAGCTAACTGCCAAAATATAGTACTATATGCTTCAATTTATGAAGTTGAGTGACCAAAGAAGAAAATCTCATCAGTTCACTCTCCTTCTCCAGTCATGAACAGGAATATAGAGGTGTATCTTTTGTTTATTGTTTAGGATTTAGTTTCTGGTTCCTTATAAAGTCTATTCATTCGCTTTCACTCCCAGTAGCACCTTGTGTCTTAGTGGTATTATCACCTTACTTGGGGTGAATTGATTAAAAAGAATAACTGCCATGAATATATTTATAAGAAAGGCAGAGAGAGTCTACTTTTTACCATATATACTTGCGTATCATGCAACTTTTGAACACCAAATTTTAAAGCGGGGTTGCATCATACAGAAGATAATACAATTTGCATATATACTGCAGACCCTGGCTACATTGTTGAACAAGCTACATATCCATTTACTTCAGTCAAATTAGCTTCAAAATTAGGTCTTCAAAGGTCACATGATATGCGAGTATATATGGTATATTTATTATCTGATAAACAAACACTGGTTACAAAATAAAGAAAAAATGCTAACATCTACAAAAGATTGAAAGCTTAAGATAAAGAACAACTCCAGGTACGAGAGATGTTCAGAGAAACCTTTCATTTTCTGCTGACAGTGGCATCATAAAACAAAAGGAAACATTTGTATCTCTCGAGCAGTTTAAAATCACTGATCCCTGCAAATATCTATTGCATGTCTCTAAATCTCCAGAGAGAGACTTTTCTCGTTCCACTGCTCATGTCTAGGGATATCATCTAGTTCTTATTTTTATTTAGTACTGGCCAGTTATCACTTTATCTTTTCACTGAGCCCAAGTACTCACTGTCCAGCCCGGGGACTGAACTCAAAATTCACAAACCAAAACTTTAATCCACTAGGCTACTGGTCCCAAGACAATAAAATTAAAATAAATAACTCTTAAATAAAGAGATCAGTTTAGAATTCCCTGGAGGTTACACATATCAATATATACCTGACGATGCCAGAAAGCAACGATGACCAAAATGTGATAAAAATGAGGAAAATAGTTTGAATGTAAATAGTGAAAATAATGGTAACTCCTCATTCCAGAAATTCATGACTATGTTCAAAATCGATTTCTCAGGCAGTTTTTTTTTTTCGTCACCTGATTTTTTAAAAAAATTCTCGTAAGTCACAAAGTGGATATTAAGAGTTACAATGATACACAAATTTAATTGCAGTACTAGATTGGCAGCTAGCTCCCATCATTCTACTATTGAAACTGCAAGATGTCACAAGTTATACGCTAAGAGTTTCTTCTCTAGCACTTTTTGCTTACAGACTCTTGCTTTTCTATCAACTTTGATTTTCAAAAATTGAAATGCAATGCCAATCATTTTTTGTCCTGTCTCCTTAATACTTTTACACAGATTCTTTCACGCTTAGTAATCTTAGTAGTTTTATTGCCTTCTTGGGGAGAAATGATTACGACAAAAAAAAAAAAAGAAAAAAAAAAGAAAAGAAGCTTTTCTCTTATAAACACATCTTCCAGACATTCATTGTTGACAGTTGGTTAATGTGCTGTAGTTGTCAAGATGACAAAGCAGCCATGACTTGACAAGGACACTGCCTCTCAGACAAGTGCCAGCTTGTTTCACTCTTTTGGAGAAAACATCTTATTAATTTAAACATTTACTGGATACAGGTGTTTGAGTAGACACCTGTTTTTAAACAGTATAAATTTATGTCTCGTGGCCTGGGCATTTGAGAGTCTTAACAGAGAAAATGTGCCTTTGGGCAGGGTTCAAAGATGTTTAGCCACTAAATATTTTTTTTTTTTTTTTTTTTTTAAAGCAATTCACCCCAAGCAAGTCAGGAGTGCCACTAGCATGCAAGGAGTTACAGAGGGTACAGAACAAGAGTAAAGAGGTGTGTTTGAGGAAAGGATACAGAGAACAAGCTCAGGCTGTCAGATGTCAATTGACATTACACTTGAATATTTGGATATTATAGTCATCAAGGAAGTAAGTAAGGGAAAAGGAGTTCCACAGACGGGAAGTGCAGGAGAAGAAGCTGCCTGAGTAGAAGAGACTGTTACATTTAACCGTTTTGACAGTAAAAGGGTGGGACCGAGTTGCCAGCCTAGTAGCTCACTTAAATTCATGCAGTCTGGGAACCAGCGAAAGTACCTCATCAGAACAGTTGCCATGATAGTTACATTAATTCCTGACCATTGACGATCTCTTTCTGATTGTTTCTACATTTCTTTAGTAAAAGCCATTAACAATGCATTTACATGAAAGATCTAAAAGACCTATTCTGTTAGTAATAGTGACATTAATTCCTCAACATTGACAATCTCTTTCTTTGAAAAAAATGAATACAGAAATAAATTGCTTTTCAAAACTTTCATTGGAACATGCTGAGTCAGAAATTATAGTGTTTTGGGAGCTTAAAATTTATAGTTTTGAAGTTGGACAAAGAGATTTCAAACCATTAATGAAACTATTCTATATATATATATATATATATATATATATATATTTTTGCCAGTGAAAGGGTCGGACTGAGATGCCAGCCTGGTAGCTTGCTTAAATTCATGCAGTCTGAGAACCAGTGAAAGTAGCTTGTCAGAACAGTTGCTATGAAAATACTTGTAATTCTAAAAGTAATGAGAAATAATGTTGGATCATAAATAAAAACTGATTAATTCCTTCAAAATATAATAGTAGTAAACTCTCTTGACATATGAAGCCCCAACAATTCCCTTTAGAACTCAATCACTAGAATACCAACACAGATGATTTGATTTTCATAGTGAAAGCTTGTGTTGAACAAGCCAGTTTGTATAAGAACTGATAACAGAGTTGGGGCACAGTGTGACACAAAGACTCCAAACAGCTTTTCCTTGAATTAGGATTGAGCGTTTTAGACTTAGACTGATTGCCACTATTGCCAGATTTCCAGCCAAGGTGTATAATATTTTTGACACTATCATAGACCTGTTTTTACACATGCTGTCAAAATGCATTATAAATTCTAAATAACCCTTCAGTAATTTTAAACACGCATCATCAACCATGGCTTTACTCAAATTGTCTTTCATTTTCCTCTACTCGTGAGAATGGCTGATTTGGAGGGGCTTCACAAGTGGAATAACCTTGGGCCACTCTTCATCTCAACCTGGCCCTGACTGCCACACAAGGTTAGAAAGCTCAGTCTGCCCTACTTTTTTTTTATTTTCAACTCTAATTAGAGGAAGAGTGACACCTTTTCCAATGGGATCTGCACAAAGTGAATGAAACCATACCAACTGAAATTTGATGGCAAGCATTTACAGAATTATTTTATTAACAATGACATAAAATTACAGCTGGAAACTATTCAAAAATTATATAAAAATTGACCCTCATTTAGATTAGAGAATTAAAAAGGTCAGCGATGCCGTACTGTTTTTTCTGGTCATAATCTAACATTATTTTTACCTCCTTTTTGTAAACATCTAAAGTTTTATTTAACTTGTACCTTCATTTCTGATGAACTGTTGCAAAATATAGTCAGTTTCCTTTCTTTTATGGCTGTCTGACCTTTACCTTACACAAATGATTCTTTGTGCAACATGCCGTGGAATCCATTGCGGCTGTTGCAAACTGAAACTGTTTTATTAATTGATAACTACTGTAAAGTAGAGAAATATGAAACTGTTTTAAGCTGTTGGAAATAAATATTTTTTTGTTCTTTCAACCAATGTGTTAAGAAAAAATTATTCTCCCAGTAAAGATAAAAATCAAACAATGAATTGCTAACTATTTATGTGACTTGTGATACATCAAAACTTTAATAATCCACTTTAATGATTGTAAATCGCGAAAAACTAAAAACGAATATGAAAGGCGTATCATGAATAACTTGCAAATTATCTTCTTGGAAATTTTACAATGAAAAAGCATTGCAAATTTCTGGGATGTGGAGTTGGGATTATTTACAGTCAGACAAATGTTCTCATTTTTGTTATTGTTACAAAATTTCAGTTGTGCTCTGTAGCCTTTCAGGGATGAGGAATTGTTATTTACAGTTGGTTCTTATCTTTGTTATCAAGTGCCTATCATTCTGGCATAAACTATTAGGTTGGTGCAAAAATAATGACGTAATAACGTCGTTTTTTGACGTATTTTTTAATGTCAAAAAACAACATTATTACGTCATTATTTTTGCACCAACCTAATATCAGGAAATTTGGAATATTATACCTTCTACCCTTCATTAGATGTCTAAAGATCTTGATAAACTTTAAAAGGAATTTCAAACTGAACTCTTAATTTAATCTTCAATGTGTGTGTGTGTGGGGGGGGTCAGATTGTCTGGTTCCACTGTCCAAGTTTAGAGATATCAGCCAGTCATTTTTTTTGTACTGCCCAGTTATTACTCTTGCATTGATGAAGAGTCTGTACTACCTGGCCCTGGGATTGAACTCACAAACCAAAGCTTTAAACCACTAGGTTATTATCTTGTGGCTGGATATTCTGCCACAGGTAAACCCTACAAATTTAACATGGAAATGTATGGAGATTCAAACAGAAGAAGGAATCAGCAGCTATGTTAGGTCATAAAGGCCTGCTCAGTAGCCCTAGCATGTATATAAATTACATTACATATAAGTAATTTTACTGTGGCAATATATAAACAAAATTAATTTCAAGGCAAACCAATTTATATCGATGTATTTAGCACTTTTTAAGGATAAATACAGATAGGATTGATCCCATTGTTTCTGATTTACAATGCCAAGACACAATTCCCTATATAGCACAAAAGTGCTCAATTAGTTTAAGGAAATCACAAATGTTGCCTTTTTACAGCAGATTTTTGTTTTATTTTTATACAGCTCTTCAAAAAAAAATTAACATAAAAGTTTATAGGCAAGATGCTAACTAAACCGAATTGTTAGAATGTAACAAATTGCCTTAATATTTTCATCACATTGAAACAATTCTTAACGTAAACTCAATTTAAATAATTATAATGAGAATATGTCCAATTATAAAAACTAAGTGAATTAATATAATCACAATGATAAATTTTGTTCTCTATTACACACTTTCAAAGATGGGAAGATCTCATTAAAAATCTTTCATTTCTTTAATGAATTAGTGTTAATTATTCAATTTTGAAAATTTCTCTTGAACTAAGAATTACTAATTTTTATCTGAATTTCTGTTTCCAGTTATTACTAAAACTATTTATATTCAGACTATTGTCCTCATCGTTATTGTTATCAATGTTTCAGCCCTCAGGCCTTCCTCAGGTGTATATTGATCTAGGTAGCCTACAGGGAATTTTGAACTGAACACTTTATTTAATCTACAGGTTGCAGACTGTTCTCATTGCACTTCCCATATCCAGAGACATCTATTTTTATTCAGGACAAACCTAGAATAAATGTTGGCTTGTGAATTTGATGATAGTGGTTGTGAGTTCAATCCTTGGGCAGTGTGAACAAATGGGTGAGCAATAACCAAGCAGTACTAAAGATACAAACTAGACGATATGCCTAGACATGGACAGTGAGACAAGAGCAGTCTACTATGCTTTAATCTACTAGGTTATTTTCCTGTGAGTGAGCAATGTTTGTCCCTTTGTCATTCCTCCACCCTCACATTCTGCCATCTAATCACACAAACTTGTCAGATAGAAGACCCAATACCTTTCTATTTCTTTTCGGCTTTGATATGTCCTGTGAGTGTCAAAACTTCCATAAATTTCAGTTCTCTCTTTCCGATTTTGAGCATACTAATAAATGATAATGTTCAATGAAAAAGAGTATTGACAAAGATAAATTGCCACAACTGACCCCTGAGCTTCATGGAAGAAAGATAAATGTTATATGTGTGATCAGAGTATTATTATTCATTTACAGTTCCTAAAATGCACATCTATATCCAGCAGCTGCAACACGTCCATAAAAAGTTTAATTGAAAAGCACGCTATGCTCATCATTTGGAAAAATGTTGTTCTCTATGACAATGCAAAGATGCCTTCAGCAAAAATAACACAGGAAATCATTCTGGAATTTGGTTGGTCTTTTCTACCCAACTTGCCATATTCACTTCACACCAACCCATTACCTTTTTCAGTTGCTGCAAAACATTTTGATGGGAGAAAATATTTAATTAAAACCAGATTCAAGAGTTAATCATAAAACTTTTTCACATCCAAACATGCGGAATTTTACTCAAAACATATCAAAGAGCTGTCTACTAAGTAGCAACAAGTCAACACAAATAATGGTGAATATATTATAGAATAAAATATAATAATTTGTCTTGATTCTTGGTAGAATCAAGTTGATTAACAAAAATGGCAATTATTTATGAATCAATCTAATATTTTTGGTTGAAGGTTTTTTTATTTTTTTTTTCATATATATGGTTTTTCATATACATTAATGCCAAAGATTTTTTTTTTCATTTAAAGGAAAAAAAAGTAATTGTGTTCCTTGTCTTTTGTCTATTTTTGTAACGTTTCATTTTCGTCCAACTTAAATGGTTCAATAGGCTTTTTACGTCTTTTCTTTGCCCTCCTCCCATTAGTTCATGACACAATTTCATTGTTATTTTACTTTTGTCTCTTCTGAATGACCCAATTATCTTTCATTGTTATTTAATTGAGTTTCCTGTGACACACAATTCATTTTATAAATGTATAAAGAATTCATATATATTGTGAGGGGAATACTAAAAACAATTCTATAATCCTTGTCCCAAAGTTGGTAAGAGAAACGAATTAAGAACAGTTCTAGTCTCTCAGTTGCACTTGCATCTATTCTTTACAACCAACAATCTTAACAGTGGAATGAGAACAGCCGATTCCCTGTAGATTAAATAAAGGGTTCAGTTTGAAATTCTCTGTAGGTTAGCTGGATTGATATACACCTGATGAAAGCTGAAGGGCACAATGGCCAAAATGTTTTGATAGAAACAGCAAAGATGAGGACGATAGTCTGAATATAAATAGTGTAAATAGCTTGCTGACTGTTGCTCTGGAGCACTTAAAAATATCACCATACATGTATTGGGAAGCAGATTCCCACTGGTTCTGTAAGTTGGTGTTAAGACCCAGTGAGAATTCCCAATACAAACTACATAGGTAGGAAGCCACAGCCCACTTTCACCAGTCAATATATGTAGACAGGGGTGATCATCAAAACTTAGTCAAGTTTTATACTACCGAGGTAATAAATCCCTTAATCCTCAAACTGAGTTTACAGACAGACAATCACAAAAAAAAAAAAAAAAAAAAAAAAAAAAAAAAATCACTGCAGTATATGAAGCCTTGGAGAGGAAAAGAAAAGGTTTTGAAAGGTCCGAGGACCTCCCAGCATTAAAAGACAGAATTAAAAAATGTTTCTCTCATGTCACCCAGCATTGTCCCCTTCAGTTTATTTATGGCCATTTCTTTATATTTCTTTTTTATATCCTCACCATTTTCAAGAGGAATATACATGCTAATGTGCCAGTAGGTATTCAAATGAAGACGTATTGGGTTGGGAGAAAATTGGATGCCGAGTGGAAGGGGCTAATGAGAATGCAGTGAGGCCCACCATTATACCATGAAACAAGCAAGGTTCCCATGCAATGTGGGAGTTAAACACAAAGAAAGGCCCAGAAGCAGTACTGAACTGACCTTCTTACTAGTGTAGTTGCACAGGTGAGAAACAAATGATTTAGAGGAGAGAAAGAGCATGGCAGAAGAGAGATGAATTAAGAGAGAGCAAATGTGCAAAAAGATGGAAGGAGGAGAATTAAAAATAAAGGAGAGCCGAGAAGAAGAGAGATGAATTAAAAGAGAAAGAGAGGACAAGGTAAAAGAGAAACTAAAAAAACTAAAAAAAGAGACGTACACACACAGACATACACACACAAAGAGGAGAGCAGAAGAGATGAACTGAGAGAGACAGAGAAAGAGATAGGCAAATTGAGCAGGATAGAAGAGAGTAAATCAATAGACAGAGCAGAAGAGAAATTAATTAAAAGAGAAAGAGAACAAAAAAAATCAAGACAGAAAAGATGAATTAAGAAAGAGAGAAAGATAGGGATACACACACAAATGGAAGAAGAAAAAAGAGATTAATTAAAAAGAGAGACACAAATTGAGAGGGGAGAGCACCAAAAGTGAATTAAAAGAGAGAGACAAAAATAGCAGGGCAGAAGAGATGAATTGAGAGAGAGACACATGCACAAAGAGAGGAAAGCACAAAGAATTGAACATGAGAGAGAGATGAATTAAAAGAGTGAGAGAGATAGACAGAGAGAAGAGTACAAGAGAGGAATTGAGAGAGGGATAGAGACAAAGAGAACAGGGTAGAAGAAAGATGAATTAAGAGAAAGAGTGAATGTGCAAAGAGGAGGAAGGAGATATAAATTCAAATATAATTTTTTTTTATTTCTGGCAGTTTTAAAATGAAAAGCATAAAAACATTTGACAATAAATATAAAACTTGTCTTTTGTTAGTTGAATATAAAGACCTTACACTCTTAGACACTGAAAAGTTCTTGGCCTGTTGACTTTGATAACTCTGACCCACTTGCCCAAATCATGAATTAACATCAGATTTATTTCTTGAAGAGCTTTTTGGTCATTTCAACACATTTTGATAACTTTAGTACCCAACTTCTCTCATATGTATATTTTGTTTTGAAAGGATTTTTTTTTTTTTTTTTAAATAAAATCTTATTGCAATAAATGTTATTTTTAGTGTGTACACATGTTTGAGTTAAATCTGTTCTTTTTTTTTCCTGGGGGAGGTGAGGGGTAATTAATTCAAGCCCTACTAAAAGAATTTTTGTTTTAACCCTTTCAATCCAAGCAAGGCAATAAACCCACCAAGGTTACAGAGTGTGAGAAAAAAAAAAAAAACATTATTAAGGAGTAAAAACAAAAGAAGAATCAAGGAGACAGGAGTAATGATTAACATTGCATTTAAATTTTTGAAGGTCAAAGTTAGCTGAAAAGCAAGAAGCTGGAAGGCTTTTCCACAGGTGATAAGTGTGAGGAAAGAAACTGCTGGCCAGGAATTTACAGTTAAACCCAGCCAATTCAACTGTAATTTGAGGAGACCTTGTTGCCAATCTAACAGGAATTGAACCTGTATCCCATTTCTACATCAAAGAAACAATTCCTATCGCCAAAACATGTCATTACCAATTAGGCTATAAGAGACTATTATGATAAAGCAAGGCTCAGTTACCAATTGATGGAATGCACATTTTTCATTGGGACATCTTCAAATACATATTTGCTCACGTCATTTTTATATCAGCAATGTAAACAGTAATTTTAAATTGGTTTGATAATCTAAAAGTATTTCTTATTACTATTATTTTGTAATATTTATTATTAAATTTCTTATTACTGTGTAATAATACCTGCAGTTACTGCAGAAAAGCAATAACTAGAGGAATCATTTATATAGTGAACTTATTATGAAAATCCTTATTTTTAGTGGGTACTTATGTTGGAGTTGCTAGCCCTGTTTTTTTCTAACTGGTATTTTAATATGATATGGCCATAAGATGGTTTGGTTTGGTTTGTAGTATATCAACCTCAATGGATTATTTAATGTTGACAAGATTTTTATTGCTGGTAATATTTTCAGAAATGCATTGCTGGTAATATTTTCAGAAATGCATTGCTGGTAATATTTATTTTCTTCAAAAATGTATTGCAGGTAATAATGTATTGCTGGTAATAATTTTTCTTCAAAAAATTTATTGCTGGTATTAAAATCTATTTATACATTTCCTTAGTGTTTTGACGCCAATTTGGGGGTTAACTATTTGCCTATAGCTGGGACCCTAACAGGTGCTACCACCCCCAGGTCAGGGTAGACCTGGGAACACCAGTAATTAAGAGATGGTTCCGCTAACCTCAAAACCTCCAGATCAGAGGCCTTGCTGTTGGATGTAGTCTTACCCAGGACACATGGCCATAAGACTGACTGACTGAAATAAATTTGAGAGATTTTAATAGATCCTATATAAATCTGTATATAAAATTCTATGACTTCCATTAGCTCATCCCACACACCCTCTAAAATAACCATACATTGACTGCTCAAAAACCAAATTTTGGGGAGAAGTGCAAACAGGTAAGGGGTGTACAAAGTACAGTTGGTTTTACTAGTGTGCACAGCTTAGTACAATAAATTTTCATTCATTTTTTGGGAAAAATTAAGATTTTATTATCAAACATACAAAATATTCCCACTATTTTAAAAACAATTTAATGTTTAAAATAACAAATCATTTCTTAATAAACTGCAATATTGTTTATTGCATATTATATTATTTTATATCTATTTCAATCTGGTAAAATATAATGCACAGTATTAGCATTGTAAATATAAACCCGATAGGGAGAGCTTCAAATGGGCAAACCTAGCTGCCAATCTAGTAGCATGCTTAAATTCATGCAGTTGGTGCACCAAAGATGAAAGCTCATTAGAACAATTGTCATGAAAATATTTGTAGAAAAGACAGAGGGAAGCCATGTTACATTAGTGTGAAAGTGACTGAAGTTGAGATGCCAAATTAGCAAACCAACTGAGATCTTTAAGAATTGCAGCCTTTCAGGAATTTTAAGCTTATGACAGTTATTTTATTAAATTTATTTTATTATTAGATTGAATCATAAATAATTTACGTTTTTGGGAATCGATTGTAAAGACAAATGTATCGTCCTAACTACTAATCATATGTAAAAGCTAAGAATAAATTTAGAGTAAACTAACATCTCTTTGCCTTTGAATGGCTGTGGCAGCATACACAGTGGATTAAAGGCAAAATGATTGTTCCCTTCTATGACAACACAACGTCATATACAGCAAAAATAACAGAAAATGTTTTGGAATGTAGCTGACCTATACCAGAATCAATTATCACCTTTTTTGATCACTGCAAATTACTCTGTTAGGGAAAAGTTTCCCCCTTATGAAAACCAGATTCAAGAGTTTTTTTTTTTTTAAACATTTCCACAAATCTTTGGGACTCGGTTGGTCAGTTCTACTCCACACGCCACATTCACCTGACCTTGTGCCAACCAATTATCTTTTTCGATCACTGCAAAATGGTTTTTGTGAGAAAAACTTTTTTTTTTTTTTTTTTTTTTTTTAAATAAAAACCAAATTCAAGAGTTCATTGAAAACTTTCATGTCAAAACCTGTGGAAATTTTGTCAAAAGAAATTGAAGAACTGCCTGATAAGTGGCAACAAGTAATTGATCGATTGGTTATTTAAATCGGCATATCAACCACTATGGGGGTTATTAATACCAAAATTGTTGATTGGTTGATTTTGTTCAGTGACATGACAACCTCCATGGGCCACTCAATTCCAAAATGTAAATATTTATACTTTCAGGGTAAATGTATGTTTTTTTTTTTTTTTTTTTTTTTAGAGATATCGTTTATAGATAATAAGATGTATTGTGTTTTCTTCTATAAGTGCTGAAAGCAGTCAACTTCTTTCAGGAAGCCTATTATTTGAGAAAAGGATACATTTTTGAAAAGCATGGTAAAGTTTTCTACATCATAGTATTTGTGTGATTTTTTAAAAATATTTTTTTGCAGTCTATTAGAATGTACTTAAAAGTGAGGAATTGATCACAAGAAATGTGCCGTTTCTGCTTTAAGTATTTGTGTGTAAGATGTTAATGTCCAATTCATACTCTACTTAGCTCAATGGACTCTTCTTGATCAGTAATGAGTCTTTATTTTCCAGTCTGATTGTTGACTTATGTTCATACAGTTTGTTGTTTGAAAATGTAACCCAAATTATTTGCCATTTTCTTTTAACAAATTGTGAGTGACAACAAGTGATTGCAAATAATCTTGAGTATGTAAATGAATAAAATAAACTTGATAAAAAGAAAATTTCAAATTACTACAAACTAATAATTTATTGGGGTATTTTGGGGGGTCAGTAGCATGCAGAAGGTGGTAGAGAGTGCAAAGTTCCGGGCATTCATATTGAGAAGGTAACCATTCAAAGAGTGAAATAAAAATTTCTTTTTTGAAACTGGATCTTAACTTCGTTGTACAAGTGCCCTACAGTCCTAAAAGCTGGTGTGAATGTCGATCCATGTTTTGATAAGCAAGACTTATAAGCTCCTTTACTTTAGTCTTAGTACAATCAAAGAGTTGGCCCCCAACATTACCAAACTTGTGCACATCACTCCTTGGGACTAATATTAAAGAAGATTAAAAATTTGAGAATTCACATTTCCATCACACTTTTTTTAATTTGGTATAACGGAGTTATAAATGATTAAAAAAACAAAAATCAACATATGAAAGAGAGAGAAGGAGAAAATAGTTAAAGAGACCATTGAGAAAGTGAGAGGATATAAATAGAGAACATGACTGTCCTTTTACCAGAACCTGCATTGGTAGAAGAGTGTCTGAAGAAAGGTAGAAGAGGAGGAGTAACAACAAGATGTGAGAGAGGCATAAGGAGTAAAGGAGGAGCAAATGGGAATGAAGAGGAAGGGTTTTAGGGTGGGAAGGAATTCTGGACGCTCCCTGCCAGCGCCATCTTGCCCTGACCGATCTTGGTTCTAACAAAATTTCTAAACATGCCACAATCCATCAATATGCATTTGCAACCATGTTTTGAAACTGAAGTGCAGTCATTTACCCTTGCCTCATGAAATATGCATCGTCTTTGCATTATAAATCATTCTCGAGTGGCCGGGGAAGATTGTGTAGTGGGTGGTGGTAGTGGGTAATGGAGCAGGAAGGAGGGATCCCATTACCTGGGTGTGGAGTGTTTGTGAGCATATGTGTATGCAAGACAGACACACAAAGATATATATATATATATATATATATATATATATATATTCTAGGTGTTAGTGTGTATATAAACATGTAATATTAAGCAAATGCGTTTGTCAAAGAAAAATCATACTGCATATTTTTAATACCACATGCACACAGAGGAAACTATTTATTGAAATCCATTTGTTGGAGTAGAGTCTTTTTGCTAACAATAACTGGCTGAAAACATTAAGCAAAGTATATAAAAATTGGAACAATGTACATTCATTATTATGTTCTAAATGTGTCCTTATAAAAATCTTTAGATCTGAATTTCCAGTATCTTAATAAAGAGAATTTATAGTATATTTGTCACGTTTAAAAAAATTTACCTGAAATTTAGATTATAATAAGCAGAGAATTTTGACTTCATTTTAAGTATTCTGGGGACTGACCGTTTTGATAACAATAGCTGGCTGATAATATTAAGCAGTGGATATGAAAACTGAAACAATTTCAATTCATTGTTTAAAAAAAACAAAAAAAACACAACATAGGATATTGATGACAATGTGCAAATAATTTTTAAGTTCATTTTAAGTGTTTTGTACTGATTTTGATAACCATATATATAAGTTTTTTTGTAATACAAAATTTAGGGATAGCTAGAAATAAAAATATTATGCTCATTATTATTTTTTTAAATGTATATTTTAAAAGCTCAAAAAAAAAAAAAAAAAAAAAAAAACGGTTTCATCCCAGCCTTATCAAGTGTTTATTTCTGGGATATGAAAAATAAATTATTTCTGGGATATGAAAAATAAATGCGTAAATTTAATTGATATTAATGATAACCAATGGAGGAGGGGGGGGGAATAAAAAAAAACAAACTGGATTTCAAGAAAGCTAGAGTCCAATAACATTCAGACCCAGTAAGCATTCCTTCTTTTTACAGAGGGAAGGCCCACAGGATCTGATATACAAGGACTCTAGAACCTTGGTGATATGAGGAGTGGGACCTCGATAAAATCGAAAAACCATCCACCCTAAAATCAAAGACAATTACTACTATTTATAACATGCTCTGCAATTGAAGAGCCAGAAGTATTAATTAGTTGACTTTTCCTGGCATCCAGATTAAAAATCCTTGCGGGTAAGTGTTGCTTTATTCTCAGATCCAAACGTCGAGACATCCTCCTTATGTAGTGAAGTCCACAACTACACTTATATTTATAAATCACTGAATCAACATGATTGAGGGCATGAGGACATTCTAACAGATGGAAGAGAAAATAGGACCTGTGGCTTATACTGCAATTATCCTGAGCAGACCTTAGTTACAGTTTCTGGGAAAGACCATGTAATCTGGCATAATCAACAATTTGAACAAAGTCAACATGCAGAAGCCCTTGGCCGCGATGACTTGTGACTTTGTGCTAGCCCAGCTATGAACGGCACACAAGTGTTCCATCTACCCACACTGGGATTGACATCTCCAGTCTGATAACATCAGGAAGTCTCCTTCCTGACAAATTGACCATGATGAGATTCAGAGTCAGGTTCCATGGTCAGAATGTCAACGTAACCACTCTGCCACGTGCCCACATACATAAATAAATTAGACATGTCTGCTTATTTTTAATAAAATCTGTTCATACTTACAGATAACCTTCTGTATATTGCAATTAAATGATGTGAGAAATGTAACTATGAAAATCATTTCTCTATTATTAATTACTAAATTATTTCCTATTTCCCCAAGTACTTTTGATCTTCTGAGATCATCTTCAGAGGTGTATGTAATAATACAAAACTGTTTTTTTGATATCCATTACTGTAATTTCTTTTTTTACTTTCAAATGCAATGGCTGACAGTTATGCTTAGCGTTAATTAGAACATGAGAAAATTATCTACTATGGAATTTTTTCTTTTATGTCATAATGTCATGGTCATGCATGATTCAAAGCATGAAAAGCTGTTCTTTTTATAGGCATTTCAGAACATTACTACAGTATTCGTAGTTGATTCTGTTAAGTGATAGCTTTAATTTTTTAATAGTGATTACTTTGAGGATCTGTAGTTTGGATTTGTTGTTTTTCTTTGTGTACAATTGTTGTGTTGTCGATTAGTATTTTTTATATTGTGAATATTGACAGAAATGTTGGTGTAGACATCTTGCAATGGATGAATGGTCAGACATATGTGGTGTAAGACATCTTGTTAGTGTAGTTGTTCAATATCCAACATATATATTTGTTTTTCTGTCAGAGATACATTCTCCCAAGGGATATTTGAATTGATATATAATGTTGGTTTTATGTAAGGCATCAGATGGTGGGGAGGAGTTATTCTGGACAATTACATTGGTTATATTATATTTTTTATAATATATGATTAATTTTATTTATTTTTTTTTTTTATTAGGATTCATGGATTCATAATTTCACATATAACTGCCAATAAATATCATTTTTAAAAAACATCCTTTGGTATACACTGCATTTGTCTTGGAGTTTACCTGGAATGGTTGAAAATGTGAAATTTTAAAAAATATTCAGCCTAGCAAAATCAAATCTATCTGACAAAAATTTAAGCATAAGGATCGTGTTATACAATGAATTATTAGTAAGTTAATGCCTTATTAATTCTTGTTAGTGGAAAGATTTTGCCATTAATGACATTAACATTGCTAATTAATTCTTTGTATATTTACCTCTTTATGATAAAATATATATGCATATAATAACAATAATAATAAAAATAATAATAGTAATAATGTGTGTGTGTGTGTGTGTGAGGAGAAACAGTGGAGTAATGGACAGCGGCTTGGATTGAGGAATCAAGGAGCCAAGTTTGAATTCCAGGCGAATCCCTTTCACTTACGTGCTAATACATTTGGGAAATTTGCGAATCCTCTTTTCCCCCAGCTACGGGGAAATAGCAGGACAGACCGGGTTCTATAGCCTTGAATGGTAACTGATCTACAAGAAGGACAACTCTGAATTCAAAACCTGCGGAGGTTTGTTTGAGGCGCACTAAGGTCTCTGTATTCAAAACGAGTGTGGTTGGTTCTGCACAAAGTGTTTACTACTATAATTAAATTATATGTGCAGGTGTCTGGTTGTCAGTTCCTGAAAACCCAAGTTGCTTGACCTGCATACGTTGAATATGACAAGAGAGTCCAGCATATATGATTGATGCATTGCTACGCATCAAAACATGACTGCAAGTGTGTAGTGATTTTGACGTTTTTGATGTAATAGCCTAAAATAAAGAATATTACTCTACTTTTTATTAAGTCCTCTTTTAAATTAAATTCTACAAAGGTTGGAATTGTATTCTATTTATTCTCATCTTCCATGTACGTATATCATATACAAATGAAATGAGAACAAATATAAATTCAAGCATTCACAGAATTATTTTAAAATTAGGCCTCAATACAATAGTAGAGAAATATTCTTTATTGTTGGATATTTCTTTCAAACACATCTAAAACCGCTATATAAATGGACATCACATCTCATCAGGTGGTAGTAAATGAGGGTTATTACAATTTGTTTTATATATATATATATATATATAATTCCAAAATTTGCTTGAGGATGAAATGGAACTAATGTTTTTAATTTAATTACAAAATTAAATTTGAAGCTTTTAGCTTCCATTTTTGAAACATGGTTATTACTGTGTAGTGAAAAAAATATTAAACTAGTTAATATATATATATATATATATATATATATATATATATATATATATATACATACACACACACACACACTTCATTCCTGGAGTTCACTGCTACTAACAAGCAGAATTCCCCCCCCTCCTGATGATGCCATGCTGGCCGAAACTAGTTGGAAAATCTAATTGAAATAATAAAAGAAAAAAATATTAATATACAACCCAGTGTGTCTGAAAATTTTAATTTTTTCATTTAACAATATTTTTTTATTGTTCAAAACACACACACACATATACATATATATATATATATATATATGTGTGTGTGTGTGTGTATATATCATAGGAAACATTTTCTATAAAATTTCTTGGACATCTGCATTGAAGGGCAACATTATCTGCATTGAAGGCACACTATCAAAAAATAATCACTGACTTGAGTTGATTTGGCTGTGTTGGTCATAGTATTTTGATATTTCTAATTAATGCTGGCTTACCCATGCTGGATTGTGCTGGTTTCAACACTGCTATATTTTTAATCCAGAGTTGTTGCTCTCCCAGACTGGTTGCTAACCAAGGCTTGGAAGCCAGTCTGCTCTGCTATTTAACCCACAGACTGAAGAAAAAGTTTCATACTTTTTGCTAGTGTATTTATGCAAAAGCAAATGTAATGTTCTCAGCCAGAATATGAACTTAGAATACCAAGCTCACTTTCTGTAATGTAAGTACTACAACAGGCATGCACAGGTGAGATAATCTAAAACTGAGAATACCGAAATATAGCATAGCTTCTACTCAAGAAATTATTTACCATTCCATGTACCAATCAACAAGATGCTGATTTCATGAAGGTCTTTCTGCAATTCATTCTTCCCTATTGATTATAGGATATGTTTTCTGAGTTAGCTCATTCATCATAGGAGCATTTTGGAGATATCATTTAAGATTTGGACCTCCATCCCCAGATACACACAAGTCTCATAAGATATTATGAAGCCAAACCTGTGTACACTTTGCTCATGATGAAGGTATGAAACCATTTCTTCTCTCTTTAATTATGGGTTAAATAGGAAACTAACTCCATAGCTTTGGTTAGCAACCAGTCTAATAGACGGCTAACTAGATTCAAAATTGGAGAAAGCAATGGTAAACCACGTCACTATTTTTCCCCCCAAGAACAATCATGATGCAGTTTACAGAGATAAAAAAAGGAAGCTGCGAAGAGCCATAATTGCCAATATACTGTAGAACATGATTTTTTTTATTCTCTTTTTCTTTTTTGTTTTAAGAGCAAGATAGACATGAGGCTCTTAAAAGATTTAAGTAGTTTTCTGTAGAACGTTTTTATTGAATGTTCTTGAATTTCAAAAGGGAATCAGAATTAGTCGTAAGACAGGAAAACCTTTGTTGAAATGGCAAGAAATTGTGTTGGAGGATGAATTTTTCATTTTTTTTTAAAATGGAAGAGTAGTAAAGTTATGTAGCATGGCCTAACAGGGCATAGTCTGTAAATGTATTTGTAGTGATGAACTTCTGTCCAGTTTGAAAAGTTTTAGCTTCAAATACAGGAGAGAATTTTATGTTCACAGGAACAAAAAGAAATCATAAAATGTGAAAAAAGAAAAAAGGGGAATCAATAGCAAAAAAAACCCACTGAGCTTTTGACAGGTAAGCGCACTCGCATGCATGTGCAAAAACATGCTCTCGATCTCGCTTTCTCATACATGAACATATATGACATTGCTCTCCTTACTTGCATGCACAAAACCCTGCTTTTACATGTGGACACTTGCACATGTTCCTGTACATAAACAAAACCTTGCTCTCTCTCACTTTGACATGTACACATCCCAAAAGAACCTTGCTCTCTCTCTCTCACACGCACACAAAAATCTTGCTCTCTCTCAAGCATACAAACACACATATACAAAGCCTTCCTAACTGACAAACACTAAAATGCCTGTATACATAAAGAGTTGACTGAAAAGTTCTCAGACTGACTAGGAAGGGATTCTATGGATAACTCTTTGGTCTTTCTGTCACATTATAGGAAGTCGATTAACACAAGCACTTTTCAGCACCCTCTTACATACCCCAGCCAAATGTCGTGGTTCTCTCAAATATAAAAAGGGAAGAAAATTAAATATGGCCGTTTTGGAAGATTTTCAGAAAAGGCCATGTAGGGACCCTCTCTGCTAGAAATAGAATTAACGGACTCAGTGTTCTGGTTGTAATTTTGGCTATGAGCCAATTCTAATGTACATCAAATAACGGTTATCATCTAAAAGATCTGATCTCAACTTCTGCAAGACTTTTGTCATTTCTGCTCCAGTTTTTCCTTTTTTTATTGTTCATATAAAGCTAACCAAAAACCACAGCTCTTTCCCACATTACCCCTGCTCTTTCTGAAGCAGTTAAAAAATAAAAAAAATCTACCAGTAATCAGATATCAGTGTAATCAATTTTTTTTTTTATTTTTTTTTTTTTTTTATTGCTGATCAAATTAGGCAATTTTGGAAAAAAAAAAAAAAAAAAAAAAAAAAAAACCCAAAGGAAAACAGTTTAAACAATTGCAATTGAGCAGATCATTTTCAGCTTTCTGTTCTATTTTGCATTAATTCCTGAGAATGTAAAAGATTGGAGAAAAAAAAAAAAATTCTTTTTAATGTATGTCCTCAAGTAGTAAAAGATTCATTCAATAATAATTCTTATCTTTCATTGGTACATGGTTGAGTTGTTATGTTTTATATATATATATATATATATATATATATATATATAGATGTGTGTGTGTGTATGTAGAAAAATAGGAAAGATCACTTTAGGTAAATAATCAGGAGTTCTTTAATATTTTTGTTTTTATTTTAAAAAAAAAAAAAAAAAAACAGTTCTCCATACAGAAGTAGAGTTTAAATTATAATTATTATTACTTTTTTCCCGGGAATACTCTAATATTTCTGGGAGTGAGGTGGACATCATCATGAAATGCCGAAATTCTGTTCTAATCTACAAAGATGAACAGTGGACCAAAAAGTCTTACAACAACAATTTTGACATTTCGATGGGTTCTCTGGATTCTGCTGAAGCTTCTGACCTGGTTGGATTATTTCTGTTGTATAATTTAAGTGCCTTTCACTGTCTGGATTCCGATAGTATAGGATTGTATAGAGATGATGGTTTATTAGTTGTTAAAAACTCCACTAAAACTAAGGTAGACTGTATTAGGAAAATGATTCATAGGGTATTTAAGGATTTAGGTCTTAGGACAATAGTCACTACTAATGTTAAACAAGTAGATTTTCTAGACATCACCCTAAACCTTGCTAACAACTCTTTCCAACCATATGTGAAGGTTAATTCCAATCCGATATACATTCATCCAAATTCCAACCATCCCCCTTCAGTTATCAAACATATACCCTCTTCCACTGGATTTAGAATTAGCACTAACTCTTCTAACAAAGATGTTTTTAATAAACATAGTGACTTTTATAATTCTGCACTTAAAAATAGTGGATACAAAGATATCAATATTCAGTATAAAAACCCTGTTAACTACAACCATAATAAGAATAGATCTAGAAAGATCATCTGGTTCACTCCCCCTTTCAATTTAATGATTAAATCTAAATTAGGACGTATGTTTCTAAACCTAATCAAGAAACATTTCCCTAACACTGAAACTAACCCACTTAGTAAAATATTTAATCCTAATACACTTAAATTAAGCTATAGTTGTGCAGATAACCTAGAGAAAATCATTAAAAAACATAACAACATAGTCTTTAACAAGTATAGGGATTCAAAAAGCTCGATTACTCAAAAGGTTACTGACAGTAATACTAAATATAATGACACAAATAATAATTCATGTAATTGTAGGTATCCTAATAAATGTCCACTACAAAATAACTGTGGAATACTTTCTGTAGTCTATCTTAGTACTATCTCAACTATTGAGAATCCAAATATAAAGAAGTTTTACATTGGTAGCACAATGAATACATTCAAAGAACGCTGGCGGGGGCATATGCAATCTTTCAATAACTGTGACTATAGAAGAAAGCCCGGACATGTAAATCCCTATATTCCCCGTGTTACCTGTGTCTTAACGAAAAGTTTGAAATTATTAGATTTAAAAACAAGGCTGATCTCTTAAATCAGAGATATGAACTAACGGTTAATTGTAAACACCGTTATAAATTTAACTTATTATAGGGGTCATATACTTTAAATGATAATGATACGTAGCTGTAAGTTGAATAGATTATAACTTTTATTACCTGATGGTCAATCTGACGATATGAATGTGTATGGTATAACTACATAATGTTACTCATTTTTCTGTATGTGTATGTATATATATGTATATATTTATGTGTAGTTATGTGTGTTTGTACTGCGAAATGTGTATGTTTGTATTTTAATGTATTAATATGTTGCTAAGTTTTGTATATATATATATATATATATATATATATATATATATATATATATATATATATGTATATGTATGTATGTGTGTATATTTGTGTGTTTATAGATATGTGCGTGTATGTATGTATATATATATATATGTGTGTGTGTGTATATATATATATATATATATATATATATAAAGTAAGAAGGTGAAAAGGAGAAGAAAAGAGGTTAAAAATATTGGTGTGTATGAGTATGTATATGTAGATGTGGGTATGTGTGTGTATATATATGTGAGTATGTATCCTTATATGCATGTATATATATTTCTTTATGTGTGTATATATGTAAGTGTCTGCATGTTTATGTAGTTGTGTGTATATATATATATATATATGTGTGTGTGTATATGTACGTATATATATATATGTATATATGTGAATATATGTAGGTGTATGTGTATGTATATATATATATATATATATATATATATGTGTGTGTATATGTTTGTATGTATATTGTTATATTGTGTACCTAATTTTATTTACGTATATTTAAGTATTTTTATGTAGATATTCATGTGTATGTATATTTCTGTATGTGTGTATGCATGTATGTATGTGTATATATATGTATATATATATATATATATATATGTATATATATGTGTGTGTGTGTGTGTATATGTTTGTATGTATGTATATGTATATATATGTATATATGTGTGTGTGTGTTTACTTATGTAGGTTTGCAGTTGTATATATGTATGTTGACACCTACTATATATGAAATTGTTTATGTGTACGTGTAGGTAGGGAAACTTGGGTATGTCATTACGGCCACATGAGTTAGGATATATGTGTGTATATATGTTTATTTTTGTGTATTGCTGTGTATATATATATTTATTTGTAAATATGTGTACACATATTTGTGTGTATATTTGTGGGTACATATATGTATATGTGTACTTGATACCATGGAAATGTATACGTATGTATATGTTTATGTATGTATGTGTAGATATTTCGGTGTGTATGTATGTATATTTATGTATATGTGTGAGTATGTGTGTATGTGTATGTATATATGTATATGTATGTGTATATGTATATATGTGTGTATATGTATGTATATATGTGTATATATATATATGTTTGTATGTGTATATATGTGTGTGTGTATATACTTATATGTATATGAGGTGGACATCGTAGCTACCGATGGGTGTTGAATTTAATGTCCGGTTTTTTGGGGGTTTTTTTTGTTTTTTACATACACTATATTTTAATATATTAAATAATATTAATTTTGATCATTTTTATCTTTGTATATTTACTCGCTTAAGTTAGATTTCAATAGGTTGTTAACATTCATGCAATGACATTTTCTGTCTTAAATATTTATCGGTTGGGGTATCCAACTGTCTGGGTCAATGTCTGTGGATGTGTGTGCATGTATTTATATGTATCTATGTGTATGGAAAGTGCATCCACTTTTAATTATGTATGTATGTACGTGTGTGTTGGTTTCCCTTCTCCCATTCCCCCCCCCTTTTTTTTATTCATGACAGACGGTGGAGATGTTCTCTGTCTTGTCCCCTTTTTTGTGTGTGTATATGTCTTGGTGCTTATGTATTAGAATCTGACTGCGTTTGTTTTACGCGTGAGTTTGGGACCCCATTTACACACCATGAGGATTAAAATGTATACATTGTAAAAAGACCGAATATTAAATATAGCTAAAGTAACTTCAATGAAAAAATAAATTGAAAACATATATTTCTTCTTTTCTCCTCAGTAATTTTATAGTTGTAAACTTGATAGCGAATAAATGTTAAATTTTGATTTTGTAATTAGCAGTTTTAAATTTTAATATTAAATTTTATCATATAATTTAGTAATTATTCGTTGGAATAAATTATTTTTTAATACTAAACATCTGAATAGATATTATAACATGACTTCGTTATCGAGCTTTTTGAATTTTCCTGTACTTGTGTTCTGATTGGTCCATCTAGCCTTTGTAACAACGTTTTCCCCTTGTGTAGAATATTAATTAATTTGAAACTTTTAAAACCATTTATTTTACATTCAACGTCATCACTTGATAAGACACCGAAGGTGTTGAAACAAAATGGCTATTTTTGTAGTGATTTTATAACATATTTATGTTATAAATTTTTTTTTCTTTAAAAATAAATAATTATATCTGCTCTACTTTGTATTGAGCACTCTTTTAAGAATAGTAATTGTTGGTTATTGGAATTCATTCCATATACACCAATCATATACTTGGATATATATATACTTGGATATATATATATATATAGGAGCAAAAAGAAAATGACAAAGAAAAAGAAACTTGATGGATTATATACCCAAACACATAGTACAATTCCAATTTAAAAGATTAAAATTTCAGCATCCCCTTCTTTATGTCCATATCTAGTGACAAACATCACTAAGTTACAAAGGACAAAATGCGTCACATGAAATTTTCCACTTTAACATTGATTTTCCTCATACATACATAATATATAAGTGAACACTCAGAGTTTTCATGCTAAACGCAATCATCAGACTTGATGATTGCATATTAGCATGAAACAGTCTGTTGCCTTTGAGGGTTGACTTCAATGCCCACTTTTATATTTACATCTGCTCTATCCCTGATATTGAGCACTTTATACTATAAATATAGCACACCTTAAAACACACACATATATATATATATATATATATATATATATATATATAAGGTTGGTGCAAAAATAATGTCGTTTTCTCACATAGTAACATATGTGAGAAAACGACATTATTTTTGCACCAACCTAACGTGCGCGCGTGCACACACACACACAGTGTAACCCTGATATAAGAGAAACCCGGATATGAGAGAGATTTTCTCTGGTCCCAAATTAGAGCCTGTGTTAATGTATATAAATTAGACCAAACCCGGATATAAGCAACTTCTTCTCCGGTCCCAACAACTCTCTTATATCTGGGTTACACTGTATATATGTGTGTGTGTGTGTGTGTGTGTGTGTATATATATATATATATATATATATATATATACAGACAAGCTAATTTGTAAATTGGGGATGTGAGGTAGTTTAATAGTTAGAAGCATGCAGAATTCAAACTCTGACAGAGTCTATATTTATTCACTTCACACTGATGGCCTAATGTTGACAATAAGAAGAAAGATTATATTGAATCAACAACTAGGTCTGCTGCTATGAAAGCTTGTTCAGTGTTGTGCTAGACAATTTTTCTCATTATAATCTCTCTTGCACATTTATAAGTTTACCAGGTGTCCTTGCGTTAAATATCGCTGCCACATCTGGTCTGCTGCTTCTTGATCCTTGATCAAATCCAAAAAGAATCTGCAATGTTATCAGTCCTACCACTTAAATATAGCTTCCCTGTGTCTTTTCTAAAAATATTTTCATGGAAATTGTTCTGATAAGTTTTCCTCTTTGGTACCTCGACTTTACAAATTTAATTGCAATGATTCCACAGAAAGATGCTATGGATATCATAGACTGAGCGTATGAGCAATGATGAGGTCTTAGAATGCAAACAAGGAGGAAGCTTATATTTAACATCAGGAAGTGGCAGATGAAATTTCTGAGACATGTAATGAGAAAGGAGGGTCCGGAGAATCTGATACTCACAGGTTGAATAAAGGGAAAGAGGGACAAGGGAAAGCAACACATGGCAAACCTGGCAGGCTTTAGCAAGTGGATGACAGAACGTAGTCTGGAGGAGGTGGCAGAGAGACAAAACTTATTGAGAGCTACAAGGGAAAGGAGGAAGTGGAGAGCCATGATTGCCTACATCCTGAAGGAACACAGCTTATAAAAAGAAGGAAGAAAAAGACAGACTAGATTGGCAAGTAAGTCTCATCATTATTCAGTTGAAATTGCTAGATGTAATCTTATGTTCTGCATTAAGAGTTACTTTTCTCACACTTCTCACTTGTGGAATTCTTTCCCTTCCACTTGCTGTTCAGTTAAATTCTTCAGAAATTTTATCTTATCTTCTTAATTCCTGTTCTTTTATTGTTCTACCTTTTTAATGTTTTTCATTTTCTCATATTTTTTTTACATTTAGTAACCCCTTTGTATCTTAGATTCAAGAAGGAGAATTGATTGATAGGTTGGTTCATTTTTTACAGTTCATCAACCTTATTCAGGTTATTTAACAACTCTCAGCCATTATCCATTACACCACCTACACATCCAAGCTTATAGTACCTGGTATTCCAAAGCAGTCACCCATCAAGGTACTTGACATTGCTTGATTTCTGTGATCGTAAGCTGTAATATTCTGCAAAACTGGTTATTGCCCACCTTGCCAAAAAATTTTCAAAGATACCAAGTAAATAGAATGCTCCTCCAGATATTATTTATCCAGTAGAAAACTGGGTAAGATGATAAACTATGTCCAACAACAAAGCCTCTGATTAGGAGGTTTTGAGGAGCATGGAACCACCCCTTAATTGCTGATGTTCCTAGGTCCACCCTTGGCAGCTAAAAAAAACTTCATTACTTTCTTATATATATATATATATATATATATATATATATACATACATACACCTACCTCAAGGTGCTACTAGAAAATTTATGGAATTTGAACAGTGATCAATCATCTCATCTGTCAAGTTTACTCGGCATTTCCCATGTCTTGGTGGACACTTTAGTTGAAATCAGTCTGCCAAGAAGAAAAAAAAGAATCTATTTCATATCAATTCTTTTTTTTCTTTTCATTCTTTCTTTGATCAAGTTATTTTTCAGCTTGATTTCTCTAAACTTTCTCCTCAACATATTCCTGTTTTTCTGTATCTGTCCAGTTTTTTTTATTTTTTATTTTTTTTTTACCCTTTATTTTCTTTAATTTCACTATCGTTATTATTATTATTGCTAATTTTCACACTTGTTCTCTCTGGCAGATTTCACCTGAAGAACAGGTGATCAGTCATGTCCGGATTGGGCTGACTTTGTTTCTAATTTGCATCAATGTCCTTTTTGATTTCATCAGTTTTTGACTCTGTATCCATGATGACGCCACAACTATTTATCCTGGGTAAGATGTTAAACTACATCCGAGTCCTGGGTAAGACGATAAACTACATCCAACAGCAAGGCCTCTGATCAGGAGGTTTTGAGGAGCGTGGAACAACCTCTTAATTGCTGGTATTCCCAGGTCCACTCTGACCCAGGGTAGTAGCACCTGTTAGGGTCCCAGCTATGGGCAAATAGTTAACGATTACCAGCAATATTTTTTGAAAAAATTATTACCAGCAATACAATTTTGAAGGAAAAAAAAGCAAAACAAAGAGAGAGAAAAAAAAAAAAAGCAAAACAAAGAGAGAGAAAAAAAAAAAAAAGCAAAACAAAGAGAGAGAAAAAAAAAAAAAAGCAAAACAAAGAGAGAGAAAAAAAAAAAAAAGCAAAACAAAGAGAGAGAAAAAAAAAAGCAAAACAAAGAGAGAGAAAAAAAAAAGCAAAACAAAGAGAGAAAAAAAACATCCGACATCCGGCGACATTCGGCACAGTGGTTGGATGCCGGAGAAGCTCCACAACACTTCCCGAAGCCAAAATTACACCAAAAAAAGGTTATGGTGACTGTTTGGTGGTCTGCGGCCAGTCTCATCCATCACAGCTTCTTGAATCCAGGTGAAACGATTACGGCGGAGAAGTACTGCCGACAAATTGACAAAATGCACCAGAAGCTCCAACATATGTGCCCGAGATTGGTCAATATTAAGGGACCAATTCTCCTCCATGACAACGCTCGCCCGCATGTTGCTCAACTAACCCTGCAGAAGCTGAACGAATTGGGCTACGAGACCCTGCAGAAGCTGAACGAATTGGGCTACGAGACCCTGCAGAAGCTGAACGAATTGGGCTACGAGACCCTGCAGAAGCTGAACGAATTGGGCTACGAGACCCTGCAGAAGCTGAACGAATTGGGCTACGAGACCCTGCAGAAGCTGAACGAATTGGGCTACGAGACCCTGCCTCATCCGCCATATTCACCGGACCTCTCACCCACCGATTATCACTTTTTCAAGCATCTCTACAACTTCCTACGTGAAAAATGCTTCAAAAGCTGAGATGATGCCGAATCGGCCTTCAATGACTTCATCGCTTCGAGAACTCCAGATTTCTATGCTAATGGTTATTATCTTTTGAAGTTGAACGTCAAAAAACGACATTATTTTTGCACCAACCTAATACTTATATTTTATTTCCTAAAATCTTGTGATAATTTCTATATTAAGGTTAGCTAAACCTCTCAAATTCAGAAGTTTCATGACTTTGTAGGTAATGTAAGTTACCTAGCTTTCACGTATATATATTTTTCATTTTATTAATTTTGTATGCTTTTTGATTAGCATTATAGCTGAAATAACTGAGGTAGTGAAGGATATATTTTCAATGCTTTATTTCTCTCATCAGAGATTCAGGGTTGTAACATTTTGGCCCTCTTAAATAAAATACAAATAGAACTTTCTTACAACTGCATTAAAACTCACCTGCTTTGAAGATCTTGCATCTTGCAGCTGGCCAGGTAAATCATAAATACTGTTCAGCTGCTGCACATGTGTGGTGTTTGTGTCGCTAAAGTACCAAGTGAAACTTAAATTGGAACCAATGGACAACGAAGCCTCAAATAATTCAGACTGTCCTTGGAAGACAGCAACAACTGGACTCTTAAGATCCTGATGTGAAGGTATACAAGATGGTTGTTGGTAGGGAACTTCCACCAAGTAAAGTTGCAATCGGGTGGGTTTGGGGATGATGACCATTTCTGTTATCTGTTCCACAATTTCAGAAAGGGCATTTTTGAACACCACACCTGAAAGAAAAACAAAAAAGTAAATAAAATTAGAGTGAGAGTTATTTTTCATTTGTCTTAAATTTTAAAAGCTCTATAATGAGAGAGAGGGGGGGGGCAAAACGAGAGTGGAACAAAAGAGAGAGAGAGTGGAACAAAAGAGAGAGAGTGGAACAAAAGAGAGAGAGAGTGGAACAAAAGAGAGAGAGAGTGGAACAAAAGAGAGAGAGAGTGGAACAAAAGAGAGAGAGAGTGGAACAAAAGAGAGAGAGAGTGGAACAAAAGAGAGAGAGAGTGGAACAAAAGAGAGAGAGAGTGGAACAAAAGAGAGAGAGAGTGGAACAAAAGAGAGAGAGAGAGGAACAAGAGAGAGAGAGAGAGGAACAAGAGAGAGAGAGGAACAAGAGAGAGAGAGGAACGAGAGAGAGAGTGGGAACAAGAGAGAGAGAGTGGGAACAAGAGAGAGAGAGTGGGAACAAGAGAGAGAGAGTGGGAACAAGAGAGAGAGAGTGGGAACAAGAGAGAGAGAGTGGGAACAAGAGAGAGAGAGGAACAAGAGAGAGAGAGTGGGAACAAGACAGAGGAACAAGACAGAGGAACAAAAAAGAGAGAGAGGGGAACAAAAAAGGAGGAATCAAAGAGAGAGAGAGAGAGAGAGAGGGGGAAAATGTGAGATACTGAGGATGTGATGAAAAGACAATTGCAAATAGACAATTCAGCTGACATCCTATGAGCTCTATATCTCAAAGTCATTCCAATGATGTTTCTCTGTCATAAATTCTGACTGATGTCATTCATCCCAAGGCCAGTAGTTCATTGTTAACAAATAATTAAATTGCTTTTGAAAATTGATGGCGTTGACAGCCTGCCCTGGACACAACACATGAAAGGTACAAAATACATAACAATATAAAAATCTTTGTTCCTCTGATCCTCCTCTTCAACGACCATTACTATGACAAGGAAAAATAAAGAGTTTACTTTTAAGCAATGACAAGTCAACAGCTTATCTCATTTGGGCCTTTTTTATATCCCCCACCCCCATCAAGCCCATCTGTCTCCCAAACTAAATGTCTGCTTGGCTGTCTCCGTTTTAATAACTTCAGGACAATTATTACAGTTTGCATGTCCTCTGCAGTCTTTGTTATCAAAGACAACAGCAGTACCATCAAGTTGGTAGAGAGACAGCTTTTAAACAGTTGCATCTGGATATGAAGCCTCGAGACTAACATGTAATTTTTAGTATCCGAATATGATTTTGAATAAATGCAATAAGTTAATAAGAACTTCAGCAACAAATTATAAAAGGAGTTTGTGAATGAAAAACTCCTGTGATTGTGAATGAAAAACTCCTGTGATTGTGAATGAAAAACTCCTGTGATTGTGAATGAAAAACTCCTGTGATTGTGAATGAAAAACTCCTGTGATTGTGAATGAAAAACTCCTGTGATTGTGAATGAAAAACTCCTGTGATTGTGAATGAAAAACTCCTGTGATTGTGAATGAAAAACTCCTGTGATTGTGAATGAAAAACTCCTGTGATTGTGAATGAAAAACTCCTGTGATTGTGAATGAAAAACTCCTGTGATTGTGAATGAAAAACTCCTGTGATTGTGAATGAAAAACTCCTGTGATTGTAAATGAAAAACTCCTGTGATTGTAAATGAAAAACTCCTGTGATTGTAAATGTTAAGTTTTATATAAGTTCCATAGTCTCATGGTTTCTTTTCAGTCAGTTATGTGCCATGTGTGACATATGCTTAGATAATCATGTATCTTGATATATGACTGATGAGGCAGATTTTTTCCTGCAGTAGGTTGCCATTTCTTTCTGTGGTAGACCAGTTGCCATCCAAGGCTATAGAACCTCGTCTGGTCTGCTATTTACCCATAGCTTGAGGGAGAAAAGGATTCATACCATTCCAGTTGCTTTAAGAAAGATTAGAAAAGCATTTTTTTGGGGGGAGGGACAAAAATCACACACAAAACATTTACACATACATACTTAAAATGAGCAAATAATATGAAGTCTCCTCTGATGTATGTATTTTTCATTTTTTAAAAAATCATATTTTAACACACCAGATAAAGAGGCTAAAAATAATTTGAAACAGACCCCCCCCTCCCAGTTGACAGTCAAAATTAGCAGTGAAACTTTTTTGGCAGGAATGAGAGTGATGCTTCAAGCAGTCTAAGGCAAAAGGAAACTACTTCACTATCTTTCCCAAAAATTCATGGCCATTCAGATAATCAAGAAAAGGAATTTGTGCCGAGCCATAATCATCTACATCTTCTAAAGACATAGCATCTAAGAAAATTAAGAACATATTTCCGTAAGATGGGTGTATGCGAGCATGTCTGCATGTGGGATGGGAAAATTTTTTTAACATTATTTACTCTCAGAACAGTTCTCATCTTTCTCGTTATCCCCACAGCATTTCGGATGTTGTGCTTTCTGGCTTTCATTAGGTACTCGTTCTAGATAAACCCCACACAATTTCTAACTGAAAACCCTTTATTTAGTCTATGGGAGTAGATTGTTCAGATGCAACTATCAATGTCTAGACAGTGGAATGATTAAAGGGTTCAGTTTTGGAATTCCCTGAAGGTTGCCTGAAACAATAAGCACTTGAAGGCGGCCAGAAAACACAACAGCCAAAATGTGGTGAGAACGACAAAATTAAGGACAATAATCCAAATGTAAATAATAACTCATCCCAGAAATTCAGAAAATGCTGTTTAGTTGGTTTACATTTCCTGTTAACCCAGGGATGGATATGCAACTGACCCTGATCTGGCATCTCATTTACAGTCGCTCTCACAGATGTGATGTCGCCTCCCTCTGTATGAATATTTTCATTGTAACTGCTCTGACAAGCTATTTTCACTAGTTCCCAAACTGCATGAATTTAAACATGCCTCTAGATTGACATCAAAGTCCCACTCTTTCACCGTCAAAACAGTTAAATGTGGCCGTCTCATGTCTCACATTTCCTGTGTGGAAATCCTTTCCTCTTACTTGCTTGCTTCCCTGATAGCTATAATCTCCAACTATTGAAATGCAATGTAAACATCTCCAGATGCCTTGATCTATTCTACGTCCTTCTCTTCATCCTTTCCTCTATCACCCCTCTTTACTCTTGCTCCTACTCTCTGTAACCACTTGCATGCTAGTGGTACTCCCAACTTGCTTGGGGTGAAAAGCTTAAAAAATAAAAAATAAATATTTTTAACACTGAATTTGGTAAAAATTTGAATTTTATGGTGTCTCGCAGCACAAAAGTACTTGGCCAATCAGATTATTGCTATTATACAGCACATCCGGGATTTTCTGTCAGCTGCTTTCTGTTATAACTGATGGAATGAGTGTCCTGTTTTGTTTTTTTTTGCATCATGGAGCCAATGGTATCAGCAGACGGACACCCTTAGCCTTTTTTAAGTGGATTTCTTCTGCACCCAGGCCTAACCACTTATGTTAACATATCAAACCATTATGGAATCACTGCTAGCCTGTATAGTACTTTGTTGACAATTGGGGTCCATGAACTCATGGGGTCTGCACAATACATGAACCCTACCATCAGGGTGAAACAGGAACCTTGACTCATTAGAGCAGACTACGTAGCAGTCCTCAAGGGTTCAATTAAAACCCAAGTGACACACTGTATTTAGATCTTATGAAGTTAACAGAGGGATCTTGGTGGACCTTCTGTTTTACCATATCCCATGGAAGTTAAACTGGTCTACCCGATAAGTCTGGTACCGCCTGTATTGAACAGAGGTGTTATTAATTTGAGGCAGTTTGCTTGTATTAAACAATTCTAGTTCAATTCCTCTGGTAAAATCATTATGAACCCATGGTTGATCTCTGCACTGTCCACAATGGGTGGTTATACCTTCCATCAAGTATCCCGGCTACACATGGCACTAGGTTGAGCAAAATGTCCCTACAATTTCAGAAATATGTCCTCTCAGTCTGGCACCAGTGACAATGCTCTATTTGATAATTCATACTATCATGATTGCCTTAGACAGTGTTCATATTAACTGCAAAAGTTTGCTCAAATTTGATATTGTCCTGGTCATTTCCATGATGTGAAAGTGCAGTAGTGCCACACCCCATTACCATTGCATCCTGCTATCCCATGACTTTTGGGACGTCAGTGTATATTCTCACTTTCCTTTATTGCTGATGAGCAAACTGAACAAGGTAGCTTTGACTGATATGGACATGACAAAACGTCCTTGTTACAGTTAACTGAAAATTCTGAAACAATTTAAATATTTTGTTACAGATAATTACTTGCACATAAAAAGTTAGTCACACAATTCCCCCCCACTTTTCTGAACAAAAAACAAAAAGAGAACTCCAGATTTAGAAATAAACAGTGTCAGAGACAAAAAGAACCACTCACATTTCAGACTTGCACAATGGACCCGTTAATTCTACAAATGACAAAACTGACATTAAATAGAAAGGAAAAACAGAGGACCATTTTCTGCCATGCCATTGGTCAGCACGAAATTCTTGTTTTTGTTTCTGCTAAAACATCTGGATTGTCAGGGTATGAGGGGGGAGTATCTGTGAACAAGGAATCACTGTCACCATCATTAAACCAGCAGGTTTTAGATTTGAACAAAGAGGAGATTAACGAAGGAATTTTTGAAGAATTATATATTTGCTTAGTTTACTCAGGCCTTAAAAAAAAAACAAAAAAAAACAGCATATTTTATTAATTTCATAATATTCTTTGATTTTTCTCATGTGAGATTTGAAATATATTTTCTCATTATTGTTATTTTCAAAGTCATTCTTTACACCTCTCTCTCTCTCTCTATATATATATTTTTTTTTTTTTGAATAAAAACAGACCACGTTAAGGTTCCATGTAATAAATTATTTCACCATAAACCCTTTAACAGGGCTCTGGATCATCAGACTTTACTTCCAAAAAATGAAATGAAAAATGAAAAGAAATTCACACATTTTTGACGGACCTCATCAAGTATACATAAAATTAACGAAGTGAGGGGTTATGGCGAAATAATTTGTTACATAGGACCTTAACGTGGTCTGTTTTTATTCGAACATATCTGCTCTGAATTTTACATTGAGCTCTCCGGATATCATCCTCCTCGGGTCTACCCATACAGATTACCTAAGTTTGCATAAACTAAATATATATATATATATATATATATATATATATATATATATATATATTATATATATAAACTACATTCAGCAGCAAGGCATCTGATCAGAGGTTTGTTTTTTTTTTTTTTTTTTTTGAGGAGTGTTGAACACCTCTTAAATGATGTTACATCCTGATCTGAGGTGGTAGCACCTATTAGAGTCCCAACTAATGGGCAAATAGTAAATCCCCAAGTGGGAGAGGAGGAGAGAGAGCCCTTTTCATTTAGTAATATTTCTATGGATTCAGGGCAACTGGTAACCTTATTTTACCTGATTTTTAAGCATCCCTATGACAGACAACACTTGATTATGGGTAGGGTATCTCCATGACAGATACAATAACTGATCCTGGACAGGGTATCCTTGCAACAGAGATCACTCTTGATCCAGGTAGAATATCTTGAGGTATTATGTTGTTGCAAAAATAATGACGTAATAATGTTGTTTTTTGACGTTAAAAAATACATCAAAAAACGACATTATTATGTCATTATTTTTGCACCAACCTAATACTTACCACATTACAAGGACAATGCAGGTTACAAACAAACAGTTATTGCAAGGTCCCTTGCATTTTGCTACAGACATCAGGATGTGCATCATTAATGCAATGGAGAAACACTGCTTGGAAGAGACCACTCGACACCAGGCTTATTTTTATTCCATATTTATCTGTTGCACTCATTTTTTATGACTTGAGATCTTGCATTCAATGAACTTGGCCAGACCTTGAAGGCTAAATATCTGTGAGGGTGCTGAAAAGTTCTTGACCTGACTAAGAATTGACTGATTTGTTTTTGACAGCTTAACCCTTTATAGGTCATTTTTAGATTCTAAGAATATTTTTGGTGATGATAATAATAATAATTTAGTGATACAAGTTTTACAAAACCCATAGATAGATGATGGATTCATATATTTAGCACCCCCCCACCAGGGTATTTGCACCTAAGTGAATACAATGAACCCAACTAAAATTTGAACTTGACTCTCCAATTAACAATTCCAAGACATTATTCATTAGGCCAACTGCACATCCAAGTTTACAGCACCTGGTATTACCAAATGGTCACCAGGTTTAACTTTGTTGATTGCACAGGAATTGGTGTTTCAATACTGTATGGCTGTAAGCCCTGATTAAGAAGGGATTATTAAAAGAAATTCTGAAGTTGGTCTGTTTGGTCAAATTTGGATGACTGGATCAGGCTGAGAAATCTTCAGTATGCCCTCAACACAGGTGAAACTAAAGAGGACATATCTTCAAGTTATTTGCTCAGTGACATTTTTGCTCTTGCTAAGCTGAGACTACACAAAGAAGCTGGTCTGCATATAAAAAAAAAGGTCCGGGGGGTGGTGATTTTTGTGACTTCTTTTTGTTTAATATTCCTTAGACCTACCCTCTTCTTATTAGTCAGTTTCAAAAATATATTGAATGTGACATTTTTTTTCATCTGTCTATATTTCTGAAATGAGGTATTGTAACTATTTACACTATTCAGATTGTTGCCCTCATCTTTGTTGTCGTATTCACAATGTTTTGGCCATTGTATGCTCTGGCCTTCTTAGGGTGATATTTCTTGGAATTTCAAACCAGACTCTACACGGGGGGGGGGGGAATAGAATGTTTTAATTCCACAAGGGCACATGGCTGAGTGGATAAAAGTGACTTAACCCAAAGAGTTACGAGTTATACCTAACCACAGCAGAGTGAACAAAAACTTGGAGATTTGAGTTATCAAGGGAGTTAATTGAAACTGAGTTATCAAAAGGCGTGGCACATGAAATTAGAACAATCTATTCCCTGTGGACTAGCTAAAGGGTTCAGTTTGAAATTCCAGGAAATACCACCTGAAGAAGTGTACAACAGGTGAAATGTTGTGAATATGGCAATAAAACAAGGACAATAATGTAAATAGCAATATTTTTTTGCATTTTTAAAAGTGGGGATTCTGTTCATAATATAAACAATCCCTGACTTTTAAAGAATTATCTTTATTTTGTTCTTATTTACAAATAAACCAACAGTGGTATGCATTATCAATGAACTGGGCAAAATTTCAAACTTGACATTTGTAAATTAAAACAATGTAAAGATAACTTTAATAAATCAGGGACCAATTTGATATTGTATTTATATTATAAACAGAACCCCGGCTTCTAGAAGAAAAAAAAAAGAAAAAGAAAAGAAAATCAATATTTTCCATTGTGACAAACATTGTGGACTGGACAGAGGGCAGTTTAATGAATGTCAATCAACAACAATTAGTTACAAATGAAATTTTCCCTACCATCATTCAGACTTAAATGTTTAAATTTTATACAATTTATCATGCATCAGGAGAGGGATTAAAAAACCAAAATGAAAAACACCGTCCAGAAAAAGGCAATGAGCAATCTGATATTAAAGGAAACCACTTTAAGTTTATCCCTGCAAACCAGAAATGACTCCTTCAATTTAACTTGTGTTTGTTAATATACACTCCAGCAACCAGAAATCAACAATGTCTGGTTTGCTGACCAAAGGCTCTCATTTATTTATTTATTACTATTAGCCCCCTCCCATCAAGTGGATGCCACTTTGACCTAATACCAAAGATTATTTGCCAAACATAAAACACTCTAGATCTCCCACTTTCTCTATATGTATTTCCCAATCATAGTTTCATACTTAAATCAAAACCTGAATATTCATGTTCTTTTAACAAATTCTTCAATGATTTATAAGCTTTGACAGTTGTGCAGTGCAGTGTAATGGATAGTGGCTTGGAATAAGAAATTGGAAAGATTACTTGCATTCCTTTATGCACAAATACCCTTGGGAAATCTTGTCTCTCCCAACTATGGGTTGAATAGCAGGACAGACTGGGTTCCATAGCTTTGGTTGGCAACCAGTGTATCACAAAAATTAACAGCCTACTGCCTAGTCAGTCATGAATGGAGCATAGTTATGACTTAGAACAACCATGAAGTGGAATATGCGTGATTTTATCCTGATCTAAAGGCATTTTTTTATGACTGCATTGACTGGGGAAAAAAAAAAAAAAAAAAAAAAAAAAAAAAAAATGGAGATTTTTCAATGCAACTACCTGCTGTTTACAAATGGAAAAAAATAAAATAGACAAAAACTTTTGAGATAAAGTGTCACTTGTCCGGAAGGTGGGTAATAATTGGTCCGTAAAGAGTGATGTGATGTCACTCAAAGATGTTACAAAGAAGCTGTCAAGATGGGTATTTGGGGTTCTTGCTGGCCAAAATGGAAGATTTAGTCTTTTAACCTTTCATGAAAAAAAAAAAAAAAAAAAAAAAAAAAAAGAAAAAGAAAAAGAAAAAAAAGACAGAAAAAAAAAAACAGTAATAGCAGTGAAGATTTTACAATTTTCACTGACCATTTTCGTTTCCTGCTTATTTCACCTTCTGTTTCCTTGTTAACATACACCAAGGTTTTTCCATTTTGTGCTTGTTGGCTCAAATGAGAATCAAAACAATGAAGGGTAATTTGTTCAGTAAGTAGATTAGTTAGAAACACCCACCCTGCCCACCAGTTGTAAGCTTACACTGAAGTGGAACTTAGTTATTTTCAGCTACCAACATCAGAGCACTACATTAAATTGTGCTGACCCTTAAATTGACCCACAGATAACAAAAATAAAATAAATAAATAAAAAAGTAAAAGAAAAAGTTTTTCTGTATAAAAATTATATCTGATGACAAAAAGAAACTAAAGAAAAAATTAGTTGTCATTAAAAAGTTGCTAGAAATGTTTAACCAGGTAATTGAATTCATAGCATCATTATTCAGTCATCACAGTATTTTCCCCCTCTTTTTATGACTTTACACCACATTTTGTTTTGTATAATCTATCATAAAAAAAGTCTTTTCACAGCTATCCTTTCTATCCTGGTTAAAATTCTCTGAATATTTGAGTCTTTGCTGTATAAATTAATTAGGATTTTTTTTTTTCAGATTTCATATGCAATGGAGGTGGAGGGGAGGAGTAATTTCCTTCAGGATATATAAAACATTTTAAGAGAGAGGAGAAAAGAGAGAGAGAAAAGAGAGAGGAGAGAGAAAAGAGAGAGAGAGGAGAGAGAGAGGAGAGGAGAGAGAGAGAGAAAAGAGAGTGAGAGGAGAGAGAGAAAAGAGAGTGAGAGGAGAGAGAGAAAAGAGAGAGAGAGGAGAGAGAGAAAAGAGAGTGAGAGGAGAGAGAGAAAAGAGAGTGAGAGGAGAGAGAGAAAAGAGAGTGAGAGGAGAGAGAGAAAAGAGAGTGAGAGGAGAGAGAGAAAAGAGAGTGAGAGGAGAGAGAGAAAAGAGAGTGAGAGGAGAGAGAGAAAAGAGAGTGAGAGGAGAGAGAGAAAAGAGAGTGAGAGGAGAGAGAGAAAAGAGAGTGAGAGGAGAGAGAGAAAAGAGAGTGAGAGGAGAGAGAGAAAAGAGAGTGAGAGGAGAGAGAGAAAAGAGAGTGAGAGGAGAGAGAGAAAAGAGAGTGAGAGGAGAGAGAGAAAAGAGAGTGAGAGGAGAGAGAGAAAAGAGAGTGAGAGGAGAGAGAGAAAAGAGAGTGAGAGGAGAGAGAGAAAAGAGAGTGAGAGGAGAGAGAGAAAAGAGAGTGAGAGGAGAGAGAGAAAAGAGAAGAGAATGAAAAGAAAACAAAGTCCATTGTGCCTCTAACTTATGATCGCAATCAACAAGACAAAGAATATAAGCATACAAATCAATGACTTCACACATCAATTTTTCTGTTGCTAAAAATTACTCTAGACCCAAGCTCCCCATCTCGCGCTAGATTACGGTGGGGACGAAGTACAAGTTTATTTTATAATTGTCGGATAATAAATGTCTACATTAAATTTAACATTCCATAGAAGCAGCATTCTTACTTCCTACCCCGCAATATATTTTCTTCTTTTTCTTCATTCCTGCGCCATTTTTTTTTCTTTCAAACTATCATTCTTCACTGTCTTCATTTTGCTTTTATTTTTCAAGTATTTTTGCCGCTTTTTTCTCTCTTCAAATCTTCCTTCCTGACGAAAGATCTTCTTTGTTTTTTTTTTCTTTTCTAGCCCTCATCTTTAAATTACAGCAGTAAGATTCTTTGAAAGTCAGCAGACAAAAGAATCTACTTGTTTGCAAGGAATGAGATGGGAAATAAAAGTTGGGGCCCCTTTGATCTTTGGCAAATAAAATAGACATTGGGAAGGGGGGATAGCCCACTGTGGGAGAGGAAAAGCGTGCGGGGTCAGAATCTAGAAGGGTATGGTGCAGGAGGAAAAAAACACATTCGCTCACCACCAACCTTTCAGTATTCCAATTTTATCCTAAAAAACAAAAAACTTTAAAATAAAATAATAAATAAAAACAAGTTATTTTAGTATTATCATTCATTACTATCATGGCTTTTTAAAATTCTTTTCGATGGGTAGGTGGGAGGGGGGTGACTTTAAAATATCAGTGAATTTTTTGTGATAAAAATAAAGAAATACATACATACATACGTACGTACATGTATGAGAGTAGAGAGGGATGATAGGTCAGAGAAATAGCGTTGAGGAGAGGGAGAAGAGAGAGGGCGATAGGTATGGGAGGAAGAGAAGAAACAGAAGAGAGGCGGGAGAGAGAGGAGAGAGAGAGGAAACAGCAATAGAGGAGAGAGAGAGGTGTGGGAGGGAGAGAGAGAGGTGTGGGAGGGAGAGATATAGGTGGGGGAGGGAGAGAGGAGAGACAACGGCGATAGGTGGGGGAGAGAGAGAGAGGAGAGACAACGGCGATAGGTGGGGGAGAGAGAGAGAGGAGAGACAACGGCGATAGGTGGGGGAGAGAGAGAGAGGAGAGACAACGGCGATAGGTGGGGGAGAGAGAGAGAGGAGAGACAACGGCGATAGGTGGGGGAGAGAGAGAGAGGAGAGACAACGGCGATAGGTGGGGGAGAGAGAGAGAGGAGAGACAACGGCGATAGGTGGGGGAGAGAGAGAGAGGAGAGACAACGGCGATAGGTGGGGGAGAGAGAGAGAGGAGAGACAACGGCGATAGGTGGGGGAGAGAGAGAGAGGAGAGACAACGGCGATAGGTGGGGGAGAGAGAGAGAGGAGAGACAACGGCGATAGGTGGGGGAGAGAGAGAGAGGAGAGACAACGGCGATAGGTGGGGGAGAGAGAGAGAGGAGAGACAACGGCGATAGGTGGGGGAGAGAGAGAGAGGAGAGACAACGGCGATAGGTGGGGGAGAGAGAGAGAGGAGAGAGAACGGCGATAGGTGGGGGAGAGAGAGAGAGGAGAGAGAACGGCGATAGGTGGGGGAGAGAGAGAGAGGAGAGAGAACGGCGATAGGTGGGGGAGAGAGAGAGAGGAGAGAGAACGGCGATAGGTGGGGGAGAGAGAGAGAGGAGAGAGAACGGCGATAGGTGGGGGAGAGAGAGAGAGGAGAGAGAACGGCGATAGGTGGGGGAGAGAGAGAGAGGAGAGAGAACGGCGATAGGTGGGGGAGAGAGAGAGAGGAGAGAGAACGGCGATAGGTGGGGGAGAGAGAGAGAGGAGAGAGAACGGCGATAGGTGGGGGAGAGAGAGAGAGAGGAGAGAGAACGGCGATAGGTGGGGGAGAGAGAGAGAGAGGAGAGAGAACGGCGATAGGTGGGGGAGAGAGAGAGAGAGGAGAGAGAACGGCGATAGGTGGGGGAGAGAGAGAGAGAGGAGAGAGAACGGCGATAGGTGGGGGAGAGAGAGAGAGAGGAGAGAGAACGGCGATAGGTGGGGGAGAGAGAGAGAGGAGAGAGAACGGCGATAGGTGGGGGAGAGAGAGAGAGGAGAGAGAACGGCGATAGGTGGGGGAGAGAGAGAGAGGAGAGAGAACGGCGATAGGTGGGGGAGAGAGAGAGAGGAGAGAGAACGGCGATAGGTGGGGGAGAGAGAGAGAGGAGAGAGAACGGCGATAGGTGGGGGAGAGAGAGAGAGGAGAGACAACGGCGATAGGTGGGGGAGAGAGAGAGAGGAGAGACAACGGCGATAGGTGGGGGAGAGAGAGAGAGGAGAGACAACGGCGATAGGTGGGGGAGAGAGAGAGAGGAGAGACAACGGCGATAGGTGGGGGAGAGAGAGAGAGGAGAGACAACGGCGATAGGTGGGGGAGAGAGAGAGAGGAGAGACAACGGCGATAGGTGGGGGAGAGAGAGAGAGGAGAGACAACGGCGATAGGTGGGGGAGAGAGAGAGGAGAGACAACGGCGATAGGTGGGGGAGAGAGAGAGGAGAGACAACGGCGATAGGTGGGGGAGAGAGAGAGGAGAGACAACGGCGATAGGTGGGGGAGAGAGAGAGGAGAGAGAACGGCGATAGGTGGGGGAGAGAGAGAGGAGAGAGAACGGCGATAGGTGGGGGAGAGAGAGAGGAGAGAGAACGGCGATAGGTGGGGGAGAGAGAGAGGAGAGAGAACGGCGATAGGTGGGGGAGAGAGAGAGGAGAGAGAACGGCGATAGGTGGGGGAGAGAGAGAGGAGAGAGAACGGCGATAGGTGGGGGAGAGAGAGAGGAGAGAGAACGGCGATAGGTGGGGGAGAGAGAGAGGAGAGAGAACGGCGATAGGTGGGGGAGAGAGAGAGGAAAGAGAACACCGGATTTTGAAAAAGCATTCAAGACTTAGAAAAAAAAAATAAATAAATAAAAATGTGGTGGTGATGAAGAACCATCGAACAAAGCGTTTCATAGAGAACTGGATTTTCTTTTTAAGTTTGATTTAAGACAAAAAAAAAAAAAAGAAATCAGGAAAATGGAGGTTGGGCTGATCAAACTAAAACTCAGACAGAAAACTGTCAAAATCATTAAAAAAAAAAAAAAAAAAAAAGCAGTTTTTGACAAGATTTTTTTTATTTATTTCTCAAAGCTCAATATTATTTTAATCTAAATGTATCAATTTTATATATCTATTCTCTCGAGATCAATAAGTTAAGATTAAATCGATCTTGACACAATCGGCAAAAACAAAAAAATTGATCAAGCTGAAGGAAAACAACTCTTTTCTAATCGAAATGTTTCACTTTTATTTATACATTTTTAGCTATCAACGACGACACCTTTTAGACTGCATTTGTCCTTCGAGTGTGATGTACACACTTTTCTTCAAACCAACAAGGCTATCCGATGTTGCCCGGATGAAAATGCTTGAATAAAATGTAACCCAAAAGAGAATATGAAAAAAAGAAAGATATTCAAAATGGCGAGATTCCACACGACTACAAACAAAACCTTATGAAGGAACCCCTACCCATCAATACTACAAAGATGGATAACAGTTACCAAACTTGAGAAACCTATTTTCCTGAAAAACTGTTATAATAGAAAATTTTTTTTATAAATTGCAACAGAAAGTGTCACTAGCAATAAATGCTTAATATTTCCTTATAAGGAAACGGCTAATATAACAGCATTATGTAATTTTGAGAAAAAGTGATTGAATAAAGCCTCTCTGAATAGGAAAAACAGAAAAGGACACATGGCACAGTGGACAGAACCCATAGAGTGCGAGTTCAATACCTGGTTAAGGCAGTAGAGAACTTTCAGAGGGGACTTAACAGGAAATAACTGACGTCCATTAGACATGGCATGTGGAACTAGTAGAACAGTCTAACCCAGTGAGCAAAATAAAATAAAGGATTCAGTTCGACATTCCAACCACCTGAAGAAGGCCAGAGCGTACAATGGCTGAAACGTTGTGATAAACGTGGTGACAAAGATGAGAACAATAGTCTGAATAATGTAAATAGTGTTAAAAAAAAAAAAAAAAAAAAACGAAAAAGTGATTGGAAATAAAATTAACTTTGTCTCGTGGGTAGGAAAGTCAGAGAAAATAATTCATGTTTTTCATGAAATGAGTAAAAATTTTATTTAATTAGTACATCTTAATCTGGAGAGGAATGGTCTCTGCCATGTTAAAACACCCAACACACGTCACATGACGAGTACGCCAAGAAACCAGTCACAGAGACCCAGGCTCTGGTACTATGACAGGAGGAGGAGAATGGTGGACAGCTCAGCATGTCAGTGACCCAACAACTCCCTCCAGGGTTAAGGGTGAAATAAGAATAAAAAAAAAGATGTCTTTTTAATTAAAAAAAGCAGGAAATAAGAAATCTTGTTAATTAAAATATTAAGAAATCTAGTTAATTAAAATATTACCTTCAGGATGATAAATATTAGGTTGGTGCAAAAATAATATCGGTTTTTGACGTATTTTTAACGTCAAAAACCGACATTATTTTTGCACCAACCTAATAAGACAACAAATGACTTTTGATACAGTAACTGGTACGGAATTTCAAACTAAGCTCTTTTTTTTAAACTACAGGAGTAAATTCTTCTCATCTCACAGTTCATGTCTAGAGATATCTCCTCTTGTTATTTACTTCTCAGTTACTGTCCACCAGGTTTCCATCGAGTCAACTCAGCCCAGGGATTGAACTCACAATTACGATGCCACCAAATTCACAGACCAATGCTTTAATCTTAAACCAAGAACTTAAACCTACTTCTTGCCAGCCAGCTGCTGATAGACGATGGAAATTATTCTGAATGTAAATAATATTAAAATGATTTGAAAAAGTTTCTAGAGACAGGGGATAAATGAAAAATATAAAACCCATCTATAAGCTGTTAAGACTCTGCTCACCAATAATAAATCCTGTTAGGACTCCCAGTTCTTTTATGAAAACCTTACTGAAAAGGTTGATTGATTGAAATGTTTTTGTTTTTTTTAATGGGTTAACTTTTGCAGGTTAATTAAAAGCTAGAGAATATTTTATACTTTGAGAATATTTTTGAAATAATGTTTTTACTGCTACAAATAATACTAATTAACCCACAACTGGGGGAGGTGGATTCATACTTTTCCTAAGAGTATTTGCACAAATTGTGAATACAATGAATCTGACCAGAATTGGAACTCTGCGCTCGCATTTCCAATTCTGAGTCGTTATTTATTACAGTACCCGCACATCCATGGGTTTACCCATCTAAGTTCTGACCAGTCTTGATGTTTCTTAACCTCGGTGATCGTACACAAACTGATGTTTCAACATGATATGGCCATAAGTCTCTGTAAAAATGAAATAAATATGGCAAAATCTGTCTTTATATTTTTGTGTCCTTAATTACTTTTCTATCCATAGGTAAGCAATTTATTTCCAGATGTTTGGGAATTAAATTAGAATTAACACATTAGACTTTTAAAGCCGTTTTAGGTGAACCTGCTATTTTTTTGTAATCAGTTTACCCTAAGCAAGGATATAATGTCCCTAAGACGCAAGGGGTTACCAGGAGTTACAGGCAATGACAAGAATTTAGAAGGAACCGCAAGTCTAATTCTAAACAGGAAATGGATAAATCTCTACTCCTATTCAAAACAACATGGGGGTGGATATTTCTCAGTGTGCCCATATTGCAGCCAAATGTGACGTCACTTTAAAGTGGGTTTAATGGCAATATCAGGAAAAAAATGCTCCAACCCTTTTTTGGGGATGCCTCACGTGCCAGGTAATGACCACAGTTCCCACTCAACTTTCAGGAAACACTGGAACAAGGAGTGAGTGAAGATCACATTTAATCACATGAGGGACTTGGATTATTAATACAATAATAGAGAATACTGTAGTTCAATGATGCAATATGTACAACTCAAACGCTACGTCTTGTGACCCACTTTGTGATGACCATTCTCACAAGAAGTTATACTCAGCAGACGGTCTAGTCCATCTTCAACAATTGGTCTTTCTACACAAACAGGAAAGGAGTGTGAACCGGACAATAGGCAAACCTATCTACTCAAATTGTACTATAGAGGAAAGTAATTTTTTTTTTTTTTTTATTATTTTTTAAAATTAATATGAACCTGAATGAGTGGTGAAACAAGAATTTCCTCTAAACAGTGAAAATAGAAAAAAAAATGCTTGGTAAAAAATACAAATTTCAGCTGATAATTAAAGTCCGTTTACACTATCCCACCCTGTCTGGGGATTCATTTAAATTCAAAATGCTTTAGGCTCAAATAAATACTATGAAAATCTCACTCATTCAGTAAATATGTTTGTTACAAATTTTTTGAAAGCTTTCCAAAAACTCTCAACACATGCACACAACACATATTTATATAATAAATGAAATTATGTCTGCTGGACCCTAAAGAACCTTTTAAGAGTACAATGAGTTAACGGGTAGCCATCTAAAAACGATCTCTGAGTCATTATATAAAAGTACATGTGAAATGGTAAACCTGATGTGTCATGCATTGTGAGTCAATTATTTATTCTGGGTCCTGGGTTGAACTGTTGAAGCCATTATGAAATAAAATAATCCTGGAATCTCAAGGACCCTAAGATCAGAGGATCTGAACTATTTCTTTCTGAGGTGAGAAGCAATGAGCTAAGGTGAAGTGTCTTCATCACTCTTGGTGATGAGATTTAAAATAATAGTAAAAAATTAACAGAGTATCAGCCTATGAGAAAACCACCTATTACCTCAAGTTGAATAATACATTGGTAGGAATCTTGCTAAATGTCGGATAAGATAAATACAGGTATTCTTAAAGATTTGCTGACTTCAGCTGATTAAAAAAATTCTCTTAAAATAATCTTTAAAAGCCACTAAAATACAAACTGAAAATGGACATTATTCTTCTATGTGATGAGTCTCTTTACAACTTCAGTGATTATGACTCTCTACAATTGTCCTTTGTAGCTCTGAATAAACTGTTTTTTTGTTATCTCTCCTAAATCTTGTTCTGCAATCCATTTACTCAAGCTCGCTAAATAGGTGGTGCATTGTTTTTTTCTGTTCTCTTGCCTTCAATCTGTCCTGTGAGTATCAAATTTTCCAAGCTTTCTTTCCTCTTTATGTGCCCTAGAAATTTCAACTGCCTCTTCCTGATGTTAATGTCCTTTTTGTTTCAATTTTCTTTAAAACTTAGTCATGTCTCACATGTTCGGTCCATGGTATTCTGTGCATTCCTCTGGATCACCACATTTCTGTTGCTTCAAGTCTCTTCTTCCTCTCTGAAAAGATTGCCATATAAGAGGACTGATATTACATAACAGTTCAATACTCTTCTTTGTTTCTAACAAAGACAAGGAAGCTTTTACAGTCAATGACATTCCTCGCTTCAAGCATGACAGCTATTTTTTACATTTAAACAAGGATCTTCCCATTTAAAAAGTGGATCATTTTAGGGTTTAAAACATGCTAGAAATCATTTATTGAATCATCTATTGTCTTCAAAATGTTACTTTCAAAGTAAACTTAAATCATGATACATTGTACGTGAATCTGACATCCAAATGTGGAGGTATTTTTATTGGGTAACATCTCATTCTATGCTGGCCTTATACCATGCAAGTCCCTACTTTCATCAAAGCGTCATGGCTTCCCTGACATATTTTAAATCTACATCCATAAAGTGAATTTGAAAATAAACAAAAACATCCCTTTTTCATCACCTCCCCACCAATCAAAATCTATAGTACCATACACTTTAAAAAAAAAAAAAAAAAAAAAAAAAAAAAAAAACACGTAACAAGTCTAGTCACCCTCTTCCACCTACACAGTGACGGGTGAGAAAGAGAAAGTAGGAAGCTAAAGTTCTAGAGATGTGAAGGGGGCTGGTAGTGAGTGGGGTATGCATCAGGAGGTTGGGTATTGTTTGCCAAGTGGAGTCAGAACACACATTGTCGACACATGTAACAATCGGGTGCAACTGTTTTTGTTGGTGTGCGGGGGGGGGGCTGTTGAGGGAAGGAGGAGCGGAGTAAAAAAATGTCAGCATTTTACTACAATAGGACACGGGGCATCGCAGATGAATGTGGTTGGGGGGTAGAAGTGGGAAGATGCTTTTACTAGGCCAACATCTGCCTTTGTTCCTTCTGCCCCCACCTCCCCCTCGTGTGCTTCTATTGTTGATAATCCCAACTGACCCAGACCAACCCACAGTAGCATCATCCCCACAATCAGAGATGGGAAGAGAAACTGATGGTTGGTGGGTGGCCGGTTGATAGATTCTGTCTTCTGACTTTCAACTTTGTCTTGTTTACCCAAGAGATGGGAAATGTCACTGAACTGTTTAGGTTAGGGGGAAGGGTAGCAGGTCAGGTACAGGTGACTTACTGGGTATCTGCTGCTGGGTCGATGAAGTTGGGTTTGCTCCAGCACAGATGTGGGTACGTATGTAGAAATAGTGGGTAAACACATGGGATTTGGGGTCCCTGATAGAAGAATCAAATGCTTATAGTCATATCACGTTGAAACACCAGTTCTCATCTAACCACATCGAGCCAGGTCAGTACTTAAATGGGTTACTGCTTGGGAAATGTGTGGATGGTGCAATGGATAATGGTATGGGATGAGCTTAAATTCTAGTCAGTTTTGTTACATTCACTTACGCAAAATACTCTTAGGTGATTATGAATAGAAAATAGACTTGATTGCCCAAGTATGCCACATCTGCCCCACCAACATGCATTGAGTCGGTGCCATAGTGTTATGACATATTCCTCTCCATGATTCTGGGGACGGCCTACAGGAGCGAAATAGAGAGTGAGAGCGAGATAGAGAGTGAGAGCGAGATAGAGAGTGAGAGCGAGATAGAGAGTGAGAGCGAGATAGAGAGTGAGAGCGAGATAGAGAGTGAGAGCGAGATAGAGAGTGAGAGCGAGATAGAGAGTGAGAGCGAGATAGAGAGTGAGAGCGAGATAGAGAGTGAGAGCGAGATAGAGAGTGAGAGCGAGATAGAGAGTGAGAGCGAGATAGAGAGTGAGAGCGAGATAGAGAGTGAGAGCGAGATAGAGAGTGAGAGCGAGATAGAGAGTGAGAGCGAGATAGAGAGTGAGAGCGAGATAGAGAGTGAGAGCGAGATAGAGAGTGAGAGCGAGATAGAGAGTGAGATAGAGTGAGGGGGGCGAGGGAGGGGGCAAGTGGGGTGAGGGGAGAGTGAGGGGAGGGGGAGAGGGAGGGGGAGAGTGTGAGTGAGTGAGAGAGAAAAAGGAGAGCGAGAGAGAAAAGAGAAAATAGAGAAAAGTGATAAGCAGAAAAGCAAAAATGGAGACATTTCTTTGAATGCAGTTTCATTTGTAGTAGATATAATTAGATCAGCACCAGAGTTTCAAGTTCAATCCTTCATACGTAAGTTTAGTGCTCACACCCACACGGTAATGACTTTCAAAGCCATGACAAAAAAAAAAATAAATAAATAAAATAAAGAGAAATTCAGAATATTTTTTTTCTTCAAAATCCTGAATACTTTCACAGGTGGCTTTAGTAATTCAGAATCATTATGAAGGAACTTGTCAAAATCTGTAATTATTTTCTGTGAAAAATATACTAATAAATGACAGCAAGTGTGGCATGAAACATACAATGGGGCCATCAGACAGCTTTTCACCGACTAGACAAATAACTACATGTTCAGTTTCTATTCCTATTTGCACTGGTATGCACAAAAACTGGGTAAGGACTGTTGTATGGTCACAAAAAAAAAAAAAAAAAAAAAAAAAAAAAAAAAAAAGAAAATAAATAAAAAGAGAAAATATGGCTGCAGCAATAAATGAAAAGACGATTCCAGTTTCCAGTGTTTTTTTTTTATTCAGGGATTCACTTACAGTGTATGGGTGTAGTTGGAAGGTGATATTTGAGAACTCTTGACACAAACAAGTCACAATTAGCTCTTCTCTTCAACCAGTATAAACTGATTCTATTCTACCAACCCTCTGCTCATCACTACATCATGACACACAGATCACAATTTGCCAACAAATGAACTGAAACTACTTTCAGGCTGTTCTCTTAACAGGTAAGCACTGGTACTACTCTGACAAGCTTGTATGCAGACCTTTCTAAATTCTAGCCAAATGGTAGCCATTACCCAATGTTTTATTCCTTCTGGTCAGTGAGTGAATGCATTTAGAGGTTTTTTCTGATGGTCATAAAACACCAGACACTTCAGGCTCAGATAGAATCATTTACCATTCATGTAGGTGCCTTGATTCAATTGTGTTGGAGACACAGTTTAATAGACGCAGAAGAATAGTGGGTAAAACGTATACAGGGAAACTAATGAACGTATTAAAAATATATCCTCGGAAACAAAGAATATGTTGAACAGCGATGTAATACAGTGGAGGAATGGCGAGCCAAGTTTGAATTCCAGCCAAATCCATTACATTCACTTTCATGCTAATAACCTTGAGAAAGTTATGAATTTTCTTCTCCTCCCAGCTATGGGTAAATAGGACAGACCAGGTTCTGTAGCCTTGGATGGCAACTGGTCTATCACAGAAAGAAATGGCAACCTACTGAGGGGAAAAAATCTGCTTTGTTAGTCATGTATTGAAAGATACATTATATCCTAGGAATAGACGAATAATAAAATTAAAATAAAATAAATAAATAAGAGAGAAAAAAAAATTGCCAGGTAAACAAAGCCATAGTTTGACCAACCAATCGCAAAGCTTTCACAACCAGGATATAGGCTACAAGTTAATGAGAAGCAGATCGTCCATTTTCAAAGCAGATCTAAAGACTAATTTTTATTTTATTTTTTTTATACACATCTGTTACCCACAGACTATTTAATTTTCTGAAATTCATTTTTGTAAGGCTTATTAGAAATATTAACTTTAATCCATTAGCATGAAGTTAAAACTAAAACAAATGCTTCAGGAAATATTTTTCATTTTTAAAATGCATTTTAAACTTTAGGTATTGTTTTGTTAGGGAAGATACAAAGCAGATCTATCTCTCTCTCTCTCTATATATATATATATATGACTTGATGAAGTCCCTCAGAGGACAAAACATGTCAGCTAAGTATAGTTTTTCCTCATCTCTTTATTCATTTTTGTCTCCTCTCCAGATACACACCGAGAGAATATATATATATATATATATATATTGCTGGACTCTCTCTCATCATTTATAGACATATGAGGGTCAAGCAACTCAATTCCTAGGACCTGACAGCCAGCCACCTGCACATATGGTTTGATTATAGTGGTGAAGGCTTTTTGCAGAACCAACCACAATTTTTGAAGAACTGAATTTTACTAGAGACCTGGTGCCCTACGTGCCACAAGGTGCACAAACAACCAACCACAGATTTTGAATTCAGAGTTGTCTTTCTCCTAGACCAGTTGCCAGCCAAGGCTATAGAACCCAGTCTGTCCTGCTATTTACCCATAGCTGGGAAAGAGAAGAGGATTCATGCCTTTCCTAAGGATATTAGCACTAAGTCAATGTAATGGATTTGACTGGAATTTGAACTCAGCTTCCTCAATCCAAGCCGCTATGCATTACTCCATGCCACACACACACACACATATATATATATATATATATAGCAACAAGTAAAATTTTAACATCAAAAATTAAGTTAATTTTTGATGTGAAAATTTGTCTTGTTGCTATCATGTTAATTATTAACAAGATCTCTGTAAGAAATCCTACATGATTTCTGTAAATGAATTCTATATTATTATCACCTCCATCCTGACATGCAGATACCCTAAGAAACTCAGAATCAGGAAGATACGGTCAACATTTAATTTTTTCATCTGTTGATACCAATGCTCAATCTCTTAATATTGCAATGTTTAATTACAGATTACTCATCTGAAAACTAAAGTCATATATCCTCCAGAAATACACTGGTTAACCATTAAAAGAAAGAAAGAACAGTAAGATATATAATCCTGTGTTCTTATATTTTTTATTTTTATGTATGTATGTATGTGTGTGTGTGTCTATGCTTGCAAGTGGGGGGCACAATCTGTGTGTGTGTGTGTTTAACTATGGCCAACTAGAGAGACAGATGAAATGTATAGGGAGATAACAGTTAACAGATTGATAATCAGATGAATTAAATCATAAATGTAATGATAAAGCAACAATAAAATGAATGAATTTTCACTCATTTCAAGAAATGAAACCCTGTTCACTGTGTTAAGATAAGCATTATTCAAGATCACATGTCAACGTTTGCATCATGCCTTCCTCTGTCAGCACAGAGATAGTCACGGCCGTCTTACACGTACTGTCAAGGTGTCTCTACACCTTCACCCTAACACAAAGTCAAATGGCTTATGTTTCAGAATTGAGTGAACCACTCAAATGGCCTGAGAAACAGCTGTTTGGATTGTCAGAAAGGACTTTTTTTTTTTTCTTTTTTTATTGGTGAGGTCATCATATTCGAGTTTTGCAAGTGGGCCAGAGAAAATAAATAATATTCTATCATTTACAGATGAGAAGAGTACAACTCTGGTTTTGATTTGATGAATGTGAAGAATTTTTTTTTCGACAAAGATTAAACTTCTTGGAATACTGAAGTGAAACAAATCTGATCGTGTGATGGGTGGAGAAGACAGCACACTGGGTTACATTTTCAATACAAAGAACAATATTGTCATGTAACAAAATTACTTGTCAACTAAATGCCTTTTCTTTTTCAATGGAGAAATTCAAACAAGCCAATTACTCATTGAAGCACTGTGCAGTAACAGTCTATTTTTTTTTTTGTTCCCCAAATGTAAGGCCTAGAGGCCACTCAAGGTAGAAGTTTATTGAATGAGGTTGTTGTATGACCATAAGAGGAGGAAGTGATAAAGTCAGGTTTTAAGTATAGATAACCATTGACCCTAGAATTGAAGGGGTTAACAGTGTTGTGAGGTTGGAAGGTGAGGATCGGGCAACTCCATCACAGATATGGCAGCAATACTCCATTTTTGGTCTGACCTGACTTTTGTAAAGAGAGCATGGCAAGTGATGTCAGGTACTTTCTGGAGTAGCAGCTTCCCAATTAACTTTAGCAATGGATCATATGAGTTCCACAAAGTCTAGAGGTTTAGTTCCAATAGATGTTCATAGAAAAAACCCTCTTCCAGAGTGAAACCATTCATTGTGACAGGCATAAATCCAGAGTCAGCTTGGCAATGACGAAAAGTTACGAGCTTTCTCTGTCCAGGTTTTAAAAATATTGCAAAGACCAGATATGTGGCTGTTTCCAAGCTGAACACAAGAGAAGGCATCACAATGTAGCTTTTTCTCCCACTCCCCAACATGCGCTGAAAGAAATGTGTCAGGGGATGTCAAACGAATCAACTTCAACAACAATAGCAGACATGATCAGTTGGCCACTTCAAATGAGGCCATCTCCAACAACAAAGATGGTTACTGAACATTCACTAATGATAAGTCTTTTCTCAACCACAGTTTTTCTCTATGGACCAACTATTTATTAGTCTTTTCAAAACACAACAGATTACTTATTTGGATTTTTTTTGTTGAGAATCTTGAGATATATATCTGGAGTATAGGAAATAAATCCCATCTCCAACACAATTACATACACACATACCATATTAAAACACACCCAGATTTTATTTTCTACCCAATAACAGGCAATATTTACAAACATGCTGTTCAAATCAAAGCATCCATTGGTTATAAATTAACATCATGCGAAATATTTGACCAATCAGAGAAAAGTACTGTATAAACTTGCGGATAGGTTGCACATTTTTTATAAAAAAATTTCACAAAATATTAGGGGTGCGACCTATCTGCTCAATATAAATGTAAATCAACACTACCCTGTCATAATTTCTGGGAAATCCCTGCAGAAACGATTAAGTCCTTCAAAAAATGTGGCATCTCAAATACATGGATGGAACTGAAAATGACAAATGAGGATTTAGTTGCTTCAAGCACGGAAAAGGCCGAGAATGAGAATGAGGAAATAAAGATGAAGATAGTTATATCACAAGTGGTAAATTGAACAACTACTATGAAATGGAAAATGATGAAAACCTATTAACTGATGAACAAATAAGAATGTTTAACAGTGATGATAGTGAAGAAGAATACTTGGGATTCAGTTCTGAATGAATTTTAAAACTAACTTGATATATAAATAGATAAACACTTTTTTTTCTAAATGTACTGTAACAATTTCTTTTTTTTGTCAAGTTGACTCGATATAAAAATAATATGTGGTAAATATAAAAATACCAATCCCTTTTGTTTACATGACGATTAACAAAATGTATTTTAACTTCAAAACTGTATTAATAATTCTAAGTTTTTAAGCAAGTGTTAGCAAAACTTAAAATGAATCATCTCCAACAACAGCATCAATGGTCAGTGAAAAGTTTTTTTTCTCAGCCCCAAATCTTTGACTGGACCAACTACAAAGTCTTTTCTAAACTACATCTTTTTACTATGGATGAACTACTAAAAGTTGTTTCTCAATGACAGATTTTTACTGTGGACCAACTACTAATAGACTTTTCTAAATCATAGTTTTTTTCTGTGTACCAACGACCCAAAGATTTTAACTCAGCTAAAGACTATTTTTGCTCCTTTTTGAATCCTTTGAATTCATGTATATATGTTGGTAAATACAAATGATTTATTTAACAACCATAACCATGTTTTCTTTAATTTTATTTTATTATTGTTCAGAATTTGGACGTTTGGATTTTTAATATAAAAAAATGGATAACTGAATTTCCAACAATGTCACCTCTCTTATTCCAATCATAAAAAAGTGCATATAAAAACAAACAAGACTCAAAATTACTAAGTGAAATTTGAAATGAATGAACAATAAAGATGGTCAGTGAATATTTGTTAATGATAAAAATCTTTTTTTAGCTGCAGGTTTTTTCTGTGTACCAATGACTCAAAGATTTTAACTCAGCTAAAGACTATTTTTGCTCCTTTTTGAATCTTTTGAATTCATGTATATATGTTGGTAAATACAAATGATTTATTTAACAGCCATAACCATGTTTTCTTTAATTTTATTTTATTATTGTTTGGAATTTGGACATTTGGATTTTTAATATAAAAAAATGGATAACTGAATTTCCAACAATTACTTACCCACCTAAATGCCATATTAAAACAGGCCTAAACTTTATTTTCTACCCAATGACAGACCATATTACAAACATACCAATAAGATTCTACAATGCAAGACACATTGTTTAAATCAAAGTGTTTGTTGGTTAAAAATTAACATCACCATGTGAATTATTTCGTCAATCAAAGAAAACTAAAACCTTATTTTTCTCATGCCTCCTTTTGGGAAAAATTTCTTAAAAAACCACATATTTTGACTTTCAGAGAACAGAGATGTGACCACCTCCCTACCCTAATTCATGCTGAAAGTAACATGTGTTGGTGACTTCAAATGAATCCACTACAACAACAATAGCTTGGACGGTCAGTGAATATTCACTGATGATTATGTGTCTGCGACTTCAAAAGAATCATTGCCAACAATAAAGATGGTCAGTGAATATTTGTTAATGATAAAAATCTTTTTTTAGCTGCAGGTTTTTTCTGTGGACCAATTGCCAAAAGATTTTAACTCAGCTAAAGACTATTTTTACTCCTTTTTGAATCTTTTGAATTCATGTATATATGTTTGTAAATACAAATGATTTATTTAACAACCATAACCATGTTTTCTTTAATTTTATTTTATTATTGTTCAGAATTTGGACGTTTGGATTTTTAATATAAAAAAATGGATAACTGAATTTCCAACAATGTCACCTCTCTTATTCCAATCATAAAAAAGTGCATATAAAAACAAACAAGACTCAAAATTACTAAGTGAAATTTGAAATGAATGAACAATAAAGATGGTCAGTGAATATTTGTTAATGATAAAAATCTTTTTTTAGCTGCAGGTTTTTTCTGTGTACCAACGACTCCTTTTTGAATCTTTTGAATTCATGTATATATGTTGGTAAATACAAATGATTTATTTAACAACCATAACCATGTTTTCTTTAATTTTATTTTATTATTGTTTGGAATTTGGATTTTTAATCTAAAAAAACCTGGATATCAGAATTTCTTAAATAATTCCTAATAATTAATTCTCTTTCAATTCCACCAAACAGAAAATGTTTCTTTGCATTAAATTGTGTTGAGGTTGAGATGTTGAAGGTTGTTTGGAATCTTGCCAGGATTCTCTTCATTTTCTATTCTTGGTGTTCAGTACTAAATGTTCTGCTTCAACACAGAAAGTCAAGAAAAAGCTCTGGCTCAGCACAGTCAAAGTATTTTTAATGCCGACAAATTTTTCTTTGCCAAATTTTATGGAGAACCCATTTTTCATAATTCTGAATTATTTACAAAGCTCAGAAGTAAATGATTGCACTAAGAATAAAGAGCTTCATAAAATCTAAAGAGACTTAAGATTACCCAAAAAAGTTTGGTGAAAAAAAAATGGTGCTACAAATGTTTTATCTATCAAATAATTTTAGATCAAAACCAGAATCTTCACTAACCTATTGTAAAGTATGGTAAGAATCTGTTGAGGTTGGGGGAAAACACTTAACTGATTGATTTCCAACAACTACGGGGTTAATAGGAAGAAAGGGAAAAGAGATGAGAGGTAACAAAACTAACGCTGTTTCAGAAAGCAAAGCAACTTGAGTAACAAGAATGCCAATGGTACTGACTTCACAAGACAATTGTGTCTTGCCAACTGCTGGTTTTCCCCCCTGCTTTTATTAGTATGTGGCATCTTTCAAAGACCTGGATCTTGACCAATTGCAGAGAGGTCCATATATAGACATACCAAACTGTCCTGCTGCTAATGGGAAAAACCCAGATGTAACTGGTGTTGACAAACATGTCCACATATGATCAGAAGCCTCTTTTGTGCCTGTACTAATGCATGTGTGCCACCGAAGCTTATTTGTAGCCAGCAAATCTAATCAATCATTTGAGTTTACACTCAGAAAAAATTTAATAGTGTCGATTCATGGGTTTTCTGCCACAAGCAACTACTTGAATCCGCATGCAAGACACTCCACAAGGTTTTACGATCACAAGTTAAAACACCAGTTCTTGTACGATCACTGAAGTTATGCAATAGGGGGTGAGTAATATTACCCTTCTACTAAAGACATTTGGTGTATTCTAAGTCCTTGTGACAGGGCAGCACTTTACAAAAGTACTAACAAAAAGCAGACAAAAAAATGAAATGACATGAATCTTTAAGATCAGTTGTGTCAAACACAGTCAGTATCTAGATGGGTGGCCACTTAGGAATACCAAGTTCTGTAAAGCTTGGATGTGCAGGTGGTGTAATGGATAATGGCTCAGAATTGTTAATTGGAAAGATGAGTTCCAGTTGGATTTGTTATATTTAGCTACAGGCAAATACCCTTGAGAAAGGTAAGAATTTAGCTCTTATCACCCAGCCATGGCTTAATTAGTAAGACTTGTATCAGTATTTAACTTAAAAAAAATCTTACAATCTGAAAATATTTTCTGGCTATAATTAACCTGAAAAAGATTGAAAGGCTGTTTGGTTTGGTTTATTTTGTTTAATGGCATATCAACCTCAATGGTTTATTTAATGCCGACAACATTTTTAGGATAGATTCGTATGAATAGAGTATGTATTCTTTGGTTTAGACAGCATATCAACCTCAATGGGTTATTTAATGCTGACAAAAATTTTTATTGCTGGTAATATTTTGTTTTGTCAAAAATCTGTTTCTGGTAATATATTTCCTTCAAAATTGTATTGCTGGTAATAATATTTTTCAAAAAAGTATTGCTGGTAATCGTTAACTATTTGCCCATAGCTGGGACCCTAACAGGTGCTACCACCTCAGGTCAGCGCGAACCTGGGAATACCAGCAATTAAGAGGTGGAACCACACTCCTCAAAACCTCCTGATTAGAGGCCTTGCTGCTGGATGTAGTTTAACGTCTTACCCAGGATGAATGAAAAGCTGTAAGAAAGAAAATGATCAATCAAAAAAACACTCCACAAAGTACAGCTACATCTTCAGCAGGCCATGAACTGAGGACAGAATATTGCTCTCTACTGTTCAGTGAGACAGTACAGAAAAAACAATTCCTTATAAAAGATATTTACCTTCTCTGACCTCAACTATTCCATCAGTTGAAAAATACCTGGACCCATGTAAATTCAACAGGTACTGACAAATCTTCTATGGTCTTATTTGCTTGAATAGATGACAAACCAGAAAAAAGGACAAAGGAACAGACAACTTTTTTCTAAAGTAACCTTTCTTTGACTCTTCTTTTACTCTATCTTTCCATAAGGAATTTTAATGTATCTCAATTTTTTCTTATTTCTAACTGCCTCAGAAACTTTTCATTGTTACTTTCTATCCAACCAGCAAGTCTATCACTCTTTCCTATCTCTCCCCACTTCTCTCTGTATGCACATATTTTTCCCCTTTTATTTACTTTTCATTTTTCTCTTTCTTGCTATCTCCATGCCCATGGTCTCCACCCCCCAATTCATTCTTGCTTAATATTATCATGTAGGTTAGACACTTAAAAAATAAAAGGATTTTAAATCAGATGAGCCAGGAATTCAGATAGAAAAGCATAATGGTCAAACATGCAGAATATCAACAGGATAATTTCTTCATCAAAAGGTGTAACTGATTACAATTCAGGAAGGCTAGCAGATTATGACTTGTTGTAAATTACTTCAACCTTGTGGTGTTATTTAATGTTGAATGTCTTACAGGATAAAAATTGCAATGAATCTGCAAAAAGCCAGACATGGGTTCAGTTTGTGCCAGAGACAAAAAGGCAGAAATGGGTTTAGCTCTTTTTTTTTTTTTTTTTTTTTAAAAAAGGCAATTCACCCCAAAGAAAACAGGAGCACCACTAGCACGCAAGGGGGTCACAGAGCATTAAGAACAAGAGTAAAGAGGTATGTTTGAGGAAAGGATACAGAGAAGGAAAAGGGGAACAAGCTCAGAGTGTCAGATGTCAATTGACATTACACTTGAATATTTAAAGATTATAGACACAGGGTAAGCAAGAAAGAGGAAGGGAGTTCAACAGATGGGAAGTGTGAGAGAACAAGCTGTTTGAGTAGAGATGGTTATATTTAACCGTTTTGAAAGCATGTGACTGATATGCCTTATAGCTAGCTTAAATTCATACAGTCTGGGAACCAGCAAAAGTAGCACACTGGAACAGTTGCTTTGAAAATACTTGTAGAAGAAAGACACAGAAAGACTGTGAGAAAGCAATTGTAGACTAGATGCCAGATCAGGACCAATCATATTGCATATTCATCTCTGGATTTTGTTGAGGACCTCAAGACATACAGCGGGAGCACCAGTCCATATATAACAGCAATATTCCATGCATGGTTGATTCCTAGATTTGAAGGATAGAAAAACTTTCTGGCATTACATAGAGAACCAACTTTCCTTGCAGTAAATGAAGCTATTGATTCAGTGTATCTTGCATCAAAGTCTGCTGGTATCCATCCAAATGGAGACCCTTTGGGCGAGAGGTATTATCCTTCTGCTAAAGATACAATCGGCATATTCTAAGCCACTGTGACGGGGCAGCATTTTACAGAAGTACTCATAAAAAGGAGGAGGCACAGTGGAGTAATGGATAGCAGCTCAGACTGAAGAATCAGAGAGCTGAGTTCGAATTCTAGTCAAATCCATTACATTCATTTATGTGCTAATACCCTTGGGAAAGGTATGAATGCTCTTTTTCTCCTCCCAGCTATGGGTAAATAACAGGACAGACTGGGTTCTATAGAGTTGGATGGCAACTGGTCTACCCCAGAAAGAAATGGCAACCTACTGCAGGGGAAAAAAAATCTGCCTTGTCAGTCATATATTGAAAGATACATGATTGCCTAAGCTTGTATCACGCATGGCACATAAAAGCAAAGAAAAATGGAGTGACATATGAATTAAGATATTCAAGATCAGTTTTATCAAACCAGGATACTTTAATCTCTTTTCCACATATGAAACAGCAAATATCAGAGGACTTGTAAACCAAGTTTGCTGTTCCTTATGAGATGATCTAAAAATCAACCATGCCCCTACCAGGATAAATTTGTTTTCCCTGAAAAAAATTCACAAATAAAAAACACTGTTTTGTAGAGAAATTTAATTA
>OZ010613.1:48081263-48096263 GCA_963932145.1 Acanthosepion lycidas | reverse complement strand
GGTTTTGTGTATATGGATTTTTAGGAATAAGTTTACAAACACAACACTTGACTGAATGTGACATTGGAAGTGTGTCAGGTAGGGAATGATGTGTATGCCTGTTAACAGAATGCAGAGTAGTAGACTGCAGGTTGGTCTTCAGTTACTAATATTATGTTCAATATTTCATCTGAAGAAAAGGTTAAAAATTACAGCTTATTTATTAGATAAAAAACTGACTGCATGTGTGTGTGCGTTTATGTGTGTATATACAGACTGCAATGAATAAACTGTTATCTAGATTATGCAAAAATGAAAATAATACTGACATCTCATTTTAACAGATATATTTACCAAAATTACAAAAAACATCTTAAAGAGTAAATTTATTCAATAAAATTGCCATTGGCTTCAACCATGGCCTCCACATGACTTTGGAATCTCCTGCAACTCTTCCTTGTTTAACTTGGCAAATGCTGCCATAATCTGTGCCTTCAGTTCATCTTTGGTGTTACAAGGATTTTTGTTGGTCTCTCACTCAACTGCGCCCCACATATAATAATGAAGAGGTTGTAGTTCCTAGGAGTTAGGTAGTCAGATGTAAGGGGTTATGTGGACACAGAAATTATTTGACAGCCATGACCAGGTTCACCTGCTTGTGTGGCATGATGCAGAGTCCTGTTACTAGATAGGGGGTCTTCCAGCAGCCACCCTCTTGACCCAGGGCAGCACTACCTCCTCAAGACACTTGATATAGGTATTTGTATGGAGTCTGAGGCATAATGTCACCATCAGTAGTGATCACTCCAAGCACCATGATGTTGACGGGATATTTGGTTTTCATCACTCTTGGTAAATCTTTTGTGGGCACAGCATCCTCTGCATTGTCCTCAGATTGACATCCAAACACTGAAATATTTGTATTGGAGCTTGCAATTTGAATGCCAAGGAGTACAGCATACTTTTTCCAAATTTCTGACAGAGTGAATTGCATCATAGTGCAATTTTTCTCACAGACAGTAACTGACCGTACCATGTAGTCAACAAAATAAAAAAAAAACAATCAGCATGTGTGAAAATAATATAATATGGTGGCAATTTAACCATCGCACCCCATATATATATATATATATATATATATATATATATATATATATATATATACACGTGTGTGTGTGTGTGTGTGTGTGTGTGTGTTTAAAAAATGAGCATGTGGCTGAGTGGTTAAAGCATTTGATTTCTGACCATGAGACACAGGTTCAAATCTCACCATAGTCACTTTGTCAAGAAAGAGACAGTTGTGCCATGCACTGGTGAAAATATGGAATGGTGTGATATCAAGCAAAGGCTATAGTCAGAAATGAAGTTTATTTTTCTGCCCAATATAAAGCTCAAGAGCCACTCAGGGTAGAGGGCTATTATTAAAGTGGTTATGATGAATGAAAGAGGAGGTAGTAGGAAGTAAGGATGAAGATATATACAAGAAATATAGTTTTAAGGTGTGCTATATTTATGGGATATTCTGTTCAATATCATAGAGTGTATGTAAATATTAAAGTGAACATTGATGTAAACACTCAGAGGTGACAGGCTGTTTCATGCTAGACGCAATCGTGCCCTGACAATTGCATCTAGCATGAAACAGCCTGTTGCCTCTGTGTGTGTGTGTGTGTGTATATATATATATATATATATATATATATGGAGGTGTAGGTGGTGTAATGTTTTTGGCTTGGAATGAACATTTTTAAGAGAAAAATTTTAATAAATTCATCCTTCAATAAGGCTGTTCAGGAAACGAATACTCATGGTTTCCTGCACACAAAGGCTAATTTCACAATTACCATAAGAATGTGTTGTCAGTGATTTCAGTTTAACAACGTGGTATAAATGGTTCCAATACCAAAAATGGTTTCAACGCAATACACTATAAATGTTTCACTATATGAATTAATATAAGAAACATTAAAACAGTAGTCTTGAAAAGTCTAATTTCCTGAAAAACTGCTTTGAGGAAAAGGTTTTTTATAAATTTCAACCAACAGTTACTACTAACTGTTCAGTCAATGAATGTCTAATATTTCCTGGATGCATATGGCTAATCTCACCATTACTGTTTGCAGTTCCGACAGTGCAAAAACAATGTAGAATGTGCATTCAGGTGTCTAGACCAATCTCTGAGGTGAAAACCTGTTTTGGCATGGCCTGGTCGAAGATGGAAAAAAGCACGTAAGGAAGTTGATTGAATTTTGACAGGAGGGTGGTGGTAAGCTTCTTAGTGGTTCTCAGTGGTCAAAACAACAGTCCAATACCCAGCAAGGATTGGGGGGTCGTTAGCCAAACTCGTTAAGGTTGGAAAAGATTAACTTGTCTCCAACGACAAGTTTCTGTTGACAAGAAAAACACTCGAATCTATTCATGTTGAGACAGATTTCATTTAGCTAAATGCCCCTCCAGACTCCAGCCATAGACATGCAAAGAAACATCACACCCCACACTGCTTTCCTAACAAACCAGTGGTCAGGTAAGAGGCTGATTAAGGGCAGTGCTGCAAAGTTTGTGCGTGTGTGTGTGAGTGTGTAAGAGGTGGTGGGGGTTTCACCCAAATAAACAAAAAAAAAAAAAAAAAAAAAAACCCTCTGGCAGCAAGCCAAACTCAGAGAAAATCTTGGCTTTGACACCTCACTTTTCTGATTGTTGCCATTCATCATTAAATTAATTCAAAACATTGGGAAGTGAAGAGAAAAGGTAGGCGTGGTTGATGTAGGTGAGTGGGGTGGCGGGGGGGTGGGGGTCTGTCCCATGCCTGCCAAACCCTTAACCGCATGTTTCACAGTGGCCCGGCTTGTTTTATGTCATTCTGCTGATTGCTTGTTGGGAACAGGGTGGTGGGGGGGGGGTTATAATTCTGCAGTCTGTACACACTTTTTACATTCACATTTTAATTTTGTAAAAAGCTCAGGACATGTTCAAGCTGGCCAGTGGTCAGTCTCATTTGGTTTAAAAGGGAGTGACCAGTGCATGCCTATCAGCATAGTGATTGGCCAGCTTCACCTCCAAAAAATAAATAAATAAATAAAAGATCAGTGAGTCACCTTCTTACAATTAACTATGAACATTTACTTGTTTCTTGTCAAGGTTGAAGATAACGGTAATAGCACTTGGCTGCTACTAACTGGGCAGGCAAAGGACTGTTATCACTCACCTACTAATAATTGTGTTGTTGCACACTAGTGATAAGGCTTTTTGTCAAGATAACTTCTAATGGAAAAGTTCAGGGAGATTTAGTTTCATTCCTTTCCTAATGAAAAGTGAGGATTTGATTTTTTTGCCGATTACTTGATTACCTTTTTTATGCATTCCCAAATTGATGAGGTTTGTTACTGAGCAATATTTGAAAATTCCAGTATCAAGTTATGGTAAAATCAAGTCTGTACAGACATGATGTCTATGTGACAGTAATGCCTTTTTTTTGTGATGGTTCTTTGCAGGTCTATAGACAGAGTCTGCAGGTATTTAGCTAGAATCGTTTTATCATTGCTTTTCAGATCCAGAGTTTTCTCCAGTTGTGATGCATGGCTGCACTCCCAATGAGGTTCCATGCTTTGAACATGTATTGGATCTTGCGTTCCTTTCAGGCCTCAAGTGGAACTTGGATATAAATTCCATGCTGAAAAAATAGTCAGCTCCTTATGCTACTCCAGCTAGTACCGGACTTCTACTATCCTTTATCTTTCAGAGAATTAGGTTAAACCAAAAATAGAGCATTGCTAATATATCTAAGATGGAGCAGTTCAGTTCTCACTTGCCAGCACTGATAGAGTTTACAGTCTTGGGAAGGAAGGGAGACAGACTCCACTTTACATCCTCCCCCCACCCCAGATGCAATGTTGCAAGCTTATCTGTAGACTATTGTTATATCTATGGTAAACCTTCAGATGAGCCCCATTCTACCAGTTCAGACCTTTACACCTAGGATATGCCATGTGACATCCACAGAGTCAAATCAGACTCATTTCCTCTGTATTCCTAATGTAAGGAAAATTCCCACACATTTTTCCTTTATAATAATAATAAAAAAAAAAAAAGAAGCTTTGTGGGACATACTTCCTTACTATTACAATCTTCATTTTTTACCACCTCTTTTCATTCTTATCACACACCTCAATCGTTACCTCTTTAACAGTAACCCTCTACCTTGAGTGGCTCTTGACCCTTGTATCAGGTAAATTTTAGTATTAAAAAAGGTCTAAATGTGATGATACACTCATAACATGATTAAGCACAAAAATGACCTGTGAAAAATAAAAAATAGCCTGCTGGCATCAAAATTAGTCAATTGTGGGATGTGTTATTTTTTCAATCTGTTTGGTTTATGGGTAAAATAACTAGGTAGACTAGGTTTATAGCCTTGGTTGGTAACTAATGATAGGATAATTTTATTCAAAGGAATTGAGTTATAAGAAAAGAATAAAAGATCTGCCCTGTAAAGGAATCATGTTATATTAATCACAGAAACATCAGCTAACATGGTGGTGATCTACTCTGAGGATTTTGGGAAGTTTACAGATTAATAAAAATTACAGAATTTTTTTCTTTCACATTCATTTCCTTCCTTACTCAAATACCATGTGTGATGTACACTTGAATGGTCATATTTCTTTTCAATTCGTGATTGACTTTGCAGAAGAAATTTCTGTAGTAAGCTGCTATTACTTTTTTTTTCAGTAGACTGGTTGCTAACCAAGGTTATAGGACCCAGTCTGCCCTGCTATTTTGCCTGTAACTGGAGGGGGAGCTTAGAAAAGACAGATAAATACCTTTCCCAAGGATATTTGTGTGTAAGTAAATATAAGCTCAACTGGAGTCCAAACTTGGACCTCCAATTTCTCATTCCAATCTGTTACCCATCACACTACCTACACATCCAAGCTTAGAGTACCTGGTACTACAAAGTAAACACCCATCTAGGTACTGACCAGGTTTGTTGTTGCTTAAGTTTGCTGATCAGACAAAAACCAGTATTTCAATGTGGTAGGCCCATAAGGTGTTTTTCACATAACTATCAGAAAAAAAAAAACACAAAAAAACACCTGTCATTGTGTATATATGTATCTGCTGTGCATACACACACAAGGGAAAACGCACATCGTAAGACATCATTGTAAAATTTCTGTTTTAAACAGATATGGCTCTTTAAACCAGGATAAACTTTTAAAACCTCTGCTACAGAGTTGGCAAATCTAAGACAGACATTTTGAATTTAAATTAGAAACTCCGACCGATACCAAATCGGTCAGGTTTCAATCCTGGCTTGAAGCATTTGATTGTCTAGTTGCACTGATGAGCTGTGATACAGCTAAACAGGCCTGTATGTGAATGACATTATATATATTAGTACAGGTAATAGATCCATTGGCATATAAACCAGGTGGATCTTAATATCAAATATTAAAACTGATCCACAAAGTGAGCTCTATGTATTTATTATGACAAAGCATATAAATGACATAGCAAAAAAATCCCAAATTACCTCATGTGGGTATAAACTTATTTCAGCCAGCGGTGTATTGACCATATTCAACCATGGAGAGATGATATTTTTGCTATGTAATGCACACACACATACATACATACATTATATTTTATTTATATACACTATATATACATATATATATTACACATACACACTCTTACACATAAAGACTTTTTACACAACTATTTTCCTTATCATAAAATAAAAAATTATCTACTTTCATATTACTTGACCAAACAGTTACACATCTTAGATCCTTTTTCGAAATATCATTTTCTTGAAAAAAAAAAAAAAAAAAAAAAAAAAAAGAAGAAGAAGAAAGTCAGTTTTGTTTGAAGTAAGTCCCAATTTTGTTGACAGACAAATGAAGAAGCTTCCCTGATTTTTAGTTTAGGGATGTGGAATTCAAAAACCAGAACCAATCATTTCATGATTAATAGATAACGCTTATCAGATGATTTTGGTTTGAAAATAATAACCCTTTCATGACAACTTCCATACTTTCCAGGCACCAATGGCATTCAATCTATGGCAATGGCCTTTGCCTTGTTAAAAGAGAAAGACAATTCAAATAGAATCAAGTAGTTGGATATGGTAAAGAGGCTGGTGGGATTAGGGTTATGGTGGAAGGACAATTTTGAGGAGATCGGGTGGTTCTAAAAGCGAGTCAATGCATTAGAGGTGTGGGCCGTTGAGTAGAGATGAGAATCAAATAGCAAATGTTCAGTTTTTCAATAATCAATTAATGCATATAGAACACCATCATTTGTTTTATGGTTGGGGAAGTTGGTATGCAAGGGGTGAGAGGATAAAGTGCTTGGAGATGAGGGGGTGATGTCGAAAGGGGGAAGGGAGAGGAAAATCAAGACACCGAATGAGAAACAAAATAACAGACAGGAGAGAGAGCCAAGAGTAGAGTAAATAGAGGTAGAGAGGTGAAAAAGGGGAAAAAGAGAGAGCCCAGAGAGAGCCAGCCAGAGTGAGAGAGAGAGCCCAGAGAGAGCCAGCCAGAGTGAGAGAGAGAGCCCAGAGAGAGCCAGCCAGAGTGAGAGAGAGAGCCCAGAGAGAGCCAGCCAGAGTGAGAGAGAGAGCCCAGAGAGAGCCAGCCAGAGTGAGAGAGAGAGCCCAGAGAGAGCCAGCCAGAGTGAGAGAGAGAGCCCAGAGAGAGCCAGCCAGAGTGAGAGAGAGAGCCCAGAGAGAGCCAGCCAGAGTGAGAGAGAGAGCCCAGAGAGAGCCAGCCAGAGTGAGAGAGAGAGCCCAGAGAGAGCCAGCCAGAGTGAGAGAGAGAGAGAGAGAGAGCCAGCCAGAGTGAGAGAGAGAGAGAGAGAGAGCCAGCCAGAGTGAGAGAGAGAGAGAGAGAGAGCCAGCCAGAGTGAGAGAGAGAGAGAGAGAGAGCCAGCCAGAGGAAGAGAGAGCCAGCCAGAGGAAGAGAGAGCCAGCCAGAGGAAGAGAGAGAGAGAGACACACACAGAGACACGCGCTAAGAGGAGAGGGAGACACGCGCTAAGAGGAGAGGGAGACACGCGCTAAGAGGAGAGGGAGACACGCGCTAAGAGGAGAGGGAGACACGCGCTAAGAGGAGAGGGAGACACGCGCTAAGAGGAGAGGGAGACACGCGCTAAGAGGAGAGGGAGACACGCGCTAAGAGGAGAGGGAGACACGCGCTAAGAGGAGAGGGAGACACGCGCTAAGAGGAGAGGGAGACACGCGCTAAGAGGAGAGGGAGACACGCGCTAAGAGGAGAGGGAGACACGCGCTAAGAGGAGAGGGAGACACGCGCTAAGAGGAGAGGGAGACACGCGCTAAGAGGAGAGGGAGACACGCGCTAAGAGGAGAGGGAGACACGCGCTAAGAGGAGAGGGAGACACGCGCTAAGAGGAGAGGGAGACACGCGCTAAGAGGAGATGAGATAAGCAGAAGAACAAAAGAAATGAGAAAGTAGAGCAAAGAGAAAAAAAGGGTAGGGATATATGGAGAGGACAGTAAAACGTAAACTTAGAAATGAAGGAGAAAGAGAAAAACAGAATGTAAATCAAAGTAAATGATGATATGAAGCAGCTTCAATACGTCAACAGTCCAAGATGCTTAACTAGAACACTGGGGAAAAGTAGAGGTTATGTTAGTACATAGAAAAGAGAAGTTAAAATGGAAAAAGACAAACTATAAGAAAGAAAGAAAGAAATAATAAAAATGTGGACTCTGAGTGCATCCTGTTTAGTGTTTAAGTCCAGTCAAAAAACATCAAGATTTCAAATGTTGATCTCAGTAGGCTGGCTCTCTTCCTTTGGAAGATTCTTGTAAGACAATCTTTATTTCCTTGGATTTGGCCAAGTAAATAACTAAGCCAAATATAAAGACTTTAATATATAAAAAAAAAAAACAAAAAAAACAACAAACAAACATGGAGTGGATAACATTCCTTCAAATCTACCTGTTGTGCTCCTTGTGCATACACGTTTCATAAGTTCTTTGTGCACAGCATTTCTATACTTGAAATAGGATTATTTATAAACATAAATTTTATTACAGTAGAATCCCTCATATCTGGACATGATTTTGATGTGTATATTTGAACGATTTGGGTGATATGTAACTGATTTGAAATTTGTTTTTCAGGAAATTTACTTTTAGATAATTGCTTGTGCTTATTTCACCCTAATGGCTTGTATTGGTGAAAAAGATGATAGGAATAAGAGGCAAAGAACAATTTTGGAGTTATCACAAAAAGTGGAAATTTTAAACAGATTAGACACCGGTGAAAGTTCATTGTAACTAATGAACAAGTTCAACATAGGAAAGTCAACATTGTATGATATAAAATCTTCCGAAGAAATTCTTCCCCAGAGTTCACACTGTCAAAATGAACAAAGAAATAAAAAACATGATTGTGATGAAACCTGGACTGAAATTGAAAAAGCTTTTGAAAAAGGTTGACAGTTTTATGGAAAGAAAGCCAGCATTCAGTTATGAGGAGTGCAATAATGCATGCAGAGTTAAAAAGTGTCTTTCGTTGAAAGTATTTCAAGAACAAAAGCAAAACAAAATGCAGAAAAAGTTAAGAATGACATTAAAAGAGAAAGAATAATCATGTAACAGCGAATAAAAAAAATCCTTTTTACATTATTTGTTTTGCATACATGGCATATTTAATTTAATGAATTTTCATTAACATTACATAATTTATTTCTTTTTCTTTAAAATCAATTCCGTTATATTTCACTCACCATTAGCTTTTTTGTTTACTATAAAACATTGGAAATAAATGTTAAATCTGATTTCAGTTATTTTAATCTAAATATAACCCTTCATATCCAAACTTTATAACCAATTCCTCATATCCAGAAGGCCTTCTTAGTCTAGTTGTCAGGGATTCTATTGTATTTCAAACAAAAACCTAAGCTTTGGATGACAGGAAGACTTGGAACTGATCTTTTATTTGCCTTTCATTTTGACTTCAATGAGCATTAGCTAAATTTGTTCATGGACTTTCCTACAATTCTAAACAATTGCATTGTGCCAACAAATTAATTAGTGTTTGAAGCACACCCCCACCCCGCCACACACACACCAAAAACCTATCTGTAGCCTTGTTTCAGATGAAGGTTATTAAATATTTATATATATGCAAATTCATACACATGCATAATTTGCATATGACAACTTTTGAATTTACTTTTTTTTTTTTTCTCTCCACTATCCGTTCTCTGCTTCAATTTTCTCTCCATTTACGTCACTTTTGAGTCTTGAATAAAAGGGGAGGTTGGAATAAGCAGCGTTGTTGGAAGTTTTCAACAGCTTAATATCAATTCTCGTGTAGTATTAAATGTTTGACAATTTCTTCCCAGATGGGGAGAGAATGGAGGCAACAGAAATGTCGTTTTACAGTAGGATGCTGAGAATGTCAGGAATGAAGACATCTTGAAGAAAATGGAAACAGAAAGTACACTTAGAATCAGAAAGATCTGAAATTTCTTGGACACAGGAAGGAGAGCTTGGAGAATTTGACATTCACAAGTGGAACAGGGGCAAGCAGTCAGTAACCTACCAAAGAAGCTTGTGTAAATGGATGGCAGGTCAGGGACTGGGACAAATAGTGAAAAAGAAATCTTACTAAGACATACAAAAGATAAGAAGCTGTAGAGAGCCATGATTGCCAATGTTCTGTGGGAACAGTACATATAAGAATGAGCAGGAGGTTGGAATAGTGTTGGTTTTAGTTTATTGAAATGAAAATACACAAGGGTTAGATTAAGTGCAGAGGCGAGGGATTTTTTTTTTAATTAATAAACAGGGGTGGGATTACAATTATTGTATGATCTTCAATTTTACTCCCCCTCCCCCCTCTCTCTTCCTTTTCATGATTTGTATCATCTTCACTTCAAGTACTTTTCTTTTAGTGTCCTCCATCTTTTGAATTTTCATCTTTCTCACCAGTCTTTTCTACATCCCACCACACCCAGTTTCAACTTTTCTCCCATTTTGGCTCCTTTCCAGTGTCTCTCTTTAGATCTGTCTGCATCTCTCTCTTTTCAAGTGTATGTGTGTGTGTGTGTGTGTGAATTCCCAACTTCAGTATCCTACATTGCTCACCCTTTCTCTGCATCTCCCCTTCCTTATATAACACATACAGCTCTCTTTCCTTTCTTCTGCTCCTCCTCTTCCTACAGCTCTTAAACCCCACCCTGTTCTTTTTCTAAAATAAATTCTCTTCTTATTGATATTTCTCTTTCTCTCTTTCAAAAATCCTTCCTTCCATTTCTTTCCTTTTCCTTCTGCCCTCCCACCCTTCATCTACCCATTTCCCATCCATTCCCCCTCATTCTACCCAGATTCCATCAGCCAGATGGTCTCTCCTTGACTTTCCCAGTCTCTCATCCTCCCATTCCCGTCCCTGATTAAACTTGAGGATTTTGACCCTGGAATTCTTCCAAAAAGATCTACAAAATGCTTTTCATCCATTTGTCGATATTATGCCACTTTTTTCTTTTTAATTTTTTTTTTCATTTTTGGCATTTGGTAATACTCTATGTGCTTTAAGCATGTGAACCAGTTTCCCATTTTAATAACAGACAGAAAAAAAGAAAAAAGACAGAAAAAAAGAAAAAAGACAGAAAAAAAGAAAAAAGACAGAAAAAAAGAAAAAAGACAGAAAAAAAGAAAAAAGACAGAAAAAAAGAAAAAAGACAGAAAAAAAGAAAAAAGACAGAAAAAAAGAAAAAAGACAGAAAAAAAGAAAAAAGACAGAAAAAAAGAAAAAAGACAGAAAAAAAGAAAAAAGACAGAAAAAAAGAAAAAAGACAGAAAAAAAGAAAAAAGACAGAAAAAAAGAAAAAAGACAGAAAAAAAGAAAAAAGACAGAAAAAAAGAAAAAAGACAGAAAAAAAGAAAAAAGACAAAAAAAGAAAAAAGACAGAAAAAAAGAAAAAAGACAGAAAAAAAGAAAAAAGACAGAAAAAAAGAAAAAAGACAGAAAAAAAGAAAAAAGACAGAAAAAAAGAAAAAAGACAGAAAAAAAGAAAAAAGACAGAAAAAAAAGAAAAAAGACAGAAAAAAAGAAAAAAGACAGAAAAAAAGAAAAAAGACAGAAAAAAAGAAAAAAGACAGAAAAAAAGAAAAAAGACAGACAGAAAAAAAAAAAAGACAGACAGAAAAAAAAAAAAGACAGACAGAAAAAAAAAAAAGACAGACAGAAAAAAAAAAAAGACAGACAGAAAAAAAAAAAAGACAGACAGAAAAAAAAAAAAGACAGACAGAAAAAAAAAAAAGACAGACAGAAAAAAAAAAAAGACAGACAGAAAAAAAAAAAAGACAGACAGAAAAAAAAAAAAGACAGACAGAAAAAAAAAAAGACAGACAGAAAAAAAAAAAAGACAGACAGAAAAAAAAAAAAAGACAGACAGAAAAAAAAAAAGACAGACAGAAAAAAAAAAAAGACAGACAGAAAAAAAAAAAAGACAGACAGAAAAAAAAAAAAGAAAAGACAGACAGAAAAAAAAAAGAAAAAGACAGACAGAAAAAAAAAAGAAAAAGACAGACAGAAAAAAAAAAGAAAAAGACAGACAGAAAAAAAAAAGAAAAAGACAGACAGAAAAAAAAAAGAAAAAGACAGACAGAAAAAAAAAAGAAAAAGACAGACAGAAAAAAAAAAGAAAAAGACAGACAGAAAAAAAAAAGAAAAAGACAGACAGAAAAAAAAAAGAAAAAGACAGACAGAAAAAAAAAAGAAAAAGACAGACAGAAAAAAAAAAGAAAAAGACAGACAGAAAAAAAAAAGAAAAAGACAGACAGAAAAAAAAAAGAAAAAGACAGACAGAAAAAAAAAAGAAAAAGACAGACAGAAAAAAAAAAGAAAAAGACAGACAGAAAAAAAAAAGAAAAAGACAGACAGAAAAAAAAAAGAAAAAGACAGACAGAAAAAAAAAAGAAAAAGACAGACAGAAAAAAAAAAGAAAAAGACAGACAGAAAAAAAAAAGAAAAAGACAGACAGAAAAAAAAAAGAAAAAGACAGACAGAAAAAAAAAAGAAAAAGACAGACAGAAAAAAAAAAGAAAAAGACAGACAGAAAAAAAAAAGAAAAAGACAGACAGAAAAAAAAAAGAAAAAGACAGACAGAAAAAAAAAAGAAAAAGACAGACAGAAAAAAAAAAGAAAAAGACAGACAGAAAAAAAAAAGAAAAAGACAGACAGAAAAAAAAAAGAAAAAGACAGACAGAAAAAAAAAAGAAAAAGACAGACAGAAAAAAAAAAGAAAAAGACAGACAGAAAAAAAAAAGAAAAAGACAGACAGAAAAAAAAAAGAAAAAGACAGACAGAAAAAAAAGAAAAAGAAACACAGAAAAAAAAAGAAACACAGAAAAAAAGAAAGAAACGCAGAAAAAAAGAAAGAAACGCAGAAAAAAAGAAAGAAACGCAGAAAAAAAGAAAGAAACGCAGAAAAAAAGAAAGAAACGCAGAAAAAAAGAAAGAAACGCAGAAAAAAAGAAAGAAACGCAGAAAAAAAGAAAGAAACGCAGAAAAAAAGAAAGAAATACAGAAAAAAATAAAGAAATACAGAAAAAAAAATAAACACAGGAAAAAAAAATAAACACAGGAAAAAAAAATAAACACAGGAAAAAAAAATAAACACAGGAAAAAAAAATAAACACAGGAAAAAAAAATAAAGACAGGAAAAAAAAATAAAGACAGGAAAAAAAAATAAAGACAGAAAAAAAAAAAAGAAAGACAGAAAAAAATAGCCAAAAAGAGAGAGAAGAAAAGTCACTTATTGTTGATTGTAAGAACAAAACCATTTTCAATAATGGTGGGCGTCTGAATGTCTAAAAGTAATGATCTACTAGTTGTAAGCATTTGTATGTCAGGTGCTACGTATTATTCAATTGCACAAGAAGTTTTAATATCTTCTGTGAACTAGAAAAAAAGCACACTATTCCAGAATATTTACCCAGTCAATTCTTTTAAGACGATGAGGAGGGAGAGATGCAGTTTGAGAAAGGGAATCAATCCATCAACATTTTTGCAGGAGTGTAATTAAGCTTGATAATTATCAGACTTGACACAAGGAAAAATTTGCATGAGGGTCATGGGGGGGAATATCATAAATCACTTTAGGACATAGGCAGTCATGTCTCTCCACACTTTATAGACTTATGTCACATTTGTCTCCTTACTGCACCTACTTCCTGTTCTTCCATCCATCCATCCATAAATCCATCCATTTATTCAATTTTTTCAGTAGGTTACTTAATTGTTCCCTTACCTTCTATATGTCCTGTGGGTATCAAATTCTCCTAGTGCTCTTTCTTCAATATGTGCCCCAGAAATGTCAATAGTCTCGTTCTGATTCTAAATACAAATGTCCTTTGTGTATTCATTTTCCTGAAAGATTTATTGTTGTCTTCATGTTCTCTCAAAAGTAATCTTAGCATCCTTCTATAGAACCATATCTCAGAGAGATGGCAACTGATAATGCATTTACATTTTTGAATATTGTAGGTGTCAGAGAAGCAAGAAATCAGTAGAGTTCCACAGGTGAGAAGTGTGAGAAAAGAAACTATCAGAATAGAACCTATGGTTACATTTAGCTATTTCAACAGTGAGACCTACTTGCCAATCCAGTAGTACACTTAAATTCATGCGGTTGAAGTACCAAGGGGAAGATCTCATTAGAACAACAGACAGTCATAGAAAAGACAGAAGGAAGCGACATCATGCCATGTAAATCCAACACCAATTGCCATCTTGTATTTTCCTGATATGGGGTTCTACAGAAGGCTGCTAAGAATACCTTAATATCAACCTCAATAACCATCTTCTGTCTTCCTGACAATGGTTCTTTTATTGTCCTTTCTCCCCACTAAAATTTTATCATTCTCTTCCACTTCAAGTAACCTTTGCGTCATTATCACCATGCTTGAGATGAAATGATTAAAAAGAACCAAAAATGTGAAAATAATATTCTCATGAAAGAGTTGTGGCAATAACCAGGACAGGCCCCGTGAGAGGAAAATTTGGCCCTTCCAAATAAACAATGCTGATTGACAGTTTGTCCTTGTGTCGACAATTTGTAGTAAACTATCCTATCATGATCAAAGAAACAGACAAGCATGGTCTTGAACTGCAAAGGAGACAGGCAAACTTTTCTTTTTTTTTTTTGTCTGAAGTGAATTGTTTTTCCCTGCATACTCTGGCCTTTTATTTCTGACTCATATTGAAAGCAACATGTTTCATCACCAGTCATGACCTTGTCAAACATTTCTGCATTATTGAAAAGATCAGAAGAAATGTGAGGCTGACATTGTTTCAGTCAAGATTTGAGGCACCGTCTTTGAGGAAGTAATTCTCAGTTAGAATCAATTACACGGTTTCCCAATTTATATTCAGTTTTTCTGCACAATTCATATTCAGTCTGAGCACACCAAAATTTGCAATCTGTCTTTTCCTGTATCTGTTGTTTATCTTTTTCATTGCCAACTTCTTGCTCTTCCTTGAATGCATGTGCAACACACACAAAAAAAAAAAAAAAAAAAAAACCCGGCCAAAAGATATACAAGGCTAAATAGATGATCCATTTTTGTAATTGATTTTTTTTAGCTAGCAATTCTCCCATTCCAAATACGTGATGCATAGGGGTCATTATTATGGTGGAGAATCCACTTATCAGGTCTGAGTTTGCCATTTTCTCGAAACGGATTCTTTTAACCCTTTCAGTGCTTCCAAGTAAACATTTACACCTATTTTTTGTGGTTTAGGGCTTGCTCATTTCCTATATAATCTGGCACATCAACTCACTCTTCCTTGACTAGCACGTGCCGCTCAAACACACTTGATGTGTTCAAAGTGTGTCATGAAATTTGAGGTGGAGAAAAAAAGAAGTATGTGAGATTTGAAGTGAGAAAAAAAGGGTTCATAAGATTTGAGAGAAATAATCATGAAATTTAGAGAAAAGAAATCATTTGAGAGATTTGGGGTTGGGGGAAAAAAATCA
>OZ010613.1:47913763-48071263 GCA_963932145.1 Acanthosepion lycidas | reverse complement strand
TATTAATACTCTAAGAGGTCCTGTAGTTTACTTCCTGTGTCAGCCATCAATGCACAGTCTCATCTGCATATTGTTAAAAGAATACACCTACCAATCATAAATCCTGACAGGGTTTCCAACTCCCTTACAATAGTCTCACTGTAAAGGTTGAATAAGTCTGGGGAGAAGACACAAATTTGTATCATCTCATGCCCCTTTCTATTTTTGTGCAGCTACTCAATTCATTTTCTATCCATATATGCATTATAAGTTCTAGATTATTCTAAAATCCTTTTCAAGTAGATCTAGTTTTCGCAGTGGTTCAAAGAGATCCTTTTGTCATGCCTTATCAAATGCTTGTGCAAAATCTCTAACTTTCACTGAGTAGCCTCTTTAACCTTAGTGGCATTATCACATTGCTTGCATAGAGTTAATTACCCCTGCAAAAAAAAACACAAAATGATGAGACCTAGCTACCAATCTAGTTAGTTATGTGCTGTATGTTTTGTTTTCTTGAGGTTTGTGAAAATTTCACTCATTTGAGTAAATGATAAATATGAAAATTTGTTTTTGATATTCCAATTGAACTCATTTTATATTGCTTTTGTTAACATCTATTGGCCTAGATCATCACAATTATATATATATATATATATATATATATATAGTACCTCTCAATAGGGATTGAACTTGCATTCAGTCAGTTATGTACCATGGTTGATACATGCTAAGGTGATCATATATCTTGATACATGACTGAGAAGGCAGATTTTTTTTTTCCCCCAGTAGGTTGCCATTTCTTTCTGCGGTAGACCAGTTATAGAACCCAGTCTATCCTGCTATTTACCCATAGCTGGGGGAGAAGAAGAGAATTCATACCTTTCCCAAAGATATTTGCATGTAAATGAATCTAACCAATGGAAATTGGAACTTGGCTCTCCAATTAACAATTCCAAGCCATTATCCATTACACCAACTGCACATCCAAGCTTCAGCACCCATTATTCCCAAAGAGTTACCCATCTAGGTACTGACCAGGCTCAACATTGCTTAACTTTGATGATTGTATAGGAAGTGATGTTTCAACATGATGTGGCTGTAAGACTTCTCTTGTAACATACAACTACTTAGGGTTTTGACATGAAGTTTATTAATTCAAGAAACTAGAATAAACATTCAGTCAGTTGTGTGTCATGTGATACACGCTTAGGCAATCATGTATGTTTCAATACATGACTGACAAGGCAGATTTTTTTCCCACAGTAGGTTGCCATTTCTTTCTGAGGTAGAACAGTTGCCATTCAAGTCTATAGAACCTGGTCTGTCCTGCTATTTACTCATAGCTAGGTGGAGAAGAAAAGGATTAATACCTTTCCCAAGGGTATTAGCACATAAGTGAATGTAATGGATTTGACTGGAATTCAAACTTGGCTCTCAGATTCCTCAATTCGAGATGCTTTCACTTAAATTCGTAGTAGAGGTATTTTGTCTTTATATTTAGTTCTCATTTTTGCCAAAAGAAAGTTTGTCACTTTCTGATAGGATATACATGTAGGATAACTTTTCCCTCTAAAATGCAACTTGGGTTATTCATCCTGTTGTAAATACTTTTGTTCTCTAATCATTTCAACCCCAAGTAAAGCAATAAAGCCACTAAGACACAAGAGGTTACCGAGTGTGCGGGAATATAACAAAAAAGATTAATGAACAAGAACAATAAAAAAAAAAACAGGAATTAAGACATAGGATAATAATTGAAATTGCATTTCTATTCTTGAAGATCAAAGTTGGCTAGGAAGCAAGAAGCCAGAAGAAACTCCAAGGTGCCCAGTAAAAAACGGAAAATTTACTATCACCGTTTTCTTTCAGAAATAATTGACCTTGAATAAATTTCTGGAATATTCATGAACTTGAATAATCAATCGACTCACATAATTACTTAACTGATTGGTTCTTTTATGACTGATCAATTGCTCATCATTTATGACTCATCATTTAAAAGGTTATTTGCAGACTACTTCCATCTTTTGTTCTGCCCTTCAAGTATGGCTAAACATTCACTTTTTTGAGTGTCAAATTATCAAACTTTTCAAAGGACATCTGATGTGGGGGATTGATGAAATGCACCAAAAATTCTTCCTGAATTTTTCAGTCACATTAGTTATCACCAGTTTTCAATAGTTGTCTCAAGTCTTTCTAAATTTCCTGTTTTTTTTTACTGGACAACCTGTATATTCAAAATATGGATATCTGTTGATATTTTATAATTTCAGGTATATGGTAATGGTGAGAACAACCCTTTCCATACAAGAAACATTAGGCGTTTATTGATATTGGTTGAAATTGAAAAAAGCTTAATCTTAAAACTGCTCTTCAGGGAAAAAAAAGTTTCTCAAATCCACTGTTTATTGCTCTTTCTTGTATAGATGGGGGTTTCCTTTCTAATCTTTTGTTTAATATTGTGTGGAAAAGCAAATATTCATTATATCATTTCTCCTATTTAAAATGTGCTATGGGTCGTCAAAAAGAAGTAGCCTCAAAAAATAAGCAACACCCTGCACATCCAAGCAATAAATAAAATACTGAAGTGATTACAATATTTTCCTGACATTGTGCTGAGAACATTTGTAGCAACTTACTATTAAATATTTTCATTTATTTTATATCAATAACTAGTAGTATAACTTGTCTTTGACCAGGTGTTTCATTACTGGGAATTTTTGCCGTTCAGTTGGAGCAGTTTAAGTTTAAAGTCAGCCCACCTGAAAATCAATATTAGTAACAACAATTGAGTGCAACTGAGGAACATCCCCAAATGGGGGGTGGGGTAACAATTTGAATGGTGGGTGGTCCTGAAAAGGGCCGTTTTTGCATTCTCAATCTTGTTTCAGCCTCATGCACAGCAGCAGCTGAAGAGGCATTTCTCCTCAGCCATCGAGTCCTTTGATCAGCAGTTTCAAGTATGAAAAAGTAAATTAAATTTTGCCTTTGATTTTTGTGCAAAGAGTAAAAAATCAGTTTTGATTTTTTCACCTCCAGGGTTGTCATTTTTTCAGTCAATCTTAACTCAAAACCGGAACTGAAGAATTATCAGACAAAAAAAAGAAAAAAATTCATCAAAATCGGATGAAAACTGTAGAAACGCATAAACAACTGCTTACACACTTTTTTAGAATTATAGATATAGATTCCAACTGAGGTAAATAGGTATGTTAAATTTCATTTTTGTTTTAGGGAAATTTTATTTTGCTAACAAACTGAAGTACCTTTGATTCTAACTCGGTATTTGCTGAGAGAAAACAAAGAAATCTTACTATAATAGAGCAACGAGGAACAAAGCAACTTACAAACATATACTCTGTACCCTCAGATAACCAATGCAAGTAAGTTTAGTAGATAGAGTGGGGAGCTGAAGTGATTATAAATATTCATTTGTTTACTAATTTTTAAGAAAAAAAAAAAAAAAGAAGTTCATTACACTGTAAACAATTGTTCAAGGAGAGGAAGAGTGTATGTCATATTCCACTTGACAACACCTTTTGTACAAATGATACATCACAAGCCTTTCACTTCTCTATTGCTATTTCCATGGAAAGTCTTCAGACAAACCATATTCCTTAGTTCCACCAGTTCTAACATTCATGGCTAAGTCCCACCATGCCACATACATTGTAGCAAACCAATCTCATTCTCTTCATATTTCCTTGGTTTCACTTGAGCAGCTTCTTCCCACACTTTGTGGAACTGACTCCCAAGAGGTTCCAATTTAGGCTTAACCATTATCTTCCTCACATATCCCTATAAACTGTACTGCTTACTCTGTAACTCTCTATCTTGAGAAGCTCTTTGGCCTGGTAAAAGGTGAAAAAAAATGCAGATGATCAATAAAAGTCTAAGTGGTTGAAATCTGACAGAGGAAAGTTATGGGTGGAAATGGGTGCCCTCTCACCCAACACCCAAACATTCTCAATAATAATGCCTGATGTTTTAAGCCTCCAACCCTGTTTGAAAGAAATAACTTCCACAGGGTTAACAACTCTATCTGAAAGCATCTTACAGCTGATGGGAGGAAGCTGCTTGCTTCAAAACTGGGTGGTGCTTGAGGAGGAGGAGGAGGCATGTGTACATTGGGAATATGCAAGCCTGTGTATCACTAGCTCAATCAGAGCATTTGTGTGTTTTTAATACCTGTCTGCATGTATGTGTGTGTAATATATATATATATATATATATATATATATATATATATACACACACACACACACACACTTGACATTCACCAGCTTCACTTTTAGTATGTATGTGTGTTTTTAGCAACTGGTTCCATCTATGAAATAGTTTGTCATTGTCTTTATATCAGTGTGTGGGTGTTTTAGGATGTATAATAGTATCTGAAACATCTGTTGGTCTCACCTTCTTCAGCTCAGAATGAACAACTGTAATGAAAATACAGTGGGATTTTTGAGGAAAAGGGGAGCCATAAATTAAATTACCTTCCCAGATGTTATGACCAGAAAATGTTTTTTTTTGTTTTTATATATATATATATATATATATATATATATATATATATAGATAGATGTGTGTGTGTGTGTGTGAGATACAGCTATTCTTTTCTTTTTGTTCTGACTTTTGTTAAATTTGTGGGATGTGTTTATCCCTGATACTATGGTGTGTGTGTGTGTATATATATATATATATATAAAAATATAAATAAATAAAAAGAACTGATGGATTTTTATCAGACATTTTATTACTTAAATATTATTTTAGTGGATACCCATATTTGAGTAGAAACTATTTATTTTCATCTACTGGCCTGAATATACACAAAATCTTTTTAAACAAAAATATATGCTTTCCAGCAGGATTTGAACCTGCATGAACCTTTGTCAGGAGAAACTATTGTTACGTCTGATGTACTTTAGCATTTGCATTTATAAGGTACCATCCAACTTTGCTTTATCATCAAAATACTTCATGCCTGTTTGTATGTATGCGTTTCTATCAATATCTTCATCTGTGTGTGTGTGTGTGTGTGTGTGTGTGTGAATATATAAGTGAACATAGAATTCAACACTTAGAGGCAACAGTCTGTTTCATGCTAGATGCACTCATCAGGCCACGTAGCATGAAACAGACTGTCGCCTCTAAGTGTTGACTTCCATGTTCACTTTTATAATTACACATGATCTATCTCTGATATTGAGCACTTTATCCCATAAATATAGCACATCTTAAGACTATATTTCTTTTTATATATATATATATATATATATATATATATATATATATATATACACACACACACACACTTATTCACCAGCTTCAGTTTTTGCATGTATGGTCATAATGTTTCAGTAACAATACACATTTCATATTTTTATTATTATTTTCTTCAAGAACTTTCAAACCGCATTCATTCTCAAGAACAAATGTGGTGTCTGTGTGGAAGTTCTTTTTGTGGTAGACAGGTTGACAACCAAGGCTATAGAACCTAGCCTGTCCTGCTATTCAACCCCTCCATAGCAGGGAGAGAAGAGATGGATTTGTATCTTTCCCAAGAGCATTTGTGCGTAAGTGAATGCAATGAACTCAACTGGAATTCAAACTCGCTTGTCCGATTTCATATTCGGAGTTGTAATACATTACACTGCGATCCCTACGTGCATGTAGACAAAAAAAGTAAAACTGGTGTGATGACTCCCTAGAAATTTCAAGTCTGGGACAATACTGTCCCATGGTCACCCTGACAACTTAGCCTTCATGAGGTTTCTCCTTTACTTTACATTTAGCTTTGGATCCTTTCATTTTTTTCAGTTCTCAGTTCACACCTAGCTTGTGAAAGTCTCTCCTTCTGCCACTCTTTGATTTTCATACCTCCTTGCCCCTTTAATTATCTCCCACCATCTCAGTTTTAGTTGATGTTTTATCAACCCTCTCTTTTTTTTTTTTTGCTCTGAATGGCCTCTTGTTCTTTAAGATGGCCATAGCAGTCCAGGCTGGTTTTTTTTTGTTTTTTTTTATGCCCTTCACTTGTTGATCTTCTGTGCTTTTCTTTACAAAAGCTGTCAGACCCACACTTATTCCTCCTTTCTGATTTTGACCTTTTTATCACCCCCCCCCCCACTCACTCAGCTCAACACTCTACAGTCCTAACCAGGTCTGCTCACAACACCCACAAATTCTAGTTGCTAGCCTTCCATTTGCTGGCCATCAATTACAGGGTTGGGACAAGAAAGGAAATATGGGTAATAAAGGTGGAGGGAAAGATTTAATGTGAACAAGATGAAGTTCTAAAAAAGAAATTGAAAAGTTGAGGGTTACAGACCCAAGAGAGAGTTGGGCGAGGTGGGGGGGGGTGTTGTTCAGAGAAAGGTGAAGGAAGAGATGTTGGAGAGTTGAGGAAAGGAGAACAAAAGAGAGACCAACTGAAAGTAGAAAGGAAAAAAACAAAATGGCTGCCAAAAGAGAAATAAGTTGAAACAATGAAGATGACTGATAAAAAAAAAAATAAATGAAGAAGCAGTATATCAGAATAGCAGGTGAAAAATACAAAGAAAAATGCTGAGGATAAAGTCAGGAAAAGAAAAAGAAGTAATTCATAAGTAAAAATACAAATAGAAGATGTGGAGAGTGGGGAGAGGGAGGGGGATATCAGTCAACCTATGAGAGAGACTGGGGAGAAGGAGGGGGGATAACAGTGAACCTATAAGAGAGACCGGGGAGAAGGAGGGGGGATAACAGTGAACCTATAAGAGAGACCGGGGAGAAGGAGGGGGGATAACAGTGAACCTATAAGAGAGACCGGGGAGAAGGAGGGGGGATAACAGTGGACCTATAAGAGAGACCGGGGAGAAGGAGGGGGGATAACAGTGGACCTATAAGAGAGACCGGGGAGAAGGAGGGGGGATAACAGTGGACCTATAAGAGAGACCGGGGAGAAGGAGGGGGGATAACAGTGGACCTATAAGAGAGACCGGGGAGAAGGAGGGGGGATAACAGTGGACCTATAAGAGAGACCGGGGAGAAGGAGGGGGGATAACAGTGGACCTATAAGAGAGACCGGGGAGAAGGAGGGGGGATAACAGTGGACCTATAAGAGAGACCGGGGAGAAGGAGGGGGGATAACAGTGGACCTATAAGAGAGACCGGGGAGAAGGAGGGGGGATAACAGTGGACCTATAAGAGAGACCGGGGAGAAGGAGGGGGGATAACAGTGAACCTATAAGAGAGACCGGGGAGAAGGAGGGGGGATAACAGTGGACCTATAAGAGAGACCGGGGAGAAGGAGGGGGGATAACAGTGAACCTATAAGAGAGACCGGGGAGAAGGAGGGGGGATAACAGTGAACCTATAAGAGAGACCGGGGAGAAGGAGGGGGGATAACAGTAGACCTATAAGAGAGACCGGGGAGAAGGAGGGGGGATAACAGTGGACCTATAAGAGAGACCGGGGAGAAGGAGGGGGGATAACAGTGAACCTATAAGAGAGACCAGGGAGAAGGAGGGGGGATAACAGTGAACCTATAAGAGAGACCGGGGAGAAGGAGGGGGGATAACAGTGAACCTATAAGAGAGACCGGGGAGAAGGAGGGGGGATAACAGTGAACCTATAAGAGAGGATGGCGAGAGGGAGGGGGATATCAGTCAACCTATGACAGAGAGTGGGGTAAAGGGAGGGGGATATCAGTCACTATGAGAATAGAAGGTGAAGGAAAAAGGATGAGTCAATATATGAGAGTGGAAGAAGGCACAGTGGCGGGAAGGGATATCAGTCAATATGAGAGTGGCAGACGGTGGGGGGAAGGGATATCAGTCAATATGAGAGTGGCAGACGGTGGGGGGAAGGGATATCAGTCAATATGAGAGTGGCAGACGGTGGGGGGAAGGGATATCAGTCAATATGAGAGTGGCAGACGGTGGGGGGAAGGGATATCAGTCAATATGAGAGTGGCAGACGGTGGGGGGAAGGGATATCAGTCAATATGAGAGTGGCAGACGGTGGGGGGAAGGGATATCAGTCAATATGAGAGTGGCAGACGGTGGGGGGAAGGGATATCAGTCAATATGAGAGTGGCAGACGGTGGGGGGAAGGGATATCAGTCAATATGAGAGTGGCAGACGGTGGGGGGAAGGGATATCAGTCAATATGAGAGTGGCAGACGGTGGGGGGAAGGGATATCAGTCAATATGAGAGTGGCAGACGGTGGGGGGAAGGGATATCAGTCAATATGAGAGTGGCAGACGGTGGGGGGAAGGGATATCAGTCAATATGAGAGTGGCAGACGGTGGGGGGAAGGGATATCAGTCAATATGAGAGTGGCAGACGGTGGGGGGAAGGGATATCAGTCAATATGAGAGTGGCAGACGGTGGGAGAAGGGATATCAGTCAATATGAGAGTGGCAGACGGTGGGGGGAAGGGATATCAGTCAATATGAGAGTGGCAGACGGTGGGGGGAAGGGATATCAGTCAATATGAGAGTGGCAGACGGTGGGGGGAAGGGATATCAGTCAATATGAGAGTGGCAGACGGTGGGGGGAAGGGATATCAGTCAATATGAGAGTGGCAGACGGTGGGGGGAAGGGATATCAGTCAATATGAGAGTGGCAGACGGTGGGGGGAAGGGATATCAGTCAATATGAGAGTGGCAGACGGTGGGGGGAAGGGATATCAGTCAATATGAGAGTGGCAGACGGTGGGGGGAAGGGATATCAGTCAATATGAGAGTGGCAGACGGTGGGGGGGAAGGGATATCAGTCAATATGAGAGTGGCAGTCGGTGGGAGGAAGGGACATCAGTCAACTAATAAAGTGGGAGACGGTGGGGGGAAGGGATATCAGTCAACCTAATAAAGTGGCAGACGGTGGGGGGAAGGGATATCAGTCAACTAATAAAGTGGGAGACGGTGGGGGGAAGGGACATCAGTCAACTAATAAAGTGGCAGACGGTGGGGGGAAGGGATATCAGTCAACCTAATAAAGTGGCAAACGGTGGGGGGAAGGGATATCAGTCAACCTAATAAAGTGGGAGATGGTGGGGGAAGGGATATCAGTCAACCTAAGAAAGCAGAAGAGGGTGGAGAGCAGGATTATCAGTCAACCTAATAGAGCAGGAGAGGCCAATTGGATATAGTCCACTTCCTCACCATATCTTCCCTAAGACAAGTGGCATGTATCAACAAACAAAAATGAAGTAGTCATGAACTGAAAGAAACATTAAAGCATGAAAAATGGAAATGAAAGCCAACTCCACCCTCTGCCCCCACTCCCCTGCTTAAAAAAAAAAAAAAAAAAAAAAAAAAAAATTCAAAGAAAACTTTTTCTTTAAAAATTCAAACGAGAAAGAGTCAAGAGAAAATTTGCAAACCCAGAAAGAATAAAGAAATTACTTTGGGAATAATTCTACAGAAAATTACAGGGAAATTTTTCTTTTTTCATGCAATTTCATTGTTTTTATTTTCAACAGAAATATCCGTCATTCTGACAAATGCAAATATAATTAGTGATTATTTGCATAAATAATTGTGTTAGTTAACAACACAAAGTCATTTTGAACCTACAATTGAGCAGACACATTGAATATTTTGGCAAACTGTATTACATGAGAATCAATATCAAAATCCCTCAAATGTTAACTGTCTCAAACACTGGCAAATGCTATCTTGGTATTCATGCAATTGCAGATAGAGATCAAGGAGAAAGGCTAGCACATCAAGAACTGTTTAGATTCAAAAGCTGGTCTTATCACAACCAGAACAAGGAGAAACTTCTTTCAAATTATTCAGTTGGTATAATTTACAGGCAATGATTATTTCGATTTATCTGAATTTTTTTTTTTTTTTTAAATCTACAAATCTTCGTTTATTTGTGGTTTTACGGTCAGCCTTTGGAACTGGCTGGGAGATAAACACTTAATAATAGTCCCAAAGTACACCAGTTTGGATATATCAAAGGAAAGTATATCCGTTAAATGAAAATATAGAAGTTTTGACTTCATTAGGAAAAAAAAAAAAATTCCCAAACTTAAGTTGCAAAAATCTCCAAGGAGAATGCATCTTCCCAATTTTTTTTTTATTTTTTATTTATTTATTTTTTTTTTTTTACAGTAGTTTGTTATAATTCAAGGCAATAAAGCCACTAAAACACAAGGGGTTTACGAGTGTGAAAGAATAAGTAAAAGAAAAACATTATTAAGGAGCAGCACATTAAAAGAAGAGGAATGAAGACAGTAGATAGCAATTGACATTGCATTTAAATTTTTGAAGATCAATGTTTGCCAGATTGCATGAAGCCAGAAGAGAGTTCCATAAGCAAGAAAAACTGTTAGCAAAGAAAATATAGTTGTGGCTCACCAATTCAACTGTAAAATGATGAGACCTTGTTTCTAATCTAGTATTGTGTTTCCATTCATAAAGTTTTGGTACTATGGAGCAGAGTTCATCAGAACAATTACCATGAAAGTATTTACAGAAAATGCACAAGGGAAACTATGTTATAGTGGTTTAAAAATGACTGACATAACAGATCAGGTCCAATGACACTGCAGATTCTTTGAATTTTATCAAGAATCTTTAAATATACAGCAAGAGCACCAGACCAGCAATATTTGATGCATGGATGAATAGTAGACTTATGTGTATAATAGATTCTGTTTTATTGTTTATTTTTGTTAATCTCTAATTATACCGTGTGAGATTATAGAAAACAAACCCTACTTCCAACACAATTATATACCCACATACATATGATATTAAAACATGCCCAAACTTTATTTTCTACCAATAACAGACAATTTTTAATATAAAAATACGTGGACCACTGAATTTCCTACAATTTTAATAATGAATAATTAGTCATGAGATTTGATAATAGGAAAATAATAAATAAGTCTCCTGAAATAAGCATTTTGTGTTGGAAACTTCAAACAAATCATCTCCAACAGTAACAGCTTGGATGGTCAGTGAATCATCACTGACAATCAAAGTCTACTCTAAATCGTAGATTCTTCTGTAGACCAACCACCCAAAGATTTTAACTCAACTAAAAACTATTTTTACTCCTTTTTGACTCTTTTGAATTCATGTACATATGTTTGTAAATACTAATGATTTATTTAAAAGGCATACCCATGTTTGCCTTATTTTCATTTTATTGTTGTTTCAAATTCAAATGTTTCAATTTTAATATAAAACATCTGGACAACTAAATTTCCTACAAGATCTCAGGCAGGATTGAATCTTCTGTTTGTCAAATAACTTATTGCTGTATATTGTTATAAATGTCCTAGTTCCACAAAGGAGCAGATTGTAGGAAGAAGCTGCTTGAGTGAAACTTACATCTCTCCAATAGAATACAATGGGAATGAGAGTGGTTCACTACAATGTGCTTGGTATGGTGGGTCTAAGCTGTGAAGATCAGAACTGTATTGAAAAATCAGAAAGAAAAGTATTATCACTGGTCAGGATTTAATGCAAACATTATACCATGTCCATTCAACACATAGGTAATCATGGCACTCCAGTTTCCTTTTCTTTATTATATCTGAATTGACATTTCTTCTTGGGAAAGACAGTAATTTCCTGTTGCTTTCTTCAGTTTTGAATTCGGAATGTCCTTCTCCTAGACTAGCTGCCATCCAAGGCTAGAGAGACCTGTCTGCTCTGCTTTTTAACTCATAGGTGGGGTAAAGTTGAGATGGTGTTACACAAGTGTATTTTTCCAAAAGTGAATGCAACAGATGATGCTTGCCAATTCCAGTTTCTGTATTGATAACCATTATGCTACCAACATATCCTCAGACATTATTTATTTTTTTCTTTTACGATGATGTTCACCCTCTACAAGTCCCGTGGGTCATTCAAGGTAGTGTGTTACAGTCTAAGAGGCACAACTTATGCAGATATGTGAGGAACATAAGTTGGTAGTGCCTGGGAAAGTTTTGTGAGGTCAACGAACACTCATTGTTACTTTTGTAATGTCAATGAATACTCGTTACCTTTGTAATACTCGTTGTAGTAGAGACTTTGTAATCGCAGATACAACTATAGTAATGCCATTGAACAATACTGGTGTCACATGCCTTCGAATATCTCTCACACTAATAGTACTTGTTTGAATACTAACCACCAAATAGTGATCCGAATAGTAATCTGTGCAGTGATCCCGTCGATACCATGCTAATTCCCATATATACATTACCTTTACTATCATGGGATCTACTTATTCAGAATGAGTTTTGCTCTCTGGTGATCTGTGTTCAAACTCCAGTGTTGGCAGTGACGCTTTATTCCTATATAACAGAAAGCAACATCTTACAAGTCAGTTCCACAAGTTAGAAGTTCGTTGGAAGAAGATGCCCAAGTGAACATCACATCTTACTAAAGGAATACTAAGCATGTTATGATGGATCTTAGTCACTTATAGGTCTTATCGATTTCAGTTTTTGCTGCTTTTAAAATCTTCAAGTAATGTGGCTTCTGTTATTTACTACTGTTATTTGTGATTCTGTAGCTCCAGCCAACAAGGTTTAAAGAAGGATCATCATCACTCAAATCTACAGGTTTTATTTGCTCAAAAGCACTTTGAACCAGTAATCTGAGAAAGATCTTGTATACAGCTGAGGGTGTAGATATTTCTAAATGGGTCGGCTCCAGATCAAAGTCTCAATCTGTCAAGGTTATTACGTAACTTTTATTAGAGTATAATATCAGGATTCCTTAACTCTTACAGTGCCAAGTATGACCAGCGTCTAAAACAAATGTTCTTATTCATTAAATAACCTTAACAAAAACAACTATTAATAAAACAACAATTGTTCTATTATTCATTGATGCTATCTTTCAAATCATCTCTCCATGTAACTTTTATTATAGCAATAACAATTACTGGACTTAAGAAACCTATTTTTCTGAATACATGTTTTAATAGAAAGAATATATAAATTTCTGTTGAGAGTAGCATTGGTTACTCTGTCAATAAACACTGAATGTTATCTTATAAGGAAACTGCTAAGATTATAATTACCATATTGTTAGAATTATTTTCTTTTATTAAGAGTTATTAATGTTAATCTCTTCTTGTGCCTAATAATATCTACTGTCATATAACCTTTATCACAGTATATTGCTATAATTGTTCTATTTCATTATCAGTGTTGATAATTTCTAATAACATCTACAGTAAGAATGAATCTTCTCTAGTTAGAATTGTTCTATTTTATTTTTAGTTATTACTGTCAATCTCTTATTTAGCCTAATAAGATCATCAGTAAGAATGAATCTTCGATCTATCACATAACTTATTACAGTATATTGTCATAATTGTTCTATTTTGTTATGAGTCAGTGTTGTTAATCTTGTCTTGTGCTTAATTTATAAATTAGGTAATCCCAATATATGGTACTTTTTGGAAAATGCATGGTAACTAAACCATGGGTTGACCCAAGCCTCGTGAATGAAATTGCATAGATGGCATTCTAACATTTCTGTCTACGGTTGTTCTGGCGCAAAATCACAAGTCATTGTGACTGAGTGTTTGAGTATCTTGGCCTTGTTCAAACTGTTGATTATGCCAGATCATGCACTTTCTCCAAGAATCAGCAACTGTTCAGTATTGTTGCAATAAAAATTACAGGCAGACTATGAGTGTTGAACCCCCCACCCCCAAAAAATAAAACACAAATGTGCCTTATCAGGTGTCTGCAATAGGAACTGGCTAGCTGCCCTAACAGATAGGGTGTATTGGAAATGATTAACCACCTATTATATATATATATATATATGAAAATTTCTCAGATTTAACCCGTAGAAAAGACTATATGTTTAAATTTACATGACAATAGGAAAACTGTAACTATTAATACTACAGTTTTCCTATTGTCATTTTTATATATATATATATATATATATATAGAGATATATATATATATATATATATATAAATCCGAGTAGATCCTATCAACATAAAATATTAAAACGGATTCACAAGAGAGCTCAATATAATTTTTATTATAGAGCATTTAAGTAAATTACAATTAATGAGATCCAAACAATTTACCTCACATATATTTTATTACTTCAAATGTTATGCTCTCTGTAGCTGAAAATGACAAAATATGGTGGTTTCTCCTACAAAGGCGGGGATACAGGTTCAATCCCTGCCGAAGAGCATATTTTCTTTATTAAGACTTCTTGAATGTGCATGCTGATAGATGTAATATATACTGTTTATAATAATAATAAAAAAAAAAAATCCACTAAACAATAATGTTAATTGTAGACTCCAGAATATTTTCAATGGCTGCATGTTATGCATCTCGCCAGGGCCATGCAATGGTTTTAAATTGGGAGTAATTGTTCTAAACTCGTTGCCAACCATAGCATGAGAGCCTAGTTTGGCCTGGATTTTTTTTTTTTTTTTTTTTTTTTTTAACCCTTAGCAGGGAAGAGATGGATTCATACTTTTTGCAAAGGGTATTTTTATGAAAGTGAATGCCAACAAATGTGGCTGGAATTTGAACATGGACCAAAAATCTTTATCAGAATCACTAACCCCTGTTAATTAAATGCACATGCATCAGGAAGGAGATAAAGAGGACGAGGAGGAGATAAAGAGGACGAGGAGGCAAAGATTGCAGGAAAAAAAAAAAAAAAAAAAAAAAAAAAAAAACTTTACAAAACCCAGCTGGTCTTTGTCAACCTCCAAAAGATATATAGACATATTTCAGGTGATCTCTCATGAGGCCAAGCAAAAAGCAAAACAAAAACACAAAAAATGAAAAACAAACAAAACACAGATGGCTAAATACAGGCAACAGTAAAAGAAAATGTAACTTTGATTAAACAAAATTATCAGTCCAACAAATGGTAAAAGGCACCACTGGTTTGTGACAGATACAATAGGATATTAGACACATGGCATCAGAGAACAGATTGGATGATATTTTTTTTCTTTGTGTGTTGGCAGTAAGGGGATGGAAAGATTCTGAAAGGGTCTAAAAATAAAAGCTAACCAAACAATCACATTGTAGGCAAGAGCCCAAAAGTTAAATGCATTCTTTGATTGATAAGAAAAAAAAGAGAGAGAGAAAAAAAAGAGAGAGAGAAAAAAAAGAGAGAAAGAAAAAAAAGAGAAAGAAAAAAAAGAGAAAGAAAAAAAAGAGAAAGAAAAAAAAGAGAAAGAAAAAAAAGAGAAAGAAAAAAAGAGAAAGAAAAAAAGAGAAAGAAAAAAAGAGAAAGAAAAAAAGAGAAAGAAAAAAAGAGAGAGAAAAAAAGAGAGAGAAAAAAAGAGAGAGAAAAAAAGAAAGAGAGAAAGAGAGAGAGAAAGAGAGAAAGAAAGAGAGAAAGAAAGAGAGAAAGAAAGAGAGAAAGAAAGAGAGAAAGAAAGAGAGAAAGAAAGAGAGAAAGAAAGAGAGAAAGAAAGAGAGAAAGAAAGAGAGAAAGAAAGAGAGAAAGAAAGAGAGAAAGAAAGAGAGAAAGAAAGAGAGAAAGAAAGAGAGAAAGAAAGAGAGAAAGAAAGAGAGAAAGAAAGAGAGAAAGAAAGAGAGAAAGAAAGAGAGAAAGAAAGAGAGAAAGAAAGAGAGAAAAACAGAAAGAAAGAGAGAAAAACAGAAAGAAAGAGAGAAAAACAGAAAGAAAGAGAGAAAAACAGAAAGAAACAAAGACAGAGGAAAAGAAACAAAGACAAAGGAAAAGAAAGAAAAAAGAAAGACAAAGGAAAAATCAGACAGAAAGTGAGAGCGAGACAGAGAGAGAGATAGAGAGAATTTCTTTGCAAGATTTATAATGGGATACACCTTTACATGCAAATATTAGGTTGGTGCAAAAATAATGCCGTTTTCTCACATGTTACTATATGAGAAAACGACATTATTTTTGCACCAACCTAATACATTTGCACCAAAATATGTATATATTTATCTACACGCCCACATTCCAATCTCTGTACATAGGTACATATAATCATGTAATGGGCCAATTTATTTTTCTTTCCTTTTCACCACAAAAGAAACTTTAATTTTGGGAACCAGAAGAAATATTTTTTTCTTTTTAAGCACACAATTAGTTTTTATATTTTTTCATTTATCCATTTTTTTGGGGGGTGGGGGGGATAAGAACAAATTTTTGTAATTTTTCTATCTTAACATTTCTGGAGGAAAGATGTACGACAAAGTGGAAAAATTATTCTTGTGATGTGTTTCATCCCTGATAATGACTTCATCAGACTAGGATTTTTTATGTTGATGCAACTAAACATGTGCACAAATGAGAGATACCGAGAATTTTAAATTAATCTAGCCAATTTCATTTAGATTCCTTTTATTTCCATCATTGTTATTAAATATCCCATATTTTGATAATAGATCTGCCAAGAATGGTGAAATGTAGTCAGAACCTGGATGCAAATTGACTGTGAATGAAATAGTGATTAAAGCACTTTCTTTACATTTTCATTTTACTGAATTATTTTCTCTTAATTAGAGTATGATTTTTTTTATATCAAAATTGTGGTCAGTCTTGTTATGGTGAGCAACTAAGGTGTTTAATGTGTTTTTTTTTTTGTTTTTTTATCTATCTTTTGTGTTCATATAATCTTTTATTCAAACTTTTTGAGGTTTCTCCAATATATTCTTTCTGGCAATCCTTTTTGGTGACAGAGTAAATTGCTCCTTCAAGTTTTGGCATGTTGTTTTGTATTAAGTCTTTTATTGTTTTAGATGTAATTGTAACAAATTTTATGTTGAGGTGAGATAAATTTTAAATTGTAGTTATGATAGAGCTAGTCGGTAGAACAATATTTTTTGGTGGATTCATTGAGTTTGTCAGGAGGGGCAGCTTTTCTATTTTAGAATATTTTATGAGCCTTTCATGTCTCATTGTAGATGAAATAGGATCTTGAAAGTGTTTTCAATGTATTTCGCCTCTTCTTCATGTAAATATTGAAGGGTTGCAAATTCTGAATGCTCTTAAATAGAATCCAATGATTAATCCAGATTTTATTCTGTTGCTATAATGAGAATAGAAAATTCTAGTGCCCACCGAAAATCAACTAATAAAAATATTTTATATCTGAGAGAAAAAAAAAACCAAAAAAAAAAAACCAACACTGAACTAATTGAGTTTCTTTTTTCCGGGTAAGATGTTCAACCATCTTCACACAATTTGTCATAGGATTCCCTGAAAAACCCTTCGAGTTATTCAGGTAGAAAAAGAAAAGGTAAAAATTCTTTTGTGTTAACCCACTGTCTTCCCAATTGAGCAATGGTGAGAAAAAAGATAATTCAAGACTTCAGTAATGTTACCAACATTCATACTCTGGCTTCCATTTTCAAAGTCCATTCAAGAACCATCCAGAGAATGTGGAATAAGTTTAAAAAAGAGAAAAACTGGATCAGAAGGTTACACCAGGAAGAGGGAGCATCATTTCAACAGAGCTAAAGAAATCAGTTAGAAAAGATCCAACTCAATCCATAAGATGTTTGGCACATGAGAGAAGGGTTTTGGTAATGATAGCCTAAAGAGCAGTGAAAAAGACTTTAAAATGAAATGGTATGTGAAACGTGTGGGGCACCTTGTTACTCCAAGACAGAAAGTTAGGTTAGAGAGGGTGAAGATCATCTTGAACAAGTTGGAAAATGATCCTAGAATAATAATTATATATATTTTTGAACTTTACTTCAATCCTTCACTAGCTTCCAATGCTTACTTATGATTAATTAATGATGAACATGACATTTTCGTTTAGGATCAAGTTCGTCAAGATTCTCTTGTTAAGCTTGGTGAGTAATTATATATTTTTATTGCTCAAAATAGAGTCCAATAGTGTTTTAAAAACAGAGAATTCCAGTAAGGTATTTTTAATAATTTCTAATATACAACGGCTCAAAGCTTAATCTAACAAACGGACAATTTTGCTGTTACACCCAGTGTGTGTGTGTGTGTATTATATATATATATATATATATATATATATATTATTTTTTTTTTCATATAATATATATATATATATATATATATATGAAAATAAATAATATATATATATAAATAAATAAATACTTTATATAAAGAAAAATATACGGAAAATACAAACAAAAATCCTTATATGCAATTATGCTGTTTTAATGTTAATATAATGTCAACGTCGGACGTTTCGGTCTAATAAACCATCTTCAGGACATATTCATAAAATATAATTATCAATTCAACATGACAAAGACGATGGACATAAGAACAAGACTTATCCAAACAGATAACTGAAAGTTTTATAAGATCAGCGTTCCGTTTAAACATGGTCACGTCGTCGTCACGTGGGCGACGCTGTTTGGATAAGTCTTGTTCTTATGTCCATTGTTTTTGTCATGTTGAATTGATAATGTTAATTATATTTTATGAATATGTCCTGAAGATGGTTTATTAGACTGAAACGTCTGATGTTGACATTATATTAACATTAAAACAGCATAATTGCATATAAGGATTTTTGTTTTTTTCCGTATATTTTTCTTCATACTGTCGGATCTATATCCATATATTTGCTTACATATATATATATATGTATATAAATAGAATGTTTAGAATTTCCCTACCAAAAATAGGTTCTTTCATTTTCTATGACACTGGCATAATTGCATCTGCAACCTGTTATCCCTAAATAAATTATCCAAGCAGTTTCTTCCAAAATTTGAAGTGACTGTCTTTTGAAAGAAATCAGTTTGCCCACCCATGTCCCCTACATCCACAGACACACACACTGCCGGGGGTGGGGAAGACAAGCCTTGTCACCCACATTTGCACACACACACACACACACACAGTCAGTCTGTGTCCCCACATCCGCACACTGTCACTGACCTCATGTCCTCATTTTGCCCCTTTAGCTATGTCACCATATCTCAGTCAAATTAAAAAGTGCTAGCAAACAAATGCCCCATCATAAAACCTGACCATCCTCATAGATTACAATACAAAGCAGCACAGCCATGAATTCAAAAACACAAGCCAGCCCCCACTTTTTTTTTTCCATTAAACTATCAAGCCTGACATGAAATTCAAAATATTACATGATACAGAGAAGCGAGTTGGGCAGTACAGTTCTGAAATCATGAAGTGGACATGTGAGAAAATTAATCACACCACTGTTGTGGGTGAAGAAAAATAAGCTCAAGCCTGACCTAGAGTTTATACAAATAGGTAGAGAAAGGGTTGCACTCTCTTTTATATATATATATATATATATATATATATATATAATGTGCATATGATAAATAAATCATTCATTTTTTGTTTTTTTTAATTGTTTAAAATATTTTTTAATATTTCGTGTTTAGAAGTTGAGAATTTTAATGATATAAATTATAAATGATTAATTCTAATATTATAACAACAATAATAAATGAATTAAGTCTTAACACACAATTTTAAATCAACATGCAATGGCCAATTTAAATGGTCAGTGAGTATTTTGCACCTGAATATTGCATGTTTGTATGAAACTGAGTTGTGCTATCGACATGGGATTTTGTGTGTGTGTGTATATATATTTTGAACTGCCACCTGTCAAAACTCAGTGCAGTCCATGCGCACATTGACCAGCACATCATAAATGACCAAAATAGAATTATAAATATAAGACAAATATTATTAGATAATACCAAAATACTCTTCAGCACCCAATGCAAGGAAAGACCCCAAACTCTAGAAGCTATTATTATACAAAATAAACAGCTCATATTAAATAAAATATCATTCACCACAGGAGAAGGTATCTTAAAGTGTATATTATATAATAAATGTGTGCACGTATTTTATTATAACAGTAAATTAAAAAAAAAATAAAAATAATAAATTGCAATCTTTTTATGTGGCCTTGTTCCCAATAGCCATTACACCTGATGTCATGCTAGACTATTTCAAATATCCAGCTTCCCAAAGAAAACCAAAATGCAGACAAAGGAAGTCTTAACTACTACAGAGACACAACATTGATTCTTGACTGTGAAAGTTGAAAGTACTTCAACAAAAATAACAAAATTTGAGTTTCACATTCTATCCACAACTTAGAGTACAATACTCAACAGCTTATCTGAAAGTTGGAAAAATATTTAAAAAAAAAAAAAAAAAATTAAGCAGACAGAGCTTGTTGGCTCTTTTAAATCACACTTGTTTAGATATATAAAAGTGCTGCACAAAAGTAAGTAAACCCCACAGATAATATTAAAAGAATTTATCTCTTATTCCAGATAAACAAGTCCTAATTAAACCATATATTCATTAAGAAAAAAAAAAAAATCTGATGTATAAAATTATATCAAAAAGAACGTTACTTTCATGAAACCATTTTAGAGGCTGGAATGTGTTACATATCAACCCCCATCCCAATTTGTACTTCAGTTATCCATCTATTTCTTTTGTATTTTTTATTATCTAACACTTATTACTATGAACATCCTTTCTAGCAAGTACATGTTTGGGTCGACCTGATTTATTAAGAACAGTGAAATTATTGCAGACTAGCCTAGAAAATCTTCAAGTCCTTACAACAAATGTGCCTTTCGAATGTATATTCCCTTTTCCCCCATCAGTGAACCCTTTAGCATTTAAAAAAAAAAAAAAAAAAAAAAAAAAAAAAAAATCAAAATTGTGGTCGAATTTATTTATATTTATTTGATTTTAAAAATGCTACACTCATAGAAAGAAAAAGAAAATAATTTACTCAGAAGGAAAATCCTCAAGAGTACTGCCATTGAATATTATCCAAATATTAATATATGCCCCGTTTTTTTCCCAATCTCACTTTTCCTCACAGAATCTCTACTCTTCCAAGCCAACATACACAACAAATGTCAAGAAATCAAAATAAAATGGTTGAATCCATTAACACAACAATATAAGCAATAATTCTACATGTGAAAAAATTCTCTTCAAACATAAAAAATAAGGACATATTTTTTCAGCAGACACAATGAATATATAATAGTGTCTCTAAATTCTTCTAGCTGCTAAAGACATTTTGTTTTTGTTTATAGATACTTTGTTTCAATAAATTCATTTTGTTTTTTGCTTTAAAAATAAAGTCCACAGTGGATGAAACAAGTCAGCTAAAACTACATACAATTTTCCTACTGTCTTGTTCTTGTATGTGTGTGTGTGTATATATATATATATATATATATATATATATATATATACACACACAGTTGTATCGATATGAGCTTGTGACCCTGGGTTTCACACTTTGCGATTATCCGACAAACTCTCCTGTTCTTATACAAAATGGACATATCCATACAACTGAATATGTAGCTCTATCACCGATATTGAATGCTTTCCACTAAGTGCTACACATACAAAAAATATATATATATATATATATATATATATATATATATATATATATATATATACACACACAACTGTTTTATATATATATATAAAAAAGTGCTGCAAAAAAAATCTTTCAAAATTCTTAACAGATGGCCTTTTGTCAGACTTAGCTCAATTTTGTACAGTAGAAGAGTGTGTTTTTTTTCGTGGTGGTAGGGAAGGAAGTTGCTTTGAAAATCAGCTTCCAATGTCCTGGATTTTATCTGAGCTTTAAAAAAAAAAAAAAAAACACATTAATTTATCTATACACTGTGTCCCTTCAGGATATGGGCGATCATGGCTCACCACAACATCATATCCCTTGTATATCTTAGTTTTCCCCTTCATTAACCCTCCTGCTCACCATTCTGCCATCCATTAATTCCTTTTTATTGAGTAGGTGGCCCTTCTGACCTCCACTATCCCTTAGATACATTATGTGTGTGTCAAATTCTCCAAGCCCTCTTTCCTAATTAAGTGTCCAAGAATTATTTTATTCTGAGCAGAAATTCTTAATATCAAAACTTTCTTGGATACATAATGAGAAAAAAGGTCTTTGAGAATTTGACACAGGATACATCTAAGGGAAAAGGGGACAGGCTAATGACCTGGTAAATAAAAATTATAAATCTTCATTGTTTACATTTCCCTTAAAACATCTTTATTGCTTACATGCTCTGTCCATGGTATTCTCAGTATCCTTCTGTAGAATCACTTCTCACTCGATCAAGCAGAGGATTAATACAGGTAGGAAACAGATAAAGATTCGTTTTTATTCAGACTCACTAAACTTAGTATAGCAAATAGAGACTTCAGTAGATCCACGTAGCAAGCAGGTGGGGAGGCTATCCATCCTGGAAATCAAATAACTCGTACATGTATGTTTTTTTGTTTTTGTTTTACTTAGACTTACATTGCAATTACTGCTATCAGTGAGAATCTACATCTATCTTAATCACATAACAAACCAGTGAATATCAATAAGACAGATGCCAAACTCACACTAAATTAGTTACTTTCACAATATGAGTGAAGGTAAAAAGGAAAAAAAATTGCATATTTTTCTCCCAAGGGAACAGAGTAGAATAACATCTAAGAAAATGAATAAACTTCAGGGAAAGTTTTGATTGTTTATCCGAGTTGGGATGGGATGTGGCAAGATGGGGTGATTGTCCTTGGAGTGTCCTTTACTAGTTACAGTTAAGCAGTCAGTGGGAGGTGTGTGGAAGTAGGTGACTGGGCAGCAGTTGGGGAGAAGTGATATCAAAGAAAACATGGCTTGAAAATATGGTTGCCTACAAATCCTGACACACCTGAGTACACAAAAGACATGAGATTTAATTAATACATGCTGGCTGTGAGAGAGAAAAGGTAAACACACATGATTGCCAGAAATACATACAAGCCTGAAAATTAAAGAAACTTCTGTAGAGCGCTACACATACAGAGGTTTGGAGAAAATATCTTAAATACAGTGCTTCTCAGGGTCCAAGGACACATTCCATTCCTTGGGATCACAGGTTTCCTCAAATTTTTTTTTTTTTAAATTGTCACCTTGTAATTTTTCTTTTTTTCACTATTAAGCTTTACAGGTAATTATATTGTTTCAATGAAGTTCATAAAACTCTGGGAAACAGATGTTTCTTAACAGGATGTACCAAACATTATTCAAACTTCAGTAACTGAATAGTCTCAAATAGTTTGAAAGTTTGAAGCAGTAGATATTATAGGAAACGATTCATTTGGGATTTCCTGTTACAATAAGGAATGGTTTATTTGAAATCTTCTATTACAATAGTTAATTTGGGATTTTCTACTAAAATAGTGAGTGGTTCATTTGGGATTCTCATGTACTGCATCTATAGCAACAGAGTTGTGTCTAAAGCTAGATAGGCTGATTGTGAATTCAGAATTGTCCTAGACTGGTTGACAGCTCAAGACAAGAGACCAGTCAGCCCTGTCATTTCACCCATAGCTAGGGGGAGAAGAGAAGGAATCCTACCTGTCCCAAAGGTACTTGTGTGAATGCAACTAAATTGGCTGGAATTCTTCTATTTTATCAATTTTATTTGTTCATTTAATATCTCATGTATGTCTTTGTAGGGGGGGGGGCTCTTAATTCCATTTCTATACCTTCTTTACTCACAGACATTGCATCACAATCCTAATGCTACTTAATTGCTGTTTCCATGACAAATATCCAGATAAGTGCTCCATTCTTTTGTTTCACCAGTTCAGACCTTTTACAGCTAGAACATGCCCACAGTCTGTCATTTCCTCCATATTTCAAATCAAAAGAGAAGCAATCCCCCACCCCCAAAGAACCACTTATAACCTTAAAACCTTTTCAATTGTTATCTATCCTCTTTATCTTCATGCTTTTCATTTCCAAACATCCTTTCATTCAGATAACATTTCATTCATCATTATCATTTTAACAGTAACACTCTACTTTGAGTGGCTCTTGAACCTTGCATTGGGTAGGATTTAGTATAAACAATAATATTTCTCTTATTAAATGATCGACTTAAAAGTGAATTTTGCCAGCCAAGTTTCAAGATCAGTTGATACAAAGGAATGATTTTAAGTTCTTGGTTGGATGGGAGAAATTAAATGCTATATCAGATTTCAAGTCAAGGGTATTTTAACTAAGTAAGCTTCAAAATTATATATATATATATATATATATATATATATATATATATATGTGTGTGTGTGTGTATGTATCACAAAAGTGAGTACACCCCTCACATTTCTTCAAATATATCTCTTCATGGGACAACACTGACACAATGAAAAGTAGCCTGTCTGCAGCATATATAACAGAGTTAATTTATTTTTCCCCTCAAAATATAGCCATGAAAAGCTAAATCCCTGGCAACAAAAGTGAGTACACCTCTTAGGAAAAGCTGTCAATATTAACATACAACATATCAACTGTCAATATTTTGTGTGGCCACCATCATTATCCAAAACTGCCTTTACTCTCCTGGGCATGGAGTTTACCAGAGCTTCACAGGTAGTCACTGGAATGCTCTCTACTCCTCAATGACGACGTCGCGGAGCTGATGGATATTTAAGACTCTGCACACCTCCACCTTCTGCTTGAGGATGCCCCAAAGATGTTCTATTGGGTTCAAGTCTGGAGACATGCTTGGCCAGTCCATCACCTTTACCCTCAGCCTCTTCAGTAAAGCAGTGGTTGTCTTGGATGCGTGTTTGGGGTCATTGTCATGCTGGAACACTGCTCTGCGACCCAGTTTCTGGAGAGAGGGGGGGGATCATGCTCTGCAGCAGTATTTCACAGTACATGTTGGAGTTCATGTTTCCCTCAATGAAATGTAACTCTCCAATACATGCAGCACTCATGCAGCCCCAGACCATGACATTCCCACCACCATGCTTGACTGTAGGCATGACACACTTATCTTTGTACTCCTCACCTGGTTGCCGCCACACATGCTTAAGGCCATCAGAACCAAACAAATTAAATTTTGTCTCATCAGACCATAGGACATGGTTCCAGTAATCTATGGGCTTTGTTGACATGTCTTCAGCAAGCTGTTTGTGGGCATTATTGTGTATTGCCTTCAGAAGAGGCTTCCTCCTGGGGTGACAGCCATGCACACCAATTTGATGTAGTGTGCGGCGTATGGTCTAAACACTAACAGGCTGAATCCCAATCTCTTTAATCTCTGCAGCAATGCTAACAGCACTCCTACGCCGATCTTTCAAAGTAAGCATTTGGATGTGATGCTCAGTACGTGTGCTCAGCTTCTTTGGACGACCTACCCGAGGCCTGTTCTGAGTGGACCCTGCTCTTTTAAAATGCTGGATGATCTTAGCCACTGTGCTGCAGCTCAGTTTCAGGGTGTTGGCAATCTTCTTGTAGCCTTGGCCATCTTTATGTAGTGCAACAATACATTTTTTAAGATCCTCAGAGAGTTCTTTGCCATGTGGTGCCATGTTGGAACTTTCAGTGACCGGTAAGAGAGAGTGTTAGAGCTGCACTACAAATTTGAATACACCTGCTCCCCATGAACACCTGGGCATAGTTACACTAATGAGTCACATAAAATTTTGGAGGGGAAATGAAAAGCAGTATTCAATTTAGACATTTAGGGGTATACTCACTTTTGTTGCCAGGGATTTAGCTTTTAATGGCTATATTTTGAATTATTTTGAGGGGAAAAGAAATTAACTCTGTTATATATGCTGCAGACAGACTACTTTTCATTGTGTCAAAAGTTATTTTTTTCAGTGCTGTCCCATGAAGAGATATACTTAAATATTTGAAGAAATGTGAGGGGTGTACTCACTTTTGTGATACACTGTATATATATCAAATTTTGAAGCCTACTTAGTATGTAGTATTATATTATAGTATTATATGTATGTATGTGTGAAGAAATATAGTTTTAAGGTATGCTATATTTATGGGTAAAAGTGCTCAATATCAGCGATAGATCGTATGTAAATATAAAAGTGGACACTGATGTCAACACCAAGTCACTTGGTATTGACCTTTAAATACACATTCATATTCAAAACTAATAATTCTTTAAGAAATACACACACACGATATATATATATATATATATATATATATATATATATATATACACACACAGTGTGCAGTCAGAAATATCTCTCACATAATGGTGTCTTCATCTCTCTAATGTCATACCATTATGTGGTATGTATATGTTGCCAGTTTTTGGGACTTACCCTGTGTCTATACATAGAATTTTTTTTTTTTTATAAGTTACTTTGGATTGTAACCAGGTTGGTTAATTTTTTGCACAAGAATTAACCGCCAAGTTGCTTAAATTGTCTCTGCTTTGGTATAATAAATGAACAAGGAGATATTTTAATGCAACCAATAGAATAGGTAAAATCAAAAAAAGAAAAAATCATTCCCTGGTTGCTATCTTTTCAAACATTAAAAATGATTTTCTTATTTTAATATCAATAAAATAAACCCTGATTAAAAATTTGAATAAATGTGCCTAGGCTATAAATAATTCTTTAAAAGGTTAAAACTTGTTTCATTTGTCTCACAGACCATTAATACATTTTACTTTTGTATAAACTGAGGATTTAGACTTGTAATCTGGTTACTTAATTTTGACAAGAATTTGTACTCCAATTGTTTAAATGGTTGCTGAAATGGTTTATACTTTCATCTAATAAATAAGACATTTTAATGTAACTGAACGGATAGAATTGGTAGAATTCTTGAATATAAAATACAAAAGTATAAAATATGACATTTAATAACTTGTTAATTTGTTACAAGTTTTTATCAATGAAAAAATATTCTTTTTTTCTCAGCCTCTTGATTCCTTGGGGAACATAGAGCCGCAACAACACATCTTCAACGGACACGGTTCCAGGTGATCTTCTTTAGCTTGGCCCATGTTGTGCCAGCTGCCTTCACCTCTGCGTCAACACTTTTGTACCAAGTCTGTTTAATTCTTATTTTTGGATTGTAAGAATATTTTTTTAAGTCACCTATCTAGGTACTGACCAGGCTCAATGTTGCTTAACTTCAGTGACTGTACAAGAACCAAGCGTTTCAACATGATATGACCATAAGTGCTGGTTTGAGAACTTGGTGGTATAGTAATTGTGAATTCAATCCCTGGTTCAGAGAGTACAAATTTAAACTTGAAAACCTAACAATAACTGAGCAGTCCTAAAATACTGATTGATCATTTTTTTCTTTTTTTTTTTATAACTTTGCATATTTTGGATTATAAGAATTAAAATTTTTTTTTAAATGAGAATTGCATTAATAATTTCTTTTAAGAATATTAATTTTCCAGATACAAGTTCTATTTAACCCATAGTTGGGGGAGAAGATGGATTCATACCTTTCCGAAGAACATTTGCAGATCAGCAAATATAATAAGCTTGACTGGAATTTGAACTCAGCTCTGTTTTCTCATTCCATGCTGTGATCCATTACACACCCTTCACATCCCATTAAAAAGAGAACAAAATGAAATATCCCTAGTCATGGACAATGGGAGAACAACCTAACCACGTAAATTGAATAAAGTGTTCAGTTCAAAATGCTTACTGGAACTTCATCCAGGTTTCCTCTGTGGCCCAGTTCAAAAATAATTTCTTATGCACTTATTATAAATTTATGAAATTCTAAAGAGGGTTGTAGTGATATGAAAATGATTGCCTAATTAGCATAGCTAAGGCACAGAGATTATATAATTGCCTAAGCAGTAAGGTGGGGGTGCAGAATATGATATGTGAAATTAACTACTACTGGACAAAGAAAATACAAAGGAAATCACATTTCATAACAAGGTTAAAAGTCAATCTTATATGATAATGAATATGGTATTTTTAAGCTTTCAGTAAACATCTCATCAATTGTTAAAATAAAAAGTCAGATTACAGTAGTGACTTCAAATCAGACTTGAACTCCATCTGTGTTACATGGATGACATCTTAACCAGTTTAGCAATGGAATCTCAATTGCCTACTTTTTCAAATTACTTTTAATCAATTTGTATGACAAAGGCACAAAGTAACTATGCACAAAATATAAATTGATTCTTTTTGTAAAAGAATAAGTAAATAAAATAATAAAACAGATCCAACAGATTAGAGACATTAAATGAATATTCAATTTAAGAGTTACTGATCGGCCATGTTTCAATGTAAGGGAGACAATTCAGTAAACCCTGTATAGCTAATGAATTTATTTTGCAAGAAATTGGATACATGACTAAACACTATTTTACATACCAATAGGGAGTTCGTAACAAAATGTAGTTAAATCTGAATATAACGAGGTGACTTGTTTTTAACAGTTCATCTCAGATAATAAAATACTGTATGATTTGAAATTATTAAATTCTAATAAAAAAAATAAAAACATTTATAAAGCTTTTTGCTACTGATCCCCAAATTTTTATAACAATCATGAAGACTTATGTCCTTAGGGAAAAAAAAATTATTTTATCTATAACTGAAAATTTGTTTTCATTAATTTAGAATTTAAGAAAAAAAAAAAAAAAAAAATGCATTATTATAAAACAAAAAAAAAAAAAAAAAAAATTTTTTTTTTCATTGATAAAAATTTTTTTTTTTTTTTATGTTTAACATGGTCTAGAACAAGTCTTAGCTTGATAATACATTGTTAAAAATCCTAAATCCATTCAAAGTCTCTGTAGTAATGTAAATGTTAGGGTTTAGAGATGTAATGGTAAAAAAAAAAAAAAAAAAAAAAAAAAAACACACTATCAGGAGGTGAAGTCATGATTTTATTTAAAAATGTAATCTGACTGAAAGTAAACTTCTTAAATTAAAATTAAACAATCCTACATCCCGGTCGTCTACATTATTGATTTAGACTAGACAAGTCCAATACCTAAGAGTGACCCAATTTGCTTCTGATTATTTATTCCATTGTTAACAAATAAGCAACAGGAACAATAGTCTAAAGTTACATTATTAATTGTAAAATGAAGATGAAAGAAATACTAGTTAAGAATTTATTATATAAAGATTAAGATTTCTTTCATCTTCATTTTAATTGCTTTATTTACACTTCTAGTAATATTATCTTTAATTGTTATGAGATGAAGCATTAACAACCATTATTCATTTTAGACTAGTATTTCCTTCATTTTAAATGCTTTATTTACACTTCTAGTAATACGAGCCTGAATTTCATTGGCAGCCATTATTAAGGAAACCTACAGCAATACTGGATTTGAGAAACTTATTTTCCTGGAAAAAAATTATTTTAAGAGAAAGATTTGATAAATTTGCAAATGTGAATAGCATATTTCTTTTTGAATTTGGATAACCCAAGGCTGTTAGGATTATTGCTACTATGAAATGGAAAACAATAGTAAACAAAGCAGAGAAACAAATGAGCCATCTTCCATTATTTACATTTGGACTAATATCCTCATCTTTGTAATTTTGATCATAACATTTTAGCTGTCATGCTCTTCAACCTTCTTGGGGTGGCTGTTAATCTAAGTAAATTTCTAGGAATTTTGGGCAACAATTTAATCTCCAGGTATAGATTGTTCTCATTCTGCTATGTATAAGGGAGATAACTCTTTTTTTTTTTTTTTTTTTTTTTTTAATACTGCTCATTTATTGCTGGTCTCATTCACATACTAAGTCTGTACGACCTGGATTAGAGGTTGAAATCGCAATTATAATGACACTAAATTCACAAGTCAATGCTTTAATCCCAACAAGACGAGACCCCAAGACATGTTCAGTGGAACAAAAACGAATAAAAGATTCCCAAATTTCTTCTTTTTTTTGCATCATCATCCACTTTTACATGAAAAAATTTTCCATTGTCCATCTGTTTAGTAAATATTCAAAAGCATGCCAAAATTATTTGATAAGTTTGTTACTGGTTCTAAAATTGACTTTATGATATAAAGAAATACCAAAGGAGTTCACAAATAATGCTGACTTATGATTGCTACTCAGTCAGTTATATGCCATGTGTGATACATGCTTAGACAATCATTTATCTTTTGAAATACGACTGATGAGGTAAATTCTTTGCCCGCAGTAGGTTGCCATTTCTTTCTGCTGTAGACCAGTTGCCATCCAAGGATATAGAACCCGGTCTGTCCTGCTATTTATCCATAGCTGGGGGAGAAGAAGGGTAGTAGCATGTAAGTGAATATAATGGATTAGACTGGAATTTGAACTCAGCTCTGATTCCTCAATCTGAGCTGCTATCTATTACTCCACCGTACTATCATATTAAAAACCAAATGAAAGGAAAACAAACTTGACAATTGAAAACTATAGTTTTATGGTTAGAGTTAATGTTTCAAATGTTGTTAAATTGAAATATTTTTTTCATAATAATGAAATTAAAAAGAAAATACACTACTAGCAAGTAATAAAAATTCAGTAAATATTTTTTGTTGTTCTTGGTCATCCCTTATCTGATTTATATCTAAAATTCAAAATGTTATTTTGTTTGAAGAACTATTTGAATGTTAATGCTCAATGTCAAAACTATAGTAATAACAAAATATTTATTTGCAGGGATATTTATATCTTGTCAAGAAGTGAGAACCATTTGTTCCCATTTAGCCTTCTGCTTATATATATGTGTGTGTGTGTGTGTGTGTGTATATATTTAGGCATCATTTAGTGCCCTTTGGGAGATTGTATCTAGTGGATTAAACAATATTTATGTTGGTCACACCACAAACTTGCTTCCACAACGCTTGACTCTCCATTTGAATGATAACTCCAACTTTTTTTAGGCATTTAAAACAACATGCCTGGCTGCATACACAATTCCGGAAAATCCTCATTGAAAACAACTATACTTAAACATGAAAACAAATAAAAACTAAACATTCTTGAAGCTATATATATATATATATATATATAAAAAGCAGTTGAAACCTAACCTGAACAAAATAAACTATGAAATCTCTACAAATATTTTTAAATGCCTATAATTGATAATAGAAGCCATTGGTTTATACCAACGGCTTCCCATACTTAATACTTCTCGCTTTCACTCTTGCATGGTCATGTTTGTCATTGCTTGGAAATCTTCCATGTAAACTAAAACAGACTATCATTATTGTTTTGTCTGTGTATTGTTTAATATATTGTAATGTAATCGTCATTTTTGATACTGGTTTATGTAAACCGAAAGCTTAGATAGGATTAAAAAGATATGTATCAATATGGTGATTTTCTTTCGTGTTTTAATGATAATGTTATTAAGCTTATCATAAAATAAAGACAAAACTTGTCTATATTATTTAATGAAACATATATATATATATATATATACACATACACACAGGTTCTTTTGCATATCTTTTTTGAATTTTTTTTTTTTTTTTTTTCTTCATGTTGAAATACCTTTTTAATTCTCAAAATCATATATTGCCCACTAAAATTTCCAATCATGCACCATTTTCTGTTCAGTTGGTTATTGCCCACCCAACAGTGAAAAATGCCCACTGGTGGGCGGTATCACCCAGTTTAGGTTTCAGTTTTAAATCTCCTGAAGGTTAACTGGATTGACCGATAACTGAAGAAAATTGCAGAGTATAAAGGTTGAAATTGTGTGATAATAACAAGGATGAAGTCATTAATCTGATTGTAAATGATGATAACACTGTTATGAAGTAATCCCTGGAATAGACATTGTCAGGCCCACAGATAGTAGTTTGACTGGTATTTGTTGTGGTGTTCTGCTTTTATCGCAGTCTCTCATATACATACAATATGATACTTCCTTGAAATGAAAAGGCCTTATGCACTTCGTTAATCTTTGATTTTTAATTATTCTTAGGAATCTAAAAACTGTCTTTCTTGGTGTGTACCTTGATTTCTTCATATACAGGACCTTGGTCTGAGTTCATTTTCTGGTCCAAACTCCTCAATAGATTTCTGGTCACTATCATCCATAGTTTATTCAGTTTCACTACGGGATTCATTAGTCCTCTCGTTACCTTCACATTTTTCACCTTCAGATTCTTCGTCTGTTCCTAGATCCACTGGTTCCATTCTGCTTCTGAATTGATCCGCATGGGCCACAGTACATTTTGTCCATTTTTTGTTAGTATTGCTGTGTTGTGTCCTTTCTGTACTACAAACTCTGCCTTCTCTGGATTAGATTGTCTTTTTTATGCCATACACTTTCACTTGTTGAAAATGACATTGTTATGGGAGCTCTAATCTGTCTATCCATTAATGCAGACGGACTTTGTAGCTTGCTGGCATGTGGAATTTTCCTATAGCCTAACAGTAATATGGGTAAGTAACTTGCTAAGTAACTCTCAATATTATCATTAAATCAGCAAAATTCTGGCATGTTATCCGAGACCAAAGTTTTAGTTACCCAATTCCTTGAAAATATTGTTCTTAATTTTTGTCTTATGGTGGTGGCTTTCCTGTGAGATTCAAAATAGATTGGGTGATTATTTTCTTTTAGACAAATACTAGCTTTACATCCTTTTAATAGTCATATGTCAGGTTCTTCTGACTTTATACAGTTTATTAATTTCACCATATCCACTTGTAAAACATCTATTCCTAGGAGTCCATGATTTTTTTATGCATTCTACAACAGTGATGGGAATAATCTCAAAACAGATTTAGTCTTGAAATTTCCTTCAAAAGAGTCTAGAGTTTTGATGACAGATCCATCAAACTGTTTTAAATTCAAATTATTTTTTCTGAATTTGGCTTTACTTATTTTTTCCCCAGAAATTCATTGGGTAACATCACTCCCCGTGTCAACCTGCATGAGAATGTTATAACATTCAATTTTACTGTCTCTATTTTTTGCCAGTGTTCTTATTGAATATACTTCTGTACCTTCAGTATGAGGGTTAATATTTTCTACCCTTTTCCTTTCTATACTCTTTTTGTATCTGCACACGGATTGGAAATGTTTTTCTTTTACAGTTTAAACATAATTTTCCTTTGTTTTTGTTTCTTTTGTGTTCTTTGTCACAATATTTGCACTTAATTAGGATTTTAGCTGTGTTGCATGCTTCCACATTGTTTTTAGAATTATTAATTTTGTTAATTCTAATTGCTTAAAAAATTCTGCATTTGCTTCTATTAGGTTGGTGCAAAAATAATGACGTAATAATGTCGTTTTTGACGTTAAAAAAATACGTCAAAAAACGACATTATTTTTGCACCAACCTAATAAATTCATATCATTTGCCTGTAGCCATTCTAGGATCTTATGTTTTTATGTAACATCATACATGCCTTCAAGTAATCTTAGAAGGATCAATTTGTCTTTGATAGACTTCTCTTGCAAACCCAGTTTTTCAAATTCACAATATCTTGATGCTTCTTTCAACTTGCGTAAATATTGCTTTACACTTTCATTCACATTCTGTCTATTTTCCAGAAATTTTGTTCTTGCAATAACCAGGTTTTTTGGGGGGAGGGGGGGGGTCACATGTTTCTTTTTGTAATGGTTAAAATTTCCTCATGTTAAGTCTTCCAGTATTTTGTGGTACACCATAATGGATATTTTCTTTATGGTGCCACATTCTGTTAAAGCCAAAAATAAATCAGTAATTTCATTCTCCCTTGCAGGGGCTTTCTTGTCTTTCAGTTTCTTTACTCTAGCGAATGCTGTGAAACATCTAATCCATATTTCTATGTGCTCCAGTTCATCCAGTGCCATTAGGGATCTTATCGGCGATGCCATATTGTTATGAAGTAGAGTAATCTCTGGGATAGACATTGTCAAGTCAACAGATGGTAGCTCAACTAGCATTCACTGTGACGTTCTGCTTTTATAGCAGTATCTCATTTACATACAATACTACAAACACTTCACCCTAGAAATTCAGAAGAGGAAAGAAAAAAAAAAAAGAAATGATTTAGAATATTTAATTGAAAGTTCTCTGTACCATTATGGGCTAACAGGACTTCAGCTGAGAGTCCAAATTTTATTGGGAGGTATTTCTTTATTTTAATTTCACTCTGTTTACCATAAGGATTTAAAAGTCTATCAATCAAGTGTGGGTTGATAAAAAACTACAAATAAAATCAAAAGGAAAAAAAAAAGACTACAATTAAAAATGGAAATTCATTTAACATCTTTTGGAAGGCTGAGTGGATGAAAATTTGGCCATGTGAAAATATCCCACTCCTCCACAAAGAACAAGAAAAGGAAAAAAAGCTGATGAAGTACCGTATATCCTTCATGTAATGCACTATCATGCAACTCCCAAATTTTCACTTATAAAAAATGATTTTATCATGTATCTCATGCATCATGTGAGTTCCTTTTTTTTTTTTTTTTTTTTTTTTTTGAGAGACCAAATTAAGCCTAACCTATTTTCCTCTATCTCTAGTTAAATAAGTTTAAAATGTAAAAGAGCATGATAAAAGCATCTTTAGTAATGCTATACTCATTGCATAAACACATACAGCCATAAACAACCAAATGAGAAATAGCTAAACATCTTATAAATGTAAACAATGAAAAAGATGCATATTTGCTATGTTTGTATTTTATAATACAATACTAATATGTGAATATTACATGCATTATTATTAGAGTTAAATAAAATATCAGTTTTATCAAAGTCATGTTTATTTTAAATATGGCTGTACTTTTTGACAACAGTAAATGGATATATAGTTTGGTCAACCATGTAGCCAGGGTCAGCAGTACATATGCTAATTTTATATCTCTCGTATGATGTGGCACCCCTTAAAATTAAGTTTTCACAAATCACATAATATATATATCTCAAGATTTTATATTCCAGAAATTGACACATTTTACAAAAACTATTTTCGTTTTTTTAAGTCCAGTTTCTAATGAAGAGTTATTATACAACAGGGAATAGACAAGACACAGGAAGATTTCTTAATGATTCTGACTTGGACTGTTGCATTCTGCTGCTACTCAGTCTACTACATGGATACCTTGAGCTTTTATTTATACCTCATACACAAATGTATGAGTAGTAGACAATGTGTGTATAAATGTTTAACAGGGAAATGCTTAACACCATTTTAAAGTAAGTTATTTGAAGAGTATAACATTTCTAATGACTTAGTGATGACACATACTTAAAGGCTGAAACTTTGCAGATTAATGACTTTAAATACTGTGAAATTTTTCTATGCATATTACAGGTTAATTAAATTTTAAGTTGGTACCTACACAGTAGGGATATCATGTTTTATTCATTTCCAATATTTTATTTGAAACTGATGAATTAACAGAATATGTTCTAATAATGTGACTTCTATAATTAGAATCTGTGTAATTTGTTCAGTTTGCCAAATCTTAATTTATACGGATTTTTCAGGTTTTTTTCTCTACAAACACTACAATCTAAAAATAATTATCTCCCTTAGATAGTGATTTTGGCAAACTGAGGACCTTCATGCCTACAAAACAATGGAGTGCCAAACGGAATGTTTTGCTGTTGACATTGCTATTATTTTAACTACCTTCGCTCTTGAGCAATGTTTGTTTTAAAAAGTGATTAGAATTGTAATAAAACCTAAATACATGATGCAAGTGAATTAATACATTTATTTTGTTCTTGAGAATTTACAAAAAAATATTAAATACTATTGTTTATTTACAAAAATAATTTTATATTTAAAACGTACTAAAAATTAATGCAATATTTATCAATAACCCATTTACAAAGAAATAAATATGAAAACATTTACTTATTCATAAATTTATAAACATTTACTAAATTATTCAAATATGTGAAACAGGTACAAAAAAAAATCCTTATTTTATAAAGTTTAAATCAATTGGCAATTAGCCAGTGTTTTGCCAACTGTTCCAATAAATGTAATAGTGTTTATTATTTTTGTTGTTAATTCTCAAGAACAAAGAAAGTTTATAAATTCACTTTCATCATGTTTAGGTTTTACTACAATTCTAATCATCGCTTTTTAAAATTGTTGTATGGACGATAATGGGTATGTCCCCCATTCACATATACAGTAGTAAATACTGCATGTTCATCTGCAGTTGGAGATTCATTGCGGAATTCACTTGACTCTTCTAGCAGTTGACTACTACTTCTATGCACTGCTGACGAATCTTACACGTTGTACTTATCCTAAGTATTATTGTTTATTATTACCAACCTTCATGTGATTATTCTATTCAGTAATCTTCCCTAGGCTACAACAAAAACAAACATTGCTGAGGAGTGAAGGTAGTTCAAATAATAGTGGTGTCAAGAGAAAAACTGTCCTTTTGACACTCCATTTATTTTGTGGAGCACAAAGGTTCACATTTGACATGGTTTTATAAACATTGACTTTAGGCAAATTAATGAAAAAGTAGGAGAGAAAAAACAAAAAAAAAAAACTGTTCCAAGTTTCCTCTTTTAGAACGACTTCAGGCTGAAGTAATTTATTATTGATGGAATAATGTGGAGGAGGGGGAGATATAAAAATGGAAGCCATTGGTTATAATAATGTACCGAGAGGAAACACCAAGGATGTGAAATTTAAAGAGAACTTTGTTTTCTTTTTTTTTTCTCAGACATGTCTAAATGTGCTGTCTATCTGATCTCATTTAGTTTCCCTATGCTTCCATTCCTGTTTTTATCACTTTTGTTTTTAAATATCCCCCACATATTGATAACAGAAAATCTAGCAATCAAAATTCTTTTTATACACTGTCGCCATAATAAATTGTTTTCTCTTCGACTAGCATTATATATATATATATATATATATATATATAATAAATCAAAATTATAGTCAGACTTATGACAGTGGGCAACAAAAGCATTTAATATTGTTTTGTAAAAGATCCCTTTTGTGTTTATATAATCTTCTGCTTAAATTCTTTAAGGTTTCTCCTATGGGCTCAAGGACCCAGTGGATAAAGCTGTTGGTTAAATCCAGTGACTACAATCAAAGAGTTGGGAGTTCAATACCAGGCTAAAGCAGTGGTGAACCAAAAAACTTGGAGCTGAATTAAAGGGAAATAATTAAGACATCCAGAAGAGGCATGGTATATGGAATTAGAACAATCTACCCCAGCGGATGAAATAAAGGGTTCAGTTCAAAATTCCATTCACCTGAAGAAGGCCAGAGCATACAATGACTGAAACATTGTGAATATGACAATGAAGAAGAGGATAACAGTCTGAATAATGTAAATAATCATAACACCTCATCTCACAGATATAGACAGATATTGTTCAGATATATTAAAATTTATATATCATATTCTCCCAGACATTAATGCATTAAGAATGGAGGTGATACTTACTTTTGGTGAAATTGACAAGTGCGGATAAATAGACAGCAGCATCCAGAGTGACAGTCTGGTTGACGACAATCTGATCAGCCACAACCCTGAGAGAAGAATTGATAAAATAGGGGCCACGCGACGAATAGAGACTGACAAAGGAATGTTGCTCGTTGCTTCCTCCACAGAAGAGTGGCACATTGAGACTGCAACTGGAAAAGAAGAAAAATTGGTTGGTCTGATTTTTAGAAAATTATGCTACAAATAGATCTGAATAAATTTGCAGAAAGCATTTCTTGAGCTTCTTCAAGTGTCCTATCTTGACAGATAAATAGGCTTGATTCTTTACTAAATCGTTTCTGTCTCACAATGAGTCTAGAATAAGTGGCCATGCTTAAATGTAAATGGCAGAACTGCCCAACAAACACAAGTGACAAAGTTTGTAATAAACAAAAACAATAACAAGAAAAGAAGAGAACAGGGCAAAAAATAAATATCATTGGTTGAACTCGTTGACAAATATTGGGGTGCTCATCAACATTTCCCTCTGTGTGAAAGGAGTCCTATGTTGGATCTGAAGAAACATCTGTAATCACCGTATCATATAGTAAGCAGGCTCAGGGAATAGAGAGCTCTGGTTTTTCTTTGGGATCTCTTCCATTTGTTGCTTCCCAATTAGTCCTTTCTGCAGTGTCCGTTTCCCAATTGACTGGATTCATTTCTATCCTCAGCAAGGTGTTTTTTTAAGCTGACCCTTGAATTAACGACATGGGGGCTCCATGTGTTTTCTTGCCAGATGCAAAGAGGATCTGTTTGGGTAGATAGATGTATAGCATTCGGACAAGGGGTCCAGTCCATTGTAGTTGTAGTCCATGGTTTCTAGGCTCTCCATCGTTGCACTGAATAAAATTTTGTAATCCAGCCCTACAAGCAAATAATATATACAAGACAAGTAAGATAAGTTCACAAACACAGAATTGGTGTTGACACACAAGAGCGAATTTGGATAAATGATCGTAGTAGTCAGACTTCAAGACAGACCAAGACAGTCATACAAAAGCAAGAAATGGCCTATCTTATTGGCTAGGAAAAAATCCCAGCATGCATCTATAAATTGGACAGAGGAAAGTATTTTGCAATCTTTCTTTATAAGAAGGAAACCAACATTATAGGAAGCATTAGTATGTAAACTTCCATGTCTTTAGATAGAAGTCATACTAAATAACTTTGTTCTAAAAGAATAACTGGTGAGGGATGAAACCAACAGCCCAAAGGACTGTTCCTAAGCTGTAGATTTTAAAAAAAGAAATCTCTTTAGCATTACATAACCTACAGAGTTGATATGCCATTAAAACATATCTGTTTATATTTTCTGAGATAAGGTATTATATACACTATTTACTTTATTCAGACTAATGTCCTCATCTTTCTTGCCATATTTATTACAATGTTTTGGCCGTTGTTCCATCACCTGAAGAAGGCCGGAGCGTACAACAGCCAAAATGTAATAAATATGGCGACAATGATGAAGACAACAGTCCGAATAATGTAAATAGTGCATTAAAACATAATTGATCAATATAGAGAATATCAATGTGATATGGCTTACAGGCATATCACATGGAAATAACGGTTCCTGTATGATCACTGAAGTTAAGCAACATAGAACCCACTCAGTACCTAGATGAGTGACTGATGGGCCGCTACTCTATTCAAGAGATGGCACGGTCAAGATTTGGAGCAAGTCTCCATCTGTTCTATCCTTCAACTTAGTCACAATCAGTGACCCAATCATACGACAATATGCCTTTCACCAAAACATCCTTAATTACCATTCTCATTAATCACCATAAGATCACAATTTCTCTATGAAGTCCTAATTATTACCCCTAAGGACAAATTTTTGTTTATGATGACACAAAATTTTTTTTAATTATCAGCAATTTCTAATATATATCTTTTTTATGAACAAATTACATTTTACAACATGATTACTAACATTTAAGTTGCATAACAATTTTTAAAAATCATTTTAATATCACTTATTTACTTTTATTTCTAATTTGAAAAAAGACATAAGAAATATTTGTTGATTTTTTTTTTAAATTCCTGTTTGTATAAAAAGAATTTATACCTGCCTTGTAAAAATTCAGCCCAAAGTTATAAAAAAAAAAAAAAAAACTATATATAAAATGCAAGTAAATATACTCTTTAAAAAGCAGAAACAAAGTAAAGAATTAAATAAAAAATATTATATATATTAAAATAGGCCCCGTTAATTTTTTTTTTTTTTTTTTTTTTTTTTTTTCCCCTGCGGTGTTCATTACTACAAATCAGCCAAGCTTATCTAATTCTTCAAAATAATTTGTTTAATTAAATTTTCTTTACAACTGGAACAAAAACTTATTCAAACGATGTTTCTCCCGTGGTCAACTCTATGGAGCTTGGTCTAGAGAGTAGAAGATTTAAGTGGACTTCAGAGAACGACAACAACACTAAAAATAGACTAGAGTGTTGCCGAAATTAGTTTTAAAATTTATATAGGTAGGAGAACTTCTGTCTCGAGTTATTTTTCTTTGTCCATCGGACGTATATTCAACTAGAATGAATATTATATATATATATATATATTGCATCGCTACACAAAAATTACGGAACTTAAAAATTGTTCCATCATCAGGCGATGTTGGGCAACTCTGTGTATCAAGCACTTTAAAAAAGTAAATGCTAAGAACGGTGGATTCTAAATCTCTCTGTATTTTCTCTTTATTTGGAGACACACGCACATAAGGGAGGTTACTCCTCCGGAATTACTGCCCCTGAACCGAACAAGTATTTGTATATATTCACAAATCATGAATGAAAATAGTTTTAAAGATTTTCATTATTAAACTTCATTTTAAGTTTAACAAACTTTTCAATATCTCATCCTTGTTTTTTTTTTTTATACAACAACTATCAAGAAGTTCTACGACAGTTCAATAAGCAGCGTAAACCAGAAATACGTCGAATGATTTTTTTTTTCTTGTTTCTCCTACCGATGGGAATTTCAATAGTGATTAGAAAGCCGGTTTTGTGCCCCCAAACATAAGACTGCAAAACAGGTTCGCCGTCGAGGAAAGAAAACTTTTTTTTTTCTTTTTATTAAAGGACTGTTATTCAAAAACACCCCATTCCATTCAGCAAACTAATAACTTATCTGCTGAATTAAAAATCTTGCCACTATTGAATATTATTGCAAACATCTGTGGATTTCTTTCTTTCCCGGTAAAAATGACATCACTGGAAAATGAAACAATCAGTACTTTCTGTATGAAATAATGATAGATTTATTTTGTCTTGAAATAATTATTACATGTTTTATGTATAAAAAGAAACAAAAATATCAACATAAAAATACCATTATTTGACGTGTTTCATTTTTTTCAAAAATCATCTTTTAAACATTTCCAGATACTATGAAAAAATAAAAAAAAGATTTAAAAAAAAGATAAAAGAAGCGTTTCTAAATTTTAACCATGCATGCTCAAAACTTAGCAGAAAATGCTACTTAGTGGCCAAGTGGTTAGAACATTCGCTTTCTGATCAGGAGACCAGCGTTCGAATCTCACCAGGATCGATTTGTCAAGGAAACTTCCTGATGTTATCCCAGCATGACAACCATACCACCTGTAGATCCAAGCGTGAAATTTTCAACTAGATAGCTGGTTAGCACAAAGTCACAAGTCATTGTGCCCGAGGGTTCGAGCGTGCTGGCCTTGATCAGATTGTTGATCATGCTAGATAACATGCGCTCTCCCAGAAGATCTGCTCAGTATAATGGCAGTCCATGGTGTGGGTGTTGAACCAATACAAACGTCTGCAATAGAGATTGGCTAGCCACCCTAGTAGACAGGTATCCTCAATTTCGAGTGGCCAGCTATATAGTACAACTAAAGCTAACTTAAAATTCTAAACAGTTTGTTGTGAAGTAATGAGAAGCAATGGAATTGACAGAGTTCAAATCCAATCTATATTAAAAGTGATTATTAAACAAATTTTTCACTCATAAGAATTTGTATTAGTAGCGTTGGGATGCAGAGGGCCATTATCTACCTTTGGGTAAGATGGATTCACAAGGATCCCACGAGTGACATCAACTTGTCAGGTGACAAACCGCAGTTGCAATTTAGACCACTAGGAAGAGCGATATCATAAGCTCGCAGTGGTAGAACAAACGAAATGAAAATCAGGCTTTCCCACCAAGGAATATAAAATGTACCACTGGCCTGGCTGTTTTCCTATTGAAAAATATTACAACTAAGACCCTCTCACTTTCTGCCTGCTCACACTGCTGGTTGTATTCCTAAGTTATTATTTCTCTGTGTTACTAGTTTTGTTTTGTTCATATTGAGTTTTATAAGCTAATCCTTACCCATTGAGCCACTATGGGCTGGGTAAGAAGACAAATGAACTGCTAGCTTCTGGTAAGGTGTTAGGTTTGTTTTACGGCATATCAGCCTCAATGGGTTATATAATGCCGACAAGATTTTTATTGCTGGTAATTTTTTTTTCAATAATGTAATGCTGGTAATAATTTTTCCAAAAAAATATTGCTGGTATTAAAAAACCTATTTTTATACTTTCATATAGAGTTTTGACCCCGGTTTTTTTTGGGGGGGGACTATTTGCCCATAGCTGGGACCCAAACAGGTGCTACCACTCTGGGTTAGGGTGGACCTGGGAACATGAGCAATTAAGCGGTGGTTCCATGCTCCTCAAAACCTCCTGATCAAAGGTCTTGTTGTCGGAATGTAGTTTATCGTCATACCCAGAATGGGGTAAGGTGTTACTGTTAGTATATTATATATATAATGAATGCCCATAATAGGATATCGAGACCTGAAATTATTCTCTTTCCAAGCACCTCAATAATCAGCATGTATCATTTTGTGTAAATGAAAATTTGAATATATTTGTTGAATAAATCCTACATGTAATCTTATGAGTTGCATAAATAATGCAGAAACACAATAGAACAGAAAATAAAAACTGAGGAATATATAAATATTGGCCAGCTCCAATCTGAACCAAGACAACAGATATATCATTTTGGTCCTTGAGTAGCTGATATTAACAGGAGTCAAATACATCATAGTGGGTTACTCTTGAAAATAAAGGACTGACAATCAAAGTTGCTAAGTCACGGCAAATTTAGCTTATAATCAGTTTTGTTTATTTTCTGATACGTGAAATGCTGGCTGAAGTAAACAAGTCAACTTGGTAGCTACAAGGTAACACGAGTTCAAATTCAGAGCTTTCCTTCTTCTAGACTTGCTGCCCAGCCTGCCCTGCTATTTAACACTCGACTAGAGAAAGATGGCCGATTCACAACTTTTCTAATGACATTGAAGTGAATCAAACAGACAGACTGTCACAAATTTAACTCTACAGACTGTTTCCACTGTTAAGCTACAAGTAAATCAAACTCCAGAAAAACTCAGTTCCAAAATGAAAATGCTTAAACAATTTTAAAATTAGATAAGTTCGCTCATCCAGTTTGTTGCAGACTGGTGAATGTATTTTTTTAGTTATCAGAAGGATTTATGATGTCGGTGTTCTTAAACATTCATCCACAACAAATTAAGAGGTAAAAAGGAACATTGAAAACAAATCATGCAAGAAAATTCAGAGTGAAGACAAACATAATTAAAGGTGCAACAATAACATTAATTTTAATATACAATATTGACATACAATTGGGTTGAATATTTTTGGATAAAAATGAGAATGGTGGAATTAGATTAGATTGTGTAGAGTATTTTTGTGAAGTTTCAGCGTGTGTGAAACTTATTAAGATTTGTTCGTAAGTAGTTGGTTATGTACAAAAATGTCCTTTGTGCGAGTTCAATCTAGTGTGTGTGCGTAAGTTTAAGTTATTTTTCAGAATTGGTAGGAGTTGTGTAACTTGTTGAGATGTTTGATTGTCTACGAATTTAGTAGTGAGTAAATATCACTTTTTAAGTATTGTAAGTAATTGCGAGAAATTGTTCCTGAGAGAGAGCGTGGTTGTTGTTTGCTGAATCAGAGAAGTTTGTGCAGTAAAAAAAGTGTAGTTGGTCAAGTTTTTGTTTGACTTGGATTAGTTTGGCATCTCTCCAGGGGTCAAAGTCTGGCTGCTTGTACTTGCGTGAGTGTTGTTAACGTCTGATCGCATGGTTAAGATGGGCGCTCTTGAAGGTTACATTATGGCAGCAAGAATGAGACGCAAGAATGCACACGTTAAAAAGGACTTGTGCCACATGACGCCCTGAAAAAGAGTTTACAAGTGTTTTGTTTATATAAGGCTGGGTATCATGTGATCGGTTCCGATCAAAAACGCGGGAAATATCATTCATCGCGTGCAGGCGATCTGATTGGTCGAAATTGACCAATCAGCGAGCTAGTTTTGAGGAGATTAACCAATGAATGCTTGTCGCATGATTTGTATGTATGTGATGATAATCACTACAGGGGAAGAGTACATTTCCCTGCGTGGGTGACTAGCAAACGTGGAAGATTCCATAAATTCACCCTCTTTCCTGACATTTTAAGCAGAAGTAGAGGTATATGTGCTTCCATTTTAGGATTGGGTTTCTGGTTCATTTTAAATTCTACTTCAACTCTATACTTCGCCTTAACTCTAAAATTTTATTTACTATCTTTTTCACCTCACTAGGGCTGTAGAGGTGATCCTATCTATTAGGTTGTTACAAAAATAATTAAACGTAATAATGTCGTTTTTTGACGTTATACGTCGAAAAACGACATTACGTCATTATTTTTGCATGCACCAACCTAATACCAGTTCACACATCTCATTTTTTTTTTTTTTTAACAGGAGTCGAGGTTTATCCATCGATTCCTGTTTAGAATTGGGTTTCTAGTTTCTTCTAGAGAGTATTTTTCATTCTCTTTCACTCCCAGTAGGCGGAGGCCCTTGTATTTTACTTTAGTGATATTTACTGCCTTGCTTTAAATGATTTAAATTAAAAAAGAAAAAAAAAAAGCTTTTAAATTTTTCTAAGTGATTTAACGAGTTTATTATTTTAAAAAGATCATGCATTAAAGCATGTCGCATAGTATGTCTGCATTTTTTAATAAAATGCATTTTTTTTTTTTTAATTTTATATTGTATATCGAAAGCCACTAAAAAACTAACAGGAACAGCTGTTCTGGACACAGGAGTTTCATTCTGCACAAAAAAGCCGTCTTGTTCTAAGAAAGATATTTTCTTGGGCTGAGCTTTCCAGTGATAAGATTAAGGATAATCCCAAATGATTATAACGATAAAAGGCAACACTGAAGTATAGAGACTTTTTTTTTTTTTTTTTTTACTGCTCTGCATAAAACATAAGCTTGGAATTGAATAACATCTGCGACTAAGTAACTGTCCGTGGTTGTCTCCCTTAGACCAAGACGCCGCACGGAAAGCGTAACAATAATTGGCTTGAAACAAACAAATTAAACACAGAATTAACTAGAGTGTTTGTTTTCACACTCAATGTCGTTATTGGGAAATGCAGAAATCCATCGCTTCACTCCGAACTGTTAAGTTCAGTAGATTAGGTTTTCTAGACTTGGGTACCAGCCCATCTTAGAAGAAATGTTTTTAATTCAGGACCATAAAGCAATGAAATGACACTCCAGTAGAAAGTGACTCCACTCCACTGTCTTTCCCAAGAATCAATGATAATTTGCGGGTAAATGGAACATGTGGACAATCATAATTGCGTTAATTCTGAAGGGAGATGGTATATACATACATTAAGCAAATCAGACAAAAAAAAAAAAAAAAAAAAAATTATTAACACGTTTCGTCCCAGAGAAGAACTTTAATCGGTTTAAATTAAAAATAATGTTTGTTTGTTTTATGTGTTTATAATAAAAATGCGAGCGTTGGTTAATCGTCCGAACCTCCCCACAAAATTCAGGATTTTCTCCGAGGACTTGTCCTTATAACTAAAAGTGCTACAAAAATGAATTTATTGATATTTCATTTAAAAACAAACAAACTAAACCAGTGGGAGTTAAGTTAACACTAACAGAAGCAATAAATAAATAAAATAAATTATAAAAAAAATAAGTGTTTTTACGAATATTTAAAAAAAAATGTCAGTTCTTAAAGTTTCATTAAAAATCCAACAAATACCTGATTTTTGCAAGCATTTCGAAATCAGTATTTTGTAAAGTTGATAAAATTCCCCATACTAAAATTAAAATTTACGGTCACCCATTGACACAAGAAAAACAAAAACTTAACTAAAATTATATGAAGATTCTAAAAAGGATTTAAAAAATTATAAATATAAAGATTTTGATGATAAAAAATGAATTAAATATTGGGCATTGCATTACAAAAAATATTTAACGGTGATTATTTATCCATCGCACCCTCGATATACAATCAAAATTCAAAATCCTTTTTTCATCGAAATTCAATTAAAATATCGATACCCACTGTTTTTAAGAATGTGCAGAAAATCAAGGAATCACCTGATTTAGACGAAATTTTCAGTTCTTAATGAATAAATTACTCACTGTATACACCTCATAAGACAAAAAAAACCGTAGAAATATCTTTTTGAAGGTTAGTTTCACCCCCCTTTTCGATATTTCGTCTATACTTTTTAATCGTATATAGGGTGTTTGTCAAACTTGAAATATCCTTGAAATCTCATTAAAAAAAAAACATATGCAATATATGAACATACGCAAAATTCGTCCCGAACTTTAAAAAAAAAAAAAAAAAAAAAAAAAAAAAAATAATAATAATTCAATCAAAGTCAAAAAACAAAATTGAAACTTGGTACTAGCATTTATTTAATGGATTTTTATTTTATTTTATTTTTTTTATTTTTTTAGACGTACAGACCTAGTGCACTCCTGGTATATTTTTTTATTTTTCGCGCGCTTTTTAAGTCAGGGATGAAGTTAGAAAATTATTGCTGTTGACCTCTGAACTCGCATGCCACCGTCCATAATTAAACATTTTTGTTAAAGCATCTAGGACAAATAATGGACTTTTAGTTTTAAGAGATTTAAAATTTCTTGTTTACTTGTTTCGTCTGTAATGTCGGATCGAGGAGTGATATGTGAACGTGCCAATGTGTTAAAAATGCCTAAAAAATCTATTTTTACACATGGAAATTTACTTACATACTGGTTAGCTTGGAAGGTAAAGAAAGTATTTTATCTTCGAAATGAAACTAAAATTTAACTTAAAAGAAGACATTATTTAAAATGCGTTTTTTCAGGTTTCTATAAGAAGACCATGGAGGTAACCAATCTCACAAGTCAAAACTTTTTTCCGTACAGTAGAATAATTATTCAACGAATCCACTGATTGAACAAAAAAATTTAAAGAATTCAATCATCTAAGGGGATATATTTCACAACGCACTTTAGAAAAAAATATGTATGCAAAAAAAAGGATATATGTTTTAGTTTTTTTATATACTGGAATAATATTCGGAAAATAATGACAAAGTAGAAAAATGTTTCCTAGCATTGTTCTGGTACATGAAAAAAAATATCATTTCTCCCACAATATGTACAGAGATGAACATCAAATACTTAAAATAAATAAAGAAATAAAGAAAAAAAAAAAAAAAAAAAATTTATATTTCTTACTAAGGAAAAGTCATCCCACGATGCACACGTAAGATACCAAGGACATTTCACCAACTTATGTGTGTGAATTTTTGAAGTCATCTATGAAAAAAATGGAAAACCAACTTTCAAAAAAGCTAAAAATGCCGAAGTAGAACTCCACAAAAAAAAAAAAAAAAAAAAAAAAAAAAACTTTATATCATTGTCTAGTTCACATGCCTCTTCAGTTTTTTGAACATGGTTGTGGTTTATCTCAACCCCCACAAGACCAGAATTGGATTTCTGGTTCCTTTTAATGTCTTGATCTTTCACTCCCAGTAACCCTTTGTGTCATTATTGCCTTATATATATATATATATATATATATATATATATATATATATATATATAAAGGAAGGAAAATCACTCATTTACTACAGATGATAGATATCAGCAAACAATCAAATCAAATTACAACATATACTAAATATCAATATGTACCAATAGCAAATAGAAATACATTAGAGGTCTAGACCTGATAGAAAATCTATCAGATATAAAACTAGCCAATACTGAACTGAATTTCCTTAGCTTTAGATTAAAATTTGCCACTGTAAACCTAGTTGATACAATAGTTAAAAATCGGCATAGAATTTACCAAAGACTTCATTTAAGGAATAATTACTGCCACTCTAGAAACAAACAATGAAAGGACTTTACTAGAGAGACATTTAAATGCATTTTAGAGCCTAGCAAAAAATGAGGAAATTCACATTACCTCCTTAGATAAAGGATGTGCAATTATTTTTATCAATAGGAACACATTCAATGATAAAATGAATTTACTACTCAACAATACTAACACATATGAGAGAATAGATGGACACAAAATTACAGAAACACAGAAATTTTACAAAGAAATTAGAAAACCAGTTAGCAAGGAAAACAAATCATAGTATAAACTAATAGAATACCAACCTAAAAAAGCTAAAATTTATGCATTCCAATACACCATTATATCAGGTATTGGTACCCCCCCACACCACTATAAACTGGTGAAAGAAAACAACTCCTCTACTTGGAACAATCAGCTTATCACATGTTAAAAATTCAGGAAATCTGGTTGAGTAAGTAAGGGGAATAAATATGACAGAAAAACTCATGGCTAGTTTAGAGGTTAAATGCCATTTCACCAACATTCCTGTTAATAAATCTTTAAATTTTTTTTAAAAAAAAATCATCTGACACAAACAAAAATAAACCTCTCCCTACTGATAGTTAAAATCATAAAAATCTGGATTCTCATCAGCCATCATCAATGCTATTTCACCTTTAACAATTTTATAAAAAAAATTTGGATTACGAATGGGTTCATTTCTGAGTGGAGTTTCAGCTTGTTTTGTTAGAATTACTTGAACTTGGGTCCTTTCAACATTTTTCCGATATATTGATAATGCTGTATTAATATATCCCACAAAAACTACATTACCTGACCTTGTAAACTAAAACTAAAACAAAATCAGACATATAAGATTCACTTACAAAACAGAAACAAATAACACTACTTTTCCTAGATATTACGTTACACCATACTGACAATGACCTAGAACTAAGTGTCTATCACAAATCAACTAATAAAATTTAACTCGAATTTCTATTCTTGCCATAACAAAATCAATTCTAGAATAATTATTTGATTCCATTTAAGAGCACTCATAAATATTGATGGTCACACATTCTATGAAGAGGAGAAATACATTGAGAATACTTTTAAGCACCTTCAATACCATTATTATTTCATATTTAACACAAAACAAAAGGCTTGTAAAATATTTCAAAATAGAAGAGAGGACAATTTTGACAAACCAAATGAATCAAATGTATTCTACATAGCAATTTTCTCACAACTGAAAAGAATTTATCTTTGCTTAACAAACTTTGTCACAAATATGTCTAATACAAGATATAATACAAAGCAAAATAAGCTAAAACTTGGAGAAATTTTCTTTATTAACTGTAATAATTGCCACACAGAATACACAAGAAACAAGGAATTTAAACAAAAGATTTTATATAACACAAAACGGGATCTTTTACAAAACAATACATTCAAAGCATTAGTTATTCATCTTAAGGTGTTTGACATAATTTTAATTTAAAAAATACTGTTCTAATGAAAAGAGGAAGCAATTTACTATGGCAAAAGTGTATAGAAAGTGCTTTAATTGCTAGATCATCCACAGTAAATGTATCCAGTTTCTTAGAAAATTTCACCTTTCTTGTCACATTATCACAGTATAGAATACTTAACAAAAGTGAGAAAAACAAAAAGAAACTCAAAAAATGGCTAAAGTAAATACAGCTGTAAAAACAAACTTTGAAAGTTTAAAATTTCAGTGTCCTCCTCTCCTGTATAGTTATATCAATGGAAACATCACCTTTGTCCAATAAAGCCCTAAAAAAAAAAAAAAAAAAGTCTCACCAAAATTTTTTTTACACTTTGTCATTAATTTTCCACACACACTTTTTTTTTTATATATATATATATATATATGTGGAGTAATGGATAGTATCTCAGATTGAGGAATCTGAGAGCAGAGTTTGAATTCCAACTGAATTCATTACATTCCCTGATGTGCTAATACCCTTGGAAAAGAGTATGAATTCTCTTCTCCCTCCAGCTATGAGTAAATAGTAGGACAGACTGGATTCTATAGCATTGGATGGCAACTGGTTTAGGAATTCAAAACCTGTGGAGGGTTGTTTGGGGACCTTGTAGCATGTGGTGTACCAGGTCTCTGAATTCAGCCCTTCAAAAAGTGTGGTTGTTTCTACACAAAGCCTTCACCACCATAATCAAATTATATGTGCAGGTGTCTGGCTGTCAATTCTAAGGAACTGACTTGCATGACCCTCATATATCAAAAATGATGGGCGAGTCCAGTATATTATATATATATATATATATATATATATATATATATATATATATATGATTCCAACACGCTACATAAGAGGTCTCATGTTTCAAAACAAGAGCTGAAAACTTCAATATAATTAAATTGAATTAAAGTAAGCTCTGTTCCATCTTCAAGCGAAATTTTTTTGAAATAACTTATTTCTGAAATTTACGCGTTTTAATAGCATATTCATAATTGAAATCAAAATTTCCATGCTAACAGCCAGGGCAAATTGTTTAAATAGGGAGGGGTGTTGGGTGTTAATAATTTGTATCAGTATAGAGTTACTTTCATAGATGTCAAGTCAGGGTAAGGTGGGGGTGTCTAAATTTAAAACGGAAGATGGAAATTTCGATTTCAATTATGAATATGCTATTAAAACACGTAAATTTCAGAAATAAGTTATTCCAAAAAAAAATTTCGCTTGAAGATGGAACAGAGCTTACTTTAATTTAATTCAAATAATTATATTGAAGTTTTCAGCTCTTGTTTTGAAACATGAGACCTCTTATGTAGCGTGTTGGTATCATATTTTTAAATAAATAATTATATTTATGCTCTACTTTTGTATTGAGCACTATTTTTTAAAAATAATAACAAAAATAATAAAGAACTTTGGATTATTTACCTAACCAGTTCTTTCCTATTTTCTATATATTTTCACACACACATATATATATATATATATATATATATATATGTGTGTGTGTGTGTGTGTGTGTGTGTGTGTGTGTGTGTGTGTGTGTGTGTGTGTGTTCTCTATCTCACACTGGTTCAACTTAAGCTGAAAGTGCTTATTTCATAAATTTCTTGATTATCCAATACCAACAATATTTTTCATTGTTTTCTTGTGTATGTGCAGATATTTTTTTTAATTTATAGAAGTTATCATTATGACCCACTCTTTCACAAAATCTTTACATAGGGAACTAGCTAGAAATCCTGATATTTTGATGACTGTAGGAGAAATAAGTGTCAAGTTTTGGTGAAAGGTGTATACCTTTCAAATAAATTGGTCAGTGATTAAGACTAGTGAGATTGAAAAAAAGAAAAAAAAAAACAAAAAAAACAGACCCATGTTCCAAATTTATTATTTCATAGATATTGTCAATGAAGTTGCCTGACTTTGGCTGGATAGTTTTAAAATAATATCAGCTGAAGTGCCACAGGGGCATTTCCACAGGGAGTACCTCTCCTTCAAGAAGAGGCTGGGATCACAAAAGAGTAAGTGCCAAGAGAGTTTGAGCAATTTTTTAACAATATTGCCATTAAAAATACTTTAAACTCACCTTGTGCCACATTTGTTAGCAATGTGGGTTCACTGAAAAATCCATATTGTCAATAGAGTAACAATCTTTACCTGGCCATTGAGATGGGATCAAAGTGTAGAATCTGCCTTTGGGTGGACAAACTACATTTTATCTCTCAATTGTGTTTCTGTCTTTGGACAGAACACAACTAAAAATATTGAGAGGTGCCTGGTTCCAGTCGATATCTGCAGTGATACCCTCCCTCAAGTAAATAGAATCTACCTTTGGGTGGACAAACCACATTTCATTTCTCAATTGTGTTTCTATCTTTGGACAGAACGTGACAAATAAATGAGGGATGCCTGGTCCTGGGGATTCTAATCTGTGGCATCATCTCCCTCATTGAACCAAAGTGAGAGGATCAGTGGAATATAGATGCCAGCATGAAGTTGGTTGCAAGGACCTGGCAATATTGGGCCTTAGCCTGTATGCACAAGCTTAGGTCACCCACTTTAACCTGGCCTTGTACCATATCTCATCACTGGGGGCAAGTAAATACCAAGTATAGTATTGATACTGTTGCTCAAGAATAAAAACACTGAATGGATTTGTCAAATTCGGCTTGTTACGGTTATATTTCATAGAAACCAATTCAGATAGTAAATAGTCTAAAAATAAAGTTTGCTTGACTCCTCTAATTACTGTCCTTCCTCTATGATAGGGATCAAAGGCTGTATACCTATTTTATAGACTATACAAAAGCATTTGACAAGGTGTGTCACAAAGAACTATTTGAACTACTAGGTAAGCTTGATATATTTAGGAAAAATATTAGAATAATCCAGAACTTATACTGGGAGTAAACTGTCCTCATATGGAGAGAATGAATTCAGTAAATCCACAAAAACAGAAAGGGGCATAAGACAAGAATGTGACTTCTCACCAGACTTATTAAACCTTTACAATAAAGTAATCTGGAGATAATTAGAAGTTCTATTAGGTTGGTGCAAAAATAATGACGTAATAATGTTTTTTGACGTATTTTTTAACGTCAAAAAACAACATTGTTATGTCATTATTTTTGCACCAACCTAATACCAGGATTCATTATTGGCAGGCACCACGTTAACATAAGACGCGCAGATGACATAATGCTGACAGCAGACATGGAAAGGAAACTGCAGGAACTCCTACAGAAGTAGTAAAGGGAAGTGAGAAGAAAGGACTAAGCATCAATTGTAGAAGGCAGAATGTCTGGTTGTCACCAAAAGACACATCACAACATGTGAATTACATATTGGTTATGCAAAAATTTAAATATCTTGGAAATGTTTGACAGAAGACTAAAAACGAAACACTGAGATCTGAAGGTGCATTGGGATAGCGAAAGATGTCTTCCAAAAGCTAAGCATAATATTAAGAAACAGGAAAATTTAATTAGAAAAAGAAAATGGTACTGAACGGTTATGTAATATCGATATTAGTAGTGAAGGCTGGACAATCTCATCACAGATGGAGAAAAGACTTTAAGCAACAAAAATGTTCTACAGAAGGATGCTGAGTGTTATGAAGGAATAAAATGTTGCTGCCAACACTTGAGTTTGAACATAGATCGCCAGTGAATAAACACAGGTGATCCCATTATTGACCATAAAGGAAACGCATGACATCTAAATGATCACCATTCTTAGTCTATCCTCTATTACTATACGGATTGCTATTTCTTCTCTCTCTCTGCTATTACTACACGGACCACTATTCTCTACTCTTTTCACTATACTATTTCTCTATTTGGATCACTATATGGATTACTATTTGAGCAAGTATTATCATGCAAGTACTATTAGTGTGAGTGATGTTCAAAGACATCTGACACCAGTATTGTTCAATGGTGTTACTGTAGTTGTATCTGCAATTACAAAGTCTCTACTACAACAAGCATTATGAAAGTGGCAATGAATATTTGTTGACATAACAAAACTGGGAATACCATGGATTGAACATGTGAGCAACAAAGCTTTTGAGAAAATGGAAACAAAAGGATGCTTATACTTTCAATCAGAAAGAGAGTTGAAATTTCAAAAGAAACAAGGAAAGAGAGCTTGGAAAATTTAACACTCACAGGACATGTTGAAGACAAGAGTAACAAAAGAAAGCAGCACATAATGAGCTGTGTAAATGGTTTGCAGAACATGGACTAAGAGATATAGCAGAAAGATAAAATTTGCTAAGAGTTACAAAGTATAGGAAGTTGTGGTGTGCCATGATCACCCATGGACTGAAGGAACACTGCACATACAATAAATACCAAGATGTGATACAAGGTTGGAATAATGTAGGGTGTAATACATATTGACTGAAGACAAAATTACTTAGTCCTTCAACCACTATCATGTATTATTATTATTCATCAGAAGCCAATCAATAATAAATCATAACTCTTAGAAACTCAGATATTTAAAAAAAAAAAAAAAAAAAAAAATTATTTTACCCTATTGTTCACCCTATGCAACAAGGCCCAAAAGCCACACAAGGTAGAGGATTATTAAATAAGGTTGTTTTATGGATGTAAAGAAGTGCATATTATGAGGCTATGTAAGATAGATCCGTGTTGCTCAAAGTGGTGGTTTGTGTACCATCATCGGTCAGCGAACCATCAGCTACCAGTATGCAGCCAGTGTCCAGGCCATGCTAAGGAATCATTTGAAGCTTTTTTTTTTTCATTACCTTTTGTAAATTTTGATATGGAATGATTTTTTGCAAAATAAATGGAAGATAAAAAATAGTCAACTTATATTATATTCATTATATATTGTTTCCAGTATAAATTAATATTACCACAAAATATTAGTTACACGACACACTGAGAAAAAAAAAATTCCAGTCTGCCATATCAGATAGTTTGAGAAGCACCGAGATAGATAACAGTTGGCCCTAGACTTGAAGGTAAGTGTTGTAGCATACCTACAGATGATATTGTGTATGTCCCCATTCACATAAATACAGTAGTAAATACTGTATGTTGGTCTGCAGTTGGAGATTCGTCTCCAGCTGTGCTGGTGAAACTCTCTGCCTTCGGGCAGAGAGGATCCCCAAACAAGGCTATGTTGAAGGGTAGAGTCTCATCTCAGGAAACAGTTACCCGACCCTATTTTATACAGGGTCTACAAGGATTTTTTGGCCAAACCTACAGGCTTGGATATCCCACATTAAATTCAGCCTTGTGACTACATGAAACAGTTGGTAGATATCATGCAGTTGGAGATTCATTGTGGAATTCACTTGAACTTCTACATGCCGCTGACAAATCTTATATGCATTGTTCTTGTCCTAAGGACTATCGTACATTACAAACCTTTGATTATTCTAGTCAGTAACCTTCTCTAGGTTACAACAAAAAGATAGTAATAGACCAGAGAAGCAGTGACTCTTGGGGGGGGGGGGAAAAGCTGTTTGAATGGAACTTCCTTCTTACGAACGGAATACAAAGGGGGCCCCTGGTGACATAACATGAAAGGTCTTCATTGTAAAAGTCTGAACTAGTGGAACTGAGGAATGTAGCTCATCAGAACATATTCCACTGAATAATAGAAAGGCTTGCCACATTTTGTATGTGGGGAAAGTAGTTGTAGGGTGGAAAATAACTCATTGCCCACAAAGCTGCATAGAAGTGTTTGAAATCTGTCAAGGATGTAAAGAGATGATTGGGCTGCTCCAAACATAGACCAATATTCCATTTTTAGTTTAATTTGACTGTTGTAAAGATAGAAGATGGCAGGTTTGTGTGTGGTGGTGGGAGGCTGGGCTCTGGTACTTTCTGAATCAGTATAATGAAACAACAATTTTTTCATCATCTCCAGTGATGGATCTATGAGTTCCACTTGAGGTCTGGGGAGCCTCATTGGGGGTGCAAACATTCATCATAACTGGAGAGAATTCAAAATTAGCTTGGTGATGATGAAAACTTTTGAGCTTGGTTTTTGAGATACTGAAAGTTACAAATCAACCACCCACTGACATTGAGCAGTTAAAGCCAAGACCAGAAAATAAATCAGCTGCCAGACTCTAGTAATCTAGATTTCTGAATCTGAAGGTGAAAATTTTGTTTTTTGTTTTTATTATAAATCTTTTCACCCCAAGCAAGGTGGGAATGCCACTAGTATACAGGGAGTGAAAGTGAGAGAAAAGACTGAGTATAGGGAGGATTAAGGAAAGTACAAAAAAATGAATTGAATTCAAGAAGACACAATATAGCGATTGACATAGCATTTAAATTTTTGAAGGTTGTAGTTATCAGGAAAGCAAGTAAACAAAAGGGAATTCCACAGGTGGGAAGTGCGAGAAAAAAAAAACTGTGACTAGAAGTGGTGGTTGCATTTAGCTATTTCAACAGTAAAGGGGTGGGATCTAGACACCAATCTAGTGGCACACTTAAATTCATGTAGTTGGTGCACCAGGGAAAAAAGCTCGTCAGAGCAGTTGCCATGAAAATATTTGTAGAAAAGACAGAGGGAAGCCATATCACATTGGTGCAAAAGTGACTGAAGTTGAGTAAAGAACAGCTTGTGTCAAATAAGAGTGGTCAAAATCTTATGAAATTGCTTAAATATATCCATGTATCTTAGTAAGAACAACTCATTCCAGGAATTAATTTTTTTTTTCTTTGCTTCTATAATCTTAGAGAAAAAAAAACAGTAAAATATAAATCTTTTTAGACGGTGCCTCAAAAACCATGCCCCACAGGTCGACAGGCATTGTGAGTGAAATTAAGCAAACAAAACTGTTCAGAAGCTGCTGATAGTTGAGCTTGTAGCTCGTCTCAAGGGGCAGATGAAAGCTCATGAGTCTTGGCACCCATCCCGGAGCAACCTGGTGACATACGATGATGTAAAGGCCTAAAATACACATTGAATATAAAAAAAAAAAAAAAATGAAAGAAAAAAAAAAAAAAAAAAGTCATGTGCACTTACAAACTGCCACTGGCAAAAATTGCAGATCATTTCATTCTATTAATATAGCAAACTAAGAAAAAAAAAAATTGTGGCTAGTGGATATCTTGAAACTCAAGGTCAGATATAACAGAGAACATTAAATTCTGATAAAAATGGAAATGGCAAAGGATGACAAAAAGAAAGGGGTGGTCAAAGAAGGGGACTCCAAGATGATAAAAAAAAAAAAAAAAAAAAAAAAAAAAAAAACAGAACCTGAATTTTTGCCCATCACGATGAACAGGTGTTTTCTAAAGGAGGTCTCTTTTCTTGAACACCTATTAAGACTTAAGCTCACTCCAAACCTCCAGTGGAACTCATTGACTTATCCATTGCTAAAGATGCTATAAAAATGGTCAATTCCTTGTACCACTCCAGTAACAACCTGACTCCTCCTGCTATGCTCTACCTTTACAACATCCAGATCAGACTGAATATGGAGTACTACTGCTATATCTGTGTTGGAGCTGCCAAGTCTTCACTCCCCTATCTTGATACTTCAAAAGTGTAAAGTGTCTATGTGGTCTTGTGGGTGATCAATTATTTTTTCATCTTTGAGCCTCTTTCCCACAGATGAAATCTGGCAAGCCTCTAGTTAAGGTATCTCCACTTTTTCACTGAAAAATCACATAGCATTATGAAAAAAGTCCCAAACTTAATAAAAACAAAGTTTTATCGTCAAAATGTTTATTTTACTATTAAGAGGAAAGACTGAACTATTTCTTGATTATTTTTTGAAATTTTTTTTAATCCTGTCTAGCATGTTTGAAATATTGGTTAAAAATCTTGTTTTGTTTATGTCAGCAGTTGACATAATTACGATTAATGCTTTTGCGGGTTTTTTTTTCCAGCGAAAAACATTGTTTTGGAAATCAAATAATTGTCATATTTTAATGAAACTTTCAGCATATATTCACAAATGAATGAAATTATTTTTAATTTTTTTTTTTTTTTTTTTTAGAAAATCTTGGTAAAATTTTTTTTCCTGTGTATGTTACCCACCCATCTACTTAATTTCATAAAATTGTGAGAAATTCAATTTTTAGGATGGAAATTTTTTTTTTTTTTTTTTTATTAGTTAAAAGCTGGACTCCTTGGAAAATGTAAAGCACCAGTTAAACATTCACAAAAATCTGTTCTGAATTGTATATTAAAAAAAAAAAAAAAAAAAAAAAAAAAAAAAAAAAAAAAAATGGAATAAAACTATGACATTAAATAGAAAAGCTTTTAATTGCTTTTATAAAAAACATTTATTGTGGACACTATTGTCTTAAGAAAATTTTTTTCAATGAATAATTAATTTTTAGAAGAATTGTCTTCATTTTTTTCAATCTTAATTAAATAATTTATATTATAAAAATCGTTTATAATTATGCATTACTTCAATTCGGATAGGTGATATTGTTATTAAGTGAAAACTACATTTACGAATCAAAAATTGAAAAGCTCATAAGTTGTTTGTACCTAATATTTAAAAAAAAAAAATAAATAAATAAAAAAATAAAATTTTTTCAGGTATAAACATTCCCATTGTAACTATGGTAATCCATAAATGACATTATCCTGAAATGGTCATGTAATAATTTAAGAGCTGTCTGGCATTCTGCAATGTTTTCACTTTCGTTATTCACTTCTGTTTCACTGTTTACATCTTTACAAATTATCCTTTCAAAATTTTTAAGTTTTACTTTTTTTTTAATTAGTATTTCACTAAATGTTATTTTATGTATTTCTTTATTTTGGGTCATACTTCAATTAAGTAATTTTTTGTTTAGGTTAGTAAACTTAAGAACCGAGAGATGAAACCCCAAGTTCTATTAGGTTGGTGCAAAAATAATGACGTAATAATGTCGTTTTTTGACATTAAAAAATACATCATTATTTTTGCACCAACCTAATACTAAAAAATAATTTTTACTTTTTTTAATTTAAAACTTTCTTATTCAGTTCTATACTTTATTTAATTCACATTTGAAATTCGTTTTCTCTTTTTAATTAATTGTGAATAGTTTTCATTGAAAACAACACAAAACATTGGAGTTGAAAACTTTTCAACACCTATGTTGTGTATTGAAAAAAATAGAAAATTAAAAATGTCTGCTTCGTGTGGCAAAATTGACTGAATGTTAATTATTTAAAAAATTGTTAAATCTTTTTTGCAATTGTTTAGTATTAAGACTGATGAATATTTTTAATTGTTATAAAAATTTTTCCAAACCAATTGTGTTAATTTTCTTATCTTTAATTTTTTAGCTTTTAGATGGTAAAACAGAAAACATTAAAAAATTACAACTGCATAAATTGTGGAGAGCAGATTCTGTGTGGCCATATTTTTGAGAAATTTCTCAACAAGCATGGATTATTTTCAGAGATAGCACAATGAACCACCCTGGAGAATGCCAAAAAATGATTTTCCTAATATTACAATAAATTTAGTTACGAAACTTTCTGCATTTTACAAAAAAAAAAAAATGTAGGAAGAAATTTCCCTAAATTTGAGAAAAACAGTGGGGGGGACAGTGGGGAGAAAGATGGGGGGAAAAACAAGATGGGGGGAAAAAACAAGATGGGGGGAAAAAACAAGATGGGGGGAAAAAACAAGATGGGGGGAAAAACAAGATATCTATTTTGAAAACATTGTCCCTGGAATACTGCTCTTTCAAAAAAAACTTCCACGACACTTAACAGAATGGTGGGGGGAGCTTGGCTTCCTTTCAGATGTCAAGACGTTTGATGTGTGAAGTGCAGAAAACTGCATTTTAGTTTTCAACTCTATGGCACAAAATGGAAACCAGTTGAACTATGTGATATTAACAACACCATCATCCTCCCATCTTGTGTCACTGGAACGTCTTCCTGGAGAGACGCCGATAAAGCGACTACAAGCAGCATATTTGTGACTGCATCACCAATTTAGCTAAAGTAGGCTCATTGTCTACTGACATGTGTTGATACCAATTTAGAACTCGTGCTTTCGAAAATCAAATACTGCTTAAAAGACTGGGCACCTGTCAACCATTCAACAGTTTTGTTATTGGAAGAGTGGCAAGTTCAACTTGTGAAGATGTGCTGCAATTTACAGCTGTTAGAAACAATTGCAACAAAGATTTGGAAGGTCCAGAGGGATTGTGAGTGGGGCTACAAATATGAGTGAGTGCCTCGTATGACAAATTCTTATAGCCATGAATTCCCTTAAATAATGAAATAAATTAGGCCTTATTCAGAAATTTAGGACCTTTATTGAACAAGGGCTTCCATGGTTATCAAAGTTTTTAATCATATTGTAATTGTATATTGCATGTATCCTATTGATGAAAAAAGGAAGGTTAAATGAACCCCTAACATTTCCAGACCAATAGATTGGAAGGGATGGCCCAATTTCCCTGGCCACCTTGTTCACCTGATATCACTCTCCTTGATTTCTTTCTATGGAGTTATGTTAAAGATATTGTGTATCAAACAAAGATACAGGACATCACTGATCTAAAGCAAAAGATCACTGATGCCATTGCCACCATTGATGAGGCTATGCTACAGCAAACATGTCAAGAAATCAAGTCCCATCTAGATAAATTTCATGCAGCAAATGGTGCCCTCTTAGGTGTATTAAAAGAGTTAAAAAAAAAAAAAGCTTCAATATCTACTTGTTTTCTAACCATTTCCACATATTTGTTCATTTGCTCTTGTAATAAATTTTTTAAATTCTAAAGAGACTTTATAGACACTCTGTATAACACACTAAGTTCAATCTCAATTCAAGTCCAGTTTTATTAACCCCTGGACTCTGAAAACATCATTTTTCTTCATTTGGAAGAAGGTAGAGGAATTAGGGGGAGTTGTATAGAAGCATGAGTGAATACAATTACAATAGATTCTTCTTTGCTCCCCCCCACTTCGTTCATGCAGTGTCTGGTGTAGTGGTAATAGTAGCAGTAGTGATGTCCCTCCACCCTTTATAAAGGAAAGGAGGAAATAATTTCTCTCATTCAACCCATCTGATGTCAATTAATATAAAAAACAAAAACACGTGTCATTAGCAAATTAATTAATAAAGTTAAATTGAATGAGAAAAGGAAGTGGAAGAAGAGGGTGGTGAGAGATCAAGTTGTGGGGTGAGGGAGAAAATGTTGGAAAATATCTTGGGTGGGTAGTGACACACACACATACACACTGTCAAAATATAGTACCCCCCCATCTGCAGTTTTGATTTCCATGATATTCAATCCTGACCATTAACCCAAGACAGGCAAGTTTTACTCAATAATGAACCCAAAGCCTAAAGTATGGAGCACCCAGTGAGGATCAAACTGATTACCCAGTCATAATTTATCTACTGATACAAGCTTATTAACCCTTACACCACAATGAAGTGCTCAAATGACCTTTATATATGATAAAAATAGAGTTGTAAATGTCTATATTTCTAAGATGAGGTATTATTTACATTATTTACATTTTCCAGACAATTGTCCTCATCTTTGTCGCCATATTTATTACAACATTTCGGCCATTGTACACACCAGTCTTCATCAGGTGGTTGGAATGTCAAACTGAACCCTTTATTTCGCTCACTAGAGTAGACTGTTCTAGTCCCACATGCCATGTTTAATGGATGTCAGTTATCAGTTATCTCCTGTTAATTTCCCTCTGAAAGTTCTCCACTGCCTTAGCTAGATCCAGTGATAAGACACAAAGAGTGTGAGTTCAATACCCGGCTAAAGCAGTGGAGAACTTTCAGAGGGAAATTAACAGGAGATAACTGACATCCATTAAACATGGCACGTGGAACTAGAACAGTCTACCCCAGTGAGCGAAATAAAGGGTTCAGTTCGACATTCCAACCACCTGAAGAAGGCCGGAGTGTACAACAGCCAAAATGTTGTAATAAATATGGCGACAAAGATGAGGACAGTTGTCCAAATAATGTAAATAGGGTTGTAAATTAAGTTAGAAGACCAAAGTCAGACATCCTCCTGGGGTCAGTTTAAACTAACACCTTCATTTTTATATATATATTGAGACCATATAGCTTGAAGTTTTTGTTTTACTTTCCTTTTTTTCCTTTTTTCTTAGAAATTTCCCAATATATTTTTGTGAAATTTTCACTTTCAAAAATACAATGTATGGAAAAAAATGCAGAGTAAGTCTAAACTTACACCAAGAGGATATTTGTTCAATATGGATGCCTTCTTTTCCCCCCGTATATATTGTAACCATTTTGATTGAAGTTATTTTTTTCTTGATTTCAGATGAAAATCTGGAAATTTTCTAACATATTTCAGTGAAATATTCACTCATTTAAATAAATAGTGTTTAATATTTTTGTTGTAAATTCTCAAAACAAAAAACAAAAAAAAAAATGTATAAATTTACTTTCATGTGTTTGGGTTTTATTGCAATTCTAATCATCGCTTCTTAAAACAAACACTACTAAGGAGTGAAGGTAGTTAAAACAATAGCTAAATAGTTAAATTAGCGTCAACAGAAAAGCCATCCTTTTGACACTGTTTTTTGCGGATATGAAGGTCCAAGTTTGCTGAATCTTTAATTCCAATATGTTGTCATGATTATTTACATTATTTGAACTATTGTCCTCATCTTTGTCACTATTATCACAACATTTCAGCCATTGTATGCTCTGGCCTTCTTCAGGTGGTTGGAATGTCGAACTGAACCCTTTATTTCACTCACTGGAGTAGACTGTTCAATATGAGCACTGGTAAAAATGGTTGCTGAAGACATTAGGTTTATAATACCCAGAAATTCATACCCAGATGTCTCCAAGGACACATGGCACAGTGGATAAAGGTGTTGGTTAGATCCAGTGACAGGACTGGCGCTATGTATTGTTTACATTAATCACTCCTCCGATATTGTTTGTATGGGAATGGCATACTAGTCAAGAACAGAAAGGCTGCTGCTAGTAAACAGAGCATGTTTAAGTATGTGGCTTGGCTCCAGGAAGGTTTATAGTCTTGAAAATACTTGTAACAGCTAAGTACTGAGGTTACATCAGATAAAAGGCTGAATTAGATAGACAGCTAAGATTATAGTGTAATGACTCAACATACAAATACATGTCCCTATCAGTCAAGCCAATTAGGTGACCGTCCAAGTTCACCTTAGCCTGGGTGTTGCCTTAAATTTGTCTTGGAAGACACACACACATTTTTCAAGATTTTTTTTTTTTTTAGGGGGGGAAAAAGTGTGTCTTGTCAGCTTGAAAATACTGTGTGTGTGTGTGTGTATATATATATATTATAGTTTAGTATTTACTATGGATTCATGAACCAGAGGGTCCTGGAACACATCCCCTATATATAGGTTATGCCCTGCAATAAGAGAGATGACTATTGTTCAAATGGTTCTTGTATCAGCTAAGATTATTATTATTTAATATTATACTTGAGAAACTGCCAGAAGTCATTTTTGACCTTGTTTGCATTGGTATGCACCTGCTTGTTTATATATATATATATATATATATATATATATATATATATTTCAGGTCCAGAAAAAAAAAAAAGCAATAAAAAAGCAGGTAGGTCAGGTAAATCAAATCAGTGGGCAAAAACCTTGACGCCTAACTGCACAAGGATTTTATTGGATGGGTTATGAAATATGAAATCTTGGATTATCTTGCACAAGGACAGATCTCTTCCTAATCAACAAAGTTGGGCAAAATGTACAGTTCTGCCAGGATAGCCTCCCCTAGGCTGAAAGAGGTTAATTCCTTTACTGTACCCCCACCCCACACACACCCAAATAGTAAGGAGAGTCTTTGGTGTGTGTGAAAACTTGGTTTGTTGAAAAATTGAAGAGTTGGGAGAACAAGTTTGTTAACCCCAAAAAGCTACATTTTTTTTCCTGTCATACATTGATTGATTTGATAGGATAATGAACAAATAGGAAACATTTATCAATATAATCAATCTCAGTTTTATTGAAGCTTCATCAGAGAATGAGATATGGGGGGAAAAAAAAGAAAAGAAATTGATATTTTTATGTTGTTTGATTTTCATTGGTTAATCAGGCTTCATGTGCATTTGACTTGTTGAGTAACATTAGTATAATTTATGGCATTCTGAACTCAAGGGAAGACAACATCTCTTTTCAAAGTTCAGAAAAAATTTAACAGATCCCAACTAACTAGAAAATGTAAATATTACTTTATGTATGTAAGCGTATCATAATTCTAGTTTGTCTGTGTGTGATTTGGATGATAATGTATGTTTGTAGGCGTATGATTTAGTAGACCTTATTCATGTTTGATGGTTGCCCTCATCTTGATTTGGTAATATTTTTACATAAACACCAGTTGTGGTAGATAAACATACATTAGATTCTTTAAAATGGCTTCAATAAAGATGAGTGATATATAGTGTTTTTGACATGAGTTTATAGTTGCTAAAATATTTATCAGGAATCCCTTGAAATATTTTCAATGTAAAGAATTGTTTTGTTTTTTTTAATTTGGGTGGCATTTGTAATTTTTTTTTTTTATGGCTCATCAACCCTTTGTGGGTTATTTAAAGCCAAAACATTCTGGATTGTAAGAATAATTGTTTTTTTTTTTATTCTTACATTAACAATTTTTTGGCGATAATTTTTTCACATACAAGTTTTACTATTTAAACCATAGCTGAGGAAGGAGATGGATTCATACTTTTTCCAAAGGTATTTGTGTGTAAGTGACTCCAATGACCATATCTGGAATTTGAACTCAGCCATCCAGTTTCTCATTCTGAGCCATTATCCATGACACCACCTGTAAGTCCTATTACACAAAAAAAAAAAAAAAAAAAAACACAAACTTTGTGAAAAATAAGGAAAGAAAAAAAAAAGTTCATTTTTTTAAAGAACCAAGTAAATTGCCGAAGAATCAAACCGTGCAAGATGCCAGCCATCTTGCATTTTCTTCACTTTACCAATTTGTGCCAGATATCTTGTGACTGCTGTCGGAGATGTCCCCAGCTTTGTTCCTAACATCCCAAGAGTTTTTTTTCTAGATGAACCACCACAGCTCTCTTCAATTTTTAATGATTAAATGATAACCAAGTTCAAATAGTTGTCATTATATTTATTAGGTTGGTGCAAAAATAATATCGTTTTTTGACGTTAAAAAAATACGTCAAAAAACGATATTATTTTTGCACCAACCTAATACAACTGTTGTTTTTGATTCATTGTTTTTTATGGCTTATCAACCATTTGTGGCTTGAAGCTGAAACAAGAGAGTCTATTTTTTCTGAGTGATTAACAGTTTTGCGGAGATAGTGATTTTTCCAGATACAAGTTTATTTAATCCATAGCTGAGGGAGAAATGCTGGTTCATTATTTACTACTGTCCTCACCTTTGTTGTTACTACAACATTTTGGCCTTCATTTGGTGCTTGTCAATCTGTGAAACTGCTATACTGTACCTATGGACTATAATGGGTATGTCCCAATCCTTATAAATACAGTGGAATATACTGTATGTTGTTTCACTGTGGTATTTCACTTGCGATTCACCTTAATTCAATTCTAGCTCACCACTAGCAGTTGATTATTTAAGACACACCGCTGGCGAATTTTGCATGTTGTTTCTGTTATAAATATTATCTTTCCATTTCCAACTTTCGTTTTGGTTACTCCTATTCAGTAACCTTTTCCTAGGTTACAACAATAACGTTATTCGCTAGACTGCCTAAGAGAGATAGTGGGCCCTAACTGCCTTGCTATTTAGTCATGGCTGGGAGAAGTAGACTCACGCCTTCCTTAGGGGCAGAGAGAATCCCCAGACGAGTCTAAGTCAAAGGGCAGAGTCGTCTCAGGAGACAGCTACCAGACCCCAGGTCTATGGCAAATTTTTTGCCCGAGCATATGGGCTTGGATACCCCACACTAAACTTCAGCCTTGTGCCACATTTGACTGCATGAAGTGGTTAGTAGATATCTTCCCTTTGGGATTCACTTGTGATTCACCTTGATTCACTTCTAGCTCACCACGAGCAGTTGATTACCTACTACACGCCGCTGGCGAATCTTGTATCTTGTTTCTGTTCTAAATATTATCTTTCCATTTCCAACTTTCATTTTGGTTATTCTTATTCAGTAACCAACAGAAACCTTCATGGAATTTTGAACCGAATCCTTTATTTAATCTATCAAAGCAGATTTTTCTCATTACACTGTGTCTAGGGATATCTTGTCAAGGGTTTGTTTTTTTTTTTTTTACTATTTGATTATTGCTCACCCAGAGACAAAAAGATTTAACTCCTATGTACTGTGGCACCAAATTCACAATCCACTAAACCAGTGCTTCTCAAACTATCTGATGTGGCTTACCGGTACTTATTTCTTTCTCAATGTGCAAGAGACCAGCTTTAAAATCCAGCTTGGAGAGGGGGTGTTGTGGGGGATTAGGAGTAGTACACACTGACCCTGCTCTATTTTCCTCACAGAAAATGATTTATTTTTGGGTGAATATAGTGTGACTGGTGGCCGAGAAAGATTGTAATTCTGGCAATACAAAGTGCTACTACTTCTAACCCTACATGCCAGCTCATATGCATGCACCAAGGTTGTTACAGACTTACAGTGACTTTGAAAATCTGTTAATCAGCCAGATTATGAATCTAAGGAGTTAAATGCTAATTTGAAAAAATGTGGCCAAAATTCATGTGGCTATTCTGTTTTTTCTACAACCAGACAAATTTTTAAAGGCCAAATTAGAAATATAGTCCATGAAAACGGTCTTTTGGTAGTTCTAGGTACGGCTGCCATAGTCACATGCATTTCATTTCACTGTTCCTTATATCTCATCCATTAGTCGTATAGCAATGACTTAACATGAATGAGCAATTGAAAAATTTAACAATAATAAACATAAAACTAAAATGTTAAAAAAAATAGAGATATCCTGGCAATCTCCCATATAATGGAATGTGACTACCATTTCTTTGTTTCCTGGAAACTGTACTGATACTGGTACACATAGCACACTTTGAGTAGCATTACATGAGGCTGTTATTCTCTTGGACAATCCTGAGTGGAGAACTTAGAAATTTAAATCACATCTACCATTAAATATCCAAGAGCTTTTTTTTTATAGAACCAATGACACTTTGTTCCAAAGCTGATTATGCCCCATCAAACACTTGATGCTGTGGGTGGTTTCAGCAGCACAATGGGAGGAGTTTTAAGTCACTGGGTAGAAGAAAATAATCAGATTTATTCAGTTTTGCTTCAACATTTCATTTAAAGACAAAAAAATACAAATGAAGTAATAATTTAGACACCAGCTAAAAGAGACGCAAAACTTTCTTTCAGCTTCATGATAATTATGTAATAGGTTTTAAAATTATTTAGATATGGACTATTGTCCTCATCTTTGTTGTTGTTATCAGCCATTGTGCAGTATGTATGGTGCTATTTCAATTCTAAGAGGTTACAGGATTTGTGACATGATGTGATGACAATTTCATTATTAGTTATTGTTCTAGCTATGTGTTAAATTCATAAGTTAGATACATTAAGTCATAAACGATAACTACATGCTTATCAGGTGGGGGGCCCACTATAAAACAATTAGCTATAAACAATGAATATTATTTGGAAGTCAGACAAAATTGTAAGTTATTAGAAAATAAACTAAATCACTCATTCTTATTAAATGACTTTGGAATTGGATTGTAGGTAAGACATTCAAGTTTTAAGCATGCTAGCTGGAAGCATAGCAAACAGGGCAGACAGGAAGTGTGGCAAATAGGGCAGACAGGAAGTGTGGCAACAATGCCAGACAACAAGAAGATAGCCAAGTGTTTATTCCAAAAGGAAGAACACTGATTGCAAAAGCAGACAATACATGACAGTACAATGATTTGCAGATGGTTTGGAACCTGAGGGCCTCGCCCAAATAGGGTATCATAGAAAGTTGGCAATTGGTGGTGGCGGTTGTGGGGGTTACTGAGGAGGTTGGGGAAGGGTGCTATGAGGCTTGTTAGTGAAGATGGAAGAGTATGATAAGACAAACACCGGAAATGGAGTCAAACTATCCACTGAGGGAAAGAGTGAGGAAGGTGGGGTTGGATTTTGCTTGAGATTAGGGATTGGAGACAACCTCCAGATAAAACAACTGAAGGGGAGATTTAAATTAAAGATATTAAGTTGTAATGTTGCCTTTTGAAAGGAATAAAAACCATTTAAAATTTAGCAAAGGATTCCAAACATTGTTTGCCTTATTTTTACTTCAATGACATTTCAATATGTCTAAGCGAAACAGTTTAATACATAAACTGATGATAAAAAAAAGAAAATTATTTTATTTCCATAATTCTCAATACTTTATAATAAAGACTTTTAAATAAGTATTTTAAGTAATCACTAATAAATTGTGCTTCCACCATCAGCAGCAGCAGTTATTAAAAGAGAGGAAGAAAGAAAGCCAAATTTTGGCCAAAATTTATAACAATCCTTCATTTAAGCAATTCTGAATCCACTAGAACAAAAAAAAAGAAACTTGGCAGCATAGCAGAGATCTCAAGAGATTAAATTTTAATAATTGCTTAGTTTATGTAGCTTAAGTGATAAAGTGCTGTCATGGTAAGAGAACTCACTGTTAATGGTTACAGGACAGTCTGAATTTTCCAACTGAAGGCAACAAAAATACAATGAAAGAAATATCAGAGAAAATCAATAGTTACAATTTATTTTAGAAACTCAAACACTTATCTGAATATCATGTGAAATTTGAGGCAGTCAATATTTGATTAGTAGACAGTCTGATGTCACTCCATCTCTTACTGTCTGATGTCTTTTTGGATGCTAAATTACCAGTTGGTTTTTGCTTCACTTTAGTCTTTTGTAAGGAATCTAACCTTACACTAGAAATGCACGTATAGGTAAAACCATTACCCCACGGGCAAACCATTATATTTGCAGTTTTCCTTCGAAATAGGATGATTTTCAAAATCTGTCTCTGGTACAAAACTGTTTTACCTGATGTCAAATGCACTTGGTTTTGTTCTAGCTAGATTCCAAGTGCTATGTTTCACTAAGGTGGAGTGGATATTGAAAAACAAACTATCTTTATTTTTATGGAAAACTTTCCGAGATTATAGATCCAAACATTTAATATTATATATATATATATATATATATATATATATATATATATATATAGAGAGAGAGAGAGAGAGAGAGAGATATGTGATAATATTTTTACTTATTCTAATAGAATTCTCAATCAATACCATTTTAAATCTCCAATACCTACATTGATTAAAATTCATTATTTTCAGGCCATACAGTTGGTTTAGGAAACTTAATGAACAAAGTACATTTAACAAAACATTTAGAAAAAAAAAAAAAAAAAAATACAAAACCTTATATTAGGTTGGTGCAAAAATAATATTAAAACTACGTCAAAAAACGATATTTTTGCACCAACCTAAAATAAAAGGTATCCTTTTTATATTTAAAAAAAAAAAAAATAAATAAAAAATTGGGTAAGAGTTTAAACCAGTGGTTCTTAACTGGGCTGAGATTCTCCCAACCCCCATAAGGCAATTTCAGGTTGTTAAGAGTGGGAGGGATGTTTTGAAGGAAGTTTTCTGCAGTTTATGTTCTTTTGTAACAAGCAACTCAGCAAGCATCCAGTCGTTTGTCTTTCCTTTTAAACAGTGTAATTGACCTGTGTCAGTCTATTGCTGTTATCATCACATGGGATAGGATTGTTTATTGTGCAAGTTATATTTGCTGTCATTCGTACTTGTCATTTTATATTTGTTCAACCTTTCCAACTTTTGAGACATGATTTGACATTTGTTTTCTTTGTCTTCCTCAAGAGAAGATGTCCAAAAAATGCTGTTATCAAAATTAAACTTTATATTTTCCTTTCTGATCCAGAATGGAAAGCAGGTACCTCAATGTGTGTTTGGTGTGAAAACTTCAGGGAACTGCTCCATGAAACCATTCCAGTTGAAACAACATCTCAAAAACATTTGAAATGACCAAGATTAGATGCAACTGGAACCTTCTAAAACCAAACCGCAGCAATTGTGAAAGCATCAAAGTTGCCTACAAGATTGTGAAGAATATGAAGGGGGATACGGATGAGGAAACATTGATAAAAATCATGAGTCTTTTGTGAATTTGAGTGTTGGAGATGATGTTATTCCAAAAGGAATAGAAGATATTGCTGATTACCTCACTGCTCTTCAAGACTAGTTCCAAAGATATTTCCCAAAGATTGTTGCTGACAATGCTCAAAACCACGTTGATCAGAAATCCATTTCAATGTAAGGTTGGAACTGTTAAAGAGGCACTTAAAGAGCAATTCCTTGAGCTCTTCTGCAAAAGATGAATACAATGCTGTGGAGCTGGAGAGGTTTTGACTGTCCGTTTCTGTCCTGTATCCAAAAACTGGGCAGCAATGCACTGAAAGTGCAGTTTTCAACAACTTATTTGTGTGGGGTAGGGTTCTCTGCACTTACCAATGTTAAAACAAAATTCTTCAATTATCTGAATGTTGAATCTGATCTTAGGTTTGCCTTAAGATGGACTCCTCCTAATATTAATCACTTAGCATCACAAAAACAAGTCCAAAGTTCCCATTGATTAATTCTTTTGTTAGTGTCTTTTTTTACTTTTTTTTTTCTTAAATGAAAATGTTGTCATGAAACCACTTGCTTTCTCTTCTTTTTGGCAACATTTTTTTGGGTGGGGGAAATGACTTGGTTGGCTAAATGGAAGGGTAAGCAGATTGAAAAAGGTTAAGAACCATTTGTTTAAACAATAAAGAGAACAATTTCTTTACATAAAACACTTAAGTACCAAGGTATAGTTAACATATTGCTTTACTTTAGTTATCATCAGAAATTTTAAAAACTTCCAAACTAAACTTTTCTACTTGGTATTGGACCCACTTGCTATAATTGAGGTCTGAAAATAATAAACATCTGTTAAAATTTAAGTTTTTCACTGTTAGATAAAAAATGTTTTTAGTTTTATAATGTGTATAATTTGTAAAGATTCAACTAATAATGCTTTGCTATTAATTCTAAAAAAAAAAAAAAAAAAAAAAAAAAGAATATTTTTTATTGTCCACCTTTTAAGTTTTAACAAGCAAAGGCACCCTCTAAATATTATGCAATCTCCTTAAAATTTTATATGTGGCATTTTTCAATGAATGGAACAAATTTAGGAGTGACAATTCAATTTCAGTATGCACTTCAAAAATAAGAGACACCCTTTTATATATATATATATATATATATTTGCAATCAAAACTCTAGACAGAAAGGCATCATCCTATGTATGGTAGGATACTTGTTGCAAAAAAGCCCTATGCCATCTTTCAAGAGCATTATTACTTCTAGATAAATCAGCACTGACTCTCTCAAAGCAAGACCACAAATCATTCAAACAATTTACAATATGAATAAATGTTTTTGAACAATTTTATCCCAAAGGTTACTTATTCAAGGAAAATCTGACACTCATTACTTTACAAATCCAAAGTATTAGGTTGGTGCAAAAATAATTTCGTTTTCTCACATAGTAACATATGTTAGAAAACGAAATTATTTTTGCACCAACCTAATATTAACGTTTGATAAATAAAAATATGTCGGATTATAAATTAATCCATTACTTCTTTAAAAATTACTCCATTTACAATTTGGATACAGAAATGAGCAGAGATGATGCTTTTGAGAAAATAATCTGTGTGAAGAGGATGGGCTTTCTTTCAAAAGGGAAAATAGAAGGATGCTTACAGTGACATTCTTCATGGCAGAGTAGTAAAGCACACTGGATCAAATATTGGGTTTCCTCAACAAAAGGGAATGCTGGAAACGAGCGGGTTTCCTCAACAAAAGGGAATGCTGGAAACGAGCGGGTTTCCTCAACAAAAGGGAATGCTGGAAACGAGCGGGTTTCCTCAACAAAAGGGAATGCTGGAAACGAGCGGGTTTCCTCAACAAAAGGGAATGCTGGAAACGAGCGGGTTTCCTCAACAAAAGGGAATGCTGGAAACGAGCGGGTTTCCTCAACAAAAGGGAATGCTGGAAACGAGCGGGTTTCCTCAACAAAAGGGAATGCTGGAAACGAGCGGGTTTCCTCAACAAAAGGGAATGCTGGAAACGAGCGGGTTTCCTCAACAAAAGGGAATGCTGGAAACGAGCGGGTTTCCTCAACAAAAGGGAATGCTGGAAACGAGCGGGTTTCCTCAACAAAAGGGAATGCTGGAAACGAGCGGGTTTCCTCAACAAAAGGGAATGCTGGAAACGAGCGGGTTTCCTCAACAAAAGGGAATGCTGGAAACGAGCGGGTTTCCTCAACAAAAGGGAATGCTGGAAACGTTCAAGCTGATAAATATAGTATATACTGCTTTAAGAATTAAAAATGGGGCGTCTACTTCAAATATGAAGTATCCGCTATAATAACATACGTTGAATAAAAAAAAAATTTTCTTATGTAAAGTTGTTTATAATAAAGAAAGTAAATTGTCCTAATTTTCACATCCTTTGCTTAAAGTTATCAGCTAGTCACTGTCATCTAAATGATCCTGTCCCAAGTGAGCACAAAGCACTTCCTCTCGACCTATATTCATTAAAAGCAAGTCTTTTTTTTTTTTTTTTTTTTTGTTAATTCAAAATGAGCAAGAAGCGGCTATGCTACTAAATTCTTTCCACAAATATCAATTCACATTATTCCCTCCCAAGATACTTCAGCTGCTAAAACCAGACTTCTCTTAAGGTACAACCAATTCCTTACTTTGCCAAAACATTCAAGATGAAGCCTGTGGCATTACTGCCTTTTTTACATACCCCAAAAAATAGAAATATTAATTAATTTTAGATTAAGATTCATCTTGACAAACTTATTAGAAACAATCAAGCTTTAATTAGATTCAAAAGCAGCAATGAGAATGGCAGTGAAAATCATGTGACCGTGTTAAATGTAAGACATGGGGAGGGGGTAGTATGTCAGAATGAGATAAAGTTGATAAATGAAATGAAAGGATTTAAAAAAAACAAAACAAAAAAACAATGGAGAATAAAGAAGGGACAAGAGAGAGAGAGGGGGGCAAATAGAAGAAAAAGAGGACAAAGGGAGAGTTGCAAGAATAGGGATCAGATAAAGTAGGGAAAGAAGAGAGATCAGGCAGATTGGTGGGCATGAGAGAGGGAGAGACGGGTGCAAAAGAGAGGCGAGAAGGAAAGGAGACGGGGGGGAGGACACGAGAAGGAAAGGAGACGGGGGGGAGGACACGAGAAGGAAAGGAGACGGGGGGGAGGACACGAGAAGGAAAGGAGACGGGGGGGGGACACGAGAAGGAAAGGAGACGGGGGGGGGAGGACACGAGAAGGAAAGGAGACGGGGGGGGAGGACACGAGAAGGAAAGGAGACGGGGGGGGAGGACACGAGAAGGAAAGGAGACGGGGGGGGAGGACACGAGAAGGAAAGGAGACGGGGGGGGAGGACACGAGAAGGAAAGGAGACGGGGGGGGAGGACACGAGAAGGAAAGGAGACGGGGGGGGGAGGACACGAGAAGGAAAGGAGACGGGGGGGGAGGACACGAGAAGGAAAGGAGACGGGGGGGAGGACACGAGAAGGAAAGGAGACGGGGGGGGAGGACACGAGAAGGAAAGGAGACGGGGGGGGGACGAGAAGGAAAGGAGACGGGGGGGGGACGAGAAGGAAAGGAGACGGGGGGGGACGAGAAGGAAAGGAGACGGGGGGGGGGGAGGACACGAGAAGGAAAGGAGACGGGGGGGGAGGACACGAGAAGGAAAGGAGACGGGGGGGGAGGACACGAGAAGGAAAGGAGACGGGGGGGGGAGGACACGAGAAGGAAAGGAGACGGGGGGGGGAGGACACGAGAAGGAAAGGAGACGGGGGGGGGGAGGACACGAGAAGGAAAGGAGACGGGGGGGAGGACACGAGAAGGAAAGGAGACGGGGGGGAGGACATGAGAAGGAAAGGAGACGGGGGGGAGGACACGAGAAGGAAAGGAGACGGGGGGGAGGACACAAAAAATAACTCCAGAAGTAAGAATAGTCATCTATAAGAAAACAAAGGAAAAGTGGATGCCAGAAGGTGGGCTGAAAAAGAAAGCAATGAATATGGAGGAATGGATATATAAAAACAAGAAATTACTGAAGGAAAGGCAGTGAGTGCAAGAAGAAATCAGGCAAGGAAATAAGGAAGTAGAGATACAAGAAATACAAACTAGAAAAGAAACAAAGGAGAATGACATACAAGGAAAAGAAACCTATTAGAGGAAAGTAGAGTGTATAAAGAAACCCCATGAATAAAGGATGTAAAAAACCAGAGAGGAAAGGATGCAAGAAGAAGGTGTAAAAGGCAGCACTGGAAGAGAAAGGAGAGCTGAAGGATCTGTAAATGATACAAAAAAAAATCCAGAGATGGTGGCAATGGAAAGATTTTGGAAGAATTCATGTGCTAGGTGAGGAAGAAAACTGTAGAAGGAGAATAATAAAAAAGAAAAAAAGTAATTCACTAAGTTGGAAGCAAATGAAGTTGCAATGCACAAAGAAAACATTAAAGACTTGAGTGAAAATAAGAGCAACAAATACAGCAAAGAGAGAAGCTAGCAAAAGAAAGAGCAATAAAATATTCAGGTGTTTTCATGTGGTGCCAAACTAATTTATTTTGTCATCATTGTGTATTAAACAAAAGCAGAAACATGCACCAATTAAAAAGGGAGTTTATTTTTTTAATTTGCACAGTGATACATTCAATATAACAAAGACATGAACCATCAAGTGGGAAACACATATACAGGTACCATCAAGAACCAAAACAATCCAAAAATGGAATATTGACACCATATTTTGGCTAGAACTACCTAATCTTCTCTTTACAGCCGCCTTAACAGAGTTCAAAAGCATCTATACAGCCTTATTTTATTGGATGAACATTTAAAAAAAAAAAAAAAAAAAAAAAAAAAAAAAAAATCAATTAGTCCTTACTACAGAGGCATCTTGTAACAGATTAAGGAGTGACTCTTATAAGAGTTCCTGTATTGTGATTGCATATCATACGAGGGTTTATAAATATTAAAGACATTCAGTAGAGCTTTCGCAAGTAAGGTTGATCAATCAAATTTGTCAAGACATTGTTGAATCATTGTTTTGATTGATTCATTTTCTACAGCTTAACCTTTTCAGGTTATTTGAAGCTGGAAAATATTTTTAGAGAGAAAGAATTTTGTTTTTATTTTGGGGAGGGAGGGGGTATAATGGTTTAGTGATACAAGTCTTACTAATTAACCCATAGCTGAGGGGAGAAGATGTAGATTCATACTTTCCCAAGTATATTTGTGCATAAGTGAACATAATGAACCCAACTGGAATTGGAACTAAGCTTTCTGATTAACAATAATCGAGCCTGGTCAGTACCTAGATGGATAATCACTTAGGAACACCATGTGTGGTAGGTTTGGATGTGCAGGTGGCATAATGGGCAATAGGTTGGAAATAGGAGAGTGGAGTTCCAATTCCAGTCAGGTTTATTATATTCACTTATGCATAAATACCCTTGAGAAAGGCATGAATCCACCTCTTTTCCCCTCAGCTTTGGCTTGTACCAATCAAATCATTATCTTCAAAAAAATTCTTACAGTATAAAATATATTTTGGCTTTAAATAATCTGCAAAAGGTTGATAAGCCATTAACAAAAATCAATGCTCAAATTCAAGCTGAATTTTACATGAAATGTTTATGTCCCAAATAACTGGCACTTGTCCATCAATAATGTCAATGGAAAAATCTGCCATTATGCGGATATTGTTGGCAAAAAGTTATATATATTTTTGTTGTAGGTTGTAAATCTCAAAGCCAAAATAAATTGTCAAACCAACCACGACTACACTTGATCATTTTTGGTTGTATGTTTTTATCCATTCTTAACAGCTGCTCTGTGGAACCACAATCAATAAAATCAATCTGTTCAAGTCTAGAGTTAACTATCTTCCCCACATATCCCCATAAACTGTGCCTCTTACTCTGTAACCCTCTACCTTGAGTGACTCTCTGGTTTTATAAAACCGTGGCTTTCATAAAAGGAAAACTAATATGAACTAATAACACTGCATTTTGAATAAAATTAGAACAGTTTATCTATCAACTGTGATTTGGATCACTGCTGAGTGATTTTAAAATTATTTGCATTATGTCAAACATTGGAAAATTTAAGCCAGCATATTTGATAACCTCTAAGACCCACTATGGATGCAAAATGGTGCAACTTAGATTGGAAAATTGGAGAGCCATGTTCAAATTCCAGTAGAGTTTGTTGCATTCATTTACATAAACACTCTTGGTAAAATCAGTTTTACTGCTCTTCTCTCCCAATCTATGGGTAAATAGCAAGACTGACTGGGCCCTATAGCCTTGGTTGGCAACTAGTCTAGGAGAAGGAAAACCGAATTCAAACCAGCCTGGAGAAGATTGAGCTTTGTCATGCTATCTTGCTCAAGACACACTACTACTGCTATGGCTGCAGTACTTATGGTTCCCTGATGACCCACTATTTACATTTATTATTAGAGTACCATGGAATTAGGTTAAAAACAAGTACTGGTAGTCTATAGTGTCTCTGTAAACATTAGCTGACCTGATAGCTGAACTTTGATATAAAGATTCCATTGATAGATTTGAGCCATTATGTGGGATGGGAAAAGTGGATTTTATAGAAGGTGGGGGGGGTTGTCAACATAAAAGATAAAAATTATGAAGAAAATTGGACTTATGCTTTTCCCAAAGTGACACAGAAAATTCATAAACCCCATGATAGAAGATTAGATCTATTAGGTTGGTGCAAAAATAATGACGTAATAATGTCGTTTTTTTTTTACGTATTTTTTAACGTCAAAAAACGACATTATTACGTCATTATTTTTGCACCAACCTAATAGAACAGAGCTAAGATAAAATTGAAGTATCTGTTCATTCTTAATTAGTTTAGTCAATTGAAAATGTTCTTACACATCTAATGAATTGCATGTGGAGAAATTCAAGTAGTATCTCGGCACAATGACTCAATAAATCCTGCCTTTTTTTTGTTTTAAACATTTCATGCCAAGAAAGGCAATAAAGCCCCTAAGACACAAGGGGATTACTGAGTGTGAAAGAATATAACAAAAAGAAAACCATTAAGGAGTGAGAACAATAAAAACTGGAATTAAGACAGAAGATAATTGACGTTACTTGGTTCCGCCAGGTGTAACCTTCATGGCTAGGACCCGCTATGCCACTTACATCATAGCAAACCACCCACATTCTCTCCGTATTCCATTGGCAAGAAGTTAAATTCCACTCAAACAGCTTCTTTCCACAAACCACTTCCCTGTGGAACAGGCTCCCAAGAGGATGTTTCCCCAATCACTACAAACTTAATTTGAACTTGTTGTCCTGCATCTGTTTTTCACGCTGTACAAAGCCTGGGGGTGTGACTTGAGGTAGATGGTTACGTTAAGGTGTAGTTTAAATGGATAGGAGGGGAAGATAATTAACTATACCTCCTATCCATATAAACTACCCCTTAACATAACCCTCTACCTTGAGTGGCCCCCAGGCCTTGTACTTGTACAGCGTGAACCTTACTGTGTAAAAAAAAAAAAAAAAAAAAAAAGACATGCAAGAAGATATCCTTTGAGGCCTGTAGGTTTTAGCTTTTTCTTCCTTATTTCAAATATTTTCACAGGTTGAAGCCTTCAATATTAAATTTGCACTGGTAAAGAGAGTCAACTTGCTGCCACACGCTTACGTTTTGGTGTAAAAAAACAACAAAAAAAACAAACACCAGAAGAAGCTGTGAACAACTTGACAGTGGTTACAGGGTTTGGGTGAGACCATAGAAACTCCAAGACTTGAACTTGCAGATTTTTTCTTCCATGGAAATATAACATTTGCATATATTTAAAATGTTAATATTTAAGGGAAGGAAAAATATGAATGAGGATATATTGTAACAACACAATTAAGGTTAAGAGTGTTAAATCATTTTACTACTGTTAAAAAGTTTAGTGCCCCACTAATGTCCCTGAACAACAACTGCTTACTTAAGATTTTCACAGAACCCCTAAGGGAGTGTCATGCTGAGAAGCAATGTTCTAGTGCCTCCCTGTTGAGACAATTTTGTTCTTGCAGCTTCCACTTGCAAACCCAAATTTTCTAGCTTCTTACCATTTCAGACTTAATTTATGATAGAAATCCTAAAATTAACTGTTTCTGGTGAAAAACAAACCTTTGGTATTTTTATTTTAAATATTTTGATGTACAAGGCAGATTTACAGTGTATTAAGTGTTCATGGATTTCAATGAAATTTTAATTCAAAAAAACAAACAAAAACCACCAAGGGCAATATTTTTGTATGTGGGTACATTATATATATATATATATATATATATATATATATATACACACACACAATATATTATACACAATTTAAATACTGCAAACATGTCTACAGAGGAGTTCAAACTTGTTGAAAAGCAAGCAAAGTGGAGAAACACCTGCCACCAAGGTATAACTAACTTTGAAAGGAATCGTCTCAACGATCTGAGAAAATTTAAGAACCAAAACTAAATCATGGGCCATTATATCAGCCTATATGATGGTCAACCCTTCACCATGTCCCTAGTGTGGACTTGTGTGCAAATCCCGTGCAGGACTGGTGTCTTATACTAAACAAAAACACTGAACTGAAAGAAACTCATATGTTGAAAACAATGTCCATCAACATATATAAATAAACACACACATTTCTTCTGGTTCACTTTCTAATCACAATAAAATACACTACTAATGTGGTAGAATGGAATGTGTTACAAAGCCCAGCTTCAAGATAATCTTAAAGCCAAACTTTCATACATGACTACATTTTCACATTTTTTTATTTTTTTTTTTTATTATTCAGGTCTTGGATTTTTTTTGATAAAAATACAGTCTATTTGCTTTATTAGAATTGGAGAAAATTTTACTTTAAAATATTGTTAAAAAAAGTGAAATTGTAGCAAGAAATAGAATAGAAAACATTCAATTTTAGTTGTAAGTTTTCTTTTTATTTGACATAAATGGCTTATTATTCATTTCTGGGGGTGACTGTCTGCTAGGGTGGCTAAATGACCCCTCTTATGCTGTTAATGTCTTTATAACTTTGTTTTCAATGTAATGACACAGTTTTACTATTTTTTTCAAAGCATGTTTTCTGTAAACTTTGCCCACATTGTGTAATTTCTTTTTTTTTATTATTATTATTATTATTATTATTAATATTTCCAGTTTCAGTAATTTTGTTAATAATGTAAAGCATGGAACATCTGGTAAAATCCATAAAACCATTGCCACATCATAAAATTGTGCAAATTTGCACATGTGAAATATCTTTCATATGAATTGTGCAATTATTTCTAGGGATCCCTTCATACATTTATTTAAAAAATAGTAAACATCTTCAGTTTTATGCACATTTAGCCAGCTATGAAAATATTAAGTTGTTCAGAAAATAATGTCTCTTGGAGGAAAGGCGGCCGTGGGGTCACGGAGCGGAAAGGCGGGGGGTCACGGAGCGGAAAGGTGGTGGGGAGGTGGGGTCACGGAGCGGAAAGGCGGCCGAGCACAGGGCAAAGAGCGCAAAGGCGGCTGGGCAAGGAGAAGAAACGCAGCGGTGGACACGAGAATGAAGAAAAGAGGAAAGACGAGGGGATGGATATAAAAAAAAGAAACTCTAGAAGTAAGAATGATTTTACAATAAACCTTTCGAGTTCTAATATTATAATCGTTGCACAGAAATATATTACACATTCCTAAGGATTAAAATGTCCTCTTTGTTAATTTTATACCAATCTCTTTCAGAATTGAACAGTATATACCTCTTCTGCTTCATGACAATGCTTGGCCACATGTTGTCAGGATGGCACTGCAAAAGTTCACTGATTTGGGATACGAGACTTTGCCACATCAACCATATCCCCCTCATCTCTTGCCTACAGACTACAACTTTTCAAGCATCTTGATAATTTTTAAAGCAAAAGACAATCAGTTGCAAAAATTCTGAAACTGCATTCATTAGGGTTTTATCATAAAGGCATAAATAAACATGTAACTCAATGGCAGTAATATATAGATGTTTATAGTTCCTATTTTGACTTATTTAAAGATTTAAATCTATTAATCCAGGAAGAAAAGTTGATTCTGAAGTTGGACATTATTTTCCAAACAACTTAATATCTTTGTAAATACATGTCAAATATTAAAATTTTCTCCAGTTGTAGTCTTTATGTGGGAGGCATTTATAAATGTCATTTCACTTTTCCAGACTTTCTTTTTATTAAAATTTCTGTTCAATGAAATACAGCATAATTACATTCACTCCACATAACTTAAAGTTAAAGAAATTAAATTTCTATCTAAAACATGTCCATACCTGGTAAATTTACGAAATATTATGACAAGTATAAAATATATTTCAGATGAGTGTATTTTGTATTTGTAGACAGTTATGTCCCTTGTTTTATGTAGTTGAGTTTTAGGTTTTCCGAATAAAGTTGGTGGACAGCAAACACATGTCACATTTACTGTGATGAGAGATCATGGTGTGTGTGTGTGTGTGTGTGTGTGTATATATATATATATATATATATATATATATATATATATATATATATATGCAACAATTTTTTTTTCTTTTTATCTGGACATGAACAATAAAATAGAAATTAGAGCATAAAACCAAACAGTTACAAATGGTAACTGTTACATTGATAGAGAGAAAAAAAAGACTCACTTTATCCTGTAGATAATAAATTTTCTTTGATGTTTAAACCTTCCGTATCCAACAGTGTGTGTTGGCTCATTATATTTGAGTCTTTAAGTATTTATTTGGTTGCAGGGGACCTAAATAATGGTTATTTATATTTGAGTTTAATCATTTACCTGGTTGAGGGAGAGAGAAAGAGATATAAAAATATTGCATTTTCATATCTGTAAGCCTTTATTTCTGACAGAAGACTAAGTGCAATGCTGATGGCCAAAGACATTCCAAAAGCTAGGCAGAGTATTACAAGACAGGAGGATTTTGTTGGTAACAAAGAAAAGAAAAAGAAAGCGTACCGAGCTGCTACATGATATCTGTCCTCTTTTACAGCAGCAAATGTTGAATGTTCTTCTCAAGATGAAGAGACTCGAGGCAACAGAGGTATGGTTCTACAGAGGGATGCTAAGGATACCATGGACTGAACATGTGAGCAACAATGAGGTTTTGGAGAGGATGCAAACAAGGAGGAAGCTTATACTTAGCATCAGGAAGAGCAGCTGAAATTTCTGGGATACATCATGAAAAAGGAGGGCTTGGAGAATCTGATACTCATAGGGTGGAATGAAGGAAAGAGAGACAAGGGAAAGCAACATGTGACATAGCTAGCAGGCTTAAGTAAATGGATGACAGAACAGGATTTGGGAAAAGTAGCAAAAAGACAAAACATCAAGAATTACAAGGGATAGGATGAAGTGAAGAGCCTGGTTGCCTACATCCTGAAGGGACACAGCACAGGAAAGAAGAAACCTTTATTTTGTTGGTTTCCTCCCTCTTTGTGGGAGGTGAGAATGCAGTTAGCATATTCTAGATCTTGTTGACAGGTCAGCTTAGTCTGACATGTACGAAGACAAAATTAGATGTTTCTTTGGATACTGTCTTGCACATGTATAAAAAGTCAAACATAAAATAAATAAAAAAAAAATTTAGAAGTTAAGCTGTACAATTTTATCTAAAAACCCAGCACTTAAACTATCGACACATCACATACAGATATCAGTCAACAAGCTAAAAGTGTAATTCACTAATGATCACAAGAGGCAATAAAGTCAATAAACCACTTTTTATGTAACCTGTGACATCACAAAACATATCAAACCATTACTTTATTATTTACATACAGGGTGCGATGGGTAAATTGTCGCCATTTTATATTTTTAATTTTGTGCATGCACGTTTGTTTTTGATTGTGTTGACTGCACAGCATAGTAGGGTCAGTTGGGCACCATATGTGAGAAGAAGACCACCATGATGCAATTCACTCAAACATTTCAGAGTGTTTGGGTGTCAATCTGAGGACAGTACAGAGGATTCGTAAAGTGTTGGATGAGTCTAGTGGTGATTATGAAAGTGTAACAGCTCAGAAAACTCACTCTGATCATTCTGATAATGAATTTGTTAGAGAGGACCTCAGACTCAACATGGAGGCCTTCATCAAGTACCTTGAGGTGGTAGCACTGCCCTGGGTCAAGAGAGTGGCTGCTGGAAGACCCTATGCCTGGCAACAGGACTCTGCACCATGCCAGACAAGCAGGAGAACCCAGTTATGGCTGTCAGACAATTTCTGCGACCATACCCCCGCCCATATATCTGGTCACCTAACTCCCCAGACTTCAATTCGCTTTATTATTATGTGTGAAGTGCAGTTGAGCGAGAGACTAACAAAACTCCTTTTAATACCAAAAATGAACTGAAGGTAAGGGTTATGGTAGCATTCACCATCTTAAACAAGACCATCCAGAAGAGTTGCAAGACATTCCAAAGTTGTCTGGAGGCTGTGGTTGAAGCCAATGGCGATTTTATTGAATAAATTTACTCGAGTATTTCAAAATATTTTTGTGTAATTTTGGTAAACACATCTTAAAATGAGATGTCCGTGTTATTTTCATTTTTGCATAATTTAGATGACAATTTATCCATTGCACCCTCTGTATAAAGGCACAACAAAATCAATGAAAAATGTCCTCTCACAGTATTTCAAAGGCCATTCAGTTTTGAATCCAATAAATGTAGGCCAAGTGTCAGCTTTTATCATCAGCTTAGTTTATCTCACTTTCGACAATATGGTAAGACAATCTGATTACTTCCCTTGTCTTATTTGCATAAATAAGCCACAAAGTCTTAGCCAAAACAGCAAGACTCTTTAGTTATGCTCAATAAAGGCACAGAAAGTTGAACTAGATTTTGAGTTTTCATTACAGACCACAAGAACCTGTTTTAAGATTTACAATTTGTAACCTAAAATACTTGTCAAGCATTTCTGGCACATTGTCTATCAGGAAGAAAGGGATTGTTGATGGTCAAGATTTAAGTCAAGAATAATAAACAAAAGTTGTTTACAAATAATTTACCAATATGTTGGTTTCAAACCAATAGGAATGATAGCAAAACACTTTCCTCTCCCCATTTTATAGCCAAAAGAATACAAATGTATGCTGGGATTTTTTCCTAGTCAATAAAATAGGCTTATTCTTGGTTTCGGCTGATGCAGTGCTAGTCTGTCTTGTCTTGAAGTTAGGGTGCTATGTTCATTTATCTGAACTTGATTTTGTGTGCCAACCCTAATTCTTCGTTTGTGAACTTTTTGCCATATTAATGTTGCTTTTCCTTATTACTGTTAATTTGTCTTACATATATTATTTGCTTGCTTTTTATTATTTTTTTTTTACCTTGTTTTTTTTCTTTTCTTTATTATTGCTTATTGCAAACATTGCAAATTCTGTTGATTGGACAGTTTTTTTTTTCATAATACAAATATACATGCCTCATCAAAAAAGATGTATATTTCTGAGATGAAACAAAGGGATACTGAAAAGCTATATACTATTAATCCACTTATATGGTAGTGAATGTTGAACATTTTCCGCATTAATGAAGAAAAAACTTGAGATAACTGAGATGTAGTTCTACAGAAGAAAGCTGAGAACACCATGGATGAAGCATGTGAGCCATGAGGAAGTTTTAAGGAAAATGGTAAAGAAAATAACATGAACTTAGAATAATGAAGAGATGAAATTTCTGGGATACGTTATTATTATAGTGTTATTTGTAGTTTTATTCCATCTTATTATTGTTGATTTTTATTCCAACACTCTGGAACAATACACTCTTTATTATTACTATCATTTGATTACTAATTTTATTACAACTTAGTTTTACAAGATCTTGTTTTGTTGTTCTTTCTTATAACATTTTAGGTCACTTCATTATTATTCTATTACTACAACGTTTACTCCATTTGACTGAGAGTTATTAACTTAGAGAAAGTTGCAACAATTCTCCATCTTGTGATTACTTAAGAATTTTTGTAACAGAGATGCTTCAAATTGACAAATGTAGCAGAAGGTTAAAAAAAATAAAAGAATTTAAATTATTTCATTTAAAATGGGAGTTTTAGTTAGGTTTTGTTTGGTAACAGGACAATTTTTTTTCTTTTTCATTTTCCTTTTGCATCTTCCATAGACAAGAGGAAGTGGTTCCTCATCTGGAGTCCATCTGGGTTTTTTAACAGCACACAAGTGAAAAGAGAGAGAGAGAGAGTTTCCAAGTGCATTTTTATGCCCCAAGACACTTTTTCAAGATGGTCGCCAACAAAACTGAAACCATTCTTCTTTTTAGACCCCTGGGCATACGTGCACACATGGAAGCAAGCTGGGAGGATCATAAAATTGAGAGTGGATCGCTAAAATATTACATCAGGGGAAATATATATATATATGTATATGTAAAATAAAGAGAGCCATATCAGTATCAAATAACTGCTGTATCAACATGAAGGCTAACCCACTTGGAAATATAATTATTTTACAACATAGTTTTTGGAAAGACATTAAAAAAAATAAAAAATTCTTTAGACATTGAAGATCAGTTTTTAAACTGTTCTGCCTTCAGTTTTTTTTCTTTCTGTTCTTTGATAATTTCTATTAATTTCTTTTAGTTAACTTACCAGAAACAAATATTGGATTTTTCTACAAAGACGCACCTCTCCAAGAAATTATCATAAAAAAAGTTTTTCATATCCTATCAATTCAGCACTCCAGATCATGAGTATCTGATTTGATTGTTTAATGGCATATAAACTCCTTTATGGGTCATTTAATGCTGAAACTTCATTTTCTTGGGGACTTTGAAGTAATAAAACTGATATGCTATTTTGCTTTCACAGTTGAATACACGGTAGATGATATTCAGCTTTTTTGCATATACATGTTTGTGTGGACATAATTACTAGAGGCAGTGATATGCGTGTTTTATGTTGTAGTTTTGTTGAAGTTATATTTTAGAATACAGTTTGATTTCTTTAAGAAATTATAGGTTATGATAAGGATTAATGTCAGGAAAGACTTTTTCATGTTGATTGATGTATTGTTGGTAATTTTATTATGAATAGGTATTGTTGGTATTTTTTTTATATAAAAATGTATTGCTGGTATTTTTATACTTTCATTACACTTATTATATGCCCATAGGTGGTACCCTAACTTTTTTTATTTTTTTTTTTAACAGTCTAAATTTTAAGTGGGGGTTCAGTTTGTTATTTAAATTAATTGTAAATTGGCCCCTCTATGCAAGCCAACAAAGACACATTATGTAATAAAGCATATTCTTATTAACCTTACAAAATTTTAAATAAGTTTAAGTTAAAATATAAAGTTAACACATTAAATCCGGTTCTTACCTTTTTTCTGCGAATTAGAATAATGCTTACATACAATATATCAAAATTTCAAGACACCCATGAAATATGAATTTTAAGCATATTTTATTTTAATCATTTCAGGGCAAGTAAGTCAATAATGCCACCAAAGCACAAGGGAATATTGGGAATTAAGAGAAGAATTTGGAAGAAACTGGAAACCTAATCCAGGAAACAATGAATAAACTTCTACTCCTGTTGAAAAGATAGAGAAGGAGTGTGAACAGGGTGATAGGCAAACCTATCTACTCCTATTCTCCTTTTGTTGTTATTTCTCTTATCTTCGCCTTTTACTTAGTCTTGCACACGGACAATAATTTATAATGGATTTACATAAGCTGAACATCTTAGAATTTACAAAAAGTGCATTTCTGTAGAAATGACCAAATATCTTAAAATTGGCTTGAAATGCATCTTATTCTGACATAGAAATTATAGTTTTAACTTAAATTAATTGATTTGCTTCTTTTTTACAGTTTGTCAAATGTTCATAGGGTATTTAAAGTCAGAAAATTTTTTTTTTTTAGATTCTAAGAATTTTTTTTTTAAGATAATTTACTGATACAAGTCTTATAAATAGCTGGGGGTGAGAAGAGATAGATTAATCCCTTTCCCAACAGTATTTGCACACAAGTGAATATAACAAACCCAACTTTAATTAGAACTCTGCCCCCCAATTTTCAATCCTGAGCTTCTATTACACTACCCACACGTCCAAGCTTACACCTCCGACACAAGTAGTCGCTCATTTAGGTACTGACCAGGCTCAACATTGCTTAACTTCAGTTTATTGTACAAGAACTGGAGTTTCAACGTGATATGGTTGCAAGATGGAAATTATAGTTGTGTAACCATTATCAGTATTGACAATGGAAACCTCAAACATTTCAAATTACACCTGAGTCTACAGACAACCAATATCATTAAGAAACTACCAGTTACAAAGGGGGATATGTGTTTGAACCCTGTTGGAGAACATGTTTCCTCAAGTGTTCAGGCTGCTAGACATGATACACACTGTTTAAAAAAATAAAAAATGGGCTATTTCTTTCAGACACATTTATCAAGTAAAATAATGTTTGAAGCAAGAAAAATATCTGATTAAAAATAAATCCACTTATATATATATATATATATATACACACTAGTATAGGACTGGTGTATATGGAATAAATACCAATAACCAAAAAATATTATTCTTAAAAGAGTGCTCAATACAAAGTAGAGCAAATATAATTTATTCAAAAATTATAACAAATACTTCACTTCTGGTGTCTTATCAAGTGATGGTGTCGAATGTCTTCATTCAACACCATCACTTGATAAGACTCTAGAAGTGTTAAAACAAAATGGCTATTTTTGTAGTGATTTTATAACATATTAATGCTATAATTTATATATATATATATATATATATATATATATATATATATATATATATATATATGTGTGTGGGTGTGTGGTTAGAATGTTTGCATTCTGATCATGAGACACAAGTTCTAATCTTACCATGATCGATTTGTGAGGAAGGAGACTTCTTGATGCTATCGAAATGGATCGACATCCGTTCCAGTGTGCAGCACCTTTGGAAAGGTGCTTGAAAACCATAACACAGGTTGACCGAAGCCTTGTGAGTGAAATTGGATACGCGAAACTCTTGGGGGCCATCAACAGCTGTGCTAGCACGAAGCCACAAGTCATCATGGCCAAGGGCTTGAGTGTACTAGCCTTGTTCAAACTGTTGATCATGCTATATAACCTGCTCTCTCCCAGAAACTGTAACTAAGGTTTGCTCAGCATAGTTGCAGTATAAACAGAAGGTGGGGTATATGGGAGCAAGCGTCTGCAATAGGGAATGGTTAGCAACCCTATTAAACAGGTTGCCTCAAATACTAGTCTCCAGCTATTATACATATATATATATATATATATATATATATATATATATATGCATGTCTAATTGAATAAACATTATGTCTGCTTATTTTTATCATAATCCTTTTATATTCATGAATTGGAATATCTGGAAAAATATTTGTGAATATTAAAGGATCATGGTAAAAATAAGCAGACAATGTTTGTAATATATTCAATCAGACATATATACATATATATATATATATATATATATATATATATATATATATATATATATATATAAAATGCAGAGAGAGTGCCGAAAGGTTCCTAGTCAGGTTGACTTCCCAAAATCTGGCAATTTTCTTGTTCATGTATAGGTCTCATAGTGTGTGTGTAATGAAAAGAAATGGGAAGCATATGTGTACCATATATACTTCTGTATAAGCTGACTTCAGGTGTAGTGCAACCTCCGACATTTTTTGCATGAATTTTAACCCATGTACCATGCAATCAGTCAATTTTTTTTTTTTTTTTTTTTAAATGTGTTTTTGGGTATATAGTCTAGCCACTTACATTTAGTTTCTTTTAGTTTTCTTTATCATCATTTTTGTTATTAAATATCCCACATTGTGCTAAAAGAACATCTGCCAAGAAAAGTGAAATGTTCTAAGAAACTGGACACAAATTTACTGCAGATGATGTAGTGATTAAAACACTTTCTATATACTTTTGCTATAGTAAATTTCTTCCTCTTTTAAATTAAATCGCATTTTTAAAATCAAAATTACGGTTACTCATTATGCTGAACAACTAATCCATTGAATGTGTTGTCTTATAAAAGGACACTTATGTGAATATAATTTTTGTGGCATTCTTTGTGGCAATTATTACAAGCAATAGACTAAATTCCTGTAAGTCTTAGCTTATTTTGTTTTGTATTAGTTCTTTTAAGAAAAAAAAATTTGTTACTACTTCTAAAACAAAAGGAAATAAAGCTACTAAGTGTTAGTGAGTTTTCAAACTCAGTAACACTTGTGTCTTAGTAGCACAAAAAAGAATAACATTAAGGAGAGAGGACAATAGAAGAAGACTAATTAAAAAGACAGAAGATAAAAATTAACATTGCATTTCAATTTTTGAAGATAAACCGTAACAGGAAAGCAAGAAGAAAGTTTCACAGAGTGAAGTGCAAGAGAAAAAAACTATTATTATAGAACTTACAGATACAGTTCAACTGTAAAATGATGGGACCTAGCTACCAATCTAAATTTAAAGCTTAAATTTGTAAATTTTGTTTTTAGAAAATGTTTTCTCCTCTAATTTGGTTACTTTTTCCTTTCTGTAAGAATTGCAGGATCATGAAGAGATTTTTACCTACTGTACTTGTTCCAAGTCTTGTTTCAATTTTTCTTCACCTTCCCAACTGCTGCTATATTGTCAAAAAAAACAAATTCTTATCCAGAAATTCTGTTATATTTTTTCTTGATATTCCCTCTTGAAATGCTGGGTACTGGCTTCATATACCCTCAAGAATGATATAAAAAGAATAAAAAATAGCCCGTCTCGTTAGCCTGTCGGTGTCGATAGCCCGTCTCGTTAGCCTGTCGGTGTCGATAGCCCGTCTCGTTAGCCTGTCGGTGTCGATAGCCCGTCTCGTTAGCCTGTCGGTGTCGATAGCCCGTCTCGTTAGCCTGTCGGTGTCGATAGCCCGTCTCGTTAGCCTGTCGGTGTCGATAGCCCGTCTCGTTAGCCTGTCGGTGTCGATAGCCCGTCTCGTTAGCCTGTCGGTGTCGATAGCCCGTCTCGTTAGCCTGTCGGTGTCGATAGCCCGTCTCGTTAGCCTGTCGGTGTCGATAGCCCGTCTCGTTAGCCTGTCGGTGTCGATAGCCCGTCTCGTTAGCCTGTCGGTGTCGATAGCCCGTCTCGTTAGCCTGTCGGTGTCGATAGCCCGTCTCGTTAGCCTGTCGGTGTCGATAGCCCGTCTCGTTAGCCTGTCGGTGTCGATAGCCCGTCTCGTTAGCCTGTCGGTGTCGATAGCCCGTCTCGTTAGCCTGTCGGTGTCGATAGCCCGTCTCGTTAGCCTGTCGGTGTCGATAGCCCGTCTCGTTAGCCTGTCGGTGTCGATAGCCCGTCTCGTTAGCCTGTCGGTGTCGATAGCCCGTCTCGTTAGCCTGTCGGTGTCGATAGCCCGTCTCGTTAGCCTGTCGGTGTCGATAGCCCGTCTCGTTAGCCTGTCGGTGTCGATAGCCCGTCTCGTTAGCCTGTCGGTGTCACTTATTCATTGTGGAATAGAGTCATCAAGAAATAAAAAAACTACAAATGAATAACCTAAATAATTTTTTTTTTTTACAATGATGTTTACCCTGTACAAGGTCCAAGAGCCACTCAAAGTAAAGGGATACAGAGTCCAAGAAACCACCTAAAGCAAGGCAATACCACCAATACACAGGGGGCCACTCAAAGTAAAAGAAAAGGCAAAAACTTTAAAAGGAACTGGAAACGCAATCCTAAACAGGAAACAAGGAATAAACCTCTACTCCTTTTCAAAAAACTCGGGAGGAGTGTGATCTGGACAATAAGCAAAGCTATCTATGCTTATTGAGGAAAAACATGTTAATAAATAGTAAATAAAAGTTTTAGGCTACAGAGTTGACAGACATTAGAAGGAACCATTTTAATCTAGATTTTAAGATTTTTTTTTAATTATTTTAGTGACAATTCTTACTAATTAACCCATAGATGGCGAAATAAGTGGATTCATATCTTTCCCAAGAGTATTTGTCCATTAGTGAATATAACAAATATAACTGGAATTGAAACTGCTCTGTAATTAACAATTCCAAGCCATTATCAATTACACCACCTACACATCCAAGCTTACAGCATGTGATATTCCAAAGTGTCAGTCATTTAGGTACTGACCAAGCTAGATGTTTCTTAACTTTGGTGATTGTATGGAAACCAATATTTCAATGTGATGTGGCCGATTTCCCCACTCCATTTTTTTTTTTTTTTTTTTTTTTTTTTTACATAGTTGCTTGGCTGTACTGGCCCATTTAGGGGAAGAATAGGAAATTGCCATTTATTGAACATAAAGGATGTTATGGCAGTTTTTCATGGGTGCCACCATTTTTGTTTCAATAAAATATGCTGCTAACAAAACTGAACAATGCACAATAAAAATATACCCCAAAAAAAGGTTGTATGCTACTTCATGTTCACACTAGTTTGGAAATAGCACTAAGTGCTAGTCAGTCTCTAATACAAAGACTAGAGGACTGACATTTCACAAAAAGTACCCCATTTCCTGTATGCCAAGATATTTTTGTTCCTGAAAAATGCACTCGAAAATCACCCTGCATTTCAGCACTGAGAGGTAAGATGTTGAGATAAGTTTACCAATCCCCAGAGACCTCATTCATGAGATAAAAATAATCATGAACCCTAGACATAAGTTTACAGTTATCATCCACATATAATAAATACTGTATATCATGTTAGTATTATATCATATACAATGGTTGATTGGTAAATTATTGCCATTTTAGATTTTTAATTTTGCACAGAGATCTACATCAAGTGCCTTGAGGAGGTAGCACTGCACCGAGTCAATAGGGTGGCTGCTTGAAACCCTATGTCTGGCAACAGGACTCTGCACCATGCCACACGAGCAGGAGAACCCAGTTATGATTGTCAGACAATTTCTGCGATCACATCACCTCTTACATCTGGGTACCTAACTTCCCAGACTACAACCCTCTTGATTATTTTGTTTGGGGCATAGTTCAGCAAGAGATCAACAAAATTTTTTGTAACACCAAAGATGAACTGAAGGCAAGGATTATGATAGCTTTTACTAACTTAAACAAGGAGACCGTCCAGAAGAGTTGCAGGAGATTCCAAAGTTGTCTGGAGGCCATGTTTGAAGCCAATAGCAATTTTATTGAATAAATTTACTCTTTAGTATTTCAAGATATTTTGGTGCAATTTTGGTAAATAAATCTTTTAAAATGTGATGTTGGAGTTATTTTCATTTTTGCATAATTTAGATGACAATTCATCCATCGCACCCTGGATATTGTTTATAACTAAGAGTTGGACAGAAACACACAGTGTGTCAAGATGCTTTGGTAAGTACAAGTTATTCCTAATGTGAACAGGTTTTTATGCTAAGCTATCGAAAATCTAACAAACACAAATATTTAATAAGTTCGAAATGTGATAATTTGTTGTGATGGAAAGAAAAATGAAACCATAGAGTCAGTGACTAGAACTTGCTGGTATGATATATTAAATCCTCAATTTTTTGCCCAAAAATAGCAAGCTGGGGTGCGTCTTACCACTTGTAGCATGTAAGTATATGAGAAATTTGTGCGTATATATATTTACTAATTTAAAAATATGGTCCCATCACCACACAGGAATTACCATGTTTAAAAAACAAACTAAAACTTTAAATTTTCAGGCGATTTTTGGATTCCAAAAATCGCTTCAAAATGAAACAGTACCAGGGATTTTAATTCTATAATTAAATTTAAAGTTTTAGTTCATTTTTGAAACCTGATAATTCCAGTGTAGCGATGGGACCATATTTTTACATTAGTAAATTTATATTGTTTATGCTGTACAGAATTGTACTGAGCACTGTTTTTTAAAAATAAAAATACCAGATTTTAAATCTTACTGTTCTTTCCCATTATATATATATATATATATATATATATATATATATATATATATATATATATATATATACACACACACACACACTGTATCTCAAACCCTTCCCTATGGTGCTGAAACTTGGACCCTGTACTGCAAGCACATAAATCAACTTGATGCCTTTCACATGTGCTGTCTTCATGGCATATATATGATATAAAAATGGGATGACAGGGTTAAGACAAGTGCAATACCGAAGAAATGTAACAACATCAAAGGCATTGAAACCATTCTAGGAACGATACAAATTAGGTGGGGTGGTCATGTTGTGAGAATGGATCAGCATAGGCTTCCAAAAAAGGTGCTGTATGAACAACTACCAAACTCCAATCATTCAGTTGAACATCCACTCTTATGCTACAAAGACGAATTGAAAGACAATTTGAAAGCCTCAACTTTGATCTGGAAACCTGGGAAGCCCAAGCATCAAACCGAAAGGAGTGGCATTTCATTAAGTTAAAGGGTTTTGAAGACAGTAGACTGAAGCACTGTGATAAGATTCAAGCTCTGAAGCAGAGTTGCCATCAAAATCCTGCTTTAACAAATTTCATCTGTCAATGTGGCTTTTTCACCTGCAGCAAGGCTGGGCTAGTGTTACACTTAAGAAAACACGAATGAAATATGTCTTTCCCTTACCTGATTTTCTCTACAATAGCCCCTGCTAGCATGTATAAGTGTAATACAAAAGGCACCATGCAATGCCAACTCATTTATCATTCATGATAGAAGAGTCCACTATATATATATGTGTGTGTGTGTGTGTGTGTGTGTGTGTGTGTGTGTGTGTGTGTATGTGTGCACACCACTACCAGGCAAAGCAAGTTTTGTAATGACATTAATGTGTCCACAATTGTCAAAGTGTTAATAGTCATAAAAAGATGATTGGCAAATTGAAAAAAAGATAAAGTCAAAATATTGGTAGCAATTAACAAGTAACTAAAGTTTTAATGAAAAATTTCAGTTTTATGACAAGCTTATATATCTTTATTCTTTGCCTATAAGAATAATAATGGCCAGAGGAAATTAAATCCTGATTTCTATATACTTATCCAGATGTTCAATATATCTAGTTTATGTAAATAAAAAGCAACATCAGTTAGCGTGTGGGCCTGGGGGGCAGAAAAAATCTCTTAAAAAACACTTTATATATCGGTTAACAGGAATACAACAAATGTACTCAGTAGTCTCTTTATTCAATTTACTTGGGGCATTTGAGGCGATTTCTACTTAAGGCGGCAGGGTGTGCTACAGTTAGATTTGCTTATCATATGGTGGTGCAATGAGGTTAGCAACATACTTTTGCTATTGTGGGTAATACAAGATTTTGATTTTTTTTTGGTTATCTATATTTTGGCTGTCTTACTAAAACGGTGTTTCTCAAGGGGTCTTCCCTGCAACCCTAGGTCACTGGGTGTTTATCAGTGGTCAGGAATCAATAAAAGCATTACTGGCAGAATAAGGTTATTATATTAGGTTGGTGCAAAAATAATGACGTAATAATGTCGTTTTTTAAAGTCAAAAAACGACATTATTATGTCATTATTTTTGCACCAACCTAATATATAATGCAAATGTATTAACATTTACATTCACATGACAATAGCAGTGTTTCTCTGGAATCCTAGGATTCTGCCAGATGTCACTGGGGGTTCTGTGAGAAATAGGGATAAGTAGGCTAATGCAGTTTTGAGTAAATTTTGTTTAATTTTATATCTGCAATTTTACTACACATGTACAGCATATTGTTGGAAAGACGGTTATTATAAAAAATGCCTCAACCTCTTAGATGGTTTCAAATTATAATCACAGGGAATATATTTAGCAATGCCTATATGGTGTCAGTGTGAAACCACCTTCTCTGGTTAGTGAACAGGATGTGTATGTGGTGGACTTGTGTATCATTGAGTGATCCACTTGAGTAAGAGACGTATGCATAGAGTCAATATATTATGCTCACCATGTGAACTATGACAAAAATATAAGCGATAGATATTAATAATGGTATATAATAATTTTTATACAGAGGTTCCCCGAGATATGAAAATTATTTCAAGGATTTCACAAGGCTGAGAAATACTAAAGACGAGAACATTTCAGTTTGCTTTCATCTTCAGTACATTTTTTTTTTTTTTAACATATTCTCTTGGTGTCAGTTTAAACTGACATCTTTGTTTTTCTCCTTATACATCAAAATTATAAGCTACAATCTTGTAAGGGAAAAAATTTCCATGAAATATGTTGGAAAGTTTCAAGTTTTTTTTATCTGAAATCAAGGAAATATGAACTTTTAGCAGACTGCATTATTAATATTATTTCCAATTCTTTTTCACGGCCTCTCAACTGCAATATCCATATAGTTAATTTCACTCAAAGTTGTTTTCTGTTGCCATAGCAGGATATAGCAACACAACTATGAAATTCAAACACTATTATTCAGTGATCAGTCACTTTAAATGGCAGGATAAACTTCATACAGCAAATGAAGTCACATACAGAGTGATAAAGGTTAAGCAAAATGATGACAATATATGGAAACAGACGTTTTAACCGGTTTCATCTTGGTGTCAGTTTAAACTCACTTTTTTTCCATACATCTAAACTATAATAATCAAGCATAATTTAAAAATAAAATAAAAATTTCCAAGGAATATTTTGGAAAATTTCCAAGTTTTCATCTGAAATGAAGAAAATATGAACTTTAATCAAAATGATGACAATATATGGGAGAAAGGTGTCAGTTTAAACTGATGCCAAGAAGATTTGGTTAATGATCACAAAATAGAGTTGCAATAAAAATAAAGTGAAATACTAGTCAAAAATTAGTCCTAATGACAATTCTTCATCTCTGAAATTTGAACATTTTAAAACTATTACATTTGTTCCTAATAGCTGCTCCAAGAAAAATTCTGACAACTAAAGTTGTCATGAGGACGTAACAATCTAAACTTTAATATGGAGTGATAATCTAAAGAATAATATGCAAATATAAATATTATGGGATGGCAGTAGAAATTTCAAATTGTACACTTATTTGACACATATCCTCCTGGCATCAGTTTAAACTGACCTCCTTTTACCACTATATTTAAACTATAATTATTAACTATAATTTAAAAAGAAAAATTCAAGAAATGTCGGAAAATTTCCAATTTTTCAATTGAAATCAAGAAATTACAAACTTTAAAATAGTCACAATATATGGGGGGGGGGCAGATTAAATTAACACTAGGAGGATTTGGTATGATGCCATATCCCTTCAGTAGGAATCTCCAGAGATTCCTTTAATAACTTAATTGCCATGAATTCTTTGGAAAAATAAGGAGATATTCTCTAAAATTGTGTGACTGTTAAAAGGCAATCAACCAGAAAACTCAAACAAAATCAAAGTCATAAAACACATGGCTAAGCCCCCCCCCCCCAAGAAAAAAAAGGTAGATAAAGTGAGACAAAGATCAGGTAGTACAATTCATTCAAGTGGGGGAGAGTAAGCCTGCCTCAAAAGCCAGAATTCCAAGCCTTGCATTATATATGGACTTAAGCAGAGGACATGGTCACAACACACAGGCTGTTTGAAATGTAGAAATATGTTTCTGCAGAAACAATATCATACTGCGCATCTCTTTGCAAAACACAAGTGTCTTCCTGTGTAGCATACTACATAAACAAGGGTACAAGGATTGAGCAGCTTGCATTTATTTCCAGAAGAAGAAAAAAAAAAAAAAAAAAAAAAAAAAAAGGATATTCAAGGATACACAGTCCAGCATTTGCTTCAACTATTATAGTCAGAATAGAATTGTATAAGATACATATATCTGACAGGCAGTTTAGTTTGCTTTGTATCCAAGTAGATATGTATGTTAGGGTGGCAAACTAATCCCTGTTGCAGCCACCCATTTATTATACATAGATGTGTGTTTCCCTCAAACAAAACTGCCAAGGTACTTGGGTTGATTTTTTTTGTTTTACATGAAGACACTGAAAAGCAGAAAAATGTAAAAATAAAAGCCAAAAAAAGTACCATGTTAGTTTTCTTCAATGAGGGATTGTTGCCTTAATACACAACATCAGCTAAGTGTCAAATTTTATATATATATATATATATATATATATATATATAAGGTTGATGCAAAAATAATCTCAGTTTTTGACGTATTTTTTAACGTCAAAAACCCGACATTATTTTTGCACCAACCTTATATATATATATATATATATATATATATATGTGTGTGTGGTGGACTCTGTCATATTCAATGTATCAGGGTCAAGCAGAGTTGCAGTTCCTAGGAATGAACAGCCAGACACCAGCACATATGATTTGATTATAGTGGTGAAGGCTTTGTGCAGAACCAACCAGACTTTTTGAAAGGCCAAATACAGAGACTTGGTGCACTACATGCCACGAGGTACCCAAACGGCCCTCCGCTGGTTTTGAATGCAGAGTTGTCCTCCTAGACCAGTTGCTATCCAAGATTATAGAACCCAGTCTATCCTGCTATTTATCCATAGCCAGCGGAGAAGAGGATTCATACCTTTACCAAGGGTATTAGCACGTAAGTGAATGTTTATTTCAACAAAAGTGAAAGAGGTTAGATTGATACCTGTTATGCGCCATGCGTGATACACACTTAGGTGATCATGTATCTTTTAATATTGGACTGATGAGAGAGATTTTTTTCCCGGAGTACCTTGGCATTTCTTTCTGCAGTAGACCAGTTGTCATTCAAGGCTATAGAACTCGTTTCATACCTTTCCCAAGAGTATTAGTGAATGTAATAGATTTGACTTGAATTCGAACTCTGCTCTCCAATTCCTCAATCCAAGCCACTATCCACTGTTCCATAGCTGTGGATGGCAACTTGTCTACAGCAGAAAGAAATAGCAACCTACTGCAAGGAAAATAATCTGTCTCATCAGTCATGTATCGAAAGATACATGATCGACTAAGTGTGTATCGTGCATGGTACATAACTCATATCACTAATCTGTTTCACTTTTGTTGAAATAAAAGTTAAACATTAATTGATATACATTTCCTATTTGTTCTTTATTTTAGATACACACACACCATATATATATATATATATATATATATATATATATATAGAGAGAGAGAGAGAGAGAGGTGTATTTACTGTAAGTTAACACCTGTGTACACACAAATGTACAAGTTACTTTTTTTCCAGTATCTCGTACAGATGTACCAAAGACAGCACCTACTGCACATCCACATGTGTACACAATTATCATCATTAATATTTTTTTTTATTATTATTTTTATAAGTGAGCCATGTTTAGCCCCAACTGACCTGCTGTCCCCTACCCAATGCTTCTGTCGCTTGTCTCACACTAACTTTGCTGTATCTGTTTTGACAGGTGTGCAATAATGTTATGCCAGTAGATGGTCAACACCATTAAAATCAGACAATAATAGACTTGAATGTAGATTGTGAATCTTCACCCAGAAACAGAAGGGCAGGGCCTTAGGTGGGGCAGGGAGCTAGCTTCATACATGAAGGGATTTTATAATTGCAAAGACAAATAATAACTAACTGTTGAAGACATTAGAAACTGCTCCTCCTTCATCCTGGGATCGATCATAAAACACTGATGCATACGTCAGAACTGAAACAGTTTTGTGAATAAATAAAAATGTCTTCTGAGGCTTATGTACAGATAGATGGGAGGACATAAAAATAAAGTTTGTGGGTACATTTTCACATTTTTTGCCTTTTCTTTGTACGTTGTGTTTTAATCTAATATGTTTGGAGTGTGAGAAAGCGAGATAGAAGTGAGACAGAGGGGGAGGCAGAAACGAGAGAGACAGAATGAGTGAGGTTTTAAGTAGAAAGAAGTGCTGAATGAATCAATCAAACTTGAGTGAAGGTAGATACTGAATAAAGTCATTATTAACCAAAGAATGGGAAGGGTTATTCATTGAGGCGGGTGTAGCAATCATCTCAAGAATGAGCACCTGACAAAACTGAACAACTAATGAAAGACTCATGATTGTGAGATTGAAATCAGTTTACCGAGTGCTATCAACCTGTACAAACCCAAGATTCTTTCTTTAAGGGGAGGGAGAAGCACACAAAAACAGAAACCATGTTAAAAGATAATGATAACGGCTGGGTTTTTTTCATATCTGTGGACGCACATTACTTGATATTTAACTCATTCACTGCCTAGGATAATTTCCAATAACCATGGAGGGGGGGGCTTTCCTAAACTTTCGCTTGAAACAGTGTGGAACATTAACATCTTGATTATGTTATTATTTTCTCTTCAAGTTACATGTGCTATGCATTTTAGTTGTTGCTGCTGCTGATAGTCCTCAAATGATGTGGTTTCTGCTATTTCATACAATTCTTTATTGGTCTGTAATGTCAGTCCACAATTGAAGAAGCATGGCCCTCACTAAGAGCTACAGGCTTCATTTGCTCAAAGGCATTTTTAATCATTGATCTGAAAAAGTGGTTACATACAGCAAACAGTTTAAACATTTCTGATCTCTTAGTTTGGTGCCATGCATGGCATCTATATGAAAGTCGGGATCAGACAAAAAAAAGGTGAGTATTTATGCATCTTTAATGTATCTACATGAAATCTATGTGGCATTCGGTGCATTTTGCTACTCATCTTCCCTACCATATATATATATATATATATATAACAGATTCCATCAATGTCTGAAGAAGTCTATTCTCAGATTGAAACATTAAAGTTTCTTCATTCTGTCATTCATTTAACCCAGAGTGTAAATGAGTTAAACTATTATATTAATTGAACTGAGTACGAGATATATTAATTGAACTGAGTATGAGATATCTTAAAATATTAATCGACAGAGAAATCATTTCTTTTGTTTGCAAAGACAGTATCTCGTGAAAGAGGTGGATGTAGACATGCAGGTAAGACAGCAGTTGGTGGCTTTGAATTAGAAATCAGCAAACCGAGTTCAAATCCCAACCAAGTTCATTACATTCACTCTGGCACAAATAACCATGAGAAAGGTATGAATATCTTTTCTTTCACACTTTGCGTTAAATAATAGGACAGACTATGCTCTCTAGCCATAAATGGCAACCATTTGAAGAAAGAGAACTTGGAATTCAAAACTGGTTCTATAGCCTTTCCAAGGTGCGTACTGTATAGACATTGAAAAGATTACAGTGTTTACAATCATGATGTGTTAGTCATGGTCTTTGATTGCAACTGGCATTGAATTAAAACAAAATAAAAATTTTGTTTAAGAATAACACTTTTTCACAAGACAAGTTAAATCATCTGTATAATAAAACTGGTGGCTTGCTGTCATTTTGTCCAGAGTTGCTTGATTCCATCTTCTGATGATGCATTTGTGGAAAATTAAATTATCCACTTTGAGCTGTCACACTTGCTTATTTCTATTGTCACTCAAATAGTGATAATGGTACCATGTAACCCAGTACTATCTGCTACATGATCAGGAAATCAGCAATTAAACCAGACCTCCCCACACACAGACACAAGACTTATCAGGTGAAGAGGATAGCTGCAGGATAGTAAAAAAAAAAAAAAAAAAAAAAAAGAGCTATTAAAGGGTGAAAGAACCCTCGTGTCAGATCAAGACACTAAGCACACAATGTTCCTGGCTTACTGTCTTGTGGGTTATCCTTGGTTGAGCAAAAACTAAGGGAGGTAACTCCTTAACAAATCTGTACTGTTTCTATACAGAAAGGCAAACTGCAACTGGTATGTAGTGTCAGGCAAAATTTTGAAACCAGAACAGCTGTTGGTTGTCACGGACTTTCCATGACAGTGGGGTTCAACTGCTAAAGCACAGATAATGCTTCTGGTGGTCTGTGCAACCATACTACCAGAATTACAATTTTTTTTTTTTGTGCTGGTTTCTTTATTTCCTTTTACTTGCCACAAAATGGCATTCCATAACCAACTTGTAGAAAATATACTAATAGTCATTAATGAGACTGGACATGAGAAAGCAACAATGTTCCAAGAGGAAAATTCTAGCCAATGATCAGGAAGTGGAGATATCATCATCAATAATGACAGACTGCAGCTGACTGACTTTATCATTTCAGATGTGATCCAAATTGATAGTGTGAAGCTGTCACAATTTCACAAAAGAAGCAACTGTAATTTTTACTATTTTACTAGTTATTCTTCACATCTTATTTTTGTTGCCTCTTTTTTTTCTCTTTTAATAAAATATATATTCTACAATGATTAAGAAAACAGCCTCAACTGAAAATAAAGAGTAACCTGTCAAGATATCTGAATGCCTCTCCTATTCTTGAAAGCCTGTCAGCTTGGACACAGCTTTATAAAATAGGCTACAAAAGCTAAGCAGACGTTCAAAGATACTTAAAAGTAGATAATGAAAAATATTTGAGTAAAAATTTCAGATAAAGTATATCTATAAAAAGACAATATGAATGAAAACAAAAGGAAATTTTATCTTGGCTGACATGTTTCATCCTCTGAGGGACTTTATCAAGGAAAATATAAAGATTTTATTTTGTAACAAGTATTTATATATAAGAGCAAAAATGTTATTGGTTTTTCAAAATTTGTAAGTTTAGGAATGCTTATAAATGTTTATGTGCTTAGCTGTCAAGTCAGGCAAGCTATGGAGGAAAAGTATATCTTGAGAGACAAATCTGACTGATGTTTGCTCAGGTATTGATTGTTTTTTTTATGTATACTGCTCAAACATTTGCAGGTTATTTAAGGCCAAAAAATATTTTTATATTGTAAGAATTTTTGTACAAGATAATGATTTACTAACACAAGTCGTACTGATTAACTTATAGCTGTGGGGAAAAGAGGTTGATTCATACCTTTACCAAGGATACAACTTACAACAAAAAGATACCTCAAATTTTGCCAACAATATCAGCAAAATAGAACATCTTTCCATTGTCATTATTGACAAACAAGTGCCAGTTATCTGGGGTATAAAAATTTTATGTAAAATTTAGTTTTACATTAGCATTGATTGATTAATTTGTTTTTTTAGGGCTTATCAACCTTTAGTAGGTTATTTAAAGCTAGAAAATATTTTCAGTTTTCTCGAATTTTGGGGGTGGGGAGAAGAAGTGGATTAATACCTCTCCCAATGGTACTTGCGCATAAGTAAATGTAACAAACCAGACTAGAATTTGCTCTCCAATTTCCAATTCCAAGCCATTATCTATTACACCACATGAATATCCAAGCTTACAGCACCTGGTATTCCCCAGCGGTCACCCATCTACGTAATGACCAAGCTCGACTGCTCAACTTGGGTGATCATACCAGAAGCAGGGTTTCAAAGTGATATGGCCATAAGCCTTCTGCTCTTGTAAATCAGTGTAACACACATGTTCCCAAAAAGGTAGAGATGGTGTCTTGTTAGAAATCTGGTCTTGCCTTTTCGAGACAGACTATGTAACAGATGCAGAATATAAAATTATACAAAAAAAATCGTCATTTAAAAAAAACTAAAAAAAAAACATAGTTTGAACTAAGTGCTTTATATCCATGCTCTATTCCTATCTTCTGTTATCACTTCCTTGTTATCTTGAAATGTCAGCCATATTGGAGTTGCTTCAGAGATATTCTCAAACCAGATGATAGCCTTTCTTTTTTTTTTTCTTTTTTTATTACTTACAGTGGAATGTTAAGAATGATGCCCACAAAACTGATAATTCTTTTCTCTGACTTTAAAAAGACTTTGTACTTGTAAGGTTACTGTTTCCACTGAGTGCAAATATGAGACAATGGCCTAGTGGGTAAAAGTGTTAGTTTGTGAATTTTGTGACATGGGTTATGAGTTCAATCAATGCGTCAGGTAGTATGTAGCTGCACTCAGTGGAAACAGGCAACCAATAACTTAACAATACTAAATAAAATAAGGATTAGATGATATCCATAGACATGAACCATAGAAAGAGAACAGTCTACTCCCAGTCAGTTATCCAGATAGATATACATCTGATCAAGATTGGAGAGCACAATGGCTGAAATGTTGTGAAAACAACAAAGATGAGAACAACAGTCAAAATATAGTGTAAATAGGACAGAGCTGTAACAAAAACAAAAAAAAAAAAAATGGTGCTCAGGGACTGCAATCCAAATCAAGTTACTTGAGCAAGAGTACATGAGCATTGTTTACTGTTTGTTAAGAGGTATACTAAGGCACTAAGTATTCATCTGAACAAGTTTGATGAAAAAGTACCAACAAGTTCGTTGTTTAATTTTTTATATTTTTTTTCAATTTTTCTATAACATGTGTTGGGATCAAAATTGTGAATAAACTGTTCAAAGCTCATGTTTGTTTGTCTAGTGGCATATCAACTCCTCATGGGTCATTTAATGCCAAAATTGAATTTTCTTGGGTGTGTTAGTAATTTCTTTTACAAAAATGTATTGCTGGTAATATATTTTTTTATGAAAATTAAGTATATTACTGGTATTTCTTACAGTAAAAATGTTTATACTTTCATAGTGTTTTGACCTCAGTTAACTATTTGCCCATACCTGGGACCCTATCAGGTGCTACCATCCCAGGTCTGGGAACAGCAATTAAGAAGTGGTTTGATGCTCCTCAAAACCTCCAGATCAGGAGCCTGGCTTCTGGGTGTAGTTTATTATCATACCCAAGACAAGCTAATGTTTGTGTTGCTGTTTTGTTCAAGTACTTTCAGCAGACAGTCATTTTCAAGAACCAATGTGGTGTCTATATGGGAGGCAATATTCTGTTGGCTACATCCTGGTATTCTTGGAATGCTGAAAGAATGAAATAATCTATGGTGATGTCATAGTGTAATGGTTATTGGGAGTGAGGCCAAACCAAAAAGAATTTTTTTTGGGGAATCCTAATACACACCCCTTCAGTCAAAAATTGTGAAGAGAAAATTAAAAAACTAAACTAAAATTAAAAAACTAAACTAAAATTTAAAAAAATCTAAAAAAATTTTTTTTAAATTTCATTTAAAAAAAATTAAAAAATTAAAAAATTTTTTTTAAAAATTAAAAAAAAATAAATAAAATAAAATAAATAAATAAAAAAAAAATTAAAAAAAAATCAAAGAGACCTTGTCATTTTTTTAATCTTTGTTTGGACAGATATAGATGTACATGTGTTGGACACCTCAACGTGATGTAATGTTTAGAAAGCTTGTCTTGCGAGATCATTTACAACTGAGTAGCGAGTTCAATCTTTACTGGGTGCTCCATACTATCAGCCTTGTGCCACATCTAAGCCAGGCTTAGAAAATCACTATATTATTGGGCACCTTGAGGTGGTGTAATGGTTAGCAAGCTTGTCTCACTAGAACAATTACGATATAGTAGTGAGTTTGATCCTCACTGGGTGCCCCTACTTTCAGCCTTGTGCCACATCTAAGATATGCTTGGAAAATCACTATAGATGTACATGTGTATAAAAGGAATATTCACAGATCATTTGTAAACAACTACTTAGCTGAAACCAGTTTATATAGATGCACTTCCCAAAAACAAGATGATCATAGCTTTGTAGATGAGTTAACCTCTGACCCCACACTAACATCTATCGTATAAAAACCTCATAAAACAACCTTGCATTGTGTCATCAATTAAACCTTGTATTTTCTCTGATTTCGATGAATGGCTGCACTCTCAATGAGAGCCCATGCTTTGAATGTCTATTGAGTTTTAAGTTCACTGCAGGCCTCAAGTGGAACTCGTACATATAATTTATGGCTCAACATGGTAGAAAAACACTTGGCTTGTTTTATTGCTCCAGGAAGTACTTAACTTCTCCTGTGATGCTTTTTCTTTACAAGATACAGATCAAGCAAAAAAATGGAGCATAGCTTTTATATATATATATATATATATATATATATATATATATATATATATATATATCTCCAGGATTCTCTAGTTTAATATGGAGTCTTTTATGGCCACCCACTGATTTGACTGCTACTCAGACAGTTTTTATTCAAGAATTGCCACTTTGCGGAACAGACACCCAAATGGCTTCTTCCCTGAACATGTCAGTCTTAACCTCTTCAAGTCAAACATCAATTATCTATCATTCTTATCCTCATAAACTTCACATCTTACCACCCCTTACATTCATATCATACACCTCATTTTTTTTTTAATCATTTCATCCCAACTAAAGCACTAAAGCCACCAAGACAAAGGTTACTGACTCTTAGAGAATATGAGAAAAAAAACAAGTATTAAGGAGAGAGGGAACAATAAAAGAACAAGAAGACAGAAGATAACGATTGACATTGCAGTTAAATTTTTGAAGATCAAAGTTGACTGGAAAACAAGCCAGAATAGAGTTCCACAAGTGAGAAGTGTGATAGAAGAAACTGCTGTCATAGAACTTATGGTTACATCTAGCCATTTCTGCAGTAAAATGAGGAAACCCTGTCACCAATCTAGTAATGCACTTGAATTCAGAAAGTCTAGGTAGCATAGAGGAAAGTTCATCAGAAGAATTACCATGAAAGTATTGATAGAAACGGCAGAGGAAGTTACATTACAGCAGTGAGAAAGTGACTGAAACTGTCAGGTCAGGACCAATAACATTGCAGATTTGAATTTTATCAAGAATCTCTTAGGAGCAACGGACCAGATATGGCAGCAATATTCAAAGCAATGATGGATGGTAAAGTTGTAAATATGTAAGACTGATTCTGTCAAGAAAAATTGTCTCATACAATACAGTGAATCAACTTTCCTAGCTGCAGATTTAACAATTGATTCAACATAATCTTTACACTTCATGTCAGTAGAAAACAGTTATTACCATTTTAATAGTAACACTCTATTTTGAGGGTCTCTCATGGCTTGTACTGGGAGAATTTTAATATCTCAAAAAAAAAAAAAAAAAAAAAAAAAAAAAATATATAATAATAATGGACTGATTGCAATTCTAATGTTGCCATGTTTATATGCAAGATAATTTGAAAGGACTATTTGAAATATGAGATTAGATTACAAGAAAATAAGCAGACATTTTTCAGGGTTTTTTTTTTTTTTTTTTTTGCTTCGTTGGAACAATTCCTCAGCTGTCGGCATTACACATGACACTCACTGTTGAAGATTTTAAAATTCAAGGAATGTTTATTAACACTTGTCACATGATTCTATTATGGATGTTGGGGAAGGCAGGGAGACACCAGCAGATTCCTGGTTTTTCACCAAAGATGATAAAAGATGAAAGTAAAAAAAGAACATGCATGCCTGTGGTGGTTGGGGGTGGTGTAACAAAGACGTGGGGAAGCGGAAGGAGGGAAGAGAGCCAAAGATGGGCACGCCTCGTAAAATAAGTCCATGATATCTGTCTCCGGGTTTTTGCAGAAGATAGTAACTGTACAGGAGGTAAAGGGTTGGTGTGGGCAAGTCGGGGGGGGGGGTTAAGTAAAAAAAAAAAAAAAAAATTAAAAAAAAAAAAATAGAATAAATTTTGAACGGGGAGGCAAACATTTTAATCTTATTCCTGAAATTTGATAATCTCTGGGTGAGAGAAAGAAACATTTAAGATATGTGCACGCAACCAGTTGCTGGCCGTCTGGCACCTCACCCTGCTACCTCAAGTACAGAAGAAGCGAAGAATTACTGCTCCCACCCACTTCAAAGTTGATCATTTCAAAAATTTATGGCAAAAAGAATTAACCAGGCAGAGCAAGATATGTTAACTATATATTCAAACACACACACTATATAATTCCAAATATTATTATATTGGATACTCGTATTTGAAATAGATGGTCCATTTTTATTTTAAACACTGTATTTCACCCTACCTGCATACTCAAGATATAGATATTATATAATTTATTTGAAAATTATAACAAAATGTTATAAAATCACTACAAAAATAGTCATTTTGTTTGAACACTTCTAGTGTCTTATCAAGTCATGGTGAAGAATGGTGTTGAAACAAAATGGTTATTTTTGTATCTATTCTATAACATATTTATCTTGTAATTTTTGAATAAATTACATTTGCTCTACTCTATATTGAGCACTCTTAATAGTATTTTTTGGCTATTGGAATTTATTCTTTATACACCAATCCTATACTTGTTGAGATTATATATATATATATATATATATATATATATATATATATATATATATATATATATATATATATATATAATAATGATGAACATGGAGTCTGTTTCATCATTATTATATTTGTTCCATTCATACACCAATCTCTTTGATTTATATCCTTTTTAGAATTATCCCTATTAATTACCAAATTATATATATATATATATATATATATATATATAATTGGGTATATGTTAGCTCTATCACTGATTTTGAGTGCTTCCCAGTAAGTACCGTAAGTATTATTATTATATATATATATATATATATATATATATATATATATATATATATATAATGATGAAAGTGGAATTTGTTTTCATTATTATATTTGCTCTGTTCTTACATTGAACTCTCTGATTTCTATCCTCTTCAGAATTATCCCTATTAATTATCAAATTTTGTGTGTGTGTGTGTGTGTGTGTGTGTGTGTGGTGTGTTTTAAGCAACACTGACAGTACTTTTATTTCTTTTTTTTATTATTTTATTTTCTTGTACACATGTGTTTTCTTTTCTGGACTTAAATTTGTCCAAATGGGTGTTGATTCTGAGCACATTATGTCAATCTAGTAGCTATTTTCAAAGATTTTAGTTATACTCCAATAAACTGTGTTTATCATATAGAGATTCCAGTTTAGTGCAAATTTTCATTTTCTGTTTTTTTTTTTTTTACGTTAAAAAAGACGTCAAAAAACGACATTATTACGTCGTTATTTTTGCACCAACCTAATACACATTGTAATATTTTTTTGAAGAGGTTAAAAATCATGCATTTGACCAGTCACACTATAAATAGGTAAATTTTTCAAGAATTGTTAAAATTCATGCAAAACAGTTCAAGGGTTGCATTATACACAAAGTTAGCTTATACATGGCTTAAGTGCTGTCGTAAATGATATAAAAGTTTCTGAAAGTAGACAATTCTTAATTTCCAAACACTGACAGTCCATTGGAGACATGTTAATAATTGATGTTATTACAGGTAGTTATTTTTTCTTTTTTATTAATAATCATAGCTTCTATTATTTTTAAATATTTTTTTAAAGCTGGATGTGTGTATCACTTGTGTGCTTGCCAAAAACACTCAGAATCAAACATTTGGACAATTTCTATTCTCATTAAGTCAAGAAAAGAAAACACTTTACCAGAAAAATATAACTTAAAAGTACATTGTCAATTCTGTAGAACAAAAATGTATTAAAGAGAGAAATTGCTGCCCAAATACAAAGACAAACTATTAAACATTAAACTGAAATATAATTCAGCCAAACACAGGCAAAAGTAATTTTTTTTTTTTAAATACAATGCTCGATGTCATTCTGAGAGGAAACCTCATGTAAATATTACCAACCATACATACTGACAAAAGTTTCAGTAATAAATCGATCATTAGATGCTTAAAACACTTAAAAACTTAAGGATTTAATGATCAGTTTATCACCATAATCTTTGTGCTTAACACTATTAGAACGATCACAAAAACCATTATATATATATATATATATATATATATATATATCGCACTCTTCAGTTATGCATTGAGCACACTGGCTGCAGATTCGGTAATAATATACATCACGTATATAATACGTTAAAAGATTCCCTTTCTTTGCTGTGCATTGATAGCTTAGGGGTAGAGTCTTTGACTGATGCTAAATCGGTAAAGTTTCGATCCTAGCTTGAAGTAATCAGATGTCAAGTCACACTGATGAGCTGTGATACAGCTAAACAGGCTTGTATGCAGGATAGAAATAAATATATATATAAAAAGAAATATAGTCTTAAGATGTGCTATATTTATGGGACAAAGGGCTCAATATCAGAGAGAGCGTGTGTAAATATAAAAGTGAACACACATATATATATATATATATATAAAATGTGTGTGTGACAAAGTGGAAAAGTTTTTCATGTGATGCATTTTGTCCTTGACAACACATGCACGTGAACAAGAGACACTTAGAATTTTAAGTTTAAAAATAATTTTTTTTTTTAAATTTGCATCCTGGTACTTAGGTGCTACCATTCTGAGCAGATCTATTATCACAATGTGAAATATTTAATGAAAAAAAGTAATGAAAACAAAGAAGAAAAAAAAGAATCTAAACGAAATCAGTTTGATTATATACCCCAAAACACATTGAAAAAAAAAATAAAAAAAATAAAAAGAATTAAAATTCCCCACATCACTCATTTATGCACACGTGTCGTCACATCAACAAAATTAGTCTGATGAAGCCCTAAAAATACATATTCCTTCTGACAAAGAATACATTTTTCATTGTTAATAGTAATTTCTTTTTTTTTACATAAAATAAAAATACTTTTGTTCACTTGTGTACATATTTATATAAATATATACTATTATAAATATCTTTTTATGAATATATAAATATTTAAATATTATATAGATTAGAGCATCAATAATACTTTTTTATGATATTTTTCTAAGTTTTTTCTTTTTTTTTTTAAAGAAAAATCACTTGTCTATATAAACTCAGAATTATTAATCGGGTATCAAATTATTTTCCTCACTTTACTTTCAGCTAAATCATTTCTTCAATCTTAAAAAACAATGATTCCAGTTTTGGTTTAAAGAATTCTTTGAGAAATTTTTCAATATTATTTCAATTTCTCTTTAACAGCTATGAATTCTGGTAATTAACCTCGTTAAACACACATTTAACATTATATGATCTGTCCATAATAGTTGCTACAGTTGCATCTGTATTTTATATAATGTTGCAATATGAAGGTGATATGTGTTCCATGTGGAAGAACCTACAATCTCAGTTGGATGAAACTACATTTATAACAAAGATGTTTTTTTCAGTCATGAAGCAATATAACCAGTTAACTTCCTTGTTCAGAGACATAGCTTTTTTTACTTCCTGTGTGTCATTCAAATAAGCCAATTGCTCACTGTAGTTTACCCACTATTTTGGAATGAATTGTGTATCCCACCAAATGAAAATAATGCAAAATCTCATTCACAACCTCATTATTCAAAGTATTTTTTTCTGAATTTCTGTGACCTGTTGCCTGTTAGCCATCAACATCATATTTCTCAGTAAATGCACTCAAGGGTGCTAAACAGTTTATTGATTTCCCATTGGAGGTGGGTGACTGCAAAACTTTTTCCTCCTCCCATTTTATACTCAGAAATGCATGTGGGGATATTTTTCTTAATCACTAAACTGGGACGACTTGCACTTTGAAATGACTCGGTCCAGATCTGCCTTATCTACCAGACAGACCTACTGTGTTCACTTGTCCGACCGTACTTTTGTGTACAAAAATGGTACGAAAGCAGAAGCCTTCACAAACTATGAGTACCAACTCATACTTTGTGAATTTGTTTGCTTTCTCACCTGTTGATTTGCTTTAACTATTGCTTGCGTGATTGTTGCAGTTTCATTTTTTTTGTCCTTTTTTTCTTTTTATTGAAAACTTTATTAATTCTGTTTGTGCTATTTATCTTGCATTTTGACAACTTATTCATCACAGTTTCTGGAGTTCTCTTAAACCAACGAAACCAAAAAGAGAACTGCAGGTATTTTCTTTTACTATAAAGGATGAGTGAAACTACACATTGCAAGGACAGGAAAAAAAAAAAAAAAAAAAAAAAAAAAAAAAACACAATTAAGAAAGAAAACATACACAAACGAAATTCACAGAGTAAAGAATATTAAAGCCAAGTTAAAAGTAACATTAAAATAAAAGTAGCGCTGGCCGGTACTAAAATCAAAGACATTATGAAATTTAGTACCATAATGGTGTCAATTAAAATTGTTAAGTATTTTTATACATGTGTACTAAAATATCAAAATTTCGTTTTTGCTGTTTATCAATCAAAATAAAAGAAATAGATTCCATGTAAACAAAAAAAAAAAAAAAAAGGCAAGGTTTTTTGTGAAATGATGCAAGCAAAACTCGGTGAAAGAAAAGGTGACAACATAACAAGTACCAATGCTGTCAGAGACACAATTCTATATTTTGAGTTGTTTCAAGAATTGTTTTGACTACAACCAGAAGCATTCCTGTATTTTCATTACTGGAAATAGAAAATAATACTTATGACCATATGTTGGAACAACAATTCTCAGCAAATCGCCAAAGTTAAGCAATGTTCAGCTTGAACAGTACTCAGATGAGTGACCACTCATAAATACCAGGTGCTGTAAGTTACATGACAGGCCTAGCAAACCGGAAAGGAATACAATCTCACTACTTATACTAAAAGAAGACCTTAGTATGTGGAGGTGGTTATATATATATATATATATATATATATATATATATATATATGTGTACACACACTTGTAACCTAGAGAAGGTTACTGAATAGAATAATCACACGAAGGTTGGTAATGAATGATAATATTTAGAACAAGAACAACATATATAAGATTTACCAACAGTGCGTAGAATTAGTAGTCAACTGCTAGAAGTGAGTCAAGAGAATTCCACAGCAAATCTCCAACTGCAGGATATTTAGCAACCACACCACGTGGTCAGATGTGGCACAAGACGGAATTAAATGTGGTCTTTCAACCCATAGTCTTGGCCAAAAATTCCCCATAAACCCAGTATAAAACGAGGTTGGGTAGCCATTTCCCTGAGAAAAGACACTGCCCTTCAGCATAGCCTTGTCTGGGGGATCCTCTCTGCCTTCAGGCAGAGAGTTTCACCAGCACAACTGGAGACGAATCTCCAACTGCAGACCAACATACAGTATTTACTACTGTCTTTATGTGAATTGAGGCATACCCATTATCGTTCATAGGTATGCTACAACATCATATATATTTGCGATATTAGCAAGATTGGGTGCATGTGCTTACTTTTTTTTCCAGAAAGTTTGCTTTTAATCTCACCATGATCAATTTATTTGTAAAGATGATTTCTACATGCTATTGACTGGGGGAGGTGATCCCAGTGCACAACACCTTTGGAAAGTGCCTGAAAACCATACTACACTTTTACCCAAGACTTGTGATTAAAACTGGGTAGAGAGAACTGTTCAGAAACTATCAGTGATTGTGCTAGCACAACAAAGCCACAAGTCATCATGAACAACAGTTTGAGTGTACTAACCTTGATCAAGAAAATGATCATGCAAGATTATGCAATTTCTCCCAGAAACTGTAACTAAGTAAGGTCCACTCAGCATAGTCGGAGTATAAACCACAGGTGGGCTCACAGGGGTTTGTAATAGGGCTTGGTTAGTCACCCTGGTAGATGGGGGTGCTCAGAAAATCAGTAGTAGCTGACCATAATTTTAAGTACTTTCATCGTAATTGTTCTGATGATCATTCCTCTATAGTACCTAGTCTTTATGAATTTAAGCGCAGTACGAGATTGGCAGCTAGTTCTCATCATTTTACAGATGAAATACAGAGATGTAACTGTAGATCTATGCTAACAGTTTCTTCTGTAACTGTTTCCCAGTCAACTTTGATCTTCCAAAATTTAAATGCATTAATAATAAAAATTGATAATACAATTATCAATCATCTTCTTTTTCCCCTCAGTAATCCCTTGAATTATAGTGGCATTATTCCTTGCTTGTGATGAAATGATCTGTAAAAATTTCAGATAGAGCATATTTTGTAAGGACAATATGAAATAAAAAAAAAAAAAAAAAAAAAAAAGATACAAAAAGGAAAAATATCTTCAGAGGATAAAACACATCAGCTAAGATAATTTTCCCTTTTGTCTCTGTGTGTGTGTGTGTCTCTGTCTCTCTCTCTATAGATATATATATATATATATATATATATATATATATATATATATATATATATATATACACACTTCCACTAATTCAGTTTTAAAAATCTTGCATAAATAAAATATTTCTGAAACGTTATTTGAGGAAAATTAGCAAATCTGAAGTTAATTTAATCTGATTTGAAACAAATATTACTTATAGTATAAAACGTTGTATACAAGAATTTCTTAACCACGGGGTGACACCCGATTTGACAGTCAAACACTTTCATAGTCAAGTATGGTGGAGCAGATGATAAAGTTTATAAGGGGAAATAACCTTTAAAACATGTAACCTTTTAATGATAGATTTATTAGTTTGTACATCCATACTTCAGAAAGTCTGCACATATATACACAGACAAAAACATATTGAAGTTCTTGTAAAGTTTACAACAATCTGATGACCCCTGAATATTTTACAATATATGACTGAAATATATTTTTACTTAATGACAATATTTCCTAAAAGTTATCAAATTGAAACTTAATTTTAAGAAATTTAAGAACTTTCTAAATTATTCAATTTAAAAATGTAAAAAATTAAAACAAATATTTTAAAAATTCATTTTCCATGGAAAAATGTTTTTCTTCAGACAATATTGTCTTCAATATATATTATTCATAAAAGCAATTAGAAGCTTCTCTCATAATATCTTATTTTTCAATTCAGAACAGAATTTTGGCAAGATAAGGTCCTATTTTGCGCAAGAAAAAAAAAAAAAAAAGTGATTTAAATTCTTCAAAGAATTGATTTTTAACTAATATAGTCAGTAAAAATTATGTTGAATTTCTCAAGTTTTCGTAAAATTAAATAAGGGGGTGAAACACATTTAGCAACAAAAAGAACAAATATTTTTACCGGGATTTTCTAATAAAAAAATATTTCAAAAATAATTTCCTTCCTTTGTGAATAAGACCTAAAAATGTCATTAAAATCCAACAATTGTTTGATTTTCACAAGAATTTCCAAATTAATGCGTGTCACTGTAAAAAACAGGCTAGAATCTGCTATGCTTAAATTTAGTGCAACTGTTGATGCAAGTTTTTTTTTTTGTTTTTTTAAAAATCAAAATTTTGAAGGTTCTAAAAGAGTAAAACATTTAATTAAATATTCCAAATATACTTTGAGCCTTACTCTTAATAATAAAGATCTTGACAATAAAACTATGTTGTCATTACTTTTGAAGCATGTTTTCCCCCCCCACAGTATGCTGATTTTTTAGTGACTGTATTTGTGCATATATAAAATATTTGTTTTAGTCATTTGTTTGTTCTGGGTTTACAAAGTCCTATTTTCCCAGAATTCAGCACTATCAGTAAAATTTGGGTTCAAAACTTTCGTAATGTTAGACGCTCACTTGTAACTTTCATCAAATCAACAAATGCTTGTTATCACTTCTGAAATGCTCATTGTAAACAAGACTTTGTAACGCAGATACTGGTAGTAGTAACACCTTCCAGTAATACTTGCATTAATAAATTCAAATAGTAATCACCAAATAGTAATTCATATAATGATCAGTACAGAGAAATAGTATAGTGGATAGTACAGAGAATAGTGATCACTTAGACGTCACACTAATCCCCATTTATATGTTTCTTTTACGATCACATGATGTACATATTTAATAATGGAATCATCAGTGTTTGCTCACTGGTGACCCATGTTCGAACTAGACACTTTATTCCTATGAAACAAAAACTTAAATTAAAACTACTTCTCAAAAAGTATTTCAAATGAGTACAAGCCAAATGAATTATTAATGAGAGGAATATTTTGAAAATATTTACAAAAAATAAACAAATTAAAGTCTGAGCCATCAAATCCTAAAGAAAAATAAACTCAAATTAATACGAAACAAATTGGCGACTGAATTATTTTTGCCAGTTCATTTTTCCAATTGGTTTGGCAAATAGTGATCACTGCAGGAAGTGTTGCATCTCTTGTCATCAATTGCACTCAGGCTGGCATAAATTCTTTTGGACATATTGAGTAAGCAGAAACTACCGAGATTCTTGAGTAATCATCTATCAGAGGAATGAATGAGCCAATTTATAAAAAAAGAAAAAAAAAAAATATTGAGGGTGGTAACCTTGTGTATTATCTTAAAGATGACTGCACACTAACTTAAAGAAAATAAAGAAACAAGAGCCATAATGAAAACACCAAAGATAAATATTTACCAAAAATGTTTTCTTTCCTCAAGGAGAAAACAAAATAAAACAAAACCACTGCACTCTCACACCACCCTGGTGCCAAACTCTGAAGAATGGAATGTTGTTTTAACATCTCATTGTCAGTAATATGTTTGATTAATAGCCTGTAATGTGCTATGACTGTCAACAGGGCCTGTGCAAGATTACCATCTCTTCTAATAACAGATCAGCAGGTGGGTAAAGTTCTAGCAGCATCCCATAATAGAAAGAGACAAGTTTGTGTCATTAAGTAACTGTTTTTGCTAGTGACAGAAATCATCCATCAAAATAGACAAAATTATCTTAAAAGGGTACAAAAACATAACCAATATTGCAGGGCAGCAGATTAACGTTTTTTTTTCACTATCGTCCCTGAACCAACTTAAAAAAATTTTTTAATTACCCCCAAAAGTTTTATGGTCCCCAAATTTTCTTTTTTTAACTTTGTTATCATTTATAGTTGTTTGTAGCATAATAAATATACTGTTAAAATATTTAAGAAATAAATATTTTTGATCCCTTCATTCTTTAATCTGTGGTCTATATGCCTTGTGGTTACTTTTCCAAAATTTGTTTTTAATAGTAATACTAGTTGTAACTGAAAAAAAAGAAAAAAAAAAGAAAAAAAAGAAAAAAAAGAAAAAAAAGAAAAAAAAGAAAAAAAAGAAAAAAAAGAAAAAAAAGAAAAAAAAGAAAAAAAAGAAAAAAAAGAAAAAAAAGAAAAAAAAGAAAAAAAAGAAAAAAAAGAAAAAAAAGAAAAAAAAGAAAAAAAAGAAAAAAAAGAAAAAAAAGAAAAAAAAGAAAAAAAAGAAAAAAAAGAAAAAAAGAAAAAAAAGAAAAAAAAGAAAAAAAAAGAAAAAAAAGAAAAAAAAAGAAAAAAAAGAAAAAAAAGAAAAAAAAGAAGAAAAAAAAGAAAAAAAAAGAAAAAAAAAAAAAGAAAAAAAAAGAAAAAAAAGAAAAAAGACACTCAAGTCTGAATGCTAAAACACATTAAATTTCACACTATAATAAAAATCACAACTTTATTTTTATTCAAATACTTTGGCTTTTGTTTTAATCATTTCATCCGAAGCAAGGTAATAAAGGCACTAAGAAGCAAAAGGTTACTGAGAGTGAAGGAAACACAGAAAATGTTGAAGAGAGAAGAAACATTAGAAAACCAGGATTCAAGAATACAGATGATGAATGATGTATTTAAATTTTTTGAAGAGCAGCATAGTCGACAAGGAAGTGAGAAATCTGAGAAGATAGACTGATGTATGTTTAACGTACAAAAATTGTTTTACGTATGTTTAACGTACAAAAATTGTTTTACGCATGTTTTACGTACAAAAACTGTTTTATACATGTTTTACGTACAAAAACTGTTTTATGTATGTTTTAAGACTTCTCAATCCTTTGAGTTATTTAAAGTTTATATATTTTGGATAGGAATAATTTCTACCTTCATTTCAGTTTCATTTACTAGTTCAATGCGAAAAATTTAAATTTTGTTCCCTTTGTTGGGTTTTTTTTTTATGTTCATACTGCCCATTTATTAAAAACCTGCCATTATTGGTGAAACGTTAGTTGCTTTTAGAATATAAAATTTTAATGGCCCAAGAGTTAAAAAAAAAAAAAAAAAAAAAAAAAAAAAAACCTTGAAAGCAGAAAATAGCCTGGAAAATAGCCCCTTTTTGCACAGGGCCCAATTCCTGATGAAGGAACAACAGCTGAAACATTGTGATAACAACAACAAAGATGAAAACAGTCCACAAGTAAATATAAATAAAAACTCAATATCAATATTTTACACAACTTATTTAATTTTAAAATGAATTAACTTCTTTTTTTTTTTTGTAAGTTGTGTACGCATGTGCATGTAGCATTAAGATGATGCTTAAAAAAACTTGGCATCATAGCTAACAACTTGTGAGGAAGAAGCACTGGAAAACAACCAATGTATTTGCATGGAGAATCCTATCAATACACACACAAAACTTCAATAACAGTTTATAAATGCTAAAAACACACACAACACTGGAAAATTTATGTTCAAATTTGTCTCTGAAACAAGAAAAATGATTTCACTCATAGAAAACATAAGTATTTAATCTATAGTAAACTGGGAAAAAAATGACTTTCTGGTTGCAGTGCCTATTTCCACATCCATCAAAAAATTTAACTGTTTCAAGGATCAAATTCTAATAAAAATCAAGTTGTGTTTCTGAAACATGGAGGAATAATTCCAATGAATAAAACAAGCTGTACATCTCAAGTGTCAATGGATATCTGCCTGGGGAGTTTTTGATTCAGTCTGTTGTAGCTCAGAATCAATTTACCAATTAAGTGCAGGCTTTTAACTGAAAGATGCTGCTTACCAGGTTTAGACACTGCAATGTTTTCTCCAGAGTTGGCAGGATTTTTATTGAAGATCAACAGTTGCCATGCAGCACATATCCTCTGTCCGTGCTACCAACATTGTTACAGAGAAAGATGAAGGCTGATACTGCTCGAGACCAGGATTGTTACAGAAGGTACCAGAAAGTGGTTACATGCAACACTGGGATTTAGGTTCTGGTCTTATCCTCAGAGTTTACTCTCAAAGCCTTTCCCATGATTGGCATTAGAGCCACAACCAAACTGATTTGAAATCAGAATTTTCCTTTCTTCCAAGCTGATAAGTTCCATCTATTCAATTTAAGCTTACGACACCTAGTATTACCATATGATCGCCGATCTCAGTACTGACCAGGCCCAAAGCTGCTTAACTTTGATGATCAGATAATAACCAGTGTATTTAATGTGAGATGGTCATAAGTAAAGAAAACAATAACAAAAAAAAAAAAAAAAAATTATTTAACTGTTTGACATTTTTTTGATACCCGATTGTCATGGTAGCAAACTTTGATCCATCTATTGATGAAAGGAAAAGGAAAAGAATATAAACCGAAGAATCACAGAAATAACTTTTTGAAAGTATGCTGTCAACACATTAGTGATTCAATAGCATATATTCCTCTATGACCAATTGATATAATTTGCTTCAGTTGTAAACAAATGAATGTGCTCTGCCAATTGTATCTGACCAGTTTGTCAGAAAAGTTGGTTAGTTGATTATATATCAGAACTCATTGGATTCTTTCATTTTGTATAGTGCATCCATTGAGGATCAAACTCACTACTCAATTGTAATGACTAAGAAATCAGTCAGCAGGGCCTCTTTCCCGCTAAACAATTCTATCACAGTCCAAAGAACAAATCCCAAAATTGGATAAAATAGCTCCTAGCTTACAACAAGGTGGATTTTTTTAATCATTTCACTTGAAAGCAAAGCAATAAAGCCACTAAGTTGCAGGTGAAAAGAATATAAGAAAAAGAATATAAGAAAAAGAATATAAGAAAAAGAATATAAGAAAAAGAATATAAGAAAAAGAATATAAGAAAAAGAATATAAGAAAAAGAATATAAGAAAAAGAATATAAGAAAAAGAATATAAGAAAAAGAATATAAGAAAAAGAATATAAGAAAAAGAATATAAGAAAAAGAAAAATGTTATTAAGGAGCAAAAACAATAATAGAACAGGAATTAAAAGACTGAAGATGATGACTAACATTGCATTTAAATTCTTGAAGATTAAATTTGGCTGGAAAGAGGAGAAAAGGGTTTTTATTCTGATGTGTTTCATCCCAGGGCTTCATTGAACTGAGTTTGTTAATGTTGGTGTGACTACACATGAGCATGGGAAATCCTTTTTTGTTTTTGTTTCCATCATCTTTATTAAACATCCTACATTGTATCTGTCAAGAATGGTGAAACATTTTAAGAACCTGGACACAAATTTACCTTGGATGAACTAGCAATTGAAATATTTTCTAAACATTTTCATCTTCATGAATTGTTTTCTCTTAATTAGGGTAGCATTTTTTATATTAAAATTGTAGTCTGTCTCATATTCAGCAACTAACATGTTTGATGTGCTGCTTTGCAAAATATCCCTTTTATATTCATACAATCTTATTTAAATCTTGAGGTTTCTCCAGTGTATTCTTTCTGGCAGTCCTTTCAGCTGATAGGTTAAAGCAACTCCTTCAAGTTTTGGCTGATTGTTTTGGTCTGTATTGATTAAGCCTTTCATTGTTTTAGATCTGTTGTGACAAATTTTATGTTGAGTTTAGATAAATTCTTTTCAATTGTACTTGTGACACAGTGGGTGGAACAATAAATTTTATTGGGGGGGGGGGGGTCAGGAGGGGGCTGCTTTTTATTTTGAAGAATATACTACCAGGCTTTGCCTGCTCGCTATCACTTCACAAAGATATATTCACTACTTGAAATATTTGAAACAAAAATTTTAAATGAACAGGTCATTCATAAATTGACTTGTTATAGTTAAGGAAAGTTTTACAAATAGATGCCGACTTGTTGAAGGCCTAGTAAAATGCAAATTTCAAACACTTTTCTGCACTATATAAAGCAATATTTCTGAACAGAACTATTTTTGATACAAAAATCAAAACAATCCTTGAATAAAAGAACACTTATTAGGTTGGTGCAAAAATAATGTCGGTTTTTGACGTATTTTTAATGTCAAAAACCGACATTATTTTTGCGCCAACCTAATGAAATATTTTTTTAAATTAATATGCAAATTAGTTAAACCTAAAGGGTGATGTCACTTAGAAGTAAATAATATATAATACAGATACTGAGCTTTTAGCATATAAATTACTATAAAGTAGCTATTATGTTTCTCTAACTCCTCAAATACTGACTGTATAACTAATTCTAATTTCTATTCTTTACACTATATTAATTTTATCTTATAAAGTGTCACATTCTGTCACTCATGAAAAAAATAATTGTATGGAAAATAAATATCTACAGACATCAAATCATCTTTAAACTAAGTGGCAGCAGAAGAATTATCGTTGAACTTGTAAAAGGTAAGCTTAAGCATTAATTCAATACTTAAATGAAGTGACCAATTTTGAGTTCTTCTGTAGTTTATTGATGCCTATCACACCTACTCCTCCCTAGCTATTGTGATGATGGCCAAACCAAGAGTGTGCCACAGGAGCTAGCTTTTAAGCTAGTTTATAATAAAATGTGCACTGCAATTTTGGATAAAAAAGGAAAATAAGAGTTACTCTCTTAACCATAGAAGCAACAATAATGGCTAGTATAATATATTAATATATATTTTTAACCTTACATAATCTGACAACCATGAATCTGAGCTCAATGAAAATTGTTCCCTGTGCCTTAATCTGCTATGGCTTTTGAATCATTGAAATCAGACCAGTGGGAGTGGAGGAGTTGCTTAGACACATGCACTGTACTTTATATATAAAATATCAAAAACAAAAAATCCTTCTAGCCAATTGTTATCTGTCCTCCTCATCCTCATCCTCATAATCTTCATTTCATTTTACCCTCTTTCATTCATATCACACTGTCCTCATTCAGTAACCATCTATCTTGAGTGGGTTTTGAGCCTTGTATTGTGCAGTGCAGCACAACTGTCCAAATGACTGTTGCAGTGAGCATATCTTTTTATTGTGTCATAACTGAGGGCCTGTTATCTTCAGAAAGAAGTTGGGTCAGTGGTAGAGCAAGAAATTGGTGTAAAACCTAAAACTCTCAATGAAACCAGAATTTTGCTCATGACTTGTGTCAATATCTGTCTATATTTCTGACATGAGGTATTATGTACATTATTCAGACTATTGTCCTCATCTTTGTTGCCATATTTATCACAATGTTTCGGCCTTTCAGTATCTGTCTATATTTCTGAGATGAGGTATTATGTACACTATTTACATTATTCAAACTATTGTCCTCATCTTTGCCGCCATATTTATTACAACATTTCGGCTATTATATGCTCCAGCCTTCTTCACATGGTTGGTGCCATGTTTTAATGGATAGTTCTCCACTGCCTTAACTGGGTATTGAACTCACACTATTTGGGTTCTGTCACTGGATCTAACTGATGCTTTTATCCACTGTGCCATGGGTCCTTGAAGAAACGTAATATTACAACAAAAATGAGGACAATAGTCCGAATAATGTAAATAATGGACTCAGATCAACACATCTTCATGATAAATCTTTCAGTTGTTGAATTGAATATATTTTGGATGTTTTTAGTTTTAATTTTTGAAATTAACCACAGACACTCACTTTTATTACACATTTATTCAAAATAAAGGCTTTAGCTTTCAGGTAATAATCATGAATGTTATTATATACAATGGGTCACGATGGCCAATGTTATTCTGAAATAAAAATCCCCGACATTTCCCTGACTCCCAGCAAATACCCCTGACCAGAAAACAAGCCAAATGATAATTACAAATGGTCCATCATTAAAGGTAGATATACGAGAGTAGGCTGAAAAGTTCATCGGCTGGATATGAATGACGATAGAGATGTGAAATCTTTCATGCATTGTTTCTTTCCAGGTAAACTGGCAAGGGGGACTATTTTGAAAAATAAACCTCATTTGGTCATATTCTGTGAAAGTATTTAGATCAGCCTATGATATTTTCAACCAGTCCTGATAAGGTTACCAAGGAAAACTCATCAAGGACAGAGAAAGCAAGAAAAGTTAGTTTGAAAATAATCTAATGAAATCATTAGAGATCACTTTATGTCTATCATTTTCTAACACACAGCAATAAATTCTCAATATTAATTTCTGAGCATCAGGAGTAACATTTTAAATGTCCGGGACATTATGAAAAAAGTAAACAAAATCCCCGACATATCTCTGATCAATGATCAGCTACATTTGCATGTACCTTTGCTTTTTGGGTGAGAGTACAATGCTACAAATTTCTGAATATAATGTAAATTCTAAAGCACAAGAAGGAGGAAAAAGGGGAAAAAAGAAAAGAAAGGGGAAAAAAGAAAAGAAAGGGGAAAAAAGAAATAAGAAGGAAAAAGAAATAAGGAAAAAAGAAATAAGAAGGAAAAAGAAATAAGAAGGAAAAAAGAAATAAGGAGGAAAAAAGAAATAAGAAGGAAAAAAGAAATAAGAAGGAAAAAGAAATAAGAAGGAAAAAGAAATAAGAAGGAAAAAGAAATAAGAAGGAAAAAGAAATAAGAAGGAAAAAGAAATAAGAAGGAAAAAGAAATAAGAAGGAAAAAAGAAATAAGAAGGAAAAAAGAAATAAGAAGGAAAAAAGAAATAAGAAGGAAAAAAGAAATAAGAAGGAAAAAAGAAATAAGGAGGAAAAAAGAAATAAGGAGGAAAAAAGAAATAAGGAGGAAAAAAGAAATAAGGAGGAAAAAAGAAATAAGAAGGAAAAAGAAATAAGAAGGAAAAAGAAATAAGAAGGAAAAAGAAATAAGAAGGAAAAAGAAATAAGAAGGAAAAAGAAATAAGAAGGAAAAAGAAATAAGAAGGAAAAAGAAATAAGAAGGAAAAAGAAATAAGGAAAAAGAAATAAGAAGGAAAAAGAAATAAGAAGGAAAAAGAAATAAGAAGGAAAAAGAAATAAGAAGGAAAAAGAAATAAGAAGGAAAAAGAAATAAGAAGGAAAAAGAAATAAGAAGGAAAAAAGAAATAAGAAGGAAAAAAGAAATAAGAAGGAAAAAGAAATAAGAAGGAAAAAGAAATAAGGAAAAAGAAATAAGAAGGAAAAAGAAATAAGAAGGAAAAAGAAATAAGAAGGAAAAAGAAATAAGAAGGAAAAAGAAATAAGAAGGAAAAAGAAATAAGAAGGAAAAAGAAATAAGGAAAAAGAAATAAGAAGGAAAAAGAAATAAGAAGGAAAAAGAAATAAGAAGGAAAAAGAAATAAGAAGGAAAAAGAAATAAGAAGGAAAAAGAAATAAGAAGGAAAAAGAAATAAGAAGGAAAAAGAAATAAGAAGGAAAAAGAAATAAGAAGGAAAAAGAAATAAGAAGGAAAAAGAAATAAGAAGGAAAAAGAAATAAGAAGGAAAAAAGAAATAAGAAGGAAAAAAGAAATAAGAAGGAAAAAAGAAATAAGAAGGAAAAAAGAAATAAAAAGGAAAAAAGAAATAAGAAGGAAAAAAGAAATAAGAAGAAAAAAGAAATAAGAAGAAAAAAGAAATAAGAAGAAAAAAGAAATAAGAAGGAAAAAGAAATAAGAAAAAAAGAAATAAGGAAAAAAGAAATAAGGAAAAAGAAATAAGAAGGAAAAGTTAACACCATTTACATTATTTCAAATATAGACAGACACTGAAGAAAAGGTAAGTCAATGCCAAGTGTTGCAAACTTTGTTTCACCCTATTTTGAAGTCTTGGTTGACCATGCATCATGCATATGGTCTCACCTTCAGTTTTTCTAACTGAAATAACATTTTATACAGGTTGTATTTTTAGTCCTTTATATCGTTTTCTAATAATGAAAAAAAAAAAAAATTCTACTTACTTTCTATTGCAGTTTGATCCATTCACTTGTGTTAAATCCTTCGTTTCATTAATGCATAAACATTTCTCTTTGTTGGTTAATCCAGAATAATTAAAACTGGTAAAGAAAAGAGATTAAGAAAATTAATAAATAAATGTAAACAACAATTCAGACTTTTTTTTCATCCTTAACCCACCAGCCATACAATTACAAAGGGTTCACACTTACACACATCATAGTCACCCCCTAGAGATAAACAAATCCAAAGTTGTAGTTAAATAGTCTCAAAGCACAAGAGTAAGGCTGCTTGCAATTTGCATTTGCCATAGAGAAACTGAAAAGTGATTCCTTTTAAGTGAAAAGGTGAATGTTTTTAACAACTTTTTTTCCTTATTAAGTCAATTTGAATGTTACCAATGTATCTTATGTCACATCTTTTGGTACAGAAACGGTTATAGTTTATTATTAGTTATTGTTATCAATCTCTTATTGCACCTGATGGGATCTTAAGCAAGAAATCTTCTATTCATCACAATTCTTACAGTATATTCTTATAATAGTTCTATTTTGTTATTAGTTGTTATTAATCTCTTATTGTACACAATAGACTAATATACAGTAAGAACAAGCCTTCTGTCTACCACATAACTTAGTATTTTGTTAGTTATCCTGCTATTAATCTCTTATTGTGCAAATAAAATCAACAATAAGAACAAATCTTCTATCCATAATGTTACTTTTATTATGGCATATTTTATTAGAATTGTTTCATTATCCAATATTTTTGTTAATCTCTTCAGCATAATTTATAAATTAGGTATTATTATAGACATGTATGTATAGAAACAAAAAAAAAAAAAAATACTATATCGTTTGGTATCATCCACCATTTCAGGCATCTACTGGTCTTAGTACAAATCTCCCCAAAAATAACAAGACTGCAGCATATACAGGGTGCGATAGGTAAATTGTCGCCATTTTATATTTTTAATTTTGCCCATAGATGTTGTTTTTTTGTTTTTTTATTTCATTGCACAATATAATAGGGTCAGTAGGTCACCATCTATGAGAAAAAAAGCACCATGACAATTCACTCCACCAGAAATTTGGAAATGGCATGCTCTACTGCTTGGCATTCACGCCAGAAGCTCCAATACGAACATTTCAATGTTTAGGTTTCAATTTGAGGACAGTGCAGAGGATTTGGAAAGAGTTGGATGAGTCTAATTGTGATTATGAAGGTACAGTAGCTTGGAAGACTCACTCTGATGGTTCTGATAAGAAAAGAACTTTAGAATTTGTTGGTGAGGGTCTCAGACTCAACAGTGATGCCTACATGAAGTGCCTTGAGTGCTGCTCTAGGTCAAGAGGATGGCTGCTGGAAGACTATGTCTGGCAACAGAACACTGCACTATGCCACAGAAGCAGGAGAACCCTGTCATGGCTGTCAGACAATTTCTGCAACCACATCATCCCTTACATCTGGCCAAACTCCTCAGACTGCAACATCTTGATTATTATGTGTGGGGCACACTTAAGTGAGATATCAAAAAAAAACTCCTTGTAACATCAAAGATGAACCAAAGGCAAGGATTATGGCAGCATTCACCAACTTAAACAAAGAAACTGTCCAGAAGAGTTGCAGGAGATTTCAGTTGTCTGGAGGCCGTTGTTGAAGTCAATATTGATTTTATTGAATAAATTTACGCTTTAGTATTTCAAGATATTTTGTGTAAATTTGGTAAATATATATGTTAAAATGAATTGTCAGTGTTATTTTCATTTTTGCCTAATTTAGATGACAATTTATCCATTGCGCCCTGTATAAAAGAAACTGAATATGCTATAACTCAAAAAAACAGTTCAAATTTCAATGTTAAACTCAATAAAGAATAAATTATTGATAAATAGAGATTTCTACAGCCTTTAATTTGATCAAATACATTTCCCACTCCCCGACTGCATTTTACAGAATTAAACCAATATTGTTTCAGACCATTTCTGTAAGAATAAATTTTTACAAGAAATGCTGGCATTTTTCCTTGCCTCCCCATCAAAGGTAACAAGAATGGAAAAAGAAAAAGGACTTTCAAATGATCAGTCAACTTTAGAACTCATTTTATCAACTACATTGTTTTTGTTATTTTGTTTTATTTATTCCTATTACTAGGTTGGTGCAAAAATAATGTTGTTTTCTCACATATGTTACTATGTGAGAAAACGACATTATTTTTGCACCAACCCAATAGTATTGGTCAATATTTTAACTATTTTATCTGGCTTTACAAATGCTTTTTGTTAAAGGATTTTTGGCAAAGTTTTCATAAAACATTTATTTGTTTACATAAAAACAATCAATTATCAGGTAAAATCATTTTACAAAAAAAAAAAAAAAAAAAAAAAAACTAAAAACATAATCTACCCGCCCACCAAAAACAAAGAAAAACCTACACAAAAAAAAAAAAAAAAAAAAAAAAAAAAATGGAATAAAAACAGACAATTCCCCAAATCGATGTTATTTAGAGTTTGACTTGGAAAAGCTATCACCCAAAAATGTTTCATTTTTGGTCAACAAGTGGCATCAGCAGTGTCTCATGTTAACATAAAAAAATAGTTTTTATTCTATTAGGATAGTGTCAAATCAGTGTCTATTTGTTTTACATTTATCAAAATTGTTCACAGATGTTTTTACATGTGAGGTGGTGCTGAAAAGTTATTGGTCTGAATAAAAAGCCCTACTAAAAACAAAAAAATATTCAATTTCCTCATTCAGTTTACTACTTCAGTTAATTGAAAACAAATGGAAAGTGGATACCTTACAACAATGTGGAATATAAGAAATTGTGAAGCAAGCAAAATGAATAATCACTGACCATAAAAAAAGGTTGGTCTTCAGCTAAAGGAGATAAAATGGATGCATTTATTGTAGGCTTGAATGGGAGTCATCTACTCTGGGCTCTTTCTAGGAGACCAAATGATCAATTTGAATAAGTATTGCTCCCAATTAGACAAAGTAGCAAATCCATAAAAAGCTTCCAGGATGAGCTATTCCATCAGGATGACATTTTTTTCAGTGAGCATTCAATAATTGCATGGCTGGCAAATTTTTATTTATCTGCAATATTTCACCTTTGGATCATCATTTGTTTAGGTCTTTGCAAAATTTAATTTGAAAAGAAAAAATTAAAATAAATAAAACTTTCCCTGAGAGATTGCAAAGAGCACACAGAAGTATTTTTCTTGTTGCTTCTTTGATAGATTTTCAATGTACCCTTTTAGGGAGAGTAATATTTCTTTTCTTATCCTTTGCAATATTATTCATCTTCGACTAGTATTTATTTTCAGCTTCACCTACCGTCCAGTTGACCCCTCTCCACTCTTTTGAACAGGAGTAGAGGTTCATCCCTTGTTTCCCGTTTCAGATTGGGTTTCTGATTCCTTCTAAAGTCTACTTCAACCTAATACTTCTAATGTCTCCACCTAAAACTAAACATTTATTTGCTATTGAATTACTATTTCTTTTCTCAATAGGGGTAGATATGTTCACCTATTGTCTGGTTAACACTACTCTCCAGCATTTTGAGCAGGAGTAGAGATTTATCATTTTATTTCCGGTTTAGAATTAGATTTCCAGTAACTTCTAAAGTCTTTTCTTTATGTAACCCTCTACCACGAGTGCCTGTTGGGCTATATACAGGCTGAATATCATCAAATAATAAAAAACTGTCTTCATTTTTAATTACATGTAGCATTGACAACCATTATTATTAATTTTTTTCTATTATTTCATGTTCACTTCAGATACTTTTCATTCACAATTTGTTTTTTATGATTTAACAACCCATTACTTAAGGTTAAGGTTTTTATGATTTAACAACCCATTACTTAAGGTTAAGGTTTTTATGATTTAACAACCCATTACTTTAAGGTTACTTAAAAACCAGGAAATATTTTTAGATTGTAAGAATTTTTTTTTTTGTTAAAAAAAAAAAAAAAAAAAAAAAAAAAAAGATAATATTCTAGTGATACAAGTTTTACTAATTAACACATAGCTGGAGAGAGAAGAGGTGAATTCATACCTTTCCCAAGGGTATTTGTGTATAAGTGAATATAATGAACCCATCTGATTAACAATTCTGAGCCATTATCCATTACACCACCTTCACATCCAATTTTATACTCATAACATCTGGTATTCCCAAGTGGTCACACGTCTAGGTACTGACAAGGCTCAACATTGCTTAGCTTTGGTGATCACATAGGAACTAGTGTTTCAGTGTGATGTGGCTGGTAGCCCTACTTTTTTTTTTTTTTTTTTTTAAACCCTTTTCCTAGAACAGTCCTTAAAAAAAAATTTAAAAAAAAATTATTCATCACAACTTTTAAACTGTCCCGAAATCAAAAATTTTTTTTTTTTTAAATTTGTTACCATTTATAGTTGTTCATAGCCTAATAAAAACATATTTATTTTGATCCATTCAAGCTTTTATACTGTGCTCCCCACCTATTATCCCATCACTTGGTCCCCCCACCTATTACCCCATCACTTGATCACTGCTTTCTTCCTTCTGATATACTGCTGAGTAGAAGGACTATGAATGAAAATTGGCAGTAGGCAGTTGAACGTTTCAATTGAAAGGCAGCACATTCAGTCTGAAGTTATTTTCTTCATGCTGGAGACACTATAAACACAACATGAGGAACACATGGGGAGGAAGAGACTAATTTCTATGAACACCTTCATGTGTTGGACTTGTTTGTTCCTTTCAAACATCCTTAAGGACCTGCTGACACAGCACCTGAGAATCACAGTGCCTGTAGTGCTAGTTAATAAACACTGAAATCAAGCCACTCTCACTTAGCTGCCTCCATGAATTCAAAATCTCCACAAGGCAATATTAGATGAAAATGCCCAGAGGTGCCAAATATTGCAAGCTCTGTACTATTATGTGGACAATTGGAAAGATCAAAGAAATACAGAGATTGCCTTCAGAAAACTAGGCATCAAATTCTGAAAATGCTTTATCATGGATTGAGAGAAGCTGTTGGTGAGAGGAGCATTCATAGACCGACATATTATCTCAGGATCCACTTTTTCTAAAAGATTCTTTTTATTTTTATTGCTTTGTATGCGACACTGTGTCTCCATAGAGTAAAAAAAAATTCTATCTTAGCCTCTTTTTAGAAAAGCAATCTGGGATTTTTTTCATTTTCCTACTTATAGATAGATATGAGTATGATACAGTTTTGAAAAAAACAAACAATTTAAACGTGGGAAAAAAATTATTTCTTTAATTGTGAAACTTTACTAAAATTAACTCTTCCAGCTTTTTGCTTTCCAGAAATGCAATGTTAATCGTTATCTTCTGTCTTCTTAATTTCAGTTCTTTTATTGTTTTCACTTCTTAATGTTTTTTCTTATTTTCTTACACACTCAGCAACCCCCTGCATGTTAGTGGCTGTTACCTTACTTGTAGTGAAATGATAAAAAAAATTTTTTCTTTCTACCTTTTCAATTTATGCAAGGCAATAAAGCTACTAAGACAAGGGATTATTAAGAGTGAAAGTCTGATTTTTTTTTTTGTTGTTTTACGGCATATCAACCTCAATGGGTTATTTAATGCCGACAAGATTTTTATTGCTGGTAATAAAACCTATTTTCACACTGTCAGTGTTTTAACCCCAGTTTGGGGTTCAACTATTTGCCCATAGTTGAGACCCTAACAGGTGCTACCAACCCCGGGTAAGGGTGGACCTGGGAACAGCAGCAATTAAGAGGTGGTTCCACACTCCTCAAAACCTGATCAGAGGCCTTGCTGTTGGATGTAGTCTTACCCTGGACACGGATGTAGTTCATATGAAAGTCTGAGAAACAACATTAAGGAGAGTGGACAATAAAAGAACAGGATTGAAAGAGAAAAAAGATGAAAACTGACATTGCATTTAAATTGTTGACTGCTGGAAGATAGTTTCAAAGACAAAAGAAACTTAGAATAAAACTCACAGCTATATATAGCAATTTAAACAATAAAATGAGGAGACCTAACCGCCAATCTAGTAGTATGCTTAAATTCACAAAGGTACCAAAAGATGAAAGCTCATCAAAACAATTACCATGAAAATATTTATAGAAAAGGCACAGGAAAGCTCTGTTACAGGGTTGGAAAGTGACTGAAGCTGAGATGCCAGGTCAGGATTAATAACATTGCAAATTCTTTAGATTTTGTCAAGAATTTATCGACATGATTAATTTTTTGTTAGTTATTCATTTCAAACAATTTAATATTTTTAAAATCAATTTTGGCAGAATTTCCCAAATTTGTTTTTAATTAAAGTTTTAAAGAAAAATTCAAACTGAAACATTTAAGTTTTAAAAACTAATAACAAATTTGTTAAATTTTTACTGTAGTTTTTATAAAAATCAATTTTATTTTTATTTAAACATTTTGATTAATCATACAGAATAATTTTAAATGAATATGTTCTTATTAATTTTTCATCTTTGGTAACTTATACTTTAAGAATTATGATCTCTAGGAATTCATTTTTCTATCTAAAGAATATTTGCACATCTTAACTATTAATATATCTATTATTTAGAATCAAAATGGTTTTGGAAGTCTTTATCAAAAAAAAATTCAGACCAAATTTTCCATGTCCATCATTTTTAAATTCTTCCTTGTATTTTCAATTTTGTTTATGATAAGCAGAAAATAACACAAATATGATTTGTTAATGGCTAATTCAATTTTTTTTTCTTTTTTAACAAATCTGACAAACAAAAAAAAAAAAAAAAATTTTTTTTCATTAAAGTTCATTCTTACAAATGTTTTGAGATCAATAATACTAATTTAAGTCATCCCACCTTCATTTCCCATTTTTATGAAAAGTGTTCATCTTGTTTTCTAAGTAGACCAACTCCAATGCAAACCTCCAACTTAACACCTTGATGCTAAACACATATGGTCCACATGTCAAGAGCAATTCCTCTCAAATTAAGAGAAAAAAACCAAAAACAAAAAAAAAAAACCTGGTGTTATTTAGCTAACTCACAGGCCTCTGCTGACTTGTCTAATACCTGCCCAGTATGTTTGCATGCAAATTTTGTCAGTGCCACCTACTCTAAATAGAATGTCTTCTCTCAACAGCCAATTGTGGAAGAGGACATAACTCCTGGTGCTTACTGCACCACATGCAACCAACTCTGAGTCTCTTGTTGAGTTGACCCGATTCTCCATTACAATGAGAAAAAAAAAGAAATTAAGCAATTAAAATGAAAGAAATACGAGTCAAAAATAAATAAGAATTGATAATTATTCAGCTAATAAAAATTCAAGATAATATTCCAATTGTAAATAAATCAATTAAAATGAAGGAAATACTAGTCAAAAATGATTAAATAGTAAAAAAGACATTTCTTTATTTAGAAGTGAATAAAAAAAAAAAGACGATCTCTAATTCTGAACAGAAACCTCAAATATAAAATGTGTTTAATATTAGGTATCCCAAACTAAAATCTTAGCTAAAAACACACCATGAAATTTCCAGATTTAGAAATATAAAAAAGAAGCACCTGTTTCTGAAATTGTGATATAACTGCAAGAGGTATGAAATAAAAACCAATCATCAAACAAGACAAAGAATTTTATCCTTATAAAGAGAAAATACTAAATGTTGCTTACATATTAATTTTATCAAAATAGCCTTGAAAATAAAAGAGTGATCATCAATTGAAATAGAAGGAAATATATTCAACTTCAGATACTTTCAAAGTGTTACAAGATTTAATAATAGTGATTAAAAATCTTAAGACAAGAAAAGAAACAAACAATCATCCAAAAACAAGAAAGAAGCTTAACTGGTTCATCAATCCTCTCTCATTAGTGTTCAATCGAGGGAAATGACTAAAATGAAAAAGAGCAAAGATTGAATGCTATATAATAAAATCCAACCTCTTTAATCCATTACTCCATGGTCCAGCAACTCCCATGGTTCAGTACTTTTTTTTTTTTTTTTTTTTTTTTTTTTTAAATCAGTCGGCATTAGTTCCTTGAGCAGCTACAAGGGCAGTGTTACATGTTGTTCACAACTTCGTGCAGCAGCAGTGTGTTTTAGCGGGACAGTCTTGCTCATTTCATATATCACTTAATATTTACCCATTTAGAACTAATCTCAACTCGCCACTAATCTCAACTCGCCACTAATCTCAACTCGCCACTAATCTCAACTCGCCACTAATCTCAACTCGCCACTAATCTCAACTCGCCACTAATCTCAACTCGCCACTAATCTCAACTCGCCACTAATCTCAACTCGCCACTAATCTCAACTCGCCACTAATCTCAACTCGCCACTAATCTCAACTCGCCACTAATCTCAACTCGCCACTAATCTCAACTCGCCACTAATCTCAACTCGCCACTAATCTCAACTCGCCACTAATCTCAACTCGCCACTAATCTCAACTCGCCACTAATCTCAACTCGCCACTAATCTCAACTCGCCACTAATCTCAACTCGCCACTAATCTCAACTCGCCACTAATCTCAACTCGCCACTAATCTCAACTCGCCACTAATCTCAACTCGCCACTAATCTCAACTCGCCACTAATCTCAACTCGCCACTAATCTCAACTCGCCACTAATCTCAACTCGCCACTAATCTCAACTCGCCACTAATCTCAACTCGCCACTAATCTCAACTCGCCACTAATCTCAACTCGCCACTAATCTCAACTCGCCACTAATCTCAACTCGCCACTAATCTCAACTCGCCACTAATCTCAACTCGCCACTAATCTCAACTCGCCACTAATCTCAACTCGCCACTAATCTCAACTCGCCACTAATCTCAACTCGCCACTAATCTCAACTCGCCACTAATCTCAACTCGCCACTAATCTCTAAGGATTTTTAATACTAAATTAAAAAATGAACACCAACTCATTTTCTTTAGGAATTCACGGAAATTGATAACTTTGATTTTAATTCTAATTGAAATTAGTTCCATCACTCATTCAGGATAGTAAGTATATTTTTTATTTTTAAGCTTTTCTCTTAGTCTTTGTATTTCATGAAACAATATAAACCTTGTTTGAAAGCATTAATGATAGTTTTATTTATTGTTTTAAGTTTTGTTCTACTTTGCTAACACAGCAATAAATATATGTGGAATGTGCAAGCAAGACTTTGTTTACATAGGGTTGTAAGGGGAGGGGTCTGTCATCCAGCATTTTCTGTAGTCCGGCATTGGACTTGTCCCAAGGGTGCCAGATTAAAAAGGTTGAACTGTAAATATATAAACATCAAAAGGTTGATTATACTTAACGAATGTATGTCAAGTTAAAATTTAATTAACCATCAATGTTTATATACTTATTATATAACATCTGGTCAGGCACATTTCTTGTCCTCAATTGAGCTCTGATGGTTGAGGATTGATAAACCAGTTAAGCTACTATTTTGTTAATTGATTTTGCATTTCTAAGTTACCGCTTTATAGTAATGTGGACTTTCCCTTTTTGTTACTACTTTTTTTTCTTAGTCTCTCCTCACAATTTAAGACGTCCATTTTAAATCACTGCGATTATATTAAACTTTGGAAGGTTTACTTTAAACAAGTTCTTAACCCAAAATTCCACTTTGAAATCAAACAGACAAAATCTGTATTTAAAACGTAACAAACTCTTCAGTGTGCCTTTCCCAAAAAAAAAAAAAAAAAAAAAAAAAAAAATTAGATCGGTTTGCCTATCATCCTCGTCACACTCCCCCCCAGTTTTTTAAACAAGAGTAGTGGTTTGTCCCTTTTTAGGATTGGGTCTCCATTTTAAAGACTCTTTCAACCATATACTCCTAACACTTGTCTTTTCTTACACTAATACAACTCCACAGAGTAATCCACTACCTGGAATGGCTCTTGAGCCTTGTATCGAGTGAACATGGAAAAAAAAAAAAAAAAAAAAAAAAAAAAAAAAAAAAGAGACTGACTGACTAATGTTTATTCTTCTAAGTTGAATCTTGACCAGTGGACTTACCTTTGTAACAAGCAGTGTCGAGTACATTCCACAAGGTTTCTGCTGCTTGAAGACCACACAGAGCCATTTCTGGGGATATCTTTCACATTGTAGCAGCCTTGATACCAGCTGGTGGAGGAGCTGACAACTAGAAGAGAAGAAGAAAGGTCAGAACTTTCTTAGAAAGTCTTCCAACAAGTCAACATTCAAAACAATTACAATGGAATAGCAATTAAGGGAAGTAGACAGAGAGATGAAGGTCTGAGAAAACTCTTCTTGCTTAGCACTTTTGAAGATGCTGTCGTTAAAAGGAAGTCTTGTTGGCAGAGCAGAAAGGAACTCTTTAAGGAACCCTGACATTTTGGTCAGTCCAGTAATTGGTGACAATTTCCCCGATCATGATACTACTAATGACTTTAATGAAGAATTAAGTTGATGTATTATCTTGGAGACCGGCTGATTCTCGAGAGAGTCAGGGGAAAATAAGAGGGTAAATGAAATGGGCATGTATTGGCAATTTACTACATTATTACCATACATTATATAAACACATACAAATAAAATGAAAGGGAGTGCCGAGAAGTTCTCAGCCCAACCAAAAAAGGCTAAAAAGTTAATGTTTTGGATGTTTGGTTAGGTTTTTGCTTGAGACTTTACGAATTGTTCATCAGAGCAATTACTACGAGAGTATTTATAGAAAAGGCAAAGGAAAGTTACATTATGGCACTGGGTAAATGACTGAAGCCAAGATGCCAGGTCAGGACCAAAAACATTGCAGATTCTTAGGATTTTATCCGAGGTCTAAATATGTAAGAACACCAGACCATATATAAGTGAACATAGAAGTCAACACTTAAAGGTGACAGTCTGCTTCATGTTAGATGCAATTGTCAGGCCTGATGACTGCATCTAGCATGAAACAGACTGTCGCCTCTAAGTGTTGACTTCTATGTTCACTTTTATATTTACACACGCTCTATCTCTGATATTGAGCACTTTATCCCTTAAATATAGCACATCTTAAGACTATATTATATATATATATATATATATATATATATATATATATATATATATATATATATACACACACACACACACACACATCAATAAAACCAGTCTGAAGAATGTTTTTTTTTTTTTTGCTTTAATCATTCCACCTCATGCAAAGTGATACAAGCCACCATGCTGCAAGGGGTTGATGTGACTGAAAAAAAACAAATAAAAGAACAGTATCAAGGAAACAAAAGATAATGACTCATTTAAATTATGAGACCTAGCTGCCAATCTAGTACTAACCATAAATGCATAAAGTCAAGGTACAAACAAAAAAGCTCATCAGAACAATTACAGTGAAAATATGTGGATGGGAAAGTGACTAAAACAGAAATAAGGAACATAATGTATTACTTAAGAGTTTGTTCTCTTTTTTGATTCACTTAGTTACACAGGTGAAAGAGTTCAATGCAAACAGGTGACTACTTAAAATAGTCTCATCATAAAAATGGTTGCAGGAGCAAACTAGGCAAACTATGGAAGATATTAAATACATTTTGAAATTGAAGATGTGTCGACTTAATTTTTTAAAATAGAAATGATTAGCTAACCTTGAAAAATACCAATACCATACCTATACTTCAATAATCTCCGTCAAAATCACAGAATTTGTAACCCAATGCCACAATTGACTGACCACATAAAAATATGCACTTCAGAGCTACATATGGTTTTGAATTCAGTGTTTTCCTTCTTAACTGGTTGTCAACCACAGCTAGGAAGCAGAATCTACCCTGTTTAAACCATATCTGGAGAGAGAAGAGATGGATTCATACCTTTCCCAAGAGTATTTGTGTGAAAGTCTATATAATGGGCTGAACTGGAATTTAAACTCAAGAGTAGATAATTGCCTGGGTTATACTCCTCCCTAGTCTTTTGAACAGGAGTAGAGGTTTATCACTTTTCTTGTTTAAGATTGGATTTCCAGTTCCTTCTAAGAGCTTCTCATTCACTCCCAGTAGCCCCCTTGTGTTTTCGAGGCATTATTGCCTTGCTTGGGGTGAATTGATTTAAAAAGAGAGACAGAGACACACACACACACACACACAGACACACAGAGAGAGACACACAGAGACACACACAGAGAGACAGAGAGAGAGAGAGAGACACACAGACACAGAGTGACATTAATTGCTATAAATTAACAATTTTCATCTATAAAACTTTATTTTGTCAATATTAGCTATTTTAAGCAAAAATTGAAATTTTTCTGAATTTCCCTCATTTCAAGCCACCGTTACTTCAAACCTTTTATTTTTTTCCTGGCTCACCACATCTCAGTCAAAGTATAGCACCAAATCCCAAAAGAAATCTTTAGATATCTTCTACAGTCCACAGAGATTATTTTATGATAAATGATTGATGTGAAATATCCGACAAATAAAAATTGAACATGCAAAAATGCATATATTTCATTTTCCCATATTCCATTTTTTTTTTACTTACATTGCTTTATATACAAACTTAAATTTAAATTACATTTGAGAATACAAGGCTTAGGAGTTTTGTCTTGCTTCTCTGACTTTCAGATAATTTTCATGAGCCTCTTTGTAATTAAGTCCGTCTGCAAGAGCGTTATTAATACAGAATCAGAAAACTAGGTTAGAAGATACTTAAAATTATATTTCACACAGTTAAAACTATTTGTAAACTAAGTTTTCACAATTTTTGTCTGAATTTTTTTTTTCCAAATAGGGAATTATTATACAGTAAAATATTTTGACTAATATCCTCATCTTGGTAGTTCCTTCTTCAGCTGCCTGATTCCAGTTGCTAACCTGTTGTGAATTTCAAACTAAACACTTTATTCAATCAACAGAGCCAGAACTGTTTTTAATTAATTACATTCCATAAACTAATTCCACTAAAGATTGCGTAAAACCCTACATAGCATTTTAGCTGCAGAGCCAGACAACATAAGGTTTAAAGCTCCACGTTTATGCCACTGAATTGTCTTGAAAATGAACAGTATTGATGAAGCATATCTAGTTTGTAAACATACAATGGGATCCTCATGTAGCTGTCTACTGACCAGCCAGCAACTAACTTTCCCCACATTGAATCTTTATTCTTGTTCATATTGGTGTACAGCAAAAATTAGGAAAGGCAAACTGCATGATCAGATGAAAAATGCTGCATCAGGAAATGAAAACTTGATGGGCTTAATATTTACATTGTTCAGATTATCATCGTCATCTTTGTTGCCATATTTATCACAACATTTAGGCTGTTGAGGTGGTGAAAAAGTCGAACTGAACCCTTTATTTCATTATTTTGTCCTCAAGTACACATGGCACTGTGGATAAAGGCATTAGTTAGATCCAGTGACAGGACACAAAAGAAGTATAGGTTCAATACCTGATGAAGGTGGTAGAGAACTTGGAGAGTGGAATTAACAGGAGATAACTGATAACTGATATGCATTAGACAGGGCACGTGGAACTAGAACAGTCTACCCTAGTGAGTGAAATAAAGGGTTCAGTTCGACATTCCAACCACATGAAGAAGGCTGGAGTGTACAACGGCCAAAACATTGTGATAAATATGGCAACGAAGATGATGATAATCCAAACAATGTAAATAATGTACATAATACCTCATCTTAGAAATATAAAAAGATATTGATGAGCTTAACTTGTTCTGTCTGGTGGGGTATGCAGATGACACTTGGGACAACTTCAGTTATGTCGGTCTCAGATCAGCTCTTCCCTCCAACTAACTCAGCCTATATGTGGCTTCCAATATGAATAGGTGGCATTGGAATTACCCAAGGGACAGCCTATTTCCTATTATAGATAGAATCTGGTCTAACTGTAACTTAATATAGACTAGTAATCAGAAATCATCAATGTCCACTTTTGTTGAACTCACAGGTTCAATCTACCAAATTTATGCATTTAAACAATTCTCTTGTCAGTTCTCAAAAAAAAAAAAAAAACAAAAAAAAAAAAAAAAAACAAATCCAGTTTCATATGTTTGGTCTTTATTAAAATTCAAAAAATTGCTTTTTAAAACAATAAAAATTGCTGAGGTAGTCTATATTAATACCGGTGTCAAGAGCAAAAAAAAAAAAGTCCTGCTAAGTTTAACCATTATGCTCACAAAATGATGCGTCAAAGAGGATGTCTTTTTTTTTTTTTTTTTCCTTTGACACTGCTATTATTTTACTACCTTCACTCACTTGTTCAATGTTTTTTATAAAAAGTAATGATTAAAATTTTAGTAAAACCCAGACATATAAAAGTAAATTTACACTTTCTTTTTTTTATTGAGAATTTATACTAAAAATATTAAAACACTATTATTTATAAGAATAACTTCATATTAACAGTGTTATATTCCATGCTAATAGGAATCTATACTTGAAAAACACAGTGGATAAAACAAGTAAAGGTTTATTGTAAAAAACCAGTACAATAAGAATAAAGGTAACAGTTATGCACAAGGTCGTTGCAAGTCAATCCAGTAGTGAGTGCATTGGAAGGTCAGTAGTGAGTGCATTGGAAGGTCAGTAGTTTTTGTGTAAGTCTGAGTCATACTCAACAGATCCCTACTAGAATATTTAGCCAACCCCGACGTGGGTTTCATGTGGCACAAGGCCAGGTTTAATATGGTTTCTCAGAGCCCATAGGCTCAGCCAAAAATATTCCCTTTCGAATCCATATAAACAGGTTCAGGGGCAGTCTACCTCCCCAAACAAGACTGCCCTTCGGCAGAGTCTCGTCTGGGTTCCTCTCTACCCGAAGGCAAAGAGTTTGAGTGTTTAGCTGGAACAGATTGCAGCTAGACTCTGTAGTCCATTGACTTACAGACAGTTACTACCTAAAGTGTAGTCACTCATGGGAGGGGGGGTGACAGGTTATTCTATTACATCATAGTCCAAAAATGTGAACCAATACAATGTTTATCATTTACCAATTTCTAAAAGAAATTGGTAAGAAAACAATTCTTTCTTATTCATGAATTTACAGAAATTTACTAAAATTATAAAAACATTTGACCAAACTAATGAAATCTTTATTATTTACCATTCTATAAAGATCTAATCAATTGGCAATTTGCCAATGTTTTGCCAACCATTCCAAAGAATGATTCCTTGACAATTTTGTCGGTTTTTAAAGTTACAATTTGAATGGCTGCAGTTTTATCTTAAATTCAGATTAGTTAAATTAGACAGCGGCAGAGATTTTGGATCAGTCGAATTAGAGAGAATCCAGTTTAGTCAAAGGAAAGAGCAAGAGTGATTCCAGAGTGCTGATAGATCTGTCAAAGAAGCCTTTTTCTTGATTTCTTTTGAATGCCCATCTGAAAGTTGCAACTAAATGCAAATTAAATTACCAATTGTTATTTGCTCTGTGTTTTGGGCAGCTCCAATAATTAATATGTTATTTTCATATAGCAAATTAAAATCTTTGACAAAAAATGCCTAAGGAAAAAAAAAAAAAAAAAAAAAAAAAAAAAAGATTCTTTTAAGAAACCTACCCGGTAGAAAGGAGGAAAAAGAAAAGACAGACAGAAATGAAAAACAATATTAAAGTAACTGAAATGCCTTTTCCAAACTTTAAAGTTGTTTTTAAGTCTTTCCTGTCTGCAACCATTAACAGACCTTAAATCTCGAAGGAGCAGTTAGCCAAGTCCCTCCTACCCAGAAAAAGAAACACCCAGCCCTTCCCTCATGGGCTTTGTGAAAAATAAATAAAATGCTTAATAGAATTTAAATTAAGAAAAAACAAAAATAGTCAGATGTTTTAATTATGTCATTAATAGACAGTTCCTCACCCACCTCGACTTCTCTCAGAGACAAACATACACATGGACACACAAATACAAAATATATAATAGAGAAAGAAAAATAATGTAGGGCATTACAATTAATGAAAGTCTACAAAATGGTCAACTCTGGAAATGTGAAACTAATCCAACAGGGATACACACTAGTTCTCACCCCACTTTTCTTTTGCCAGAGAGGGGTTAGGGGTTGTTATTAATTAGGTTACTTTGAGGGTTTCAGTTGGGAAATATTTAATATAAGGTTTATTTTCAAATCAACTTCACTTCTATTCTGTTCCCATTGAAAATATTTCTTTAAGCGTGTACACACAATGTCGGAGCTTCTATTAAGTCTGCCCAAGAGATAAGGAAACTATGGTGCCAATCTTTTAAGGAGAGAGAATCTGCGTACATTGCTTCCAAAGTAAAAAGTACCTGACTAATCAGTTAGGTCGACAAACAAACAAAAAAGAGAAGAGAGAGAGGAGAGAGAGAGAAGAGAGAGAGGAGAGAGAGAGAAGAGAGAGAGGAGAGAGAGAGAAGAGAGAGAGGAGAGAGAGAGAAGAGAGAGAGGAGAGAGAGAGAGAGAGAGGAGAGAGAGAGAGAGAGAACTAAAAGACAGAGAGAGAGAGAGAGAACTAAAAGACAGAGAGAGAGAGAGAGAACTAAAAGACAGAGAGAGAGAGAGAGAACTAAAAGACAGAGAGAGAGAGAGAGAACTAAAAGACAGAGAGAGAGAGAGAGAACTAAAAGACAGAGAGAGAGAGAGAGAACTAAAAGACAGAGAGAGAGAGAGAGAACTAAAAGACAGAGAGAGAGAGAGAGAACTAAAAGACAGAGAGAGAGAGAGAGAACTAAAAGACAGAGAGAGAGAGAGAGAACTAAAAGACAGAGAGAGAGAGAGAGAACTAAAAGACAGAGAGAGAGAGAGAGAACTAAAAGACAGAGAGAGAGAGAGAGAGAGAGAACTAAAAGACAGAGAGAGAGAGAGAGAGAACTAAAAGACAGAGAGAGAGAGAGAGAGAACTAAAAGACAGAGAGAGAGAGAGAGAGAACTAAAAGACAGAGAGAGAGAGAGAGAGAACTAAAAGACAGAGAGAGAGAGAGAGAGAACTAAAAGACAGAGAGAGAGAGAGAGAGAACTAAAAGACAGAGAGAGAGAGAGAGAGAACTAAAAGACAGAGAGAGAGAGAGAGAGAACTAAAAGACAGAGAGAGAGAGAGAGAACTAAAAGACAGAGAGAGAGAGAGAGAACTAAAAGACAGAGAGAGAGAGAGAGAACTAAAAGACAGAGAGAGAGAGAGAGAACTAAAAGACAGAGAGAGAGAGAGAGAACTAAAAGACAGAGAGAGAGAGAGAGAACTAAAAGACAGAGAGAGAGAGAGAGAACTAAAAGACAGAGAGAGAGAGAGAGAACTAAAAGACAGAGAGAGAGAGAGAGAACTAAAAGACAGAGAGAGAGAGAGAGAACTAAAAGACAGAGAGAGAGAGAGAGAACTAAAAGACAGAGAGAGAGAGAGAGAACTAAAAGACAGAGAGAGAGAGAGAGAACTAAAAGACAGAGAGAGAGAGAGAGAGAACTAAAAGACAGAGAGAGAGAGAGAGAGAACTAAAAGACAGAGAGAGAGAGAGAGAGAACTAAAAGACAGAGAGAGAGAGAGAGAACTAAAAGACAGAGAGAGAGAGAGAGAACTAAAAGACAGAGAGAGAGAGAGAGAACTAAAAGACAGAGAGAGAGAGAGAGAACTAAAAGACAGAGAGAGAGAGAGAGAACTAAAAGACAGAGAGAGAGAGAGAGAACTAAAAGACAGAGAGAGAGAGAGAACTAAAAGACAGAGAGAGAGAGAGAACTAAAAGACAGAGAGAGAGAGAGAACTAAAAGACAGAGAGAGAGAGAGAACTAAAAGACAGAGAGAGAGAGAGAGAACTAAAAGACAGAGAGAGAGAGAGAGAACTAAAAGACAGAGAGAGAGAGAGAACTAAAAGACAGAGAGAGAGAGAGAGAACTAAAAGACAGAGAGAGAGAACTAAAAGACAGAGAGAGAGAGAGAACTAAAAGACAGAGAGAGAGAGAGAACTAAAAGACAGAGAGAGAGAACTAAAAGACAGAGAGAGAGAGAGAACTAAAAGACAGAGAGAGAGAGAGAACTAAAAGACAGAGAGAGAGAGAGAACTAAAAGACAGAGAGAGAGAGAGAACTAAAAGACAGAGAGAGAGAGAGAACTAAAAGACAGAGAGAGAGAGAGAACTAAAAGACAGAGAGAGAGAGAGAACTAAAAGACAGAGAGAGAGAGAGAACTAAAAGACAGAGAGAGAGAGAGAACTAAAAGACAGAGAGAGAGAGAGAACTAAAAGACAGAGAGAGAGAGAGAACTAAAAGACAGAGAGAGAGAGAGAACTAAAAGACAGAGAGAGAGAGAGAACTAAAAGACAGAGAGAGAGAGAGAACTAAAAGACAGAGAGAGAGAGAGAACTAAAAGACAGAGAGAGAGAGAGAACTAAAAGACAGAGAGAGAGAGAACTAAAAGACAGAGAGAGAGAGAACTAAAAGACAGAGAGAGAGAGAACTAAAAGACAGAGAGAGAGAGAACTAAAAGACAGAGAGAGAGAGAACTAAAAGACAGAGAGAGAGAGAGAACTAAAAGACAGAGAGAGAGAGAGAACTAAAAGACAGAGAGAGAGAGAACTAAAAGACAGAGAGAGAGAGAGAACTAAAAGACAGAGAGAGAGAGAGAACTAAAAGACAGAGAGAGAGAGAACTAAAAGACAGAGAGAGAGAGAACTAAAAGACAGAGAGAGAGAGAACTAAAAGACAGAGAGAGAGAACTAAAAGACAGAGAGAGAGAACTAAAAGAGAAATAGACAGAGAGAGAGAACTAAAAGAGAAATAGACAGAGAGAGAGAACTAAAAGAGAAATAGACAGAGAGAGAGAACTAAAAGAGAAATAGACAGAGAAAGAGAAATAGAGAGAGAGAGAGAAAACAGACAGAATGAAGAATGTAGAATATTTTGATTAATTAAATATTCCAGGAACTTTATAACAACATTTCATAAATTTTAATGGACTTTCTTCAGCAATCTGACAAGCAAACTGGTAAGAAAAGTCATAACATTAACTTTGTTAAAACTGAGGAAGACTCCAGTTTGTAAGAAAAAAAAAAAAAAAAATGAGGTAAATCACTAAATTAAGTTGTACTTTTATTTGATTTTAATAAAAATTACTAATATTTTCGGTTATTTTTTATCTGTGTAAGTTCATCACTTTTATGTGCAATGTTCTTTTGGAACATGTTGATAATGGTTCTCCACAACTTCATTTTCTTTGTAGTCTTAACTAATGTTTGTCCCTTTCACTATCTCTCATGCATTTACGCAAGCCTGTTAAGATAGGCTTGATGCTGTTTCCATCTGCTCTTCTGATCTTCAAAATGTCTTGCAAATTTTGACACTCCAAGCCCTCTTTCAACGTCATGCATTAAAGTACTTTATTAAAATTTATATTAGGTTGGTGCAAAAATAATGTCGTTTTCTCACATATGTTACTATGTGAGAAAACGACATTATTTTTGCACCAACATAATAGTAATTATTTATTTGTTCTCGCTAGCTTGAACATTAATTAGTATCATACCAACTATCATGGTCCTCCATGAAGATCAGAATATCATTTGGGTTGCATTCTGTGTCACAACATAGCTGGTGAATATAGGTGGTTGCTGGGAGACCAACCAGTCTTGCTCCATGGCTCAGTGATCACTGAGAAACTTCTGAGAAAGAACCAGTCTTGCTCCATGGCTCAGTGATCACTGAGAAACTTCTGAGAAAGAACCAGTCTTGCTCCATGGCTCAGTGATCACTGAGAAACTTCTTCTGAGAAAGAACCAGTCTTGCTCCATGGCTCAGTGATCACTGAGAAACTTCTTCTGAGAAAGAACCAGTCTTGCTCCATGGCTCAGTGATCACTGAGAAACTTCTTCTGAGAAAGAACCAGTCTTGCTCCATGGCTCAGTGATCACTGAGAAACTTCTTCTGAGAAAGAACCAGTCTTGCTCCATGGCTCAGTGATCACTGAGAAACTTCTGAGAAAGAACCAGTCTTGCTCCATGGCTCAGTGATCACTGAGAAACTTCTGAGAAAGAACCAGTCTTGCTCCATGGCTCAGTGATCACTGAGAAACTTCTGAGAAAGAACCAGTCTTGCTCCATGGCTCAGTGATCACTGAGAAACTTCTTCTGAGAAAGAACCAGTCTTGCTCCATGGCTCAGTGATCACTGAGAAACTTCTTCTGAGAAAGAACCAGTCTTGCTCCATGGCTCAGTGATCACTGAGAAACTTCTTCTGAGAAAGAACCAGTCTTGCTCCATGGCTCAGTGATCACTGAGAAACTTCTTCTGAGAAAGAACCAGTCTTGCTCCATGGCTCAGTGATCACTGAGAAACTTCTTCTGAGAAAGAACCAGTCTTGCTCCATGGCTCAGTGATCACTGAGAAACTTCTTCTGAGAAAGAACCAGTCTTGCTCCATGGCTCAGTGATCACTGAGAAACTTCTTCTGAGAAAGAACCAGTCTTGCTCCATGGCTCAGTGATCACTGAGAAACTTCTTCTGAGAAAGAACCAGTCTTGCTCCATGGCTCAGTGATCACTGAGAAACTTCTTCTGAGAAAGAACCAGTCTTGCTCCATGGCTCAGTGATCACTGAGAAACTTCTTCTGAGAAAGTTCTTGTTTTGCTCACCAGCAAGTGTCTTGGAAAGCACATTCTGTGTCCATGTAAGATTGTAGAAATATCAAGGAAGGATCCATAGATTTGTGATTTAGTTGGATGTTTCCAAAAGATCAAGTATCCATCAAGCTTAGACTTTAGGTTTTTAGTTAATGTCCAAGCAGTGGCACCATATACAAGTAAAAGGTTTTTCAGTACTTATATTGAACAATAAACTCAGAACATTCACACACACGTATCTCTATGTTTTGTTGAAAAACTCCTTATATCACTTAGCATTCTCCATATTTTTCCTTGACTTCCAGTTAGCCTGAAGAATATTTATGAGACTTTAAATTTAACAAGTTTGAAAACCCAACAGTATTTTTACATCTGTTTATAAATACTTGCAAAATAAAATTCTTACATTTGCTATAAGTCAATCAGCAAGATGGTAAAGAAGAGTTTTCCTTGTCTTCATATGAGATAATATATAAGTTTTTATATATCAGTGTGAGATATCTAATAACAGAAGTGACAAAAAGAAAAAGAATGTAAATGAAATCAGCTAGATTATACAAAAACCAAGAAATATTTTAAATTCCCAGTATCTCCAGTTTGTGCACATGTGTAATTGCACCAACATTAATTTAATCCAATGGAGTCCTCAAGGATGAAATGCACCACATGAAAACTTTTTCCCACCAATATTATATATATATATATATATATATATATATATATATATATATATATATACACACACACACACACACAAAAAAAAAAAAATCAGGATTTATATTTCATTCTCTAATCCATTACAATGATATGATGCACCCATTGTATCCAAGAGGTCAATGTCAAGCTAACTAAAAAAAACTGAATTTCTTTTAAAGAAGTCAAAGCAAGTGAAACAAATAATTTGCTATTATCTGGAAAATGAACACTTCTGCTGCAGTCAACAACATGTCTTAATGAAACTTATGTTGCCTGTTGACATATATCCACTTTTTCATATAATGTCATTTCTCAGCCCTTAGTGTAAGTTTCAAATAAATGCTATTTCCAAACCAATGTTTCCTTGATTTTCCAGATTTTGATTATCCAAATGTAAAATGAAGAAAAAAATTGAAATCGTCTAAACATTTTTCAACTGTCCCAACTAAACCAATTCTTTTATTTCAAGATTTTATCAAACGATTTGCAATGTTAAACATCAATGTAAATGAAGAAATAAATGCCTGGTTTAATGCAATCAACCCTGGGTATGAACACCCGTGTGACCAGGGCATTGTTGAACTTCTAACTGCACTGGAAAATGTTGAGATGATGATGATGATGATATTGCCCATTTTGAAGTTCAACAGCTCCAAACACCAAAGCAATTATGTTCAACAATTAGTTAAGATGGATGTGCTTTCAACAAGAAGCTAATTTATAAATACATCTACTTTAATCTAGCTTAAAGTAACAGATTTTTTTTCGTAAGAAATAAAGACAAAACTGAACAAATTTAAAAAATTATTTGATATAAACATAAAATTGTTTTCAGAAAATGACTGTTCATTTGATAATTTAAATATTCAATTATTCAGAATTTTGAATTATTTAAAGATTTTTTTTCCAACCCAATCATTTGAATAATTGAGTATTGTACCAAGTATTAAAAGAATACAGACATGTGGAAACCTTTATGATGAGATTAAAAAGGTCAATCAAAAAGTAATATCTATTCTGCTTTAATTACAGATTTAACGCAAGCATGAATTGGATTCCAAACCTAGCCCTCAACAATCTTTCCTTCTTAAATGCAGTATTCTAACTTCAAATGAAAATTGTTAGCCAAGTTTTCTTAGCAGGAAAAGATTTCCAACAGCCTAAGAACAAGATTTTGTTACTCTTTCAGACCAAAAAGTCTACAGGAAAAAGAAAAGAAAAAAGGGTTAATAGTTCATTACAAATGATTTCATATTTTATGCGTGATATAAAAGGATGCTGACAGTAAAGCAAAACCAATTTATGCATCTTTGTTACAGTGAACGATAAACAATCTTTAATTCAAGAATTATTACAGCAAATCCTAAATACAATTGTACCTTGATTATCTGAATGTAAAATGAAGAGAATATTGAAATCATCTGATCATTTTTCAGCTATCCAAACAGAACCCATTCTAATATTTTCTATCTGATAAGAATTTTAAGAATTTAGAAAAACATACAATGATGTAAATGAATCAAAAATAATTGTTTTGATGCAGACAGCCCTTGGTATGAATATCTAAGTGGCCAGGGTATTGCATTTATGACAATGTTGGAAAATATTGAAGGGGATGATAATGATATTGCTCATTTTAAAGTTCAACAGCTCCAATGTCCAATTTCAAACACCAAAGCAATTGTTACGATCAACGATTGGTTAAGATGGTTGCTCTTCCAACCAGAAGAAACCCTTACAAATACATCTACTTTAATCCAGCTTTGGGAGTTAGTGACAGAAAAACATGAGGCCAGATGGAAACAGAAAAAGTTGGCTTTTTGTTTTTCAGAAAACAAACTGAATGAAACTATTTGAAAACGTTTTTAATGATATGTTAAGTTTCTTTCAGGAAATTTTTTTTCTTTGTTCTTTTTTGATCAATTAGGTATTCAGTTATCTGAACATTTTCTAACCCCAAGGTGTTCAGATACCAGAAAAAGTACTGCAGTAACATACAATATGAACCACATTTTGTGAGATATTTTTTATTTTGGGCCGTGGGTGTTGTTTCACTTTGCCTGTATTGCAGAATATCCACTCAAAACCAAAACAACACCAACCATAAGAAATCACTATCATTATCTTTATAGTCATTTATTTTCAGAAAATGCCAATTTCCTATTTTCCTTCAAAATGAGCCAGTACAGCCAGGTAAGAATGTGCTAACAAGTGTTGAAAATGTATACTGTTATTTGCATTTCAGTGTTTAAAGATAAACAAAGTGAATCTTTGTCTGACACTATTGGAGAAATTTCAGACAAACTCATCTGCCACATATGGTTTTATGCCCCCATCATATATTTAGAGATCTTTGATAAAATCCAAAAGAAGAATCTGCCATGTTATTGGTCCTGACCTAGTACCTGAGCTTCAGTCCCTTTCCAGCACCATAATAGCTTCCTTGTGACTATTACAAATACTTTCATGGTAATTGTTCTGATGAACTTTCCACTGTGGTATCTAGACTATGAATTTAAGCATAGTATTGATAACAAGGTCTGTTGAAATAGATGAAACCATAAGTGCTATGCTAACAATTTCTTCTCACACACTTATCAGTTGTGGAACTATTTTCCAGCTTTTTGCTTTACGGCCAACTTTGATCTTCAAAAATTTAAATACAATATCCATTATATAGTCTTCTTAATTCCTGTTCTTTTTTATTGTTCTCTCTCCTTAATGTTTCTTTTTTTTTTTTTTTTTTTTTCTTGTTTTTTTCACACTTTGTAACTCCTTGCATCTTAGTAGCTTTAATGTCTTGCTTGGGATGAAATGATTTTAAAAAAAAAAATGGTTTGCAAGATTAGCTTACTAACTATCACTGAAAATTCTTTTACAATTAGGTACAAGGTTACAATTGGCAGATGATAAACTGTACAACCTACTAAAAACTGCTCTAACTTAGATGGTACACATCCCCCTCCCCATTTTTTTTTTATATGAACAGCTTAGAATATCTGTCCTTGAGGACACATAGCTCAGTGGATAAAAGTTGGTTGAATCCAGTGACTTGACCCAAAGATTTGAGAGTTCAATACCAGGCTACTGCAATGGTGAACAAAAACTTGGAGAGTTGAGTTAAAGGTAGATAACCAAGACATCCTGAAGAAACATGAAACTAGAACAATCTACTCAAGTGGATAAAATAAATAAATTCCAATCACCAGAAGAAAGCCAGATCATACAACAGCCAAAACATCATGAATATGGCAATAAAGATGAAGACAACAGTTCAAACAATGTAAATAGTGTAAATAGTTACAATACCTCATCACAGAAATGGAGACAGATGTTGAAGGTAAATATGGCAATAAAGATGAGAACAACAGTCTGAACAATGTAAATAAGCAAGTTATTTTGACCAACATTCAGGTTGTTTAATATTTGTGAAAGAATCTAAACTTAAACTGGTTAAATGGTTGCTTAACTCTTTATGCTTGAATCTAAACAGAAAAGGAAGACATTTCAATGTAAGTGAATTAGTAGAATTCTTCCATATAGTATAAAATAACCTATTTAATAAACATGCTTAAATTTTTCTCAAGCCAAACTGATATCTGTGGTGGAATTACTTAAGATTTAGACTTCCCTAGCTTTGGCTGGGCAAATTGAAAATCCTGGTGATCGTGGGGGTTCTATTAATCATCTCTGACTCGTGTGTCGGTCTGTGAACAGAGCACAACTCATTTGTATATCTGCCTGCAGATAGAATGCAACTGAAAATGTTGAAAGTGTTCGGTCTCAGGGAACGGCTGCCCATGGCAGTATCTCACTCAATGCACTAAAGTAGGGAATCGCTAGTAATACCAATGCCAGTGCAATCAATGTTTGTGACAGTTTGAAATATTTTAGGACCTGGCCCAGATGCATGCACTCTGGCTCCTCACATTAAACCAACCCTTGTATCCCATCCTGGTGGCACGTAAATAATTACTTAGGATTTAATCAAATTTGAGTACCGCTGCTTATGAACTGAAAAAAAAAAATAAACAGCCATGTTAATCTCTTCAATCTTTTTGAATGAAAAATTAAGAGGATTATTTAAAGATCAAAGTTTCTTGCCTTTATTCTCTGCCAGAGGATCAAAGTGTAGTATCTGTATTCTTTAGGCAATATATTAACACTTTAGCATTCAACACACCCTGTAAATATCAACTCTCAATGTTTGACCCACCATAATCTGTATACTCCGCCATAATATATGACATCATTGCAAATAGTACAAGAAGTTATGCAAACAGTGAGACTAAACACAAGCAGGAAGACTTTGAGAGCTGATATTTGCAGGGTGGGTTTGAGAGTGTTGACATCGATAGAAATCCGAACAAGGTGGATCCCTAAGTGATACAAATATACAGGTTTTTTTTTTTTTGGGGGGGGGGGGGTTCCACAAATGTTCAGCTACTTATAATAGTTTGGGCTATAAGTAGTTCTGTCTCATCCATTTGTCTATTTTTTTATTGGCATCAATATTCAGAGAACTTAAAACGATTACTTGGTTACTTATTTTAGAGCATCATTTTACTTATAATTATTGCCATGTGTCACAAACAATAGTCAGTGCATTATTTAAACAAATCAGCCCTAAGTAATCAACAATGCCTTTTTATAGCCATCTGTATTATTGCCAAACGAGATATTTTATGTTTTTATAACTTCTCAATTGAAGTTAACATTAATAAAAACATTTCACTTTTTCATTTCATTGTAGACAAAAATGGCAGCAAATTTTTTCTCAACTGAATTATTCTATGTCATCTTCAGTTGAACATTTACCAATAAAAAGAAACATTCATGAGGACCATGAAACCATTTTAGGTTTGATGGAACCTGGACAGAAGAAGAATGGTAGCCCAAGAGAAGCAGCATCTGCTCTAATAGTCGACTAAACCAACCAACCAAGAATGTTCTCATATTTTTGTAAACTTTTTACCAATTGAAGATAACTTTAATAAAAACATTTCACTATTTCATTGTAGAAAAAAAAAAAATGAAGTGAATTATTCAATGTCATCTTCAGATGAACAGTTACCAATAAAAAAAAAAAAGTAAAAAAAAAAAAAAAAAGAAAAAATAGACAAGGCCTGCAAAACCATGGCATTTAAAGAAAAAAAATTCCATGGAAATGTTGCAGGATATTGTTGTAGGCTGAATAATTAGAGATAGACAATACACACTGGATAAGGACAAAAAGTTAGGGATGAGTGTTACAGGAAAACATGCAGAACCCATGAGGGGCCAAAACGTAGGTTCACTAATTTAACTTAAATTTATAATAATTTGCATCTTTTTAAGTTTTTGACATTTGACTTGATGCTTTCAATCCACTTTTACAAGGTCTGAAAACTCATTTAAGTAACACACTTATCAATTTACTGTTTTAGATAAATTATGAAATAAGTAGCAAAGTAATCATTCTAAGTAACACTGTTAAAATAAGTACTCATAATTTGTTATGATTTTCATTAAACAACAAATAGATTAAACTTGCTAAAACAAGTTTAGATAATGAACTTTTAAGCTTTTAATCAATTCTACTAAATAATCCTGCCCAAAAGATTTACCTTGCTGGTTAAAAAAAAATAACAAGAAGCAAAGCAGGATGATGATGAAATAATGACAAAGTCTGTGGGTAGATTATATAAAGTCAGACCTTTCCTCTCATTATACAAAGTCCAACTACAGTTGGTACAAAAATACAGTCTGCTCAAATATTGCTTTGAAAATTTTTCTCAAATTTTAAATGCTTAATTTAAACATCAAAACAAATATGGAGTTAAATTTTTAGGTAGTTTCAACACATTTTATTAAAGTTATAGGATTTATCATAAAAACTGCAGTCTGAAATTGTGCAAGACCAGAAAATCACATTTTACTTCAATAACAAGGTAATAAAATTATCAACAATTGATCAACACCTATAACAGAACAAACAACATTACATATTTGAAGCATGTACATCTTAATATAGTGACCCTACTTAATAACTGCCAGCAATCCATTGATTTTTGTTCATTTGTTTTTTTACTTCAGCAGGTTCAATTTCTGACAAAGTGTTTTTTTTTTGTTTTTGTTTTTTTTACTTGCTTCCCATGTCATATTGTTTGCCACCTTCTTTTAATTTCATCATTTAAATTGACCATAGATTTTTGATTGGATTCAAATCAAGATTTGATGGCCATTCCATCATCTTCTCTTCTGTAAACCTTTTACACTCAAAAAATTCAGGGATAATCTTAGACACACAAGAAGGTGCATTGTCATGCATAAATACACAATTCAATTTGAAACTGTGAGTCTGAGACTTGTACCATTCAAAGAAAGTCTTGTCCCTGAAATCATAATAGTACTGTTCAGTTGAACTACTTCAACTTTGAATGGTCTAATAATGGTTTACTCAACAATTCCAACCTATATCACCACAATGTCAACTCCTTGTTGCCTTCTTTTAGCCACAGACACATCTGCAGTGGATAAAATATATACAGACTATCTGAAGTCATTATGCAAATCACAAACATCAATAACTGGAATTGCCTTTGAACAATCTTTGTCAAATTTTAAATGATTAATCTAGACATCAAAATAAAAATTGAGTTAAATTTTTAGGTAGTTTCAACATGTTTTATTAAAGTTACTGAATTTATTATAAAAACTGCAGTCTGAAATTATTATGCAAAACCAGAAAAATCACTTTTTACTTCAATAACAAGGTAATAAAATTATCAATGTTTGATCAACACCTATAATAGTACAAATAACATTACATATTTGAAGCATTTACATCTTAATATAGTGACCTTGCTCAATAACAGCCAGCAATCCATTGATTTTGTTCAATTTTTTACTTCACTAAGTTCAATTTCAACCATGGTGGTTTTAATTGCTTCCCATAGGTCTGCTTTGCTATCATATTGTTTGCCACCTTCATATAATTTCATCTTCACAATTAATCAGATTTTTGATCAGATTCAGATCAGGACTTGATGTTGACCATTCCATTATCTTCTCTCCTGTAAACCTTTTATGCTCAAAAAATAAACACATGTTGTGCATAAATACACACTTCACTTTGAAACTATGAGGCTGAGATGATTTGTACCATTCAAAGGAAGTCTTGTACATGAAATTACAATAGTAAGCAGCACTGTTCAGTTTAATTCCAACTTTGAAAGGTCCAATAATGGCTTGGTTGACAATTCCATATCATTACCCTGCTGTCTCCTTTAACCCACAGGCACATCTGCATCAGATAAAATCTCTCCTTTGGCCTATCAAGTGGCACGAGATATTTGTTTGTGAAAATTACTTTAGACAAATTAATATTTCTTGGCCTAATTTTGAAGCTTTACTGAGAGGACTTTGCGAAGGAGATTTCTTGACAGATCCCAATTTGCAAAGTATTCTACAACTTTTTTCCTTGACTCCCTCAATTCCAGCCAATTTTATAATTTTTACTTTAATGCTTTTAAAATCAATTTCAATAATTTGTATTGTATATTAAAGAGAAAAAAAAATAATGAGAAAAAGTTGCTTGTCAAAAGCCAGTAATTAATGCAAGCTTGTTAATTAATGCAAGAATTAATGTAGAGATACTTAAAAAAAAAAAAAAAAAAAAAAAAAAAAAAAAAAAATCAATTCTCACTAAGAAGGTGATAATGCCACTAAGACACAAGGGGATACTTGGAGAATGAGAGGACTTTAGAAAGAACTAGAAACCCCAATCCTAAACAGGAAACAAGGGAATAACCTCTACTCTTGTTAAAAACAAAAACGGGGAGGAGTGTTAACTGGATGATAGGCAAAACTACACAGCAAAGTCGTTATTGGCAAATAAAGAGGAATCAACATGCTGATGTGGACTTAAAATTCTAGCCAAGGTCATTGCATTCATTTTCACATGGTACCCCTGGGAAAAATAAAACCATTCCTTCTGTTCCCCAGTTATGGGGAAATAGCAAGTCAGACTGGCTTCTCTAGCTGTGGTTGGAAATGAGTCGAAGAAGGATAAATGGATTCAAGCCCAGTTGGGCCTTGGCTGATAACTCCACCCTGATAAAAAAAAAAAAAAAAAAAAAAAAAAAAAAAATCTTACTATAGAAACCACAGCAATAACGGCAAGGTTTATGCTTGACACTGAATGTGGAGGATTCACCATCATTACTGACAGTAGGATTAATATGTCTAATATAAATTTCTATTCTTTATATTTCTTTTCAAGCGATTATTACTCTCCACAGCTTCCTTTATGATATGTGAATTGCTATGTCTTGGGAAAGATAGTGGACTGGTTTCCTGTTGCCTTCTCTACAGTCAGAGATTTTGTTCTCTTTGACTGGTTGTCACCCAAGGCTAGAGAGCTTGGTTTACTTTGCTATTTAACCAATAGCTAGACGCAAAAATAATAGATTCAAGTCTTTCCCCCCAATGGCATTTGTGCAAAAGTGAATGCAATAGATTCTGCTGGAATTGAATTTGGCTCACCAATTCTTTTAATAATGACATCCATTATGCTACAGGCATATCTTCAGATTTCATTTTGAAATTTACTGACACTAATTTCACTATAGAAATGCATTACAGTTTATCTTAATACAAGCACTTTCTGTAACCTAGTCTATTGTAAGCAAATATATAAAAATCAAATCACTAATGAATATCATATTTTGCTGCTTATAAGACAATTTTTTTTCCTATAAAATTACCAAAAACCTACCTGCACCATTTAATCTGAAGGATCAATGATTGGAGTTATAAGATTGGGGTAAGTGTCAGATCACAGTGAAGTGTGTGTGTGTGTGTGTGTGTGTGTGTGTGTCTCTATATATATATATATATATATATAATTTCATATTAAGTCCTTGAAATGACAGCCAGAATAGTTCCTTGTCATAATGTTCACTTAACTAATGTTCCTGTTCCAGCTTAAATAACTGTACGTCTTTAATTATATGGTCAGTATGGTAATTTAGAAAAAAAAGGCGTTGCTTTGTACCCCACTTTACCCTATATATGTCAACACCCAGTAGTGACCATCTGTTTCATGTTTAAATGCAATCTTAATGCCATCATTGTGTTGATCTCAATGTCCACTTTTATATTTACATACACACTTTAACCCATAAATATAGCATACCTCAAAACTTTATATTACACACACACACACATACACACACAATGGATCAGAAATTCCTGTAAGTTTTTCAATTTAACTAATGAAGTACTTTAATATTATATTTATTAACCATCAGGTATTTCTGCTCTACTGTCTGTCATGACAAGAATACCAATATGAGCAGGTCGTCAGGGAAGTATTTCACCCCAAGCAAGGCGGGAGTGCCACTAGTACACAAGGGGCTACAGAAAGTGAATGTAAGGGGGAAGACTAGGTATGAGGTGGGGGAGTGAGGAAAGAAGGATAAAAAGAAAAAGGATCAAGGCAACAGAAGATGTCACTTGACATTACATTTAAAATCAGGGAAGCAAGCAAGAGGAAAGGAGTTCCACTGTCAGGAAGCATAAGAGAAGCTGTTGGAGTAGAGGAGACAGTTACATTTAACTGTTTTGACAGTAAAAGGGTGGGCCCAAAATGCCAACCTCGTTGCACATTTAAATTCATGCAGTCAGGGCACCAGTGAAAATAGCTCGCTTAGAGCAGATGCCATGAAAATATTTGTAAGAAAGACAGAAGAAAGCCATATTATGTTGGTGAGAAAGGGACTGGAGTCAAGGCCCCAAGTCAGGACCAATAACTTTGCATATACCACTTTGGATTTTGTTGAGAACCTCAAGATGAACAACAGGGGTACCAGACCATATATGGCAACAGTATTCCATGCACAGATGAATGGTCGTTTTGTAGATGTGAAGGATGGACTCAGATGAGAAAAAACCTAGTGCAACACAGAGGATCAACTTTCCTTTTGGTAGATGCAGCTATTGAATCAGTGTAGTTGTTCCACCTCAGGTCAGTGTAAAATGAGTAACCAAGAACGCACTATCATGGAGTTGAGCATCAACCATACTGATAGGAGACAGGTAAGTTTCTCTATGGCGAGTATAAAAAAACAAAAACAAATGACAGCTGAGAAGAATCTTTACAACCTTATGCAACAAATTAGAATATTCCAACATAAATGTCAGCCATGTTGAAAGAAATAAATAGTCACTTATCAGTGAGCAAAACCTTCATTTTTGTTTCGTGACTAAATCAAGATACTCAATATGCAGAACTTTGGAGATTAATCAATCAGATATGTGATGTTTTGGTTGGTTTGTTTTATGGCATATCAACCTCAAAAGGTTATTTAATGCAGACAAAATTTTTGTTGCTGGTAATATTTTGTCAAAAATCTATTACTGGTAATTTTTTTCATAAAAATGTATAGCTGGTAATATTTTTTTTCTTCAAAAAATTTATTGCTGATAATAATTTTTTACAAAGTATTTCTGGTATCAAAACCTATTTATACACTTTCAAAGTGTTTTTACCCCAGTTTCAGGGTTAACTATTTGGCCATAGCTGGGACCCTAACAGGTGCTACCACCCCAAGTCAGGGTGGACCTGGGAAACATCAGCAATTAAGTGGTTCGACACTCTTCAAAACCTCTTGATCAGGAGACTTGCTGCTGGACGTAATTTATCGTCTTACCCAGGACATGGATGTAGTTTATCGTCATACCCAGGACATGGATGTTCAGGTTGGAGAACAATAGAGTTGTAAAAACCCTGGCATTTTAAGGAAAAAATTTCCATGTGAGTGTTGGATATCATGGTAGACTGGAGGATAAAAGATTGGAGAAGGACAAAAAAAAAAAAAAAAAAAAAAAAAAAAAGATAAAAATTGAAAAAGACTAATTTGGATGGATTTTTTCAAATGGAATGTGAGTGTTTCCATTTTAACAATACCTAATCTTGGTGTTAAAAAAAAAGAAAAAAATTTTTGTTCCTTAGTCTCTTCTTAATTCTAACATTAACAATATTTTTGATCTATTGTATCATTTTTTTTTTTTTGACACACTACATCATTAAGCACTTCTAATGTTGGAGAAGACACTTGCCAATGAAGACAAAGACAACCAAAAAAAGCCCACAACTTTGGTTTCCTACCAGGTTGACAAAACAAGCAACTGCAGTAGAAACCAATAATTAACGGCACATCCAGATGAAGATTTAAAAAATTTAAAATAAAAAATAAAAATAAATAAAAAATAATTTTTTTTTTTTTTTTTAATAACCTTAATTCATTCATTTGTATTATTTCTTATCCATTGTATCATTTTTAGGACGACAGATTTATAAAACAAATATTAAAAATAATAGGATCTTTGAGATGACACATCAAGAGCACCTCTTTGTGACTGCTTGGTCTCACATTGTATGCTGACCAGAGATGGAACAAATACATTGAGTCAATAACTTCGTCCACCACAAAGAAAGCCGGCTCCCTGTGCTGCACCAGAAAATTTTTCTTGCTGGAGTCAATCCTTCAAATCTACAAATCAACCATTCACCCTTGCATGGAGTATTGCTGCCATATATGGTCTGGAGCCCCTTCTATTTGTTTCAAAATCCAAAGACTGATATGCAATGTAATTAGCCCTGATCTGGCATCTCGTCTGCAGGTGCTCTCACAGACGTGCCGTTGTCTCCCTATATCTTTTTTATAAGTACTTTCACGGTAACTGTTCTGATGAGCTGCTTTCACTGGTTCACAGACTTCATGAATTTAAGCATTCAACTAGGCTGGCATCTCACTCTTTCACTAACGATACTGTTAAATGTAACCATCTCTTCTACTACAATAGCTTCATGTCTCACTTCTCGCCTGTGGAACTCCCTCTCCAGTTCTTGTTTTCCTGATAGCTATAATCTCCAACTATTCAAATGTAATGTCAATCTATGTCCCCCAGATGCCCTGATCTATCCCCTAACCTTCTCTTCATCCTTTCCTCTATCACTCCTCATTGCTCTAACTCTGTAACTCCTTGTATGCTAGTGGTTTCCCACCTTACTTGGGGCTGAATGCTTACAAAAAAAAAAAAAAAAAAAAAAAAAAAAAAAAAAAGGAAGAAGAGTTAAAAATAGGCTTTGCATCCCAAAGAAGTTGGAATCTTCCAACATCAAGGTTAGCTACCTAGGAAAAATGAAATACAAGATCACTCACACACCTGCATATCATCTAATTTTTTTTTGGGGGGGGAACCAAATCAAAATCCTTTCTACAGAGACATTTGGAGATTAATTAATCAATTAGTGAGGTGGTACTCATGGTAGAGAAGACACTTGTCAGAAGATTCTGAGATAAAGGCTAAATCAAAAAGTCTGACTCCCATTACCTACCAAGTTGCCAAAATAAGGAGGCAAATAATACAATGGACATTTCGATGCATACTCAGAGTTCATTTCAATTTTGATAATACATAATCCTTATGTGGATGTGCAACAGTGTAATAGTAGATCACAATAGGAGAGCAGAGTTTGAATTCCAGACAAGTTTGTTACAGTCACTTATGTGCAAATACTCTTAGGAAAGGTATGAATCCATCTCTTCAAGATATGGACAAATAGCAGGACAGACTGGACACTAAAGCCTTGGTCGACAAGCAGTCTCAGAGAAGGAAAACTGAATTCCAACGAGCCTGGAAAGGGTTGGGCTATGTCATACTATCTTGCCCAAGACATACCATGGCTGCAGTACAGGTGGTGTCTATATGATTCTAACTGGTTATAGGACCTGTGAATGCTTACATAAAAAAATAAAATACGTTTTCTACTTAATAATAGTATTTCTTTTCTATGCTCTGTCCGTTCAGGAAGGGGGACATCATGGCTCTCCACAACTTCCAATCTTTTGATGCTCCAACTTTTAATCCTTTAACACCCCTCTTTATCAGTCTTCTGCCATCAATTCAAATTTTCATACAAAAAAACAACCATCACTTTTTTGCAAAATTCTACCCTACTATAGAGGTGTTCTCTCAAGTTACAACTCACCTTTATCTTTAGCACTCTGCATTAATATTACTTTATTTTCCACTGAATTCTTTTTTCAAGGCCTCTCAATTGCCATATCTTAATTGCTAATTTCACTCAAAGCTGTTTTCTGTTGCCATAGCAGGATATGACAGCACAACTATTACATTCAAACACACTATTGTTCAGGGATCAGAGTCACCTTCAATGTCAGGATAAACCTTTTGTGCAGAAAATGAAGTCACAAACAGTGTGATAAAATCTAACAAAATCTACCTCCTCCTTTAGTCCCATCGACTCAACACTTGACATTGTTACTGTGATTTTCATAGAAAGTAAGGTTTTTACGGGATGAAGTTGCTAGCCACCTGCTTTTGTACCTAGTTTTCACTTACTGGTCAAATCATATGGAGACGCTGGTTCTTGTTTGATCACCAAAATTAAGCAGTGTTGAACTGTCAGTATTTAGATGAGGGATCACTTGGGAACACCCTTAGAATTAGAAGGGAAAAAAAAAAAAACTGAAAGAAACAAAAACAGAATTAACAGGTCACTTACACATCTTCCTATTCAGTAATTTTCTAATTTTTTTAAACTTGTTTAAAAATAACCTTTACGTAAGTCCACAAGCTATTGCTACGAATTAACCCAATAAAATCTGCTGCATGGTCTGGTCAGGTCATTGACGACTAAACTGGTCCCTCTATAAGGGTTTTCTGATGAGGTGACAGTCTAGAAACCCAGCAGGATCAAAAACAAAACCTGTTAAATAGCAGATGAATCTTCTTGTTGGGTCAATGGCAATCTAACACAGTCGGGTTTATAGCTAGAGATTCAGCCAATATGATGATGACAGAGCATAACTAGATTGGAATCAACAACCACATTTATGTGGCCAAGGTGAAATGGCTGTGGTTTGACCTGGAGAGGTATGGGCTCTACCACATCTTCACATAAATAATTCCCCAGCTTTCAAACCAAATATATGGTGTGAACTGGTCAGATGCTCAGTTGTGCTATAACCACACCCATTCAGGAGACTGATAACTATTACTTGTAAAATCCTACTATACAAGAGTTTCATCACTAGTAACACACTACATCAGTTTTAACAAGCTTCACAAATATTTCATAGATCATACTTTTCATTATGGCATCAAATACAAAAGGCGATATTTACTTGACTCCCACGAGGTCAAGATGTGACACAAGGTCGTTTTTCGTGGGAAACCCGAGCGTTTCCGCATAGGGTCACTGGTCAAATATTGGTCATAACATGTCCAAGCTGGTCAAAGATTAATCAAGTCTTAGTCCAAATTGGTCTTAGCAGGTCCTGATATGGTCCAAACTAGACTTTGCCACGCTCGCAACCCAGCCGAAGGCCGGGCCGCAAGGCGAAGTTCGCCGAGCTGGCATCAAATACAAAAGGCAGGGACTTTTCTAGAAAGGTTGTTTTTTTGTCGTTTTGATATCAAGATCCCTTGAGGAAGATTTTCAATTTTACTTCAGAAAATCAACCTTTCATGACTGGTGACAAACTTCAACAGAAAAAGATATTTTTCTATCAGTCAATAAGTTAAATACAGTTAAGACATTGTTTAACGTTGCACTGACAAATCTTGTGGCATCAGATTTTTTCAATATTTCCTTTGCAAATATATCACTTTAGTGTTCAACAGGTGTCATATATCAATTTCCAGGATAGGGATACTCATCCAAATTAATTTATAAGTCATCACTTCCAAATTAG